>OX392479.1:3790000-5040000 GCA_947623365.1 Achlya flavicornis | reverse complement strand
TTATTTATATTAGCTAGTTGTTAGATAATTCAAAACTTTAATATGGCCAACAACAGAGCGACCAAGTCTGGATTTGCCGCCGAAGCACAGAGAAAGGTAAGGTCCATTCTAAGTTTTATATGAAATTTTATGCAGCGCCGGGCATGTTGCTCGGTTACTTGTGGTAGTCCGAAGTTACATTCTAGCGAATGGGAGCGGCGCGCTCTCTGAATAGGTAGCATTATACAGTTAGATTATTGATTCGGGATGCTGTGAGGTCCAGAATTGTGTTACAAGGACTCAGCAATGACCTACATTTTACACATGGCGTACTTCCATATTTACAGGAGATATTATGGGCACCAGATGTTCGGACCATAATGAGCCTATGCTATGCACCCTACAGCTGAATAGTTATTCAGCTACTCAAACTACTATTTTAAATATCATCGCTCAAACTAGTAGGTATGCCGTAATAGTGTGACTAACCAACATTCCAACATGAACGTGTAATGCACCTACTACCTAAAGTAAACAGTGGTGATTATTGTCAACATCTTTGGTCTTTTTAAACATATGCACGTTTTTTGGATATTTATTTATAGTACCTACCTAGTTAAATAAGCAAAATAAATCGAGGTGATGGGTATACTTGCGTTCGTTATAAGCACATGTACCTATGTAGGTACCTAGTAGTGTATAACCTAAAAGGCCGAAACAGGTTCGGACATTCGGAGACCCAACGATAAAATGAACGCACCTAAAGATTTGCACTTGATAAATTGGTATCCATGGTATAAATAACGTTACGTTTTTTTATTCAGATTAGTTTATTTTATTCTAATTAAATTCAACTTTCGAATTAGAAACTAAATTATTAGCAATATTTATTTTTAAATAAGTGACACTTTCTCTAATGTCTGAGCTTCCTACTTCATAGTTTATCTAAATGGCTTAGGAAATTTCAAGAAGGTAGAATGAATAGTAATATACAAATGGCAAGGTTTAGCATTTTAAATACAAATAACGTGTCGTCAACTCATCTGCATATTTATATTGCATTGTTGCAAGGCTAAAGAGATGAATCATTTCTATTTCTAATGCAATAGTAGATTATTATCACAGAAAATAATAGCCTTAAGTAGTAATGGTAGGTAAGTACTTAAGCTACCTACCATTCTCCCATTCTAACTTTTTCCGCTATGACTAAGTTATCTGCTGTAATAGGTAATAGTTATTCTTTATTTATTCATTAAAAATGCAGAGGGATGGAATGGGCCTGCACTCTTCCATAAGTCATAATAATCTAAGGATTAAATCCGATTATGTTCTTATTGGAAAATATATTAAAAACCCTCCAAAATATAAGCAAGTAGGTACCTACCTCATATTTAAATTTTCTGAAGCCAGGAATTAAAGTAAGAACTATTTCAGCTGTATCATGTGAAAATCAATGTGAAGCCTTTCAAAACGTCTACCGAATACATAAAGCTACCAAATGATAGATACAATATTATATGCTGCTCCGAGCACTTAACTAACAGTAACTAACGCTTTATTCAATATTAGATAAACTTCAAATTATAATATGTTAAATGAAAATTTCATTGATCTCAACACAATTACGAAAATCGACAACTTCATTCTTAAAAAATATTAATGACCCGCATCCAAGTTTGTTATTAGTTTTGCGACAGTAAGTACGTTCTTTATTAACCGACATAATTGTGTCACATCTAAAAATAGTTCGTGATTTCATAATAGTAGGATTGTTCGGGAAATATGGTTACAATTGCGTAATGAAATATCTAGGTAGGTACCTACAATGTATTGCGAAAATATGTATCACTATTGCTTGACGTGGATCAGCTCAACTATAATTTGGAAAAAGTTGTGAATCTGCTTCCGTCTGCAGCTTTACCTACTTATGTTCTAATGCTCTAGTAATATTAATTAAAATTAATTATTATTATTATTAATAATTATTAATATGGCACTATACGGCAAGTCGGCAACTATTCCTTCACCAAAGATTAGTTCCAACGTGATGAGGCAGATTATGTCTAGTATTTTCCATGTGACAAGCATCAAGATTATTGAAAAGCCTTAAGGTGTTATGTAACGCTAATGAACCTTTTGTCAAAGTCAAGTTGTTACTTTTCTTGAAGTACAAAAGTGTATATACGACCCAAAGATGCGATTTAAATATTGATACAACCAAAGATTTTCATAGGGCATCGTGCCTCTACCCAGATGGATAATCCGCCTTACTAAAGCATGACATTTAATTTCACTCCGCTTGAGGGGCTCCCTGAGCAAATCGCTCTCAGTTCGTACTGCGCACGGCTGTCAAATACTGTCAATTCTGGCTTGTTTATTTCATGTTCCCATAGAGGCGACTATCCTTCTGGACGTTTTAAATTCTTTGGATACAACCGATATGATGACAAATAAAGAAAACAGGTAGGTGGTAACCAGATGCTAAAGTAAAAATGTCAAAACGACTACTGCATAATCAACAAATCCGAGCATGTACCTCAGGTTTCTTAAAAGTATGTAGTATTCTTAAATCGAAACGACATGCGAATAGGTATTCTTCAATCCTTTATCTCAAATTTGCAATACCAAGACGGTCATTGCCCCAGCTGCTTACGCTCTGCCAACCAAGCCTACTGCCGCCTTAATAACTACACAAACATTTATATTATTACTTACATTAGGTGCGTCTTTAAAGTAGGTGGGTACCAAAATACATTTACCTTCACCGTTATTATAATTAATAATGTTCCGTTAAAAAATCTGTACTTCCACGAGAAAAATGATAATAAATCTTGAAAATCTAACACATTATCATGAAACTCAAGAACGTCTGGGTTGTCTCAACTGGATAAATTATCAAACATCTCGATGGGTAAAACTGCAGCCTTAAAATATATGTCTATATTTATAGAAACTTACAATATTATTTTTTTAAACTTCAGCAATTTCTTCCTGCAAGCTGCTACACCGGTCTCCATTGTAGGTCAAGGAGACATGGCCAATTCAGCTTTTGAGACCGGTTTTTGTCCAAATTATGATGTCAGTTACAAAAATTACGGCTTGCTTATCAGCAAGTAATTTAAATTGTTATTCCAAGAATATAAAGTTCTTGAGAAATGGGTAAGTAAGTATGTGTAACTATGTGCCTTATCAGCAGAACGTATGCAATGCAGGTCAAATGTTTGAATCATTATCTTCTAATTAAAAACTTTTAATGCTCACTATTATGTTATTACCTAAATTAAATTGAAGACTTCAAACCAATAAAATAGTCCCTAAGTCAGTCACAGGAATGATCTGAATTGCTACTTTAACCATTGGAAATAATTGAAGGGATTCCTAGCGTTTAAGCATTCAGTAAATATTTCTGAAGAATTTAACTAAGCTACCTAGTCCAGTTTAAGGAAATACCAGTTGAATAATATTTGGATCTGTTCCTCTGAACAGATGATCCAAGTGATGATGATGAGACTCTTCTCGAATAGTATAACTTCCAATAAGTAGGTACTAATACCTAATTGGAATTTGTCATTAAGCTTACGTCAGGTTTACACACAATGAGAGGTTTAGAGAGAAGTCAGCCTGACGTAGAAATTCAAATTAACTGGGATTTAAAAACATGATGAACAGCTGACTAGTGTTATTGCTGCAAAAATACTCAGAAGTATGTATAAGGATTAATTTAATTTAAATTAGTCACGTGTTATTTGGTCACCAATGTGTAATCCCTACAAATAGTATAAGTGAAACAGATGTTCAATTGGCGCAAAAGAATTTATTATATTATACTAATACACTGAGACGGTGACTCATGTAAGGCACGGTTGTGTTACAACACACACCAAACCTCACCTTATAAGGCATGGCCTTTACTCAGACGCAGGATTCATTTATAAGGCTTAAATACGGGCCGCTTTCAAAACCACGCCATATGTTCAAGATTGACAGTTGACCAAATTTCTTTCTTAATATTAATGCTTAATTTCATTGAAGTTAGATTTCACATGTTGTAATTTATGGTGTGTGTGCAAAAAGTTTTAGCAAGACTACTTGTGAGGTCGGGCAACACAATAGGTACTCTTGATGACGTACCTACCTGTCTATCGTCATCGACAGTCATAGTTTTAAATTGCAGAATGCGCTATTTGGTTATTATCTATTTCAAGAACTGCCTGAAATGCACTCCGCCCTTCTTGCTTTCAAATTGTTTCTTCAACTTATTTCACTAGTATCACTGCTTTTAAAAACTAATGCATTCTCATTTGCTTCGAATATTTCTACTTCAATATTTCTTGTTTATGCGCCGAGGCTTATAATATCCCCATTTTTGCAAATCGAGTACTCGTTGCATTGAATTGACCGCGTCTCTCTGCCATGGCGGCCTCGCTCGCTGACCCCATTCCTGTTTCCTTACTAGTCCATGTTGGCGCCATTGTCAACGATGGCCTACAAGGCTGCATGTCTTTTTATACGCTTTACCTTATTACAAATCAAGCATTACTTTAACATCGTATTGGCATCGTGTAATATCGAATTTCCTCAAGCTATGAATGTCTGAAGCACATCTCTGACGCAATGGAGCCTCGATCGTTTGTAACCGTTGACATTGAATCATAGTTATTTATGGTAACAAACGAACGTTTTTGTTGCCAACCCGTGTATGGTCGTATCCGTACAGAGATTAGCAGTGAATGAACGCTTTATTATTGATAATCACCATCTTGTATACAAGTCATCTTCTATTACATCTGCACGTAAAAGGAAAGATTCAGTTGAGTTGTATTCAGTTGAGTTTTCTACAATGGTGTCTTCACTAATATGCTCATCTAGCTGGCAAGCTTCAAATCAAGTAAAACCAATTAAATTGTTACACATGGTACCAAAGTTCCGTTGTTAATTAATTTATGTGTGTATTGATATGACGGAACTGTTAAACTAACGAGTGTGATAGCATCCTCTATTATCGAGACCTAATTCACCCCATGACCTTCTACGTTTATGATAGTATTAACGAGTGCAGTTGATTAAATAACTGAAATAAAATACGTAACAATTAATATAGTTATTACGTTTTTCATAAAATTGAAACATACCGACTGTTATACACAAAATTGATAATTTTGGCTTTATTTTTTGTACGGCAAATAATGCTATAACGGATGGTAAAAGACTACCCGCACATATAGATATTTATATTATGAGCAATATCAATGTTTTCCGACTTTACAAAGCCTAGAAAGATTGCGAGTACCCTTTTATAATGTCTTCTATTTTACCTACTTTTTCCCTTAGGGTCTCAAGGAATATTTCCTCCGAATTTCAAATCCCTAGGTCCAAACATTGTTAGTTGTCTATAAGTTAGTCGGGCACTGTTTTAAATAAATTAACAAGTTCTTACACTTCGGCCACATCATCACACACCATACAAACGATGGTCAGTATATTGATAGACTAGTGTTTGACAATAATCTAACCATGGCCATGGTCTATCAATATACTGACCATCGTTTGTAGTGTTAGCAAAGATACTGCATGCATTCTTTGGCCCTATTTTTAAATAGCTCAGTGTCAAATATAACGAAACAGTTCAAACAGGACATTGCTAACAAGAAACCACTTCCTTTGTCTTCGAACACAAATTAGATAACCCTTTAGAATAACAATGAAAGGCACGTATAGTGGAACACTTACTTATCGGTTCGTCCCATCTGCTGGACAAATTAATATTCAAAACTGCCTTCAAGTTATGTAGGGAAATTTATTATAGTAGTCGTCAACTCATGGCTTTTCTATCTATGTGTACTTAAAGCACAAAGTGAACCATAATGTAAAAGTCATCCATGAGCCGATAAAAATCGTGTCGTGACAAATTCTAGTCAAGTCATCCAATGTTTCGTTCAAGAAACAAATAAAATATAAATATATAATGACGCTTCATTTTAAATTAGTAATGATGACAGTCGTAAAATAAATATTGTAGAATTAAAATTACAGTGAGAATTACAAAATCAACACCATTTTATTGGCGCCACAATGTCCTTGGCTTTTACGTCTGCTTTCTACAACAAGAATAACTTTTACTTAATTTATAAAGAAGAAACGCTTATAAGTAGGTATTCGAAATCCGGTTGTAAGAGAGCGATTTTTTATATTACTAGCTGCCCGGCGCGACTTCGTTCGCGTGGTGCTACCCTACCCTGTGGTGCTACCCTACCCTATCCTACCCTACCCTGAGGTGCTACCCTACCCTACCCTACCCTGTGGTGCTACCCTACCCTATCCTACTCTACCCTGTTGTGCTACCCTACCCTATCGTACCCTGCCCTGCCCTGCCCTGCCCTGCCCTGTCCTGCCCTGCCCTGCCCTGCCCTACCCTACCCTACCCTACCCTACCCTACCCTACCCTGCCCTTCCCCCTTCCCCCTTCCCTACCCTACCCTACCGTCAAACACTGAGCCACACGCAAAGAGATTGACTCCCTGCCGTACGGCCCGTACCCGTGACGTGATTTTTCTGCTAATACTTATATTTTTAAACTCGTGATATCTTTTGAATGGAATGTCCGAATTGAATAATTCAAAAAGTTATATAATGGTATTGAAGCAGTCTTGGATATGAAGTAATTTATTTTGATAATGATTAATACCAATATACAAATAGAGAGACATTTATAGCGGCGGCATTTCAATAAAAATTTTAAAATAGAAAAACACTTATTGTGGCATAACTATAATAGTTAGACATATGGTATCGCGACACTTTTTGTAAATAATAATGTGTTCTGCAAAGTCGTAGTACATTTTTTTATTCTATCATCAATAGTTTTCGCAGCGCACGCGATGTAATGAATATTTTAGGTAATTTTTTTACACCTTGGGTTACATTATTGGAGATTTAGTAAGGATCCCTAATTTTTTTGAAAATATAATATAGCCTATGTCACCCGGGGATAGTGTAGCTTCCCAACAGTGAAAGAATTATTCAAATCGGTTCAGTACTTTCGGAGCCTATTCAATGCAAACAAACAAACAAACAAACAAACAATCAAATCTTTCCTCTTTATAATATTAGTATAGATTTAAAAGTAATGTCTGAACGGCAGACTGTGAGTCACGGTTGAATCCTTTGCTTATTACGTCATCATGCGCGTGAGTTGATTTTGGTGGTGCTACGCAATTTTATAGTAATAGAGTTATATGAATATTACACGAAAATGATCTGCTTTTTAACTTTGTTAAATAACCGTTATTTTTTTACAACAGCAAACAAATCCTAGAATTTGTGATAATTTTGTTTGCATACGAATTGGGCCATTACGTAGGTATCTTTATATTCAACATTTTGTTATGCACATGTGCAAGAGTATTGTTCTACTACAGTAGCATTTTTGGAATGAGAATCATGGACTGTCATTTTATATTATATCAATCTTGGAGAACTTTACTCTCTCCCCATTTTGTCCAAAGAAGTTCCAATCAAATATTGTCAATTTAAAAAGTATTCTCTTCTTATAACTTTAGCTTCATTGAAAAGGCGTTGTAAGTTTAAAATATGCATGCGATACGACGACCCCATTCCGGTACCCTTGATTAACAACCGGTATCCTTTTGAGACACATCGCGGGTAAAGGGAACAGCAATATTAAGGACAGGTGGCTAAGCACGTGCAGGCAAACCTCACAGTTACTGCATTATAAGCACATGGAGGAATATTACAAAGTAATTGTTAGTAATAAATTCCTAATAACTATTATTAGGAATTGTGTGTTTTTCTTTTAATATGGATTTTACAAAACCATTGCAAACAGAAATGAAGAATCTTGGCTTTTTTTAAGGTTAAGTTTCGATAAAATGATATCTTTATGTAGGCAATTGGAAAAAAAGCTTGACACGACTAAAGAGGACTTGTGGCTAGCCAAAAATTTAATTATTCACTGATAAATAATAAGAAATTTAATTTAATTTAAATATTTTTTAGAATTGCAAATCGTACAAAAAACGAAACGAAACAAAAGACGATATAGGAACTCAGGAACTCTAATTTGATAATGTTTTGAATACATTATCGAACATAGAACCTCCTCCTTTTTTTGAAGTCTATTATTGAAACGCAAAACCAGACCTAGAATTCTTGTTTTTTGCAATGAGCCTGTACAATGTCACCATAGTCAGTGATGATGCAGCTGAAAGTGGTGAGCAGTCAAAGCTTAAAGAAGGAACTGGCTCGCAAGTGCAGCTGTCGCAATAGGTGCTTAGTGATTAGCGATAGATTTTCAAATTTAAAGTGGTTGCCAGCCAGGTGGGTGCTATCAAGTATCCTACCACCGTGCTATGGTTTCCTCACGATATTTTCCTTCACCGAAAGCGCAAGCTCACGGTAAGATTCTAACCCGGGAACCTAATAATCTGTGCCCGGGACCTTCGTCTCGGCATTCGACGACAAAACCGAAAATTACATTAGGTATAAAAAATATACCATTTTATTTAAATCTGCATTGCATAATAGACCATGGCAAATTAGTCAGATAATGCATAGCCGAGGATTATTAGCTACAGTAGTAGAATAATATTTAGCATATTTTCGTACTCTACCGCAGGCGTTATCACAACGACCTTCATTTTGTCACTGTAGCCATTTCAGTAGGTATTGTGGTGAAAAAGTATTTATTTGACAAAAATAAATCGCCTTCAAAGTAGGTACACTTAATGAAAATATTCAATTCTTAAAAAACCGCAGATTTTTTTCGCAGCTGCCATTCGATAAGTTTCACAGCAGCCTCTTTGGATGGCCAAGCTAATAATAATAATAATAATAACGTTTATTGGATAAAACAACAGATTACAGTGCATGTATCGTTGGTTCCCAAACTAGGTAAAACCTGTATCTTGGGAACCACCTTCCTTATTGATACAGTTCATTCATTTACAATAATAACGTTAGAATTTCAAATTTAGAAACATTTTTTATTTATTTACTATTTTCATAAGATTATTTATTTATTTTATTTATAAATAATCTTATGAAATATAATACAATTGCGTTGTTTGTCAGTATTCTACCAATTTTCCCCTCTGCAAAGATTATTATTTCATAACATTTTTAGAATTCTACATAATTTGTGTACACACGGCTACAGATCAAGCTATACGATTCCAGTATAAGCTGATCTCGCATTGTATAGGATTTCCGTACAATTGGAGGTCAGCTTATACTAGAAATGTATAGCTTGATCTGTTGCCGTGTGTACAAACATATTATTGAATTGAATATAGATATAGTACTTACACCTTAGCCTAGCATATTTCAAGTAATGTATATGCACCTTAGCTCACGCTTTGTAATGAGTTCAAATAAGATAGGTAGCTCAATAAGTAACCGCCGAATTATGTCTGCCTCAGAGACAATAACGTTTCATATTCTGTAAGATAAACATAGATTTCTAAAAAGAAAAGGAAGAATTATTCTTTGAACTGTACACACGGCTACAGGTCAAGCTATACATTTCTAGTATAAGCTGACCTCCCATTGTACGGAAATCGTATACAATGCGAGTTCAGCTTATACTGGAAATGTATAGCTTGATCGGTAGCCGTGTGTACCACTAACAAGATTTGTGCCAATAAAGTAAAGTAACTGCACCCGCGATTCGACTCGTACTGTCTTGTGCATTATTTGCTATAACGAATCGGTTCCAAGGAACGAAACATCTTTAACCTGTCGTTTCTGTTTTATTTCTTGTGCTTCTTACTAATGTAGAATGAATGGAACAGACATACGATTCAAGTCTCATACATAGGTATATTGACATTGTTTAGTTAGTTGACATTTTTATTCAAAACTAAATCAAAGCTCAATAGCATCGTTTGTGTCTAGTAATAGAAGACAAGCATATAAAATTGAGTATACTTAATTTCGTGTCAACAACAATTACAAAAGATAACCTTTTTCGGGCTCATTTATTCGGATAACTTTAAATCATGATGAAATACACGAATTAAAGTTAAGATGTGTGTAATGTGCTGGGTGAATTTCCCTAGAAGCCTTACGAAGGCAAGGAAATTCAAGTAGGAAATCGAGCTCATTTGGCAACTGATCAAATTTTCAACTACGCGACGGTCATGTGACAGTTGAGATACCTACTTACCCTAGTTTTTAAAGAAAACCTTTGTAGATTTTTCAAGTCAACTCAATCAGTGAACTTCCATACGAACAAACACAAACCTTCCATAATGAAGACATAACTATTTTAAATAATTACGTCATCAATAATCTACATAATTTTTTAAACCTTTTATTAAAAATAGAACACATTTATTTGCAGATCAACAGCAAATACAGCGAGGAGTTAGCGCAGGAGTGCTTAGAATGGGTGCGTCAGATCACCGGCGAGCCGGAGAACATCTCCGGGGACATGGATAACTTCTATGAGGTCCTCAAGGATGGCACATTACTTTGCAAGTGAGTCTTTCTACTCTCTTTCTACATGAAGCCAGGAGCCCGATTCTCGCATCATTGCCTTCGACAGTTGCCTAAAAACTTGGTTGGTGGTTTTCTTAAAAAATATTATAATTTTGATTAAAGTCATCCATGTTTTTCACCACATGTCTAATGACGACGAAAGGGCGAGAATCGGGGCCCAGCATCATTCTATGTCCAAAGAACTCGAAAGCAAAGGTTACGCGAAATAAAATTAGAATATAGGTACTTGTACGCATCCAATAGGTACCTCGATCACTTTCTCCTTAGGGCTGCATTTAAATACGACAACTAGGTAGCTAACGATTGATCATCTCTAGACCTGTAATTTTCTAGCTATTCAATAAATAAATAGGGCAGTTCATGGCACTTCCTTGGGTTCGGTTCGCGTCGTCCTCTCACTTTTGCCAGTGCATCGAGGAACAATCCCTCGAACGATATACAATATATATGAATTATTTGCATCGACAGTAGCTTTGTGCAAAGCAGCAGAGAAGTATACATAAACAGTCATGTGACTTTTTTGTATGCTCATTGATTTGAATAAACGTACCTACATATTCATAAAGGGTGTTATGTTCAACAAATGCGTCACACAGAATAACGTGCACTATTAACTATTATTAGATGTAAGGTCCTAACTCAATACAATCCAACCAACAGATCTACTGGCATCATTTAATGGACCCATCTCATACAATTAGTTAAAATAAATAAAATATCTTGGGACATTCCTAACACTTCACACACCCATCTGATCCCAAACTAAGCAGAGCTTGTACTATGGAAACCAGATAACTGATGTAATACATATACTACTTTTTGTTTGTAAATACATATTTAGGATACATAATTACACCCAGACTCAGGACATACAGGCATGTTCATGCTCACAAATGCATGTCCTGTGTGGGAATCGAACCCACGACCTGCGGCGCGATAGGTGGAGTCTTAACCAACTGCGCCAACTGGCCCGTCAAACATAATTTTTTTTTTTAACGTCATTCTAAAATATCATGATAGTAGGTACCTACTTTACTGTATATGCAAAGGTGATACGGTGCTGCTATCCATAAGACAGTTTATTGACTTCACGCGTGCTGGCTACCTGCCACGGTGCAACAAGGTAGCCCTCGGTTGGTTTATTCGACACCGACTCGTGGTTTTATGAGACCGTCCTTAAAACAGACCACAAAGTTTTTGTCGCTAATCAGTATGCAATCGTGTGGAAACGCTCACGTATCAATTCAAAATCGTAACAAGGCAGAATACTGATCGACTAATTAAACAGGAAACCGTTGAAATAACTATTCTACTCCCATTTCTATTAGACTTCCAATAATTCAAGTGAACTGTTGGGTACTTAACTACATAATGGAATTCACTGGCATTGGACATAGATTATAAGGTAGATTTTTTTTTAAGCAACTGCAACTGTAAAGGATCCTAGTCACTTCACAAAATGCCTTAACTTTTTAAACAATATTCCACATTCAAATACCTACTATGTTCTCTTCTGTACTAATGATATTTTCAAATGTTGCTTAATTTGACATGTCGAAATATAATATGCAAGCGCTGCAACCACAATAAATTAAGCGAAATAAATTGACTCTAATGCATTTATAATAAATGTCAATATTATGAAAATTATTAATATTTATATTTATATAACGTTAATGTATAACGGCTCATTTCGACAGCCTCATATAAGCTTTAGCATAAAACTTTATACGATAGAGGCTAGTCCCCATGTAAACTGAGTAATCGAATAGCTAACTCGATTTCCGACTAAGGCGTTGTATTTTACATATAAGTACCCATTGAAGTGAGATTGCTTGAAAAGACAGCGTTTAACGTCTTTCTCAGTCTATGTACCTAATGAGATCCAATAATCATTTACTAAGCATAAACTTATTTTCTTATTGCAGACTTGTGAACAACATCCAACCGAATATGGTAAAGAAGGTGAACGTATCTAAAATGGCGTTCAAATGCATGGAGAACATCAACGCTTTCCTCGAGGCGGCGAGGCAGCTCGGAGTGCCTGCACAAGAGACCTTCCAGACTGTAGACCTTTGGGAGAGGCAGAATCTCAACTCTGTTGTAATTTGCCTACAGTCATTAGGCAGAAAGGTGAGTAATTAATTTTATTTTTACCCGACTGACCCGGAAGGAGGGTTATGTTTTTTGAGTATATATATGTTTATTTCATTGGAACGCTCTGCAGCCTAAACGGCTTGATGGAATTAAACATATGAGGTGTCGTTATCTTAACTATGGGATTTTCATAGGGTATATTATTTTTATATGGCGTCTACGAAAAAAAAAACCGGCCAAGTGCGAGTCAGACTCGCGCACCGAGGGTTCCGTACAAACCTGTAGGTATATAAGTAAATGGTAGTATAGACCTGAGTATTTGATATTAATTTCAATTTATGACCTATTAAAAAAAAACTACTTACTAGATCTCGTTCAAACCAATTTTCAGTGGAAGTTTGCACCGTAATGTACATCATATATTTTTTATAGATTTATCATTCTCTTATTTTAGAAGTTACAGGGGGGGGGACACACATTTTACCACTTTGGAAGTGTCTCTCGCGCAAACTATTCAGTTTAGAAAAAAATTATATTAGAAACCTCAATATCATTTTTGAAGACCTATCCATAGACACCCCACACTTATGGGTTTGATGAAAAAAAAATTGAGTTTCAGTTCTAAGTATGGGGAACCCCCAAAATTTATTGTTTTTTTTCTATTTTTGTGTAAAAATCTTAATGCGGTTCACAGAATACATCTACTTACCAAGTTTCAACATTATAGTTCTTATAGTTTCGGAAATAAATGGCTGTGACATACACGGACAGACAGACAGACAGACAGACAGACAGACAGACAGACAGACAGACATGACGAATCTATAAGGGTTCCGTTTTTTGCCATTTGGCTACGGAACCCTAAAAAGAGGGGGGGTATTAAATACAAAAATGTTGTTTCTATAACAGTATAGGTATCAAATGAAAGCTTGTAAACAGCCCTTTCCATATATGTATATATTATAATACTTTTATGCTACCATTTTGACGGAAACTGCAAAAAACACGCTTATTGCAAGGACAGGTTACCGTACGTAACTCACAGAGTTGCGATGGTTGTTAGCGTTACTTTACCATACCGCTCATTTACTTACTGATACATACAACTCATTATGCATAAAACTAAAAAGTCTGAAATAAATTAAATTATTAAAAGAAAAAAAAAACCGACTGCGTAAAACAAAAAGCGAAAAACAAGCTCTTTAATCTATAACATTTTGGAGATAACTTGAATATTTAAAAAAAAAATGCATACACATTAGGCATGGAAATTATTGCTACTTTATAGGAATTCTCATTTGATGATATTATTATTTTTTATAGCATGATTTCACTAGCTATATATGATTTGCAATGATTTGTAACCTACGTCATCGATGCTGATCGACGGTATTTTTCACAAAATCATGTGCGAGTATCGCACGCAAGTGTCAAATTATCACTGATGCAAATTATATATACTTTCGTAGCAAAAAATTATTTTTCTATCCTGCTACATAACATGCTAAAGAAGTTTACACTTTATGTCACTTGATTTAAGGTTTATTTTTGAATACTCTTAAAAGCTAATCAATGATAAAGTTATTTTTATTTTAAAATTTGTTCATGACCATGGATACAAAGTCCTTCAGTCGCATACATTTTATTTATATTCTTAAATATTCTTTATAACATGTAACAGGCTATGTCATGGACGGTAGCAGATGTGACATATGAAAACCGAATCATATTCTTTATCACCTGCTACTTGTGATTTATGCCATGCCTAATACACATTAGATTATTGGTTTGTCCCCGACTGCAATACCTTATAAAATTCAAGTTATATAACTTGAATTTTAACAAGCTCTTTAATCTATAAAATTTTGGATATCCAAAATTTTATAGGTTAAAGAGCTTGTTTTTCTCTTTTCAGTAAATTTGTGTTGTACGCAGTCCCGACTGCTTTTTTGTTTCTTTTCATAATTTATGTTTTTCCAAAGCATTCAATCTAATAATTAAAAGATTAAAAACATAGATTTTTTCGTTTCTTATTAAGATTTGCAGGAAATAATACAAATATTATTAGTTACTGGCGTTACTCGTATTTCCTATATCAAAGAGTTTTTCAATTATAATAATTTGGAGGAAGCAAAGATTTTCTTAAATCTTAAAGATTGACTAACCTACTTGTTCTAAACTAAGTATATAACTAGTAAATCATGATTCATCACTTATGTTCAATCTAATAATAAGCAGGTAAAACCATCAGAAAAATACCGAAGCTTGTTTATCGTTAAGCTTTACCCTTGACCCGTTATTTATAATAATTACCATTACTACTTGGTATATTTATTATGACCTAAATTGCAAAATAAAAATAGGTACGCAGATAATGTATTAGTTTTATTACGTAGATTCATGTCTTAATCTGTCAGACAATTCATGTAATAATATTGAGTTTGGAGCCAGCTGGCGCTATTGGTTAAGACTCTGGTTAAGATTCCACCTATCGCACCGCAGGTCGTGGGTTCGATTCCCACACAGGACATGCATTCCTGTGCATGAACATGACTGTATTTCCTGAGTCTGGGTGTAATTATGTATATTAAGTATGTATTTACAAACAAAAAGTAGTAGGTATATGAATTATCAGTTATCTGGTTTCCATAGTACAAGCTCTGCTAAGTTTGGGATTAACTGACCGTCTGCGAGGAATGTCCCAGAATATTTACTTATTATTCTTATTATTTTCTCCATTCTCATTCATAGAAATATTTAACGAAAATTAAACGGTTTATAAATTACCAAAGCAAATTAAAATATTCTTTTCCTTCCAGGCTGGAACTCACGGGAAGCCATCAATAGGACCGAAAGAGTCTGAAAAGAATGTGCGTAACTTCTCAGAGGAGCAATTGAGAGCGGGTCAGGGCGTCATTTCCCTACAATACGGCTCAAACAAGGGTGCCACCCAGAGCGGCATTAACTTTGGTAACACGAGGCACATGTAAACCGCACGCACAGCGAGGCACAACCACCTGTATGTACACTCCTTTATGACGGTGGAGTGATAAGGGATGATTGGCCTTTAATATTTTTTAATAGCGAGGTGTGGATTCTCACAATGTTGTTATTTTAACGAATACCTGAATCTGATTCATATTTTCGAGTCTATATTTATATAGACATGACATACATAATATTCTTTGAATATTATTCCATAGGTACCTTTATCGTATTTCCATTAAAATTTATTTATTCTCAGTAATTAGTAAATATATAAATAGAATATTGACAATCATCCATTATTCTCTAACCGTTTTATGAAACTACATACATAGTTTTGTACTTAGAAATGAAACTTAATAAAATAACGTCTCTTAACTTAGTATAGAATGAGGACCATAAGAAATTCCAAATTCAGCTATAACTATTTGTAATCTGTATTAATAATTAAAAATTGTCGACAATGTTTATTCAGTCGTTTTGATATTAAAAGCATTTAATTTTTGTATAACCATTCCGGACTCATTCCATAAATTTATGTACCGTTTGAATGTATGACGATTCGATGTAACTAATTTATGATCTATGTAAGTTTAAGTCGGCTAGCATTTGACATAAAATCTTAGCAATTAGTTTAAATTAGCTTCGTTTCGCTTTTATAATAATATTTTTTCTAGAATTATATCGTGCCAATGTCACATACAGCAGAATCTTTTAACATTGTTAATAAACAGTACAATCTTTAGAATTATAAATTCTTTTATATAAATTCTAGTGCCTTCGTGCTCCATAGGAGCAAAGAAAATTATTTTCAAAGTGTCTAACAAATAATAAATATAAAACTTCATCTTTTTCGAGAATTTAATCAGGGTCTCCTTGTTTATTTATTTAAAGAAAATTGAAATTGATTATTCATTCCATATTATATTTAGTATGTTAGTACACACTGTGATTAATGTTTTTTTTATTAATATACATATTATCTATACCTATATTTTCGTATAGTTATGTATTTATGACGATGCGTAATTTTAGTGTAAGTTTCATGAAGTTGATGTTTGGCTTTATGGAAGTATACCTAGAAATAAATTAAGAAATCTAACTTTTGTTTTATTGTGTGTCCCAAATCAACATTATTTTTAAATCTTACACATCATCAGTGACAAGTAATTTTTTTTATATAGGCTATGGTTCAGCGCCGGTCCAACTAAGCACAAGCAACGCAAGCATATGTCAAACTAAATTCCATGGATGAAACCCATTTGGATCCAACATAAAACAATTGTGTCTAATGGAGCTTGACATCGTTTATAAGCCAAAATAATTATTTATTACGTCAGGCTAAACTGCTAAAGTCGCCAGAGCACTTACCAACTATTTTGTGAAGCACTAGCCCCCTTATTAATAAATAAGGTGTAAGTCAAGTATAGTAATACCTCAGAGTAGATAAATACTACGTACAAGTAATACCTAGGTTTTAAATATGGCCGTCACTTTCTAATGTCATATAAACAAAAAAGACTGGGGCTATCTTAATACCATTCTATTGTTACAAGACTGACTTACACTAAGGGGGTAGTCCGGTCTTGCATACAGTACTTTCCTGACTACCAAGCACTAGCTTGTTGCCGTTGAATCAATAATCGACGTGGCAGCAGAATTTTCTAAGTAAGTATATACTGTACATAGTCTTTGAGCAGAATCATGGCAGATGAGTCACTAACTCGATGGTTTCGAGTCTGTACCATCTTGGAAAGGTTGATTGTCTATCGGTTTCCTTCTGGATAGGTAGGTACCTAAATGGATTAGAGTGACCGCAGAAGCTTTAAAATCATTAAATTGCCCCATTTCTTAACAGACGAGATGCGAAAATTTCCACCGTCCATCCGACCGTTCCGTCGACATACCTATTTTAAATGTTTGTATAAATTAGATTACCATTGATATTAAATTTAGATGGAGACTAAATTCAGCATTGCTACAAACCTTTGCCGTTTTAAAATGCTTTCTAATAATGTTTGTTATTGATTTATATTTTTTTAAACGGTAATAAATAAATAAAAATAAAAACATTATTATCGATCATAATGGACAACGTTTTAAATACTTACTTATTAAATTCTTATATGGATCTCTTCGCGTCTAACTCCTATAACCTGGGTGATCTTCAAGGCCTCATCATCGTCTTACGGGTAAGCCAAGGGTGCGATAAGATAGTAAGTATTTTTTTTTCAATAATAAAAAACTATAATATATAGACACAGAATAACTTAAAAACTATAACTTCTTGCAAGGTAATTCTCGTAGGCTTTGTAGAGCATATGGTTAATTTTTCGATGTTGTGGAGTATTTCAATCGCGACGCGAAGGAATAAATTTATGTCCCTCAGGGTGACTGAAATTTATTTATAATAAAATTATTGAGGGTAAAAAAAATATCTTAGATTAAAATGGTGTTTGAATAAAAATTTTCAAAATAAAATTGCACCTAATACTTTAACGTCTAACGGCCTTACTCATAAAAATCTCTTAAATAACGAATTAAGTAGTAGATAGCTAAGTACTATTTAAAATGTTATTCAGTGTTTAACTTTTCTTTACTCATAAACGCTTTTTAGTCATGATTTAGTTATTGAAGGATTTAAAGAGCAAAAATAATATTATATATGGCGACACCAACATCAAGACCATACATTTGACAGTAATGGAGGTTTTAAAAAAAAGAAACGGCACCAATTTGAAAAGTTTTATTATGTGTTTTATGATAATATTATATTAATTAGAAAATGGAAATTAAAAATTAAATCAGAACGAGAAAAAGATCACGTTTTTCAAATTGGGATGAGAAGGTTTGTTTGCGAACTTTATTAACCTCTGAATAAAAAGGTAATTAGATTTTTGTATGTATCTTAATTTTATGTAAATTATAATATTTACAAATTCTATTTCATCTTCTATTTTTAAGATAGAATGTATGAATTTATATTGTTTCAGGTCCAAGACTATGAACTAGAAATGTATCTACTGGCTTAAGCAGCGATCGAAAAATAAATCCAAATAGCTGAAGAAATACATATAAAACGTATAATGACGTAACGGAATTATGAATTCGGAGGAAGAGTATTGGAAAATCAAAATACAAACATTGAATAAATTAATGGAATAAATGTTGGGAATAATTATGTGTAAATAAATCTCTAGTGAAATTGTGTATGTTATTACTAATATTATTAATATTATCTTGGTCCTCCTGATCTGAAACCCTCATATTCAAATTAAATTTAGTTAAATTAAGTAGCACACACGGCACAAGCAATGATAAGTTAGTAGGTAGATTTCAAATAGCATGAGTTCGGTAACACATGGTATTGTATAAGATTTCTCATTGGTTAATGTTTATTTCGATATAATAAAGGAATACTATGATAGAGCGAGGTTTCATCAAATATTGTGAGCACTATTTCAGAGTAATAAACTGGAACTTCACTAGATATTGGTAAAAACCCTTGACCTTGACGACTCAACCTATATGTGAAATAGAGTAGGAGTTGTTTTATTGTGTTACCTATATGAATCACCTATGACTTAAAAATTCATCCCTCTAATACCTTTAAGCGAGCAATTCTTGTATATATTATAATCTGAATCTCTGAAACAGCTCCAACGATCTTCATGAAACTTACGACTTACTTACGAACGTATGCGTGGGGTTTCGGGAGCAATAAATCGATCTAGCTAAGTTTCATTTTTAGGAAACGTCGTTATAACCGTGTTTTCAGGCAATGAAAAACTGCTACAATATCATTAGAATACCTACGAAGGTAAATTTCGCCACCATCTACAGGATTATCATAGCCAGATGGGAAATCGGGCGGTTCCGAAACCAGAAGATCCTGTTCGATCGATCGATGATATTTTCCCTTTTTTTTCAAGGTCCTTCTTTTGTGAGGAAAACTAATATGATTTACAAAAAAAAGAGCAAAGGCCGGTCATCCAGGTAGTATAAGTTTAAGTAATTTATGGTGTTTCTATATAATCTAACATCATATATCCATCGTATTTTCAGAAATAAATGAAAAATATTTTACAACAATCAAGCATCAGCTGTTTATTTGGCGGCCATTTTGATATTTAACGCGCTAAACAAGGGTCGTAGGTTGTTTAATTTGACAGCTCTTTAAATAACGTTTTTAAGCAGTGAATAAGGCTAAATAGCGTTTATGAGTGAAGATTTTTTTAAATAACGGTTTTAAGTATGACTTAACTTTAAATAGCGTTTATGAGTAAGGCTGTATTATACTTTTACACCTGCTTATCCACCAAGCCACGGAGGGTCGTCTGAACAGTTAAGTTCAGTTTTTAACGAATAAGTATTTCTAGTGTTTTAAAATGGGCATTTTTCAAACAGATTAAATATACTCAAAATACCTATCAAACCATTGAATTACGCTTTGTTAGGAAATAGAAATGATTTCTTCGGCGCGATCGATTCTTTCGGCGCGGTCGATTCTTTCAGTGCGGATATGTGTGCGAGCCCTCCTTGACTTCGATTCGTTCGCCGCGTTCAGCTCTGATAAGTGTGCGTCCACCGTTATACTTACCCACTAGACTATAGTCCCACAAACTTATCCGGCCCGGTGTGAGAGGCGCGGCCTATGGCGAATGGTAGGCAAATTGACTTTTCAAACTGGCTTTATTAGTTCCTCTTTTGGCCACCGGGCCATATAAGTTTGTTGTACTAAGTATAATTTGCAATGAAAATCGGTCAGGCGTTGTGAAATTATTAGATGTAGGAACAATATGTCAGTCAATAAATTAGTACCTATAGTTACCTAGGTACCTATTACTTTGCTGTATATGCTTTGATGACTACCTACTTATTATGATTTTTATTTTTTACAATCCCTTTAAGATTGCTGTTGATGCTGCTCGGTACTTGTAGGTAGATATTATTTATCTTTCTTAATAATAAACCTTTTGTCGTATTATTATCGTGGCCAATGTCAATGCAATACAGCTCGATACAATGATAACCTTAAAATTTTGTTGTGAAACTACGATTACCTACCCTCGAAGATGGAGCAAGGAATCAAAAAGTACCTATTAAATGATTCCGGTAAAAATCACACTACGCGCTCGGTGGTCTTTCTAAAACGTGACCGGCACACTCTGTCTGTGCGCTTAGACTGGTGCATTGGTACTGGTAGGTAGGTAGGTCAATATCGTAAAATTCATTTAACACCTCAGTGATATGTATGTACGCAGTAAATACCTACCTATAGGTTGACTAGTAATTAGTAAAACGACACTTGGATTGTACTCATGATAACAAACAACTTTCCCACAAAATATTTTTTTTATTTACCTAGGTCATGACCAATTTTTTGGGAAAGTTGTTTGTTAGGTACCTATCGTGAGTACAATCATGTGCCTAAGTGTCGTTTACTAATTACCAGTCACCCTATATATTACTGCGTGAATATCACTGAGGTAGGTACACCTCAAACCGCGAGTGTAATGAATTTTACGATAGTGAATGCTTCCAATCGCGTAGTTATACGTTGTTTTAAATATTGTAATGATAGAAATTAGATAATAATAATTAGATCATTGATTATTTCGTTAGAGAACCACCAATATGTCGTAAATGTCGAAAAACAATTCGCAAACGTGATTAAAAGCATTTATAAAACGTAAATTCAAGGGTAAGTAAGAATAACAAGTAGCAATGGTCCTTCCTATATGAACCAATGATTTATATTTTTACCTATATTTTTTTATTATCTCTCTTCTTTTCTTTTCTACTTATATTTTCTATATTCAGATAAATAAAAAACCTTGGAAGTAAGACCCTGCCTGAATGAAACTGACTGATTGACAGACAGCAGGTCTTAAACCGCAGCAGAAACATGAAATTTTGCACACGGCTCCTTACTTATGTAACGTAGCACTATGCATCCACTATACTAGGGTTTTTCAAAATTAAAACGCTAACGGTGGTAAAATATAGCTCTCCTGCCTGCTCGAAGGTGAAACCAGTGTATAGCAGATTGGTAGCCGTATGGTGTGCTAATGTTTATTAGGAACATTCTCCGTAAACTGAAACCATACGTCAATGTCACTTATTGACTGTCATATATTCCAGCTATGTTTTCAGTGTCAAATTTGCAAAATACCTAGGCTGCATTCCGAATTAATGATATAATCGCTGTAATCGATTTGAGCGTGCTTAAACCCGTACCGAATTGAGTAATGACAGATTACGTTGTCCCGTGAAACGTCATAGATGACGTCATGATATCCGCCATATTGCGCTCACACCGACCATGTCCTAAACTGATATCACCGTGAGCGCTGTCAAAAGTGACGACGGTTAATTATTGTGTTTTCGGCAGAAATTCTAATAAGATGCTTGGTTTTCTATTTGGCAAAGATACTTTTTATGATTTTATGAGAGAAAAATAATAAAGAAAGCGAATATTCCTTTTTGCGAGTCAAATTAAAAAAGATCTAAGGAGTCTTAGCGCATTGTTAAATCAGATTTTAATTAAATTCTCAAATGTTCTTTTTTGAATACTGTGAGCGCGATAACGGGCGTTCCGCAGGCTGATTACCTTAAAATTTGCGATAAGCAAGCGATAAGCAATATCGCGCAGCTATCGTGCCATCGATGGCTATACGTCAAAAGAAAATGGAATTACGTACGAGATCGTTTGCTTATCGATCGCCGATCGTTGGAATGCACTTATCGCGACGACACTAGCGCCAATAGCGATGTAGTAGCAATAACTAGAAATAAATTTATGTCAAACAGATGTGCGCGATGTTTGTTTACATGTCGAAACCTATTCAAATGTAATTCAAAATTCACAAAAAATGCTTAGCGTCCCTTCCAATTTACTCAAGTGGTCAAAGTCGATGTCATTTTAAGTGTTTGTTTCATATGGATTTTGGATATCACTGCAAACGTAAGTAAGAGGTTAACTTTAAAGTAAAAGTAAAATGTTAAAGAAATGGCAAACAACGAGCCATTAGAAGAGTTGTTAGATATCCTTGCTGAGTATCCCGCGTTAGCCAAAGGTGTTGGGCTTGGCGCATGATGAAAAGAAACTGTTGACAGACAGTAGCATGATCTTGCTACTAAGTTAAACTCTTATGGGCCTGACCCATATAACCTAACCAAATAATTACCCTACACAATAACAGACCTAACAAAATAATTGTAACAGGTATGATATTGTACACGATGGTACATTTACTATGCTGGTTTTGTAGGTCGAAATAAAATGCCATTCATTAAATCAATACTTGGTGAAGCTCGGTACAGTAACGTGTTGTTGTTTCTATGGCGCTCGAACAAGAAGTGAATGCCTGCCGGCCTAATGCCGTCTCTTTTATACTATTTTTTTATCGGTGCCTAACGGTACGAGTGCGGGAGAGCGTGCTGCGCTCCTATTGGTCGATACGAATTTTTGGCCAGAACAATAGGCGTTACCGTGCCGAGAGCCACTTTCTATTTTTATTTTTACATAAGCCTATTTACATTGTTTTCCTATGTCTATTATTGCTTTTTATAGCTTAATTAACCCTATTTACTATTATTTATTTATTATATATAGGTAATAAAAAACACAACTATTCTATTTTTATTATAGGTACACTTAAGGACTAATATCTTACTAACTAAATAAGGTAACAAAGTTTATAATGATAACTTATGACTATTTACAACATTACGCGCCGTACATTTCTCCCGCCGTGCGTTACCGACGTTATCTTGAGTTGGGTGACGCAACTATTCTTGTTGTACGGTGTGTGCCTGGATAGGTAGAATAACCAGCTTCTTGGTAGGTCTGCGTAGTACTCCGCCCTTTGTTCTGACGTCAGCTGTTCTTATCACGTTGTCTGGTCCCGGATACACTGCGATGACGATTCCACGGGGCCACATGTTTCTTGGTAGGGTTCCGTCGGCGATAAGGACAAGGTGACCGATTTTGAGTGTTTCACCTCGTCCGTAGGGCTCCCTCCTGTATTGGAGCTCCGGTAGGTATTCACGCACCCATCTTGCCCAGAACATATCTGCCAGTCTCTGTGAGGTTCGCCAGTGGTTGCGTCCGATCAGGTCGTTGTCCGTGAAGGTACCGGGTGCTATTGATGATGACGGGCCGCTGAGTAAGAAATGGTTGGGGGTGATGGCCTCCATGTCATCGGGGTCGACTGAGACATGTGTTAGGGGCCGACTGTTCACTGTATTTTCTACCTCTGCCAGCAGCGTCGTCAGGGATTCTTCTGTGGGGTTTTTCTCATGAAGTACTGTCTTGAGAGCGGTTTTCACACTTCTCACCAGTCGCTCCCACGCCCCGCCCATGAAGGGGGCGCTTGGGGGGATGAACCGCCAGTTGATTGCTCGTCGGCTCGCCTCCTCTTGAGTGGCTGTGTTGAGTGCTCGCTGTAGTTCTTTGTCGGCGCCCTGCAGGTTGGTACCGTTATCCGACCATATCTCGGTGGGGCACCCTCGGCGTGCTATGAAGCGTCGTAGTGCCATGATCGCCGAGTCAGAGATCAATGACCCGGCGACCTCTAAGTGAAGTGCACGTGTTGTGAGACACGTAAACAGTGCGACGTATCTTTTCTGTGTTGTCCGTCCCACGGTGATGGTCAGTGGCCCGAAGTAGTCTACACCAGTATACGTGAAGGGACGTCTGTGGTGTGCCAATCTGCATGTTGGGTGATCACCGGTAGGGGGCGTTGGCGGCGACGCTTTTCTTATTCGGCAGGGTAAGCAGTTATGTATGACTGCTTTTACTGTAGGTCTCTGTTTGATGATCCAATATTGTTGTCTGCACTCGTTCAAGGTTGTTTCTATACCGGAGTGGTGAAGACGTCTATGTATGTGGTCTATGTAGAGACGGGTAACCGGGTGGTTTCCGTCCAGGATGGCGGGCCTTTTGACAGCTTCTTCGACTTCTTTCACGGCGTGTATTCTTGATTTTAGTGTTATCACTCCGTTTACTATTTCTGTCGATAGGTGGCGCAGTCGACTCCGTGTCGACAGCGGTCTGTCGTTGTTGATGGCGTCCATTTCTTCTTTGAATGAGTCTCGTTGACTCGCACGAACTAGTAGTGACTCGGCACGTCGCAGTAGGTCACCGTCGATAGGTATATAGCATTTTTCGGTTTTCTTGTTTGACTGTAGGGGGCGTGCAGAGTGTTTTTTCTGTTTCTTGTGTTTTGTCCATGCCGCATCCTTTTCTTTGTTGTGTTTTGTTCGTTTGTATTGTACGACGTCTGTTTTCTTTCTGCACAACTGTATGAATTGCAGTACACGAGCGGTGCTTCTTAGGAGGCGTTCCCACTTGGAAAATCTGTCTATTTGCGGTAGGGCTTCACTGATATTTTCTTGTGATTTTTTGTTCTGTATGTGACATGTTCTTTCTTCACCGGTGTGTGGCGTGTCGGTGACGGTTTCCGTTGGCCACGTCGAGGGGTCGTCTCGCAGGAACGGCGGTCCGGTGAACCAACGGTGATCGGTGTTGAAGTCCGGGGGGACGTCACGTGTGGCATCGTCCGCGACGTTCAATTTGGTAGGCACCCACCTCCACTCGTTGATTTTGCTGTTTTCTTCGATTGCTGCTATTCTATGGGCGACGTACGGTTTGTATGAGCGGGCCCCGTTTCTCAGCCACGCCAACACTGTTTTGCTGTCACTCCAGTAGGTCTTGGAGTCTGGTTTTCTGTCGTGCTCTTCTATGATGGTTGTTGCCATGCGACTGCCCATCACTGCTGCTTGTAGTTCGAGGCGCGGGATCGACGTGACCTTGAGGGGTGCCACGCGTGCCTTCGCCATGATGAGTGATGTTGTCACCTGCCCGTCCGGTGTTGTCACGCGCCAGTAGAGGCTGGCAGCGTATGCTACTTCACTGGCGTCGACGAATGTGTGTAGCTCGATGCGGTCGGCGCTGCTGTACTGTAGGTAACATCTAGGTATTTTCACTGCGGCGAGGCGTTGTAGGTGTGACATCCACTCTGTCCACTGTGGCTGTAAGTCTTTTTCTATCGATTGATCCCAGTCGGTGCCCCGGCGCCAGACTTCTTGTAGTATTTGTTTGGCTCTTGTGGTGACCGGTGATGCGAAGCCGAGCGGGTCGAACAATGACATAACTATTTTCAATATGTCCCTCTTGGTGGGCGTGTCTTTGTTCACTATATCTGGTGGTAATCTCGCCAAGTTGAGATTGAAGGTAAGTTTGTCTGCGTGGCACTCCCATATGAGGCCGAGCACACGTTCTGTTGTACTGCCATCTTTCAAGTCTATTATTTGCTGTTTTTTCTTATCTTCGTCGGTGCTCAGAGTTGTAAGTACCGCCGGTGAGTTCGATGCCCATTGTCGCAACTCGTAGTGTGCTTCTCGGTGTATGTTGCGTACGTCGGTTGCTGTCTGTATGGCTTCTTCTTCGGTCGGGAAGCTCTGTAGGTAGTCATCAACGTAGTGGTTTTTTTCTATTGCGCGGTGTGCTGCCGGGTGACTGTCTTGATAACGTTTAGCGTTGATATTTTTCACGAAGATAGCGGTCGATGGAGATGAAGTGGCGCCAAATATGAGTGACGTCATTCTGTATTCTGTGACTTCATGGTTTCCACGGTGATCTTCTCTCCACAGGTATCGAAGTGCGTCTCTATCTTCGGGTCTTATTTTCACCTGCATAAACATCTCGGCGATGTCGGCAGTGACAGCGATGGGATGTTGGCGAAACCTCATGATGACTCCTGGGAGTGACTGTAGGAGGTCTGGACCGGTGAGCAGGTGATCGTTGAGTGAAACGTTCTTGGTTTTGGCTGCAGCGTCGTGTACCACACGTACTTTGTCCGGTTTCATGGCGTTGATGACTGGAAAATGTGGTAAGTACCACGTTCTATTTTCTTTAGCTTCTTTCGGTGCAGGTTCGGCGTACCCCTTTTGTATGAGCGCAGCCATCTGTTCGTTGTATTTCTGTTTCAGCTGTGGGTTTTTATCTATCTTCTTTTCTGTGCTGGACAATCTCTTCAAGGCGTTTTCTTTGTTGTTTGGCATGACGACGTCTGGAGTCTTCCATAGCAAAGCTGTTTCGTAACGGCCGTCTTCACGCTGCTTGGTGTGTTCTTCAAGGATGACAAGTGCACGTTGCTCTGGGTCACTCTGGGGTTTCTTGGGTTCTATTGTGAGTGATTCTATTGCGAAGTATTGTTTGAGCTGCTCGTTCATGTCGTCATCTTGTTGCTGTATATGGTTGACTTGATGTAACTGTTGACCAAGTATGCGTTTGCGTGAGCCGTGGAGCACCCATCCGAGTGGCGTTAGGGATGCCACCGGCTGGTGTCTGCTGCCTTGACGAACTTCTGAGGCGATCAGTAAGTGCCAGTTGTCTTGCCCGATGAGTATGCCAGGAGTACCCACACTGTAGGTAAGTTGTGCTGCGATGTCTGTGAGGTGTTTGCAGCCGGTGATGTCGACGTCTGATATCTTCTGTGGCGTTATGTGCAAACCGTTGATTGTGTGGGCTTGTATGCTGTGTTCTCCCGCCGTGCCGCAAATGGTTATGGTGACACGTCGAGACTTCGATGCTTCAACTTCAGTGTTTCCAACTGCTTCGATTCGGAGTGGTTCTGGCGTGCCCTTGAGTCCGGTCTTCTTAGTGACGCTGTTGTCGATCAGAGTGACTGTTGATCCGTCATCTAATAAGGCAAAGGTGTTTATTTTGCCTTTTGGTCCCGACACCTGTACTGGCAGGATCTTTAGGTATGATCTTGACTCGACGGCCGCTGACCATATGTTGGTGACCACGTCGCTCTTCGTTTCGGGTTCTGCAGAAGTTGATTTCGGTTGGAAGTGAAGTAACTTGTGATGCGTACGTTGACATCCATCGACTTGACACTTTTTTGCTTGACATTGATGTGTTCTGGCTCTGTATCCTAGGCATCTGAAGCATAGGTATTTTGATTTAGCCAGGTCCCACCTGGCGTTAGTTTCTGTTTCTGTAAACTGCTTGCATTCTGTTGCTATGTGACCACGTTTCTCGCATACGGGACACTTTGATTCGCTGTCTCGCTCGTTCACTGTGTATGTTTTCTGTTTTCGCGCAGGCGCACGTTGAGTTTTCTGTTCGAAGTCTGTTTGTCTTGATACAGGTTCAGGCTGGGCGTACGGGCTGCATTTTTCGGCTTCTTTTTCTAGGAATCTTGACAGCTTAAGTAGGTCAGCTTCTTCGATGTTGTCTGTTGAAGTGAAGTCGAACCACCGGAACCGCATTTGAGGTGAAAACTTTTCTATTACTGCTCTTGTGACTTCAGGATTGTAGAGGTAGTATATTTTCTTGAGTGCTTGCAACGTGGCGATTATGTTGGACACCTTTGTGGAGAACACGCAGATGTCTCTTGCTGTATCGGAGAGGCGAGGTAACGAACGGAGACGCTCCAACTCGGCGAGTGCGATGGTGTCCGGTTTGCCAAAACGTGTTTCTAGAGTTTTCATGATGTCTTGTGGCTTCGAAGTATGTATTAACAGGCTCTCCACCGCTTCCCTGGCGTGTCCCCGTAGGCTGCGGCGTAGGCGTGTGACATTTTCTATCTCGGTGTAAAGTTCTGATGTTTCTGTGTACGCCGCCTTGTAAGACAGCCATTCTTGGTATGCACCACTGTAGGCAGGCAGGTCGGTGTGGCGATGCGGTAGTCGACTGCCTGATTTTGCTGCTAACGTGATTGCTGAGGCGAGCTCGCTGAGGTTCACTGTTGTCGGTTGTGGTACACCTGTAGGCTGCGGCACGACGGTAGGCTGTGGCACGACGATGGGCTGTGGCACGACGATGGGCTGCGGCAAAACGGCAGGTTGTGGCGCGACGGCAGGTTCTGTTTTGGTATGAGGTTGGTTCTCAATAGCCAGGATTGGCCGGTCGCTCTTCTGTACCCATTCGGCGACCCGTCGTGCTGTGGTTCTTTCAGAGACGACGGTAGCGTCGTCTTCTTCGATGTCTGAATCTGTTTCCGCCTCTAGGGCGGCCATTCTGGCGGCAGCATATTCTAATTGTAGGCGGAGGATTTCTGCCCTGGCTAGTGCCATTCTCTTCGCTTTTTCCCCTTTTCTTGACTTCGCGTCCTTTGGGTTGGGCGCAGCTGCTGTGGCCGTTTCATCACGATCCGCGACGGTTTCTGTAGACCGCGTGGTTGCTGTTTCTTCTGTAGTAGCGGTCTCCTGCGTCGTGGTCGTGGCTGTTTCGGATTCTTGAGCACTGTTGGCTGAATCTTCATTTGCTGATTGCGTTTCTTGTTCAGTTGCACCTTTCGCCTTGCTTGATCTCGTTGACGGCATTTTTCTATTTTTCTTCTATATTTGGACTGTTTTTCTTCTATAAATCCGGCGCTCGGAGGACCATTAATGTACACGATGGTACATTTACTATGCTGGTTTTGTAGGTCGAAATAAAATGCCATTCATTAAATCAATACTTGGTGAAGCTCGGTACAGTAACGTGTTGTTGTTTCTATGGCGCTCGAACAAGAAGTGAATGCCTGCCGTCTCGTTGGATCTTCACACGTTTCCCCCCGCAGGGGGGAAACGGGGGAACAAAACCGGGGTCGGATGACCCCATCATTGTAACCTATTTTCGCCGCGTGCAACGACACGCGGGGCCCTGAAACCGGCCACTTACTGGCCGTGAGTAGGTATTTGCTGTCCATGGACAGCTGGGTTGCTGTATAGTCTCTCTACTCGCGGTTCTAACCATCTAGGTGTAAAAAGCCCAGTTGGCAATCCGCGCTCGAGTGACGATACAGACGAGTATAAACACGTGGATCAGTTGCGTGGCTGCGGGGGCTTTATCAGCTCCCGCGCGTACACCTTGCCTTCCGGTGGTCGTGCGTGTAGCGGTGCCAAGCCCCTAACGTGTGGCTGGCTCGACGCATCCGCACGCCGGAACATGTTCGTGGCGAGGCGGGCGATGAAATCGTCGAGGCTCTCGATTTTTAAATCACGTGCGATGACGTCATTCCTCACGTACCGAGGAGCTCTGACTATCGACCGCAGCGTGAGGCTCTGTTGCGCCTGTAGTCGCTTCCTTTGGGTCGGCGAGGTAAGCGCGTACCACGCCGGGGATGCGTACGTGAGTCTCGTTCGCACGTACAATTTGTACACACCTACTTTTGCACGTAGGGGTAGGAGGCTTGTCGAGAGCACTGGGCGGAGTAGGGCGCGGGCAGATCGTACTAACTGTACTGTCTTATCCACGTGTTTCTTCATGGACAGTCGACGGTCGAGTGTCACCCCGAGGTACTTCGCGGTGTTGGACCACTCAATGTCTTGTCCTTGCATCTGTAATTTCGGCGGGATTGCATGTCGTCTGGTGACGAGCAGCGCTTGCGTCTTATGCACGTTCACCGACAGTCTCCAATCCGCAAGCCATCTCGGTATGTCGTTTAGGGCCCTTTGCATCTTGGACGCAGCAAGTGCCGGGTTTAACGACGTGACGTAGTATGCTGCGTCATCTGCGAATAGGGCCAGTTTTGTTCCACCGGTGACTGGAATGTCGTCGGTGTAACATGCGTAACACGCGGGGGAGAGACAGCTCCCCTGCGGTACTCCGGCCTCGATGCGCCGCACGTCGGACTCTGCGTCTCCAACGGCAACGAAAAATTTGCGATCTTGCAAGAAAGATGCAAGAACTTGTAGCAATCTGCGAGGAGCGGTCGATTGCGACAACTTGTACAGCAGGCCATCATGCCATACACGGTCGAACGCCTTCTCCATATCCAGAAATACTGCAACACCACTCTCCTTCTTGTTGAGGGCGGCGGTGAAGTGGTGCAGTACTCTGGTAATCTGTAGGGTTGTCGAATGTTCGGCCCTGAATCCGAACTGTTCGTCCCTAGGTGTTATATGTGGGACTAGGTGCCGCAGCAAAAGCTTCTCGAACACCTTTGAAATTGAGGGCAGTAATGTTATAGGTCTGTAGCTCTCGGGCTTGAGTGTACTCTTCCCGGGCTTCGGTATCATCCGAACCTTGCCTGTTTTCCAGGCTGTGGGAAAGTACCCCAGGCGAAGGATACCATTGAATAGGCGTGTCACCGCCGCAAGAGCTCGCGGCGGGAGATGACGTAACGCCATATTCGTGATCCCATCAACGCCTGGGGCACTTCGCCTTTTGGTGGCAAGCAAGGTACGTCGGACCTGTCCGGGTGAGACAACCACTGGAGCCTCCTCGTGCACTATCGGTGGAGCGAAATAGTCACGGAGGTGCTGCTCTACTGCTGCAACATGGTTGACTTCCTCGGTTGGATTCGGGCGGAACTGGCGTTCTAGGCATTCCGCGAAGATGTTCGCTCGGTCTGCTGCACGGTACCGGGGGGTGCCGTCCGCGGCCAGGAGCGGTCTTATGGGTTCTTTCGCACCGGTCAGAGAGCGGCAAAGGCGGTGGATCCCTGTCCAACCCTCCTCATCCACTTTCTGGACGTGCTGTTCCCATGACTGCTTAGATACGTTGCAAACTTCTCTCTTTATCCTTTCTGTCAGGACATTGAGACTATGTTTCGCTGTTGGGCAGCGGGTACTCTGGTATAACTTACGCAGGCGCCGTTTGTTTGCTATTAGCTCCATTAATGCAAACGGTAGGTGTTGACGGCGCGAGCAAGCTGCACGCTCTGTAGTGGCTATTTCCAGAGCCTCTTGAGATTTCTCAGTAAACATTGAAGCCAATCTATCAATGTCCTCAGGGAGACGAAGGGGGAAAACTGGCAGCACGGTCTTGTTGAGTGTTTTTGCAAACACTTCCCAGTCCGTGGAGCGGCGTGGTGCTAACGTGGGCAGGCTTGTGGGCAGTCCGGTTAGGCAGAGCATAATAGGCAAGTGGTCAGATCCCATATCGTCGTATAGGACCTCCTGGCTGAGCTGGCAGTTCAGCTCGTTATAAACTACGACGTCGAGTACGTCTGGGTTGAATTGGACGTTGTGCGGGTAGTGTGTTGGGACCTCTGGTCCGTCGACGACGTAGCCCGCTTGTTCTGCCAAGTTGAAGAGTATGTTTCCATTTGGGCAGTTGCGACATGAATTCCAACTCGTATGTTTGCTGTTCATATCGCCCGCAACCATAGTCGGCACCTTTGTGTCTAACAACAGGCGAATGTCACCCGGACACAGGCGACCTAACGGCGGGCGGTACGCTGCGTAAACTCTGAGTGGGGAAGATCCCCCATAACAAAGCTCGACACCCAGCGCGTACATTGAACGCAAACATACTGTCGGAAGAGGCTGATGCACGAAGCGGCGCTTGACGAATACTGCCAGCCCTCGGTATGCTCGAGATTCAGCAGAGATCTCATCTTGCCTGTAGATATGGTAACCGGATACCTTCACAGTTGATGTTGAAGTCAGCATTGTTTCTGATAGTAGCACCACGTCCGGTTGGTGTTCTATGAGGAAAGCTTTGAGTGTTGATAGCTTATCTTTCAGGGATCCACAGTTCCAGTGGACAATCCTAATTATCTGGCGCTGCTCCGGATTGGGCAATTGCCGTCACGGCTCTCAGGATAATTGGGTCCATACTGGCTCCGGTGTTCATTGCCTGCAACATTTCAATAAAAATATTGCGAAGGGCAACGTGCACTGGTTCCGCTCCCCCCGCCTCACCCTTCTTGGGTTTGGGTTGGGGGGGCGCCTTTCTACCCCGCGCTTGGGCGGGGGCGGCTGTGCGTGTGGTCATCGGTTCTGCTGCTGCAGGGCCCCGTGTAGTTGTAGTCTTGGCGACTGGTCTTGTAACAGCAGCGGCGTCTCGGGTAGGAGCTAGAATTTGTTGAACAGCCGAACTCGTTGACGGTTGGGCGGCTGCCATCGCCGCGTCCGAACCTGACTTCTTGTTCTTATTGTTCTTCTTCTTGTTCCTCCGCCTCTTCTTTTTCTGTCCCGCGACTGCGGGCCGGGCATCGTTGGCATTTGCCATCAATGTGTTCGGGGCCGTCTCGGCCACATGGTTTTCGTTCCTTCTAGGTGGGCCCGTAGTGCGCGCTACAGTACCAGCTTTCCTGTTGCGTGCTTCTCTCCTTAATACGGGGCATTTCTGGCTATTCGCGGGGTGGGGGCCGTTGCAATTGCAACACGTTGCTGGTTCCTCCCTCGGGCGGGTGCAGTCCTTGGCGGCGTGCTCCCCCCCGCACCGAACACATGCTATCGGCCGGTGGCAGCAATGCGACGAATGTCGAAATTGCTGGCACCGGTGACACTGCGCCGGTCCGCGTCTTCCTCTCCAGGCATCAATGCGAATTCCCGACATACATAGGAGCTCGTCAATTTCAAAAATTCCCGGGGAAATATCCGGGGTTCGCTGTAGTCTGACGAAAAATATGCAGCCTGGTCGCCCTTGACGGGCCTTGATGCATCTTGCATGCTCCGGCTCGAATCCCAGGTTGCGAAGTTCATCCATTAACATTTCTGGGGGCGTGTCCTCGGGCAGGCCTCTGACGGCCACCTTCATACACTGCTCCGCCGGCAGAGAGTACGAGAACCAGGAAACATTTGTTTCCTTCTCTAGGTTCGTTAGGTATTTTTGAACCATACGATACTCTCTTTCTTCGGTTGGTGTGAATCGGACTCCTTTGCCATACGGGCGTGCACTTGGGGCACGCCCTAACTGTTGCTTCAGGGTCCTGAAATGGGTGGGCCAATCCGGTAGGTATTCAACCACCAATGGTGGGTACCTAGGCTTCTTGTCCGCTTTTGCCTGCGGATCAGCTGGGCGCACGCCGGCGGAGCTCGATGGCTGGGCCGGGGGCGGCGAAGGCTGAGGGGGGGGCGGCGGAGGCGGCGGCGGCGACGATGGCTGCGAGTAGGCAACGCGGGTATCGGCTGAGGCAAGGGGCGGCGGGGTGCGGCGAGTAGTATCCGCAAACGTCGGTGGAGGCGATGCTCGCTGAGTATTTGTTGTCAACAACTCCTTATATGGAACTGTCGTTGACAAAGTCACACTTGGTTGTGACGTCACACTCGTTGAATGTCTCGTCGTAGTGGTTGAGACAGCTGGCTGCACAATTCCGACTTCACAACTCGCAAACGTCGGTGTAGACAACGATTGCTGCGTCGGTGTTGTCAACAACTCCTTATTTGGTGTTGTTGACGAACTCTGCCGTGACGTCACACTTAAGGAATGCAACGTCGCAGTAGTAGTCGGCTGGCTCGGTGGCACAGCTGCATAGATGGTGGCGCCACTCGTCGTAGCGGACGGCGGCGGCAACTCGTGACCTACTTTCCTTGTCGGTCTGCCTCTTTCCCTCCTAGGTAGAGGGAGCGGGACGGCACGATCAGGTTTCGGTGCATCCTTCTTGGTAGTCGCTGACACGTCGACGGTTGGCGGAATTGGGTCCGCTTGCGGCGTAGGTGTAACTACACTACACCGGCGTTTAGCGTCAGCTTCTGCGTCTTCTGTTGGCGATACGGCGCTACGTAGGCGGCGTCCATAATGATGCGCAAATAGAGAAGAAGGCGGTAGGCTTATGATTGAGGCACTGATGACCTCGAGGCGTTCTATGTCGGCTTGGGTAGGAGGGGCGGAGGAGGAGCTGTCTGACTCGGTTTCGAAACTCTGTTCCAATACCCGAGTTGCAGTGGCCGACACGAGCCCTGCATCGGCGAGCCGATTGATCATCAATCGGTCCGATTCGATGACGGCCCGACGACCACTCAACTCGGAAATGGAGCGCGCGACGGACTCGAGCGACACAGCTGACTGTCTGCCCTCACTTCTGCTTCTGTTTGGCGAGATTAGGTCGTCACTAGCAACGCTGGCTACAGGCGACGACGCATTACGTTGAACTCGTATGCCCGGGGACGGCAGGGAAGCCATCGACCCAGGACTCACGTTTCTGTTGGCACTTTCTTCTTCTTCACCACTCGACGACGAATACGAAGAGGAAGATGGGTTATTGGGGGCACGATTGACGGCCATCACAGTGCTGCTGCAAGATTTACCCCGACTCCGCTACGCCGTCCAATACCGAAAGAGCCCTGCATAAAGCAGACCGGAATTGGCGGCGCAAGACGGCGAAAGAGGATGATCGGTAGCAAGAGGTGTGTAAACTTCCTCTCCTCAGAGACCCGAAGGCCCCTGAAGGCATCAATACCGGGCTTGTCTTCAAAAAGACAATGCGGTTTGACTTGAGATTAAGGCTGCCTGCTAATAGAAACAAATGCAGGCTCCCTATTGTACAGCACGAACACTAACGAACAAAACACCATTCGTAAACACAAACTATTACGCGACGTTCACAAGACTGAAACAATTAACACTGAAACAGTAATAAAACTTCGACTGGCTCACAAACGAACGACTACTACGACTCGGTTTGGTGCACAGGAGTAAGGTTTGGGTAGAATAGGTAATCTCAGTTCGCTCCCAACGGATCGGACGGACGGATCCTGAATGCCTGCCGGCCTAATGCCGTCTCTTTTATACTATTTTTTTATCGGTGCCTAACGGTACGAGTGCGGGAGAGCGTGCTGCGCTCCTATTGGTCGATACGAATTTTTGGCCAGAACAATAGGCGTTACCGTGCCGAGAGCCACTTTCTATTTTTTTATTGCTTTTTATAGCTTAATTAACCCTATTTACTATTATTTATTTATTATATATAGGTAATAAAAAACACAACTATTCTATTTTTATTATAGGTACACTTAAGGACTAATATCTTACTAACTAAATAAGGTAACAAAGTTTATAATGATAACTTATGACTATTTACAACATTACGCGCCGTACAGATATTAACAGGTTCAATGTATTCATAAGAATTATTGACTAATTAATGTATCATGGTAAGTTGAATAGCTATAGAAACTGATAATGAATTATTGTTATAAAAAAAACCTGTTATAGTATTTTGTTAGAATATTCTCAATGTTGTTATGCTAATTAATAAGGACATGTTATTAATATTGTATCTTACAACAACAAGAGGACCATCATGCAGAGTTTGTAAGTATTGTAATATGAAAATAAAAACGTGCCAAACACTAACAACTATACTTTTACTTATTTACAGACACTTCCAGAGCCTGCAGTACCTGTTGCCAGAAAAGTACAGCAGGAGCATCTCATCAGCACAATTCATAGGCAAAAGGGAGATATTAACAGACAGCCAGATATGGACCATAATTGTTCAGGATAATTAAATAACAATATTGCAATTATTTTGTGTTTATTATAACCCTTACTAGATCACTTAAGTATTGAATAAACTACAACAAACAGCAAAAGTTACAGAGTTACTAAAACAAGTAGGCATAACACGGCTAGTTCATTTTACAAATTAACATTATTAAATTAATGAACATTATTAATGCAATTCATTAATTAATAAACAGTATTAAATTATCAATACAAATAATAATAGTATTTATTGACTATAATTAAATACTTCTTACCCATACCATGTAATATTATTTTAAGTATATTTTAAAATGTAAAAGTGAAAAATTTAATTAATAGAATATTAATATCTCTTTATTATAAGGCTACTTTGGCCCATAGATACCTTACAAATGAACAAAACAATTTTAGTATAAAAACTTAAAACAAAACCATTATAAAATATGACGATACATTCAAAAATTTCAAACTTTATTTCTAATATATAACTCTAATAATAATATTTGCACAATATGGTCCCATTGTTGTCATCCACTAGCAAGAAGGTGTATTTCATCAGCAGGACCCACATCTTACATTTGTGGTAGTATCCGCTGACTATGATCTCCGTGACTATCCACACTTGTATAATGCGCAGCTGCAATTGGTGTTAAACGCCATGGCCTTGGATTCACCTGTAAAGTAAATTTTAGTTATATTAAAATCCTGGGACTTTCTCACACATTTAGGAGCAGGAATTGTTAATAGATTATACTATAATGATAGAGGACTACATTCATATTCAAAGCTATTGTCACCTCTTTTACTAAAAGACAGACTGTGGCTGTGTAGGTAGCTCATTCCCATAGGCTTGTATTAAGAGCCTGTAGCATAAAATAAGGGTGCTGTAAGCACCTGTAATATCACTGTCTTTTTTTTTAACGTAAATTTTTAACCATTATAAAAATTACCTAAAGAATAATAAACATGCATATAGGTACTTTACATTATATGCTTACTTTTGTACTATTTCTCAATGGAGCTATGTAGGTATGGCCTAGGTTCAGAACACAAATCGAAGAAGAGTTCTTTCGACAGTCTATAGTGTGCTTTGAACTGAGCCTCCGAAAAATCCAAAGCTGTGGCTTGGTGGCCAAGGTCACGACGCAACCGTGCTGTTATGAGGATATCATTCCTCCTCTCCTCAACCTCCAATCCACTCAGTATAATATAGCACGAACCATGACTTAAATCAATGAAAACAATCCCCACTTACTTCACTTCCACTCTTTACTTACACTTCACTTACTTCTTATGATCTTGCTTTTATGTTCAGTACGTAAATATGAACTAAAATCTAGATAATTTTAATAATAAATTGGTAGCAATCGATCAGCAGAGATTTACAATCAGAGAAAAGGTTGTCGCAATTTGACAGATAAAATTGCTTGCTTTCTGCTTTTCCGCTGCTGTCAAAAACGATTCGTAATACCAAATTATTGTAAGTCTACTAGTGCGTTCGAATTGGAGTGATGTCGTTTTTAACAGTTTCAAAATGGGCATTTTTGTTTATGCGTTCGAATTGGAAAATTTCAACAATTTTGCAACTTTTGCCACAAACGATATTTCCCAAATCGAACGATTAGATACAAAAATGACATTTCCATGCTGATCGCCTGCTTGTCACTTGTCTCAACCTACCTTTTTCCTTCAGTTAATCATTAAACAAAGTTAATCTAACAAATTATTCTCTTACCTGTTAGTATTTCTATAAAATTTTATAATAAAAATTAGAATTTTCGCTTCCCGTATGAATTTTCCGAAACTTATCTGTCAGATTCAAAGATGTCAAAATATGATCACAAACGACCCTGCCTCGGAGGTGGGTCAAAATTTGCAGTTCACGATGTCGTTTTTAACTGTTTCCAAGCAAAACGAACGGTGAACGAAAACTGTTCAAAACGCCAATTTCGCCCACAACTTTCCAAATCGAACGCCAGTTGTGATCGTTTTTGGCATTTTGGACTGTTATTTTTGCTACCATACCCCAATTCGAACGCACCTTATACAGATGAATGCACTTTTTAGTTTACCGATTGTCCCATAGAGGCAGCACTGATGAGTGTTTGCTATGGCTTATTTATCGCTGATTCATAATACGAATTTGCAATAAAACAGCAGATATTTAGCAATATCTGCTATCGCTTGGCTCTTGCAAGATTGGTAATCAGCCTGCCGAATTGTTAACAGTTCTTAGCTGTCAATATCTTGATATCTAACTCGGTACGCAAATTATTGCTGTGAGCACTGTGAGCGATATTATTTTAATTCGGAATATAGCCCTAGTAACAATGCCACTAAATCAACCTGTACCAATCAGGTGGATCCAAATCTATAGATACAAGTCTATGATTGGCGCTTTGTACAATATTTACATGAGATTGAAATGTCATGCAAAACCTGACAATAATATGACAATAGAAAACATAACCCTTTTCGCGATGTAAATAGAAGATGTTATCTAATTTACCTGTAAAGGTATTGCGATAATAATTATTCTATCTATGATAAACTATTAAAAACAACATTATTCAACATTTTGATCCATATGGTGATATATAGAAATCAATTTAGCGCCAAAACCGGCGAAGATGTTTGTAACCTTACGACGGAGTTTGCCTAAAAATATTTACTGTTTTACAATAAAACAATGTCGGAATCGTTAGGGGTGTATTCGAATGGATGGGCGATCGATACGACAGCGCCGGTTGACCTGAAGAACTCTGAAGATAACAACGTAAGTGGCCCCCTGCGGAGTTGTTTGTCTTACAGATAGTGCGTCCTCTATTCTGACCTTATCAAGCCATACGCACTTATTGAACTGTCCGTATATTCCTTGTTTATCTCGTCAATGTTCCTTGTAATTGTCTCAGAAATGGCATCACTCTATATGGAGTTAAAAAGTCACAACTGGTAAGTTTTTATGTAGTGTTGTTTCGTTTGCAAGTAGAACACATTATTGTTCCGTAGATTTTTTAGGAAACCTATTTGGAAAATGGAAAACATCAATCAGCTATCCTTGAGTGTTGTTCAGGTAATTACTTTCAAATTTTTATACCCAATTTTGCACCTTTAATGATTATTTTCAATGCATAGGTAGGTATATGTTTATTTTTTTATAGTAGGCACTTGATGAAGCCTTTTTATCTGTGTAGTTTGAATTCTGTTAAATGAATAGATCACGAATATTCCATTTGTTGTAATATTTCTACTTATTGCATGAAGTGTTATAAATAAATGAGGCCACTCCTATTGGGTATTCTCTAACAACATTTTAATATGATTGGGTTGGGTACATCAAATATCTAAAGTTTACTCTGATCAAATGTAAGGTAGTCTTTGGAGTAGGTATAATCCTACTTTTTGTCATCTGTACTCAAATTAATAAATTGCATGTTTTACTGCAAACAAAATTCATTATAAAAAAAATTACATTAAGCTGCCAATCTGTTCATTAGGAATTGGATTCAGATGCATTGCCATTGTCCATTGTACATTATGTTTGCAACACACAAAGAATCGCTCACGCGTTACCGACCTTTCACCTACCCCAATGAGCTCTAGCGACCTTACTTACGCGCAGGAACACAACTTTACACAACATAAAGTTATTTGGCTGCGGTATTCTGTAAGGTGGAGGTACTTCCCCAGTCGAGCTGCTATTTGATTGAATAAATGCTATGCTCTCTTACCTCTTATTGCAGACACATTATATTGGAGATTCCATACTTAAAACTGAATATCCCTAGCCTATCTTAACTTAGTAGCTTATGAGTATCTCTCAAAATTCAATAAAGCCTATTATATTGTTCTCTACAGTTTATGAACTTGGCAGTATTTGATTTGTTGCTGTCTATCTTTGACTAGGTGTCAGCTGCTGATGGCTTATACTCTTATACATACTTATAATCATTTCATCTCAAATGTTAAAGGTTGATGCACCAAAATGGAATAGAATCATATTATTGTAACATGTCTGATCAGAGTTCATTATTTTAAAAATGGGAGATAAAATAACTTGATGTACTTACCTTAGTGATAGCCGTTTACAAAGTCGCTGACCTTTGTAATCAACACATATTTGTTTAAATAATTCTATAATATAATATGCTCAATTATTTGTATTTCTAGGGATGCTAAAATAAATTATGGTATATCTTCTATATTGGGAAGTAAAGACGCAATAATGTGTATATCAATCATTTTTAATTGATCTAATTACCTACTTTTTGTATAAATAATTATCACATTCTTTATCAAGTACACTGCTCATTGATAAAATAATTTCAGGGATGGGGTACCTACATGAGAATTAAATACTTATTGTGAGACTCCCCCTCTCTAATGTGACATTTCATCATTTTTGCATTTTTACAGCAGTTCCAAAATTAGTTTTTATACATTGTTTTTTTTTTAATACAATGAACATCGAGCAATAAATTTGAAAAGTTAACAGAACAAAAAACGATTATTAAGGTGAAAACTTAATCATGTTCAGCCCAATAAAACAATTTAAACCTTATTTTTGTTAACAGTTCTTAGATAAGTATACACATAAGATTTTGAAAAGTGAATTCACGAAACTAAGGTCACCTCCCGGGCACCACATGTCACACATTGTCACACTTCGTCGACCCCCCCCCCCCCCCCCCCTCATTTACGTGTGACACAATTTATGGATGGCCCCTATTCAACAAAAAAGAGGTTTGACTGTTTCCAAAAGTGAATCCCCCTTCTATACGAAAATGCTTTTTAATTTCTTTTGAATAATTTCCCTATTACTTATATTTTATTTCTGGAATATATTGCTTTAGCAATGAGACTTCCTACTTTGTAATTAATTCTATTTATTATCTACTTCTACTTGCTTTTCTATATTATCCTGTGGTGTGCAAATTAGCACTATGTGTTTTTCTATCTGTGCCTGCAGTTTACCCTCATGTTTGATAGCCTTCCTAAATAAAAACCTGCCAAGAGTCCATCTGACTCGCACACCAAGGGTTCCGACCTTCCTCTGACGTATAATTTCTTCATTTTCATCTGCAATAAGATGGGTAAGCAATATTCATAACTTTCATTCCAAATTTCAAATCAATGGTTGCTGAATTATACCGCTGAGACAGACGGACAGACAGACGGAGTGGCACAATAAGAGTTCGTTTTTAACTTTATGGTTCGGAACCTAAATAAATGGGCTAACTGCTAACAAACACAAAAATAGTTCGCTTCGCTAGTCTGCTCCGGATTAGCTCATTCAAATATTGTACACTTACCGACAAACTCTTCTACTTTATAATATTAGCATAGATTAAATTAAGTCATACCTTATTTATATATTATGGTAATTGGCTACTTTCCTAAAAAACATTTAGTCCGTCAGTTAGATTATTAATCTAACTGACGAACTAATTAGAATTATATATTTTTTTAGGAAAGTACCCAATTAGTAGGTATGCATAAGTTGTTTATGCACATCAGATGTTAATTTTATCATCACTACGTAGTATGATAATAATACCTATCTATTTTAATATTTTACAATAACAATTAACATGTACTTAATTGAAGATAACGAGTAGATTTGATATGATAAGTACCTTATGGGATTTCCATGATTTTTGCTTAGTAGTAAGCCCATATAATGAAATTTTCCTCAAGTGATAACCCTTACTTATCAGACCTACTCATTACCCCCTAGTCGGCGTAGGCGCGGATACTTATTATCAGCTAGGGTTGACGATCGTGACCTTCCACCTCGCTCACCCGCGACGCCCGCGGACCTCGTCTACCGCTGATACCACATATAAATTACCTATTATTAAAGCTTTGTACCATTGAATTATTACGCTTAGAAGCGAAGTATCGAACAAAAATCCTCGCGACACGTAAGCCACTTGACAACCAATGTATGCGTGAGTACCATATAATTACACTCGCTGACACGCACACAAGCGCACGAGTAATGTTGCAAGCTAAAAGAAATTTTTCGGTAAAATTATCCTTCCGATTTCGCCTACTAGTGAAATTGTAAGTATTCATAAAAATAATTAAATAGTTTAAAAAGTTCTGCTTCTTAGATAATTTATCATAGACACAGGCCTGTTATTTATTTATTACTAGTTGTTTCATAGTACTTATTTCGGGTATTTTAACATAATAAACCAAGACAATGTGCAGTGCTATGAACGATCGTACAATTTGTAGCTTTCCTTGGTATTGATAGGTTTCATATATGATAGGTTGTATAGAAAAAGAAGATTAAGTAGTATCTAGGTATTTAATTTTCATTAACAAAATTGAAATTTTAAAAGCCTGTAAGTTGAATTTGTTTCCGGAACAACTGCCGCTTTGACAATATTTTCCTAGCTATATTCTCTTTTTTCTACCAGTCTGATTCGAAATTATTTCACTAATATGAAGCTACATTATCCCAAGTATTATAGACTACTTATCCCAAGAACGCGGGTGAAACTGCGGGGGACAGCTAGTCGGTTATAATAGCTATAAGTAAAAGAAACAACTTATCGGACTCAACTACTTTATTAATAACAAAATCAGTATCAATTACGTAAAACAACGCAAAATCGCACAAAAAACAGCTGGCAACACTTTGCTCGAAATCTGAGCGAAGTATTTTTATTTTTGAATTTTGTTATTTTAGATGAATTACACAATAAAATTAGTGGCTTGCCTGTGGAATGTTACATAAGAATTCTTATCTTTCTTCCCTGATGAATTAAGACACAATTTTACTGCACAAACCGTCATATTTATTATTTTTCTCAGAGCTGCACTCACTAAAACGTCACTCAGTACACTGACAGCGCGGCGGTCATTTGGAGCCATTATGGCTCCAATTTATTGGATTACTTTTCGCGCGTGTACTTTGTTTCTATGTGTAATAATTCAATGCTTTGTACACTCCTCACTGTATCAGTACGCAGTCAGTTGGCTTTCAGTGCGGTCGTTACAATACCAAAATAATTTAATTGCGTGAATATATTATTTTTTCGTGCCCAGTTTAATTTGTTCATAATCACTAATGGCTAAGTTCATCTGTAGTGACTTCCTTTCCCCCTTTTAGTTTTACTTTTGTGTTTTGATTAATTTTGAGGACATTTTTAAGTAAGATCACTTCGGCGCGTTAGCCCAGCGTGATCTTTCGCATACACATTGCATTTCTTCGTCAAAATTCGTACTGGCAACAGCATACATGCATTTTTCGAGCGAGCTGCTGCAAACAATGACTATTACTTTAATGTACCGAGTCAACCCTATCTACTATTCAGATTACTCGGATACGATCTAGACTTATACCTGAAGCTATCTCTGTCGAAAACTACTTTCTGCCATTGGCTCTATCATTTCGAATATTATAAGTTTGGTGTTTATTCAAAAGACATCACTTGATATCGACTATATTTCGTCAATTGCGAAGGTTTTGACGTTAAGGAATAATGGATATTGTGGCAAATGTAAGTTAAAACTCCATTCGATGGATATTGAAACGAAAATAATGCTTATCGCGAAGTAAATGTCGTATGAGGGGTCAGAGTGTATCTGTTTGCTTGGTGGTGATTAAATAGAGCGAATGTGATAATTAATGATAAAGTATATTCACAGTACCACCCGGTCCTCAAGGCGTTCCTAGCGGGATCTTTCTCCGGGACATTCAGCACTATACTCTTCCAGCCCTTGGATTTGGTGAAGACCCGTCTTCAGAATCCTAGTCAGCATGTTGTTGCGGCGACTGTCAAGTAAGTAGAAATTTAAATAATAGACCTAGTTCTACTATGTTCTAAAATGGTTTGAATGCCAAACGTTTGTTTATGTTTTGGGGTCACTGTATATTTGCCTGTAGAACTCTGATAAATTTTCAATCAAATAAAGAAAATTAGTCATTGTTCCGACCACTTACATCATCATAATCTTTTACGTCATATGCACTATTAAGTAGGTACCTATTTAGGTTATCTGCGGTTTGTTAGCATACAATTACCCTTGCTTTCACCTATTTGTATATGTTGGCACCTAATCTGTTTAGGGATCTATACATAATTATTTAATGTGAACGAAGACTGTATCATGATAGAAACTAGCTGCCCGGCGCTACTTCGATGGTGCTCTACCCTATATTTAAACATTCCCTGGACTTCCACAAATATTTCTAAACCAAATTAGTCAGATCGGTCCAGCCGTAGCGAGACTAACGAACAGCAATTCATTTTTATATATATAATTATCTGTGAAGACAACATTCTATTTTATAAACAAGATATATGTAACACCCTTATCAATCATTCTCAACCTACAAACCGACGTCATACCTGTGGTCATATGATTGTTTTCCACTTAAAGTGTCACATTCAGTCATCTAAGCCCCTTATCACTTATTCTTACCTTACAAACCGATTTATAAGATTGTATTTCACTTGCAAGTCTCAGTTATCTAACTATATTTACCACTTTTCAACAGCCGAATCCAACCCGGCATGATAACGATCTTCACCAACATCATACGCCAGGAGCATATTGTTGGGTTATGGCGTGGTATGGTGCCCTCCGTGGCGCGCTGTGTGCCCGGAGTGGGATTGTACTTCTCGTCGCTTCACTGGCTCCAGGGCAAGCTTGGGAAGACTAGGGGTGACCTGGGGCCGATGGAGGCAGTCATGCTCGGCGTCGTCGCTAGGACCATGAGCGGCGTGGCGTTGATACCCATGACTGTTATTAAGACTAGGTAAGAGAAACTGTTTTTTTATGTTTTTTTTAATTCTCACCCTAAGATCTTTAGACCCTAAGGTCTCATGTTTCAAGTGGTAAACCTTGTTACTATTCACATAAAGTTCACAATCCCATTACACGTAAGACCACGTTGACCACAAAAACCCCTGAGCATACTTCTGGAAGATCGAAAACACCGCATGTGTTTCAGAACAAAAAAAGCTCTTGGATTTTTGATTCTCATGTGTTTAGTTCACTGTGGAAATACAGTGTAAATTCGCTTGTGTAAGCGAGCGTTCGGGAAACCGCGTACTCTCTTACTTAGTAGGTACGTGTTATATAGAAAATACCGAACTTTTTTTTTTTTGTATCCCCCTCTCCCGAACTTTGACTCGCTTTATCTTTGTCAATGTTTAATGATTTGGTAAAGCAAAAATACGTGTTCAATATTTTTTGATAATACTGACGGCCTAATTAGTTTTTTTTTACCTGGGAATTATCCCTATTGTGATTTGATATAATTTTATCAAAAAAGGCTTGTTGCATACGTCACATTAGATTATCAGCATAGTGGCCTGTTTTTGTATGTACTATCTTATCGTATTGTTTAAACTGTGCACCTACTTTTAATGAAGTTGAGACCATTGTACTTTCGATAACAAACGATAATGCAAATTCGTGGTCAATACGCAGTAGCCCCTATCTTTTCAATCGATTGAAATGACGCATTATCTTTTGCATTTGTTAATGTGACGGGAATAATTAAAGAAATGTTTATAAATTAATCACCTAAATCTCTTTTAAACTGTGTGCTACACTTTGGGCCACATTTATTTGGATGAAAATGAATGAATGAATTGATTATATTCATGCGTTTTGGAAATTCCTTTTTAGTGCACCTCTAGCTAGGTTACTCGAGGAATATTTCCTCCCAAATGTCTGTCAGTCAGTATAAGAGTTTTAATAAGTAGGTATGTACATACTTTTGTGATAGTAGAATAGTTACCTAAATATTTTGGTAGGTATGTAAAAGCAGACAAGCCAATTTAATAATGCGATTAGATACCAGTTAATTATGAATAAGCGAAATGTTTATCAAATAATTACTGGCCTACGTCACGGAATTAACATTCATATCTTGAAAATATGCTGAGTTTGTTGACTTGAACACTATTACAAGGATGGTTCACGACAGTGACAAAAAATTCTCATCCTAAAGAGATTCATAGGTAGAACAGACAGAATTTAAATAGATGACGCAAGTCCATCCGTATGAAAACCTTTTAATAAGGTTACTAATTTATTCATTTTATTCTTTCGCAGATATGAATCCGGAGTTTACAAATATAACAGCTTGGGTGGTGCATTGAAGGCTATTTACAAGGCTGAGGGGATCCGCGGACTATCGTGCGGACTCGGACCAACCTTGGCGAGGGATGCACCTTTCTCCGGACTTTATCTCATGTTTTACACGCAGAGCAAACAATCTATACCCAAAGGTAAGAATATTTACCTGCTTTTTCTAGACCTTTCTTATCAATTACAGAAGACGGTGTTATCATTTCAGTATTATTTTGTTTTGCTTAAATTTGAAGATATGACGTTATCGCTCGCAGTTTTTACAAATAAATGGAATCTTCCAACATTTTTCAATTGTAACACCATTATATGAATTTAAAACCGCGTATCGAATGAAAATATTAAAGGGGTTAAAGTAAGGTTCAATTTAGAAAATCTTAAAAAGCAAACGCGAATAGGGGGCGATTTTTAAACTACGTCACACGTATATAATGATTTTAAATTTAATTAAAACAGCGGTTCCGAAATTAGTGTTATTTCCATTTTTTTTATATAAAATCAAAATAATACACATGCATAATTATGCAGATAAGGTTGGAAATATTTTAAAGATTTTCGTTAACAGTTAAAACGCGATAATTATATTATTAGAATTTGAAATGTGACGTACGAAACTTACTACCCCCCCAACACTTCATCGACCCCTTTACGTGTGACGTAATTTATGGATGGGCCATAAACGTAATTTCTATAGATACTTAGGATATACATAGATTATAATAATTTTTCCAATCTCCAAAAACATATTTTAAAGCCTAAATAAGAAAATTATTCTATACTAGTTCTACGTATTAATCCAGAACATCTTCTATCATCGTCAAATTTCATCCAAATCCGTTCAGTAATTTTTGCGTGAGAGTAACAAACATCCATACATACAAACTTTCGCGTTTATAATAATAATAGCTGTCCGCCGCGGTTTCCCGGGATAAAAAGTAGCCTATGTCCTTCTCCATACCATAGGCTATCAGCATGCCAAATTTCATGATGATCCGTCGAGTAGTTGAGGTGTGAAGGCGTAACAAACAAACCAACTCACTTTCGCATTTATAATATTAGGATTCTAGTGAGGAAGTAAGGATTTAACAATTTTTGTGTTGTTCAGAATGGCTGCAATCGTCAAGTGGTGCAAGCGTGATACACTTCAGCTGCGGCGTGGTGGCCGGCATAGCGGCCTCGCTGGCCACCAACCCCGCCGACGTGCTGAAAACCAACATGCAACTGTACCCGGACAAGTTCCCTAACGCGTTTAGTGCTGCTGTCTATGTGCAACAGGTATACCCACTCAAACACACACATGCACATACACATTTATGGAGGTGCAAGGTGGATGACACCTCCATTTAAAAGGGAAGATCTTCCGCCAGGCTGGGTCATCGTGCCTGGGGACCGCGGTCCAACTGTACATGTCGGACAGTTGTATATATGCAGATTCTCGGGAAAACTTCGCAAGCGTGATGCAGGATGTAGGCGCGCGATCGCAGGATAATGTGGCGCCACGCCATCTATCTTTCCGTGTGTGAACTATCTCAGTGTTACTGATAGATGGCTGATAGATGTCGCTACACATTTATCTAAAAATGTCAATGTTAATTTAAATTATGTGTCTTTATCACAGTGTAACTAAATTGTAAACAACACTTAGATACTAATATTGTATTATTAAAACCCAGCACTTTTGTAATCACCTGGCGGAGGGGAGAGGCCTAATGCCTATGTCACAGGCTTACCTAGTATAGGCATTAGGTGCTCAACCGAGCAACTATTATTACAAACTGGAATCCTTTCTATTGTAAAATTATATCTAAAAAAGAAAAAAAAAAAAACTAATAACTGTGACTAATATTTTTATCAAGCCAATGGTCTCAGTCTCACTATATCTCTTTCTACCAAAGAACATAAGAAAAGGATGTCAGAAATGTAGTATTGTCAAATTAGTCCAATGCTTGTTTTCAATATAATTGTCGCCATCTATTGCGGTTACGTCTAAATAACCGCAAATGAAGACGGCAGACTAATTTGATTGGTTTAAATATGTTCTATCCTTTTTCAATAATGTGTGTAAGAAAGAAATGTGATGTGACAATTTTTTTTTGTGCGATTTACAACAGAATCTGCACCATTATCACTTTAAATGTTTGCGGGGATTTTATTCACATTAATCTCACAATTAAGTTGGCGAACAAGTGGTTTGAGGTTAACTTTGTCTTGTTCTAATTAATATAATACATAAATATCCTGAGACATTCCTCAAACACGGCTATCTGATCCCAAATCAAGCAGAGCTTCTACTATGGAAACCAGATAACTGATATACTATACATATACTACTCTTTTGGTTGTAATACATATACATAATTACACCTAGACTCAGGACATGGTTAATGTTCACTCACGCACACAAATGCATGTCCTGTGTGGGAATCGAACCCACGACCTGCGGCGTGATAGGTGGAATCTTAACCAACAACGCTAACTGGCCCGTCTAATTGCGCGTACGCTTTATCTATCAAACTCGCAACTCCCTAGGTACTTATATACATGTCACACAATCTTAAAGCAATAAGGTTGATTTTCAACAACTCTTGACAACAGTCACTGGTATGAAACAAACTGTCACTAGGCCGTAACTGTGTTATCGTAACTTAGCTTTACATTAGCCATCCCTCTCTTACTATTATGAGTAGGAAAGGAATAGCAATAGTGCGAAGTTTCGTTACGATAGACAATGGACTAGCTGACCAATTTATCGCAAAGAGGAGTTCACGTCCCATATTTAAAGTTCATTTTACGTTAGCTTTATGAAAAATTTCAAATAATTTTACAACGGCGATTTTCATCAGCATGGCAACAGCTAATAGTAATGATTGTACGTAGTATTTATCTACTCTGAGGTAATGATTAAAAAATCTCGTCTTTCAGTGCATTAATGTAGTAACTTCCCAGAATGCTAATTTAGAGGAGGCTCTGGAGAGGAGCAAAATGTAAGGACAAAATTCCATCGTGGATGATAATATATAATATAATAGATTTATAATAATGGATATACCTACCAGTAAATTTTTTTGTATTTTCTTTTTATCCTCTAACCTCTTAATTTTAAAGAAAATCGATGGAGTACATGCTATGAAATCAGTTTATTGACGATTCAGTTTTCATTCTAATGATGAAAGTGATGATGAGTTCTTTAATTATATAAAAAACTAAACATTTAATTTTTATTGGTGGAATTTGATAATCACATCTTGCAACAAGTACTCAACTACTTGCAGCGCCTAGGCGCCTGCAATACTAAATTTTATCGAGTATACTACTTGTTCAATTAATATTATCGCTAGTTGGCACGCGCAAGGCTTGTGTCCAAGCGGGTCACTTCATGCCAAGTTCGCATAATTCGCATTAATACTGAGGTCATGGATTATCATGTTTGATTTAGGTACATGAAATCATTAATATATTTTATTTACTGTTAATTGGACCTCAACTGATGCTAAATTATTATTCCTACTTCCTACAGTGTAGGTAGGTACCTATAGTCGCCTGCAATACTAAATTTAATCGACTATACTACTTGTTCAATTAATATTATCGCTAGTTGGCACGCGCAAGGCTTGTGTCCAAGCGGGTCACTTCATGCCAAGTTCGCATAATTCGCATTAATACTGAGGTCATCGATTATCATGTTTGATGTAGGTACACGAAATCATTAATATATTTTATTTACTGTTAATTGGACCTCAACTGATGCTAAATTATTATTCCTACTTCCTACAGTGTAGGTAGGTACCTAGAAATATTAGACGTTACGTAACATAAAACAATATCTTTATCAAGTAACGTAAATATATATTCCCTCAAATTCTGGAATGTTTTGTGATAGTAAATTAAGTACGAAATTATTATCACATGAACTTTATGATAGTAGTACATAGATATTATTTTTAATTGCGTCGCAACTTGCCTCTGTTTGATTTTGTCTTTTTATTATTATACACTGTAACAGTTGAACAAATAAATACATATAGTTTTTCCGAAAGGTTCTACTAAAGACTGAGGTACTCATAATTGGACTGTTTTACAAAAAACTTAAACCGACTTCAAAGTACACTAAAAAGTATTCAAATCCTAATCTGATGACAATGGGACCAAACGGGAAGTGTGCAGACAAAAAAGAATTTTCCAAATCGGTTAATGAAGAAGATTCCAAAGAAGTTAAAAATGAAGGAGTTATGAGGTAACAAACATAAAAAAAAAAAAAAATATAACCGAATTGAGAACCTCCTCCTTTTTTTGAAGTCGGTTAAAAATAATGAAACGTAATTCTTTTTCTAAAATAAATGTAGCCTATGTTAATCCTTATAACATCAGCTGGGTATATGTCAGTGAAAGTCCCAGATTAGCTCGAACAAACAGACACTTAAATAGTGTTTTTTGTATATGTAGCGTGCCTATATGCTTTCATATGAATTACTAAATTCTTAGCTATTATTTGGAAATTACAAACAGACACTTCAGATGAGCAGATGATGAGACAGATGAGCTCAACTTACAGATTGCTTACCTACCTAGTTTTTAATAGAGGAAAATAAGACCCATTATTATGGCTTAATCAATTAACTTGAGCTTTCGGTGAAGGAAAACATCGTGAGGGAACCATAGCACGGTGGTAGGGTACTTTGTAGTACCCACCTGGCTAGCTACCACCCTCAAGTTGAAAATCAGTCGCCAAGCACCTATCGGTGTTCCGACAGCTGCACTTGAGAGCCAGTTCCTTCTAAGCTTTGCGTGCTTACCACCTTCGGCCACATCATCACTTACCATGGTGAGATTGTGGTCAACACAGTATAGACAATAAAAAAAATATATAATCACATTCAACAATTCAATTCTACAACAGTATTTATCCTTGTTACAGACGTATGGTTTCAAAGGCTACTTCAAGGGTGCAGTACCAAGAATGCTCCGTAGAACGCTAATGGCTGCCATGGCGTGGACGGTGTTCGAAGAAATAACTCGATCTATTGGCTTGAAATGAGATTTCAACCATTGAAATTATTGATAGTGAAATTGAAATTATTTTCGTACAAAAACATTCATTTTGAATCTGAATCAAGCAGCTTGAAGATGATTGATGTATTGGTGCGATGTTCCTTCTTTATTCGAATATTTTACATAAGTGTAGTTAAATGTCTTGTATTCTTTTGTTATGGGATTCAAAGCCCTCTTAGTTTATCTTTGTAGTGTTTTTTCAATGTTATGTCCGTAGATCGGGTTTATGTGATTAATTACATGGGGAATTTTTATTTAATGATATTTTAACCGTGTTATTTTAGACATTAATCTATCATGTGATTATTATATTTACATAGCTTTAATGTAACTGTTTTTATTCGAATAAATATTTTGCAGTTATAAAAATTGTCTATTAATTTGATTTCAATGTTTTGTTGCAATTAGTTCCTGGGTTCCCATTAGGTGCAGCGCAGACGACAGACTATTTGTGCGAAGGAGTCTGCGGCACACAGAAAAGTCCGTCACGGATTTTTCAGTTTCAAAGCACACAACACAACGTACATTACATCTTCGATCATTCCGTCAGCGGAACTCTAGCTAAGGACGTACATGCTATGAAAAACAGAGATTGCGATGTATTATTTTTTACTTTAAATACAGAAAAAGAAGAAATAGAGATTTGGGTAGGTACATCCTATTCTTTCGCAGACTTTTTGCGCGTCATGTGCATATAGTATTAATTGTATAGGTTCTATTTTCACATAATAAAAAAGTGCGACAAGGATTTTGTCCTATTTCTGGTTATAAACTATATCAAATTTCATGAAACTCAGTTCAGCCATTACGCAATGAAGTAGGATACGCCTGGGCTTCTATTGTTAATAAAACTGAATATAACAAAACTAAAATATATTTTACACATTTACATGAATTATTTTACTATCACTTTAGCTTATCTCATCATATAAACTCTAAGCCTTCATATTTATTATTTTCAACGAATGTGTCTTCCAGTAAAACATTGCCTTCTAAATCAAACGCTGTAATGTAGGTAGCAGTCTTCCCTTCAAATTCAGTGGTCTTTAGAGCCATTATTACTTCATCATTCGTTCCTGGTATAAATTTAAACGACGAGAAGCCTAGTTTTGGTTGATGTTTAGTAATCTGAAATAGAAAAGATCAGGTTATTATTTGATACTGAGCAGATATTACAAATTACATATAAGCTAAGGCGTTGTGGTTAATTATAGATACCTACAGTTTTTTTTTTTATATGTTATGTCAGTTATTTGGTCACAGTAAGAAATGAAATTTAAGAAAACTCCTCAAGTGTGAGTCATCCTTCCGCAGAGAAAGTTCCGTAATTAATAATTATAATAAATAAATAACATTATTTAGTAGCTCTGTATTACAGTTATGGCAACCATGTATCCCCATATAGCCAAGGAACCTAGCATTTTAATAAATATATGTGCTTTATTAATAGTTGAAATAAAAATGCTGCAAACAAGAGCATTTCATGATTTCACTGTTCAAATAATATGAGTTTATGAATAAATTATTATTATGACTAACCTCGCGAGACACAATATGTTTAAAATCGGCATCGGCAATGATCAAATAGTTACACCCCATCACTTCGTCTGTCGTCTCATTATACTTTGCATGATTACACCGTCTTGGAAGAAAATACCATCTTTGTTTGACTTGAGACCACACTCCAGACTCATGAATCAGGTAGCCAGGCCAGTCTATGCCTATTGAACTCCTTAATGATTTGTATTGGTTTACCCAGCTTAGATGTTGAACCTGAAATAGTAAAATGTGGTAGAGGATATCAAGGACATCAGGAATAAGTATGTATGGACAACAAACTCCTCATTTACAACTCAAAGGATCATGGCGAGATTTGTACAAAAAAAAATAGATTTTTAGAGACGTCACAATGAAGTTATAATTGATCCTTGGTGCCTAAGGAATAACTTGAGCCATTAAAAATATTTTTAGATAAAATTGCGAATTTCTATGACATGCCGGCTAATCGCGACTATTCGCGACCAAAACTGTAATGTTGTTGTTCTGTTTTGCGGGGTTTATAAAATATTTCATGTATATTAATATGTTGCTGGTAATTTTTTTTTTTTTTTATACCACTAAGTTGGCAAACAAGCATACGGCCCGCCTGATGGTAAGCAGTTACCGTAGCCTATGGACGCTTGCAACACCAGGGGTATCACTCGCGCGTTGCCGACCCTGAAGAAATCTCTTCACGCCCTTTTGAAGAACCCCATGCTGTACTCCATTGGGAAAACCACGGCGGGGAGCTCATTCCACAACCTGAGCGTCCGCGGAAGAAAGCTCCTTTGAGCCCGCACAGTTCGAAACAATTCTGGTTTCAATGTGTGAGGATGGATTCCCCGTCGATGGCGCGAGTTGCGATGGTGGAAGGTAGCCGTGGGCAACAAGTCGAACAATTCCTTAGAACACTCTCCGTTGTACAAGCGGTAGAACACACATAAGGAGGCAAAGTCTCTCCTCAGACTAAGGGGCTCTAAACCTTTTGTGAGCTCGGGATCGTCAACAATTCTGATGGCACGTCGCTGAACCGAGTCTAAAGGCCCAAGCTGGTATCCAGGTGCTCCCCGCCCACAGATGACAACAGTACTCCATATGAGGCCGGACCTGCGACTCATAAAGTTGTAGTCTTTGCCCCGATGTGAAGTACTGCCTGGCTCTGTTGAGCACTCCAAGCTTTTTGGATGCCAGCTTCACCTTGTCTTCCAAGTGACTTCGGAACAGCACGTCGCTGGAAATGTCGACGCCAAGGATCCCGATGCTTTGGCTGAAGTTCAAGGAAGTGTTCTGGAATTGTGGAGCCACAGACCATGGGGTTTTCTTAGCGGTGAACGCGCAGGCTTGGGTCTTGGTGGGGTTGAAATGGACTAGGTTTAGTCGACCCCAATCGGAGACACTAGTTAGTGTACTCTCGATTTCAGACACCAGCCGTTCGCGGCTGTCCTCTACCTCGAAACGAGGGATATTTGCACGGCCCTTGTAATGGGAGTCCCCTGTACTGTCGTCCGCATAGCAATGAATGATGTCAATAGACAGCATATCATTGATATGCAGTAGGAACAGGGTTGGGGACAGCACAGAGCCTTGCGGAACGCCAGCATTTATGTCCATGCTATCGGAGCAGCTGCCGTCGACGACGGCTCTTATGCATCTGCTGGACAGAAAGCTGGCAATCCAATTGCATAATCCCTCGGGAAGCCCGTATGATGGTAACTTCGTTGGAAGACCCCTGTGCCAGACCCGATCGAACGCCTTCGCCACATCTAGGCTCACTGCCAATGCCTCACCTTGACTCTCGATGGCGAGTGACCAACGGTGCGTGAGATACACAAGGAGGTCACCAGCTGAGCGACCGTGGCGGAAGCCATATTGTCGGTCGCTCAACAACTCGTGATCCTCCAGGTATCTCAAAAGCTGCGTGTTGATCACACGCTCCATGACTTTGGAGAGAAGGGAGGTGATGGCGATAGGCCTGTAATTCGTCGGGTCTGATCTGTCGCCCTTTTTGGGCAATGTAATCTCAACATTGGAAGTGATTCAAACCCCCCTAAAATGTTTTATTTTCTTGTACAAATCAATGTATGGATCTCGCCATGATTCTTTCAAGCCTATATGGCCACATCTATTGTCAATGTGCCATGGTTCACGAAGAAAGAAGATGTTCATGAGTATTTGAACATGGCAACAGTTGGAACAGAGATACAACATGCTGAGCGTCTGTCACCCGACCCAAACCCACTTGTTGCTTGCTGGGCTAAAGCAAATATGATCAAAGGACTAAAAAGAGACCATTATTTAAGCGAACATTGTTGGCACTGGCCACCCTTCTCGTCATAAAAAATCAGACAACACATTCGCTTTGTCTGGAGATTGATTGATCCAATTCAGAAAGAAAAAAAAAGGAATAAGTATATTGCACATACAGGTCGATTACCGAAAGCTGGCACGTTCAGCACATTTACACATTGTGCTTATGTAGTGTCTGTGATGCGCGCGGCGTGCATTGCACTGCATTAGCATCATGAAAAGTCTGTCCATCTCTCTCGCGCGCGGTCAAGCTTATGAGTCTTTTGCTTTTAATACAGCTCATAAATATAGAGTGGTCTTTTTTGCATTTGTCCATTAGAATTCAGTGACTGATTAGAAGCAATAATGTAATAAAACATACAAACTGTATCGTGAATTTGCATAATTGTGACTACTGTGAATATGCCAGCTTTAGACAACCAACCTGTATATACCATAATAAACTTGCAAAAATCTCTTCACACCCTCCTTAAAGAGCCTGATGCTGTTCTCCCTTGGAAAACCATAATATTTTTAATACCGATAAGTTTATATATATTTTTTACCTCTCCATGAATGTTGATAGCCTTCACCCACATAGGAGCGTAGCTCAGGAATTCACCTCCAGGCGAGGTCCACTCCTTGCCCATTGACCCCACATACAAGATCTCATCTTTAATTGTAGCCCATTCTGACTTAAAACCTTTTTCTACATGGCCATTGCCATCTGTCAGTATCACCCATGGCACCATTTTATTGCTTACAATTTCAAATACCTAAAACATAGTTTGATTTAAAGAAAATGCCAAATTTTAAATAGGAAAGAGTTGGTTATTTACACAATTTTACTCCTACAAAACTACTGAAGTAAAGAAATAATGCAGTAGCCAAATGTATGTATTATGTTTCTTTAACAAAGTATTCAAAACAGAGAGATTCAAAAAGGGAAATTATCGAAAAGAGACATGCATAGTGAAACGAGGAGAGATACCCCTGGTGTTGCAAGCGTCCATAGGCTACAGTAACTGCTAACCATCAGGCAGGCTGTATACTTGTTTGCCACCTTAGTGGTATAAAAAAAAAGATGACCTCATGTCAAAATGGCCATCGTACCATGTCACTAGTTAATAAAGTTCAAAACATCTTATGCATTATTTAAAAACACCAAGTATGTAAGTAAATAAATAATGTAATGCATTAATTGTAACAATTTCATGTTAGTAAGTTAATTGACAAAATGGCTACCTATCAATTGATAAAATAGCTATTATTCTTCCAACAAAGTGTGTCATTTTAAAGATACGCCAACTTTAACTACAGAGATAAGCTATGTACAATAACATGCCACATGACATTATTGAGTTTATTCTATATTATTACTGCTAGACATAAATATATTAATTTCTTTTCTATTAAATAAACTTAAGTACTTGTCCATGATGTTTTACAAACCACCTGTTTAAAATAAATATTTGTTTTTTTTTATGACAAATAATACATAATGTTTGCTATATTCAATAATATAATAGTAAAATAAGAAACAGTATAGCATTTAAGGAAATTACTGTACCAATTGAAATTATACATATAATTGTAAATTCTTCGACTTGAAGAATTGTTACATAGTGAGAAAATAATGATCTAAAATTTTATAAATACCATTCCAGACTGGTCATCAAATGTCAGCAATCTGCCGTCATATACAATTAATTCAGACAGCTCCATCCCTCGTCCTTTACGAGAGTATGTTGATGTCAGCAAAACAGATGGCTGCTTATCCCATGCTACTTTAACTTCCTTTTTACTAAGGTTGTAGGTCAACAGACCTTTTTTATAGTAACTATTAAACATATGAGGTGTCGTACTACTCTTCGAGTTTGTATCCAAGTCTGTGACAATTCCAATTCTGTATGAAACTAAATCTCCTGAGGTAAATGCTGCTGATAAAGGGTACGTTGTATTATATGGCCGTATGGACATTGCCCAGTTATGGCCCGGGTATGACTGGCTACTCGTCCACCAATTATAATAGAATAATATTAGTAAAAAAATGCCAGCAAGTGTTATTAGAAAAACAAATTGGGGCTGTATTCTCACAGCATTGCCGACTCTGTAGGTTGCTGGTGTGCGCAAGGCCTTACGCCAATCCCGAAGAGTACCTTTCATATTGTTTCGTTCTTCCAACTCGTAATAGTCGTACATAATAAATATTAATACATTATTAGTTATGCCGATAATGACTTCACTTAATCCTTCATTTAATCTATGACTAGCTAATTTAAAACACGTTTTATTACACAAATTTATCTGATATTATGGATAATGCTCAATGTATTAATGGAATGCTATGGTTTTGAATAACTTTTACAGATTTAAATACAATGGAGGGTGGACGCTTTAATTTAGAATATAGATTATTGCTCATTTTGGTTTCTATTTTCAAAAATATTACATTTTTTTATGAATTGTTCTAAAATAAAAATAGGTAAGAATGACACGCACCCAAATGACACTGTTTGACATTTGGTTTCTTTGACAGTAGAGTAGAAGTTGTCATTTTTGTGACATTAAGGCTGCATTCCGAATTAAAGCTATAATCGCTGTAATCGATTTGAGCGTGCTTAAACCCGCACCGAATTAAAAATGCGCTATAAATCCTTATATCTTTTATAAGTTGCCTCGCAAAAAGGAATATCCGCTTATTTATTATTTTTCTCTCATAAAATCATAAAAAGTATCTTTGCCGAATGGAAAACCAAAATTAACCGTCACTTATGACAGCGCTCACGGTGATATCAGTTTAAGGCATGGTCAGTGTGAGCGCAAGATGGCGCATGTCATGACGTCATCTATAACGTATCACGGGACATCGTTAGCTGTCATGTATGTACCACTTCGGTACGGGTATAAGCACGCTCAAATCGATTACAGCGATTATAGCTACAATTCGGAATGTAGCCTACATTAGTGAGGTGCAGTCAAGGAATTTTTAAACTAGATAAAGTACATACTTATTATAATATCCTTGGGTGCAGTGCAGTGTCAGCCTTATTATTTTTACTACGTGAATGATCGATTCCAGAATGAATAAAATGTAAAACCCGTGAAGTAAGAAGAAATATATAACTAAGAAGTTAATATATAACTGCTAACTGTTCCCCGTGGTTTCATCCACGTTCCCGATGGATATAATACTGCTTTCCTGGGATCTTATTATATTAATACAGAATATAGTTTACCTATGTGGCAAATCCATTCAGATGTTTTTGGACAAAAAAAATACTTAGGTACCTAGGTATCTAAAGGTACCTAGGTATCTATTTAGTGCTTTTCAACAATTTATTTAAGCTAGACACAGGCGGATAATATACTTAAGTATAATATTTACATAGGTACCCAACATGAAATATTTTTTAATAATTGACGCATTAGTTTGGAAAAGGCAATAAATTATTTGTGAAATGAAATGTTTGCAATTCTCTCTATTGTTTTATGTTTAGCGAATATTTTTATTCGTACTAGCTCATAATAAAAAAGTAAATTGTCAAGGAATGGGTGAGCAGCCAACCTTTGAGCGTTGTACTAATAATACGTATAATAAGCAATTAGTCGAATATACAAATTAGTTTATTAGGTACTTCTCTCTTGTACCATAGACTAGAATTTAATTTTACGGTGGCAACTCTGTTTCGTCTATTGGTGATCAACCACGGTAATTTAAAAAAATAAGAGACTGGCGGGAAATTGCAAGTTTCCCTCTAATTTTTTTTGGATGGCCTTAGATCAACAATACGCAGACAAAAAAATAAATCCATATAAAACGTCCTTCTCCATACCATAGGCTATCTGCATGCTAAATTTCATGATGATTCGGTGAGTACTTGAGGCGTGAAGGCGTAACAAACAAACAAACTCACTTTCGCAATTATAATATTATAAAAGATAGGATTGTAAACATCGACGTTTGCCATGAAAGAAAACCGACCAATCGGACTCGCACATTAAGGGCTCCGTAAAGACGTTCTTTTTCAAATTTAATTCACTTTTTAGGATTCCGTACCCTAAGGGCGCCAAACGAGACCCTTTACTAAGCCTCCGCTGTCCTTCCGTCCATTCGTCCGTCCATCCATCCATCCGTTCGTTTGTCTGTCAGTGGGCTGTATATCTCATGTAATAGGTAAAACACAGAATGTGTATTTCTATTGGGCCATTTGAGGCTATAACAAAAAAATTGAATTAAAAGGGGGTCCGATCACTACAAGAAACGTCTCTACAGAACGACTTTTTCATGATATGATCTGTCAGCTAAAAACGAAGTGAGAATTACAAAACTTTACCATTTCATCTTTATTTAAAGGGAACTTTGTCAATTTGACGATGCAACGTCGTCCCCGTATACCAGAGATGTGCGAGGAATGTGTACAGATAAGCAGTGGGAGAAAAGGTAACGCTCTCTTTTCGGGTATGACCTCTACCAAACACTTTGTCTGACTTGAAGGCGCACATTTTCATTCGCATATTCCTCGCACATTCCTCGCACAGACATGACATGACCCAGACACAGAAGAAACGGAAAACCCAAAGATTATTCTGAAAAATGTTGACCCGGGGTGGCATTTGAACTCATGACCTATGGAGTCAGGGTATGTGATCTCCACGTCGTCCTTGCACCACAATTTTTACTTCCTAATATAGTATTATTTATTATTATCACCTAACAAAATAGCCTATAATGTGTTGGTGTTAGATACGGCTTAGATTTCTAATAGAAAAAAGTACACCTAGTTCAGGCGGCAATACCGTCAACTTACACGATAAAAAACGCACGTTTGCTTTCACTGTGTGAAGAAATTCAAAAGTGATTACTCTCATCACGGACGGACATCCTGTACAAAAAACGTAATTGAAATAAAATTAAACCTACTATTTTGGTAGTCTACCAATTTGTATTTTTGCCTTATTTTTAACAGCCATTTTAAAAACATCCGGAGGCATCATTGCTTCACATAATTATCATTTTATTATTCTCACACTCTCACTTGTTCATTTAAAATTGAAACCAATGTTATGTTTGATTATATTCAAGTGTGAACTAGAAATCCTTATTTCCTAACGCACTATTTAGCTCTCGACGTAATTCAATACAAGTGAATTATAGCCTGCACAAATAGCTAACTTACAAAGAAAAATTCAAATGGCCACAGTGTGGCATCTTATCCTAACTCTCCTAATTCCTAACTTATCCTAACTAATATTATAAATGCGAAAGTGAGTTTCTTTGTTCGTTTGTTACGCCTTCACGCCTCTACTAGTCAATGGATCATCATGAAATTTGGCATTAGGCAGATAGCTTATGATATGGAGAAGGACTTAGGCTACTTTTTATCCTGGGAACGTGGGTGAAACCGCGGGGGACAGCTAGTATTCTGTAAACTAATTACCTTGGTAGTACTAGTACTATGGAAACCTGATATAGACGTACTGTTACCTCTACGTATGTACCTTCTAAAATATAACCCCTAATAAAGCAAGCTAAACAAAATAAAAATGGCTTTGGTATATGGTATATCTAACTCAAATAAATTTACTCAATTACTTGTGTTGTTCAATGTTTTTACTTGCAATGTACTTACTGTAATTCAAGTCCTACTTTACAACCTGATTAAATGAAATTATAAATAAAGCACTAACCCTAGATTCCATCCTAAACTTTACCATGCTATCAGTTTAGTCAAGACTTCATTATCTTTCGCTGCCAACCTAAGTATGTCCTAAATATTCGTAGAGTTTTGTATAAGTTTTGATAAGTAATTGGTAATCCGACAATTTAAAATAATTAAATAATATTTTGAAGACGATGGTGACGTCTGATGCCATGCTATAGAGATGTTTATAATAAATAAATAAATATCCTGGGACATTCCTCACACACGGTCATCTGATCCCAAACTAAGCAAAGCTTGTACTATGGAAACCAGATAACTGATATAATACATATACTACTTTTTGTTTGTAAATACATACTTAATATACATAATTACACCCAGACTCAGGACATACAGACATGTTCATGCACACAAATGCATGTCCTGTGCGGGAATCGAACCCACGACCTGCGGCGCTATGGGTTAATACTCCACGTCTTAACCAACTGCGCCAACGGGCCCGTCAAATGTTAATGTGTTAATGTTGTAATAAACGAAATTTTACTGTGAAGGAACACATCCGTGAGGAAACCATAGCACGGATTTAGGGTAAGTACTTTGTGTAATCCACCAGGCTGGCTACTCGACCCTCAAGTTGACAGTTGCCAAGCTGCACTTGAGAGCCAATTCTTTCTAAGCTTTGCGTACTTACCATCGTCAGTTACATGACTTATCATGGCGAGATTGTGGCCAAACACAAATTGGTTAAGGTACCAAACCAACACACAAGACACATGAGATCAAATTACTAGCATAAGACAATAAAATAATAACATTCTCTATTTCCCACAAAACAATCCGTTTCTTTACTAAATACTTTTTATTGTTTAAGTATACTGTATATAGGTACTGCCTATTTCGATAGTTTTTTTTGCCGTGTATGTTATGTCAATGTCAATGTTGAAGTATTTCAATATCAACAATTTAAAATAAGTAAAAATTCAAAAATATTTCATGAATAAAAAATGCACGGCGTATTTACAAATGTGCTCTGGTATTTAGAGTTCTTCGCGTTTTGCTTTGTATTAGTTGCATTTTTCATATTATTTTTGTATATAGCAAGTTTAAATTATGTATACTACAATGGAAAATACGACATGAGAAGAAAGTTAGTGTTTTTTTATATTAAACATATATTAAACAGGATATAAGTAATTTACTGTTTGCTGTCGATTTAATTAACAGATACATGGCTGATGGGACATGGTTCCTCCAGAGCTAATAAAGAACAAAGTTACACCACAACTAATAATCATGTAAGTAGAGGTATACCTACTCGATATTCGAAATAATGTCATATCCGTAACCGTATCCTGAGTGTGAGTAAGGTTGCCAGAGCTCATTGGGGACGGAAGGGTCGGTAAAGCGTAAGTGATGTGTTGAAAGCGCCGAGCGGAACGACCTCCCACCAGGTTGACCGACGACCTGGTCAGAGTCGCTAGGCGCCGCTGGATGCAAGCGGCCCAGAACCGTTCGAAGTGGAAATCAATGGGGGAGGCCTATGTTCAGCAGTGAACATCCATGGGCTGATATGATGATGATGATGATAAACCGTATCTGAAACCGGTATAATGATTATGCATAAATCCGTATCCATATCCATATCCGAAATTTCATATCCATAACAACCCCGATGAACACAATCTATTCTTGAAACTGGTTCTCGTTCTATAATACTGGACATATTAGTAGTTTGTCGCCAAACACCTACTGAAGTGTTCCGTCAGTGACATTTGAGAGCCAGTTTGCCCTCTAGGCTTTGCATCAAATTACAGGCAGGCTTTATAATCTCTTGATATATGTAACACAACTTATTGGTGTTGCAAGTGTCCATAGGCTACGGTAACCACTTACCATCAGGCGGCACGTATGCTTGTTTGCCACCTTAGTGGTATATAGAGCATAGCATTATATGCTCAAAGATCGGCTCGACTGGGAAAGTACCTCCACCCTGCAGAATACCGCAGCCAAATAACAATGTTGTGTCCCTGAGTGTGAGTAAGGTTGCCAGAGCTCATTGGGGACGGAAGGGTCGGTAAAGAGTGAGTGAAGTGTTGCAAGCGTCCCTTATGATGCAACACCAGTAGTAGTATGACTACAAAGGTGTTGCATCGTCCATATGGCCATATTATCCGAGTACCATCAGGCGGGCCTTATTTAAAAAAATAAATATACATATTATTAACTTGACGTATTTTGATACGTTGCGTTTTTATTTTCACAGTCGTCAAAATTATTCCCCCTCAAGACCGACCCGTAAAGTTCTTGCGAAGGATCATAGACCTGTCTGCTTTGATCTAGGATGCATCTGGTTCTGCAGACTGGTAGGCAGTATTATCACCATTGCTTTGTGCTATTACTTAGCTTACGCATTAATTTCTGATACCAAGCTTAAGTTTGGTCTCTTTCTGCCATAATTAGTTTGGATTTAAAATCTGCTTCCGAAGAATTTGTCTGCTATCAGAAATATAATTAGATGTATTGTGATTTTTGTTATAATTTGTTTTATGATTGTTTTACGTTAAGATAGGTCATGCCATTGTGTGTTTTGATAATATTGAATAAAATATGTAAGAATCTTAATTTTTCGTCTTAATTAAAGTGGTTGAATTATAAACTAGCTGTAATTATTTTAGGCCTTTTAGGACCTTCTCCATGGTATTTTATTCTCTAGCTAGAGGGCGGACGTCCGTCTTTATCAGCACTTCTTTTGTTATATTTAAGAATGCTCACAAGAATGGCATGTACATGAGTCGCCTATGTAGGAGTCGCCTGTGGACCAGGAAGACTTCAACAATAATTTGAAGTCTTAGTACTTAATTCATAAACCTTAGAAGACAATTTGGTTCATAAATGGAACTGCCAAAACACCGGTAGATACTTGGCAACAGATTTTCAGCTTCAGGATAGCAGCCAGCCAGACAGGTATTGCAAAGTACACTACCACAGAGCTATGACTTCCTCCTGATATTTGCTATCACCACAAGCTTAAACTCACCTTTACTAAGGTATTCAACGTACATCAACATCAGCCTATAAATGACCCACTGCTGAGCACAGGCCTCTTTTCACAAACAATGGAGGATCGGTGGAGGTAGGCTAGTGTTCAACCTACTGCTGGAGTTTTCAAGCCTCCTAGTAGGCCTCCAACTAGCTTAATGACTATCACAATTAAGTGATAACCAGGACCAATGGCTTTCAAAGCACGACTTCACGATTCAAAATTAATGCTACCTACTGAAATATCATCACCTCAATTTGATGGTACTAATAATGGACAGGACACTCTAAATAAAATACGCTGACTAGTAGATTATAATACAATGAAGAGATCAAATACAACCTATAATTTAACATTTATTTCCGAAGCGAAAGTTAAATCCACTTTGCATTCCATTTTAAACAGAGGCATGCGCTTAAGAAGTGCTAATAACATTGTGATTATGACTAATGGAGTTATAACGAAAGTGAAGACTCAATAATCAGGCGCCAAACTGATATAATATCTGATCAAAGCGTTGTTTCGCGAGACAATATCATTTCCAGATCGTGACTGGCTGTTTCGTTTGATGAATGATGCTATACTATTTGTATCATAATATCTTCATAATAAGAAGTAATAGTATGATGAATAAGTTGTAATAGATATTAGTTTTGTTGCTCGCATTTTGCTTTCATTTGTTTTTGGGCAATCAAATTAGAAATAAAGAATACACTTACTTAAATCTTGGCTTTTTTTCTCATATATTATGCGATAAAATTATATTATTTAAGGCCTGTCTGATTCATAATGAGAAACTAATGAATTCCCAAATCCATTTGGTCATAGAATCATGAAATATGGAGGGTAACTTTTAGCGTAAGGTGGTAGCCCCACAAAGAATATTATATTCATAATTGTACCCCTAATGGAAAAAATTGGGAATAATTGGTGAAATCGCTCCGCTTGGCGGAAAGATCATTTCATTGCTCTCACAAATATCCCTATAATAAAATTAAGTAAAGATACCTACACTATAGATGTAAGTAGGTAGGTAAATGTGGATTCTTGTGTAAGTCTGTCTCGTAATATAGAAGTCTAGACTATACTGTCACTGTAGACTGTAAAACCAATGCAAAAACTTAAGTAGGCAATACAAACAATGACATGACATCTCACTTTTATATTGTTAGCTATTTATGAATTCTTGGTGAAAGCCTGAAAAATAAAATGCTCACCGAAGTTTACAACAATACATTAGTTTGAAAAATATATTAGCCTTTTCGATTCTTCAGAAAACATGAAAGTAAATTGATTCCGTGATAGTTGCTTTAGTTATAAAGAATCCGAGTGATTATACAAACAGAAAATTCTAACTTCAGTAATGTAAAAGCAGTTGTTTTTATGTTGTCTTTGTGGAGGGATAATGTATGCAATTTTATTGATAACAAAGCTTTTAAAAGAAAATCAAAGACAGAAGCGTCTGAAAAGAAATTGTAGCTGATAAAATATTCTCTTCCCGTGTATCTTATTTATCTTAATGTTCTTGCACGTTTTATGTTGTATCTAGGCAATTGTCTGGTAAGATTGGGATTGAAAGTACATATTCAATTAAAGATAACATTAGGGATTGAGAGTATTCAATTAAAGTTAACATTTGCTCAGTGCAGGGTTCCATAGTCTTACGATGTTGTCGTACCGTGTAAAATGTAAAACAACAATTTTAAGGAAAAGGACATTGCTCATATATATGGAGTTCTGTACCAATTAGCATCAAAGTCAAATTTGATTTTTAGCGACCACACTTATCATATTAACTTCTACAAATATTCTTTTTGTAAACTAAATCCGGGTTCCAATTAATTTGAATAGATTTGGTTGCCTATAATTTGAAACGGACATCATTATAAAGAAAGTAAGGGGAAAACATATTGCATATTATATTACTATAAAATATTGACCGTGATGCATGAGACGAAACCGCGGGGCAGAAACTAGTACTATAACATATTAAAGAAAAGTTAATAACTCAGGATAACACTGTTTTTTTCCAGTTCTAGTTTAAAACAACCCTTGTTAAGAATATTGTTTGCTCAAAATGGATGGGTTAACCGAAAGTATTTACTCACTGTTGGTTAAGTAGAAAAGGGCGGAAGCATTAATTGGTCCCATAGTTTTTGTTTAGGGACAAGACAAAATATCTTCAGATGTTCCCCTTGTATGTTTGGTCATTTTATTAAGTGGATGACCAATTGGAATAACCATGGTGGTACTTTGTAGTACCCGCCTGGCTGGCACGCGCGGACCAAATATGTTTCATCAGCATTTTGAGAGTCAGTTCCTGGTTGTGTATGTATACCAACATTGGCCAAATTATCACATACTATGTTGAAAATATGACAAACGCAACCCTAACAAATGTACAACATGCCACATTCCCATTTTCACCACTTTCCCACAAGCTTATTTGGCCAGTGAGAGAGTCGCTGTTATCGCATATAGTGGAGCAAACAACCAATGAACGTAGTGTTTATATTCTCTTTGACCAATGGCGATTGACATTTCGAAATGACGTCGTTAGTTCCTCTTTTGACCACGGGGTCAGATAAGTTTGTAGGACTATAGGAATCTCCTAAAAGTGTCTAATTGATTTTGTCTGGGCCTAAACTGATTAAATGACTTTTTGAATTTGTTTTATGCATTATTTAAATCAGCCCCCATAGACAAGATGGTTATCGACAATCGTCATCGTTAGTAAACGATCAACCCATGTATGGGATTGACATTTCAAATCGAAATGTCACGTGATTTTTGACAATCTCTTATGTCAATCCCATACAAACGTCGATCGTTTACTAACGATGACGATTGTCGATAACCATCTTGTCTACTGGCCCTGTTATGTGTTATTAAAATGTAAATATTGAAACAAGCATTATTTCGCGCATTATTTAAACAATTTCCTTATAGGTATGTATTATGATAATTTAATTAACTAAGTTCCCAATTTTTAGCACAATAGTTTGGTGCTAATTGCTCTTAAAGTATGTAAGTGTGAAAACTTATTATAATTAAACTTTCTTCTTAAATAAAGAAACATAATCTAAAATATATAGGCAAATTTGCACACAATTGGCGCGAAATGGTGATATCCGTCATGGCCAGTGGCGCAGCGCAAGATTTTATGCCGCGTTAAAAATGTCTTATGTTTTCAACTTTTTATACAGTTTTGCATATGATACTACTTTTTTTATATAACTAGGTCGGTAAACAAGCATATTACCGTATCCATATGAACGCTTGCAACACACGAGGCATCACTCACGCGTTACCGACCATCCCCCCTCCCCAATGAGCACTGTTGACCTTACTCACACGCAGTAACACAAGATTAAGTTATTTGACTGCGGTATACTCTAAGGTATACCGAGGAAGAGCTGCTCTTTGAGGGAAATAATCCTGTGCTTTTAGTTACCTCTCTTAAAAATTACTGTACTTAATTGTAAAGTATTTTTAATTAATTCGGTTTAGGACCTACCAACGTCTAACGTTAATTAATTTAAGTTCTCTGTAAAACGGAACATTTACAATACTATGACTTTATTGTTTCACTGAAGATACCTTCCACACTGGTTTTCCTATTTATATATTAGCTACATTAAAATATTGATGTGATGCCATGCATACAATGATATACCTATTGAATACATTTTATTGTAGGTATTTACTGTTTCTGGTACAAATACATTATCATAAATCATAACCTTTTAGTTTGGTCAAATATATTTTTTTTTATACCATTGAGGTGGCAAACAAGTATACGGCCCGCCTGATGGTAAGCAGTTACCTTAGCCTATGGACGCTTGCAACACCAGGGGTATCACTCGCGCGTTGCCAACCCTGAAGAAAAGGTTTTTTTTTGCGGTAAACGCGCAGGCTTGGGTCTTGGTGGGGTTGAAATGGACTAGATTTAGTCGACCCCAATCGGAGGATATTGAAAATAATATAATTTAAGGACTCTACACTACAGTGCTGTTGATGAATAAATCAATGATGTTATTTATATAATATGTGTAATAGCAAAAAATAGAGCAAAATATATCACTCACGAAATTTCAGTAATTTTATAGCCTTAACTTAAAATTAATTGAGGATTTCCTAGAATTGTAACCCTAAGGATACATATTGAGGTCTTTTTTTTAACTACATTCATGGGCAAGTATGTAGTATTATTATACTAATTAAGGCAAAATACAAATAATAGAAATGAGCATACTGATGCACCTAACTTACACATATCCAACCACATCTTACACACTTAGCACAACACACACTCACATTACCTCACAAAACTAATAGATCTAACGATCTACTCATACCTATACTGTAACATTAAACATAGAACGGCATAATATACTATAATTTTAACTATAAATTTAATAATCTCATAACATAATATATAAATTCGATAATAATAAAATGTATAAAATGTTAAATTTTTTATAAAAATTGTAAATCGTAAAATATAAGTAGAAATATTATTATAAATCATAAATATAAAAAAAAAATAATTGCATGAACAATAATGTCATAATAGTAATTATATTATAATTCATCACCATATTTCTATGCAATCTCAGAGTTTTGTTCCAATTCATGGAAGAGCAATGATACCTATAATACAGGTTTTACCTAGTTTAGGTACCACTGCTGCCCAATAGATGCAAATGTATATTTTTCCTACCTAGTTGTACATTTTCGGTATTTATAAACATTGGTATCTTATTTTATTGCACTTTTTTTGAAATAAATTATTATTATTATCTCTTTATTTTGTTTTTATCTTAAAAATATATTTTTTATAACATTACAATTAAAAATATTATAAAAAAACCTAATCCTATAAACAAATACGATTATATTCTTTTCCAATACTTCTATAAAACTAATAATGTTATAAAAAACCTAATTCTAGAGTCCCGCCGGTAGCGGGGTAGGTCCCAAGCTACCGGTGGTTAGGGCCGCAGAGAGAGGAACCTCCTGACGATGCGCGCCGTGTCCAGGAGTACCGCCTTCTGTATCTCACCCTTGATCCAGCCATCCAGCGAGAGCCTCTCAAGATGTTGGTCGAGACTCTTCGCTATGAGACCGTTCGCCGAAACAACTATCGGGACAATGATCGTCGAATCAACAACATATGTTTATCTAATTTATTACATTTTATTCTGAAACTTAGCATGCCATTTCTACTGCCACATTACTAAGAAATTCGTCTACAGATGATATCAACCTTAATTAACGACCGTGTAAGTTTCCTTTTTTGTTGTTTTCTAATTTTCTTCGAAAGAAATCGTATTTTCGCGTCTGAAGATACCTCGCGGAGGATCGCGATAAACAATTAGATCGTCTGAGACATGGCCGAGAACTAGACTGTGTCAGACGTTCAATGACTCGCAATGACTTTCCATAAGAATTGTTCGAGCTCCATAAGAAAATAGAGGGCTCAAATTTAAGTTTACATTTTATTTGCAAGGTGATAATGTTGGTTGTAGGCGCTGCTTGAATAAAAAAATATGATAGCATGAATATTTCCCTAGAATTGTTATAGGAGAGAGAACAAACACCAGCTAAGTGTGAGACGGACTCGCACATAACGGGTTCCGTAAAGACGTTTATTGTATGGGTTATTTGTTGTTATAGCGGCAATATAAATATACATTGTGTGAACATTTCAAATTTCTACCTATTACGATACATGAAATACAACCCACTTACAGACAGACGGACGGACCGACGGATGGCGGAGGCTTTTGGCAACCTTTTGGTACAGAACCCTAAAATCCTTCCATTATGGATTCTTACGTTATTAAAGAACAAGAGTGCAACAAGTTTCTAAACGTTTTCATTTGCGCGTATTTTTTTTTTTTATTCGTATGAGCTACAGGTTTTAGGGGTTCAAAGGTTATTTGTAGTTTTTTTTTAAGGTAAGCCGTAAGGAAGTAGGCACACTTTGTTAGTACTCTATGTTAGTAGAGAATTAACGCCATGCTCTTACTAAGCATGGCGTTCAAAGAGCAGCTCAACTGGGGAAGTACCTCCATCTTACAGAATACCGCAGCCAAATAACTTTATGTTGTGTTCCTGCGCGTGAGTAAGGTTGCCTGAGATCATTGGGGGGGGTGGAAAGATCGGTAACGCGTGAGTGACGCTTCGTATGTTGCAAGCGTCCATACATCAGGTGGGCCGTATGCATATTTACCGACATAGTCATATATAAAAAAAAGTATGGATTAGGGTTTCTTCTTTTAGTAGGGTAGTACCAACCAACCTCTGGGGGCACAAAATATAGGTGAAACTATGCAGAAAGTAAGCACTACATAACTGTTATTACGTTATGATCTCACTATCTACAGAACGATTGAATCGCCATAAACACGTAACACTGTACGGTTCTTCAACTGAGATTCGTGTGTAATCAATTAATTGGTATAGATAAAGCTTATAAAAAGTAGGCAGTCAATCTTTTCTGCTCTGCATTCACTATTCTACCTATTAAGTGTTTCCATCTAGACACGAAACGTAATGGTGCGTCTATGCTTGACGAACCAAGCACGAGCCGAGCCACGGACGAGCACACTGCGAGCATGATTCGCGTAGCGTGGACGGGTTTGCGAGTCTCGAACGAGCATTCGTAGCGTGCTCGACTGCGCTGCGTTTTTTCACGGACACAGGAATTCGCATCGCGCTCGTTGTAGGCTCGTTGAAGGCTCGTTAAGAACATCCACGCTTGGAATCGCGGGCAACGAACGAATCCTGTTCGTTCGAGGCACGGCTCGTGCTCGCTTCGCGTAGCATGGACGTACCACAATCTATGCGCTGTCAATAAACAAATTAATAGTTTTAAATAGAAAGGTGTTAAGTACATTGTCGGTTTGTACTTTTTCTAACAGTTCGTTAATTATGTAATTGATGAGAGTACTATTTTGTCGAAGTTTCTAATTGAGTTTTTATGCATTGATTGAGTTTTTATTAATTGTAATTGTACAATAATAAATTTGGTGTCAATCTTTTTGATATTTTGGAACCGAGTTAGTATATGCGTCGATTTATCAACGTAATAGGTACCTAATTTCACAAAGTTACCTGAAAGATAGAGTTAAATTATTTAGTTTTTGGACATGCTTGTCTGACATCTCACCATATTAAGTGTTGGCTGAAGGTGGTAAAAAAGGTGAAATGGGTGTTTAATGCCCATTATCACCAACCAGTTAAGAGGTGCAAGACGCAACTCAGAATGACAGCTTTTCACACAATTTATATCGCCACTTTGAAATTGTATCCTGTAATTACCAGTATAGTAAAGCATAATAGGTATATGATCATTAAATCGTTATTAAAGAAAATTAACTCCAGTTTACAAGTTTATAGAGGAATAAGCTAGCTGTCCCCCGCGGTTTCACCCGCGTTCCCGGGATAAAAAGTAGCCTATAATGCTCGGGGATAATGTAGCTAATGTTAATGATTAATGATTAATTTATCCTATGAGTGACATTTTTTTTCGAACCCGACCGGTAGTTCCATACAGTAGCAAGTTTAAACAAACAAAAAACTCTTCCGCTTTATTATATTATTATAGTTTCCAACAAGCGCTTATATAGAAGTCTCCAAGTTAGGCAATGGTTGGCGAATCAGAAAATGGGCACACCACACCTAACTTACGAGACTCCTAAGGAATGTCTTTATAAATTAGTATTACAAATGTCATTTTGACATGTGCTAGGAATCTCCTAAACTGTAGGCTTCTCCTTATGGGCATAAGTGAGAGCAATACCATTTTGGAATCCCCAATAAACTTGTAAACTTTAGATAATTTTCTGTAATTACTGATCTATGCTATAATTCTTTACTATACTGGTAATTATAGGAGACAAGTGGCGAATCAAGAATACCAAGTACCATAGTAATTTAAATTCATTGTAATACAGAGCAGCGGCACTCCCAAATAGATACAATTTCTCTCGGAGGAAGTGCGAGGCAGATTTATCTAAGTTTCTGAATGGGACGCGATATACTATCAGGTTGTACTTACGCCATTACTTACGAATGCTGTTTATTTATTTAATAAAACCAGGGCAGCCTTGGGAGAATATGTTCGCGTATAGTTTGTGACACCCTTAAGTTGAGATCATTATTAAATAAGCCAATCGTTTGGTATCTATATACATGTATTAATTGCGATCAGTCTGTTAATATTTTTTTTTTGTTTTACAGTACATTGGCCTGTGTTTGACCACATTATCACCATGGTAAGTGATGTTGTGGCTAAGGGTGGTAAGCAAACAAAGCCTAGAAGGAACTGGATCGGAACACATCGATAGGTGCTTGGCGACAAATTAGCAACTTGAAGATGGTAGCTAGACAGATAAAGTACCCTGCCAACGTTCTATGGTTTTCTCACGATGTGTTCCTTCACCGAAAGCACATGCTCATTGTAGGATTCGAACCCGGGACCTTCGCCTCGGTATTCGATGTCACTACCGCTGAGCTGTCATCGCCTTGCCATCTAGCCTTGAAAGGCTGGTTAGTATTTATGGAGTTTAGATACCACTGGATGTGAGTGCCACGTCTCAGGTCGTGGGTTCGGTTCACACCCAGGATAAAAATTTGTGTGCGTGTCTGTTTGTTTTGTGTCTGTCATCATCATCATGATTGTCAGTCATTAACCACCCACTGCTGGCTATATCTGTTTTGTAATATTCTACCAATTTTATTGTATACATACGATAGTACATGAATTTTCGTTTCCATATCTGGTTGGCTATGTATGATGAAATTCGCCAGGTTATTTAATATTTTGTAATTTTTTTCTGCATCTGAAAGATATGTAATATCTGATTTGGTATATATTTACATTTAATATGGTTCAGCGACGTGCCATCAGAATTGTTGACGATCCCGAGCTCACAAACGGCTTGAGCCCCTCAGTCTGAGGAGAGACTTTGCCTCCTTATGTGTGTTCTACCGCTTGTACAACGGAGAGTGTTCTACGGAATTGTTCGACTTGATGCCCACGGCTACCTTCCACCATCGCAACTCACGCCATCGACGGGGAATCCATCCTCACATATTGAAACCAGAATTGTTTCGAACAGTGCGGGCTCAAAAGAGCTTTCTTCCGCGGACGCTCAGGTTGTGGAATGAGCTCCCCGCCGTGGTTTTCCCAATGGAGTACAGCATGGGGTTCTTCAAAAAGGGAGTGAAGAGATTTCTTCAGGGTCGGCAACGCGCGAGTGATACCCCTGGTGTTGCAATCGTCCATAGGCTACGGTAACCGCCTACCATCAGGCGGGCCGTATGCTTGTTTTTGCCACTTCGTGGTATACAAAATAAGTTAATCTCAATATTCTAAGTAGCCCTGCTTAGTTTGGAATATTTTGTAGTTATTTTATTTTACCAATTTTAAATCATTTTCTTGTAATACAAGTAAAGTTTAACTTGTATATTACAGCATTAAGGTAGCAAGAGTTGATTATTAAATAGAGTTTAAAATGCATGCGCCCATCGAATTTTGAGAGGAAAGAAACCCCGATTATTTTCATTCGAAATACCCCATTATTTAAACACCACTTATTTGATGAATCAACAAGTGTAGTCCTATTATCATCGAACAAGTAACCAACCTATAATTAACCTGAAGGTTTATATTATTTATCGTTTCAGTACAAAACTGTTAAACATGCTTTTGAAAAATAGCTTCTAAAGGAATTTCTTGTAACCCAATTATTATACGTCCCGTCTTATTATGGTTCTTAGAACTTGAGTGTCGTCGTTTGAACATGTTATTACTACCTATAATATAGATGTTTTCAGAGTAGGTACCTCATATAGGTGTGTCATTGCATTTAACTTAAGGAAAAAAAGGTTCTTTACATTTTACGTGATTTGAGATGAGCTTTGATTTTATAAATACCTACAATATTGATAATTGTCCATATTTCCCCAAATCCCCAAACCCTTTTTTACGTTAGATGGCTTAAATCAAATCGACAAAAGCCAGGTTTTAAATCATGTCCGTCTCTTCGTCATACAGCAAAACAAGCCGGTATTATTTTAAAACATGACTTTTACTAGACTTGGCATCTTATGTAATAAGACAGATACCCCATTACAAAAGAAGGTTAAAGTCAAGTCTAGTAAAACCAAGGTTTTAAATATGTTTGTCATTTTTAAATAAATAAATATCCTGGGACATTCCTCACACACGGTCGTCTGATCCCAAACTAAGCAGAAATGAAATGAAATGAAATGAATTTATTTTGCTTGAAACATGGTTGATAAGTTCTTACAATATTAAAATGTATGTTTCACATATTTCGTCACAGTTTATGACATGCAAATATATTATTATAATAACACACTAAATATAATACAGAAAATAAAAGAATTGGCAAGATGTCACAATTTGGATTATATGATTAATTATAAAAACATTGAAAATACATTAATTGAATTGACACATTGAATACTATTATGTTAAATCTTATTTATATTTAAAGAAGTCACCTAAACTATAAAAACATTTATCCATTAACCAACCATAAAGCTTCGACTTGAATTTATTTCTAGGAAGTTCTCTTATATGCTGTGGTATTTTGTTAAATATTAGAATGGACATTATATAACAATTCTTTTGGAATAAGGCGGTTTTCGTTAATGGTAGTTTAAGCCTTGTTGGATCCCTATTTCTTACTTTAGAGGTAGCAACATCATCAAATTGACAGAATAGTTGGTGTTGCTCTTTAACAAATGTTCCTGCCTGAAATATATACATCCCCGTCAGGGTAAGTAAGTTTAATTTCCTAAAAAGGGGTCTACACGATTCCAGTGCTACCTAGATATAGACCAGATAGCTAGAGAAACCAGATAACTGATATAATACGTATAATACTATTTGTTTATAAATATATACTTAATATACATAATTACACCCAGACTCATGACATACATACATGTTCATGCACACAAATGCATGAACTGTGTGGGAATCGAACCCACGACCTGCGGCGCGTTAGGTGGAATCTTAACCCCGCGCCAGCTGGCCCGTCAAATGTTAAATGTCGTAGTAATACCTACCTACCTAGATATAGATATGCAGATTATTAGAAGCGAGGAACTTATTCACAAGCTTTAAAAAATCAAAATAAAAGCTATTCTAGGAGGCTTAATATGAAGGTTGAAGCTACACAAGTTACCACGGTTTCAGTGTGGTAAGTTTCCAAGTACCTAAGTAGTGTCCAAGCCGTGTTGTTCCCGGCATAGAATAGGGCCAACCCTTCCAATCCTGAGGGTGTCGTAAAAGGGAACTGTCGACTAAGGGAATACACCAGGGGACCGGCAGCAGCGTCCATCTGTGATACGTCATCACTACTGCGATTACCAACCCGCCTGCCAAGCGTGGTGATTATGGCAATAACCCTCAAAATTCAAAATTCAAAATTCAAAATCATTTATTCAAATAGACCTTCGCAGGCACTTATGAAAAGTCTGACTCTAATACTCTAATACCGGTTCGGAAGGTTGCATTTGCTGAGAAGAGCCGGCAATAAACTCAGCAATTACTCTTTTCAAAACAGGCTTAGATTAATTACATAATATTTACATTCTAATCGCACTGAAAACAATTGCGTGCCCCGGCGCGGCGGCAAAATTACAAAGTAGACTGAAAAAATATGTAGACCACACCTCTACAAGTATTGTCCTAGTGTTAGTGCGAAGTTTTTAACATTTGGTATAAAACTTGTGCCAAAACCACGCAACAATCTAAGCCTCCCGCATAGTTTCCCTACAGATTATCGCTCCACTGAATACCTTATCTTATCTCTATCAGACCTTAATTACCGTTATATACGTTTGTACCGTTTCTAATTCCACTTTCTAAAAGTGAAAAAGGCGTGGAAATTCAACCAGATCGAAGGACATTTTTTAAAAGAACTATACAATTTTAATACTAGTAACTTTTTATGGAATTGATATTTACTTAAAGGTCATCATCATAATGAATGTTGGCTCAGATAACATACACTATGGACAGTGCTAAAGAGCTTAAGTTAATTAAGAACACTCTAGAAACCATTCCGATCCATTTGGCAAGGATAGACTTCTTGTATTTTAATGTTTATGTAATATTTCAGTATAAAACGTTAATTGGTATGTTTTTGATAAAAATGTCTCGATTTATCCCAACGACTTTTACGGTTGCGAACTAAAAAGGTAAAAAAACCTTATGGTGCTGTCACAACTGTAGCTCAGAGTATATAAATGACTGTAGGTATATTTCAGTAACCACTAGTGCTATTGATTTTGTGACAAACTTTTTATTTGCTTTGCAAAAAGGGACCGATTTGATGGACCGAAATTTCAAAGTAGGGCTAGGTTGTTGTTGAAATGGGGTATCATATGAATGGGCTTTATAAAAAATACTATTTCCCCCCTTGTATGGCCCAAACCAAGAAATATACGTCCAAGGAAAGTCAGAAACCTCGGTGCGCGAGTTAGACATATTACCTGCAATGGCCAGCTTTTTTATATCCTATATAAACGGCCTGCGTTTGGCCACAATCCCACCATGACTAGTGATGATGTGGCCAATGATGGTAAGCACACAAAGCCTGAAAAGGAAATTAAATAATTCTTCTATAAAAAAGAACTAACTGAAAACAAAAACGATTAGAAATGAAACTAAAAAATATAAGTTCTCAAAAAAATATAGTGACAAAGACAAAAACCTTATAAAATTTGTAATCGACGATAATTAATTACGAACCTAATGGTCACTTTTTTAAGTTGCGATTTTCCTTAAGGGTTGCAGTTGGATTATTCTTAATCATCTTCGCATGTTTGAGCCACATTAAGCCATGAGTTTCTATTTAATTTCCTTAGAAACATTTGCGAAATTAAATGGTCAATTTTATCAGATTTAACCTCTAAGCTAACAACCAATACATGCACTCTATTTGTTTAGTTTTCTAAAAAAGTAGCTTGTATTATGTGCTTGCGGTGACCGCGCAACCAGTCCAGTCGCATACTTATTTATTTTTATACAATTAACTAGACTTTCTTCGTTACCATAGGCTGCGGTCAAAAGTAAATCATGGCAATAAATTCCTCTCCTCCCTTTATATAGAGATGATAACCACGTCTTTATACGGCGATGATTTCCTACCACTAAAAAGGTCTACTTTATTATTTTTCTGAGATATGTGATAGTGATAAACGCTAATAGCGTACTTTACCCACTTTTTGTCATATTTCTTGGTAAATGTGAATAAGTTACGTCGATACGTAATTAGTTTGAAGGTACCCATAATGTTGGCCTACTTTGCTTACTCCGATTATTAATATTATGTTATAATTAAACTTTATACATGTAATGGTGCGGCTGCGCTACGCAAACCGAGCACGAGCCGAGCCGCTCTTCGTTCGCGATGTCAAGTGTGTACGTATGTACAACGAGCCTACAACACGAGCGCGATGCGAATCCCTGTGTTCGTCAAGAAACTGACAATTGGCGGAGCGCAGTCGAGCGCGAGCCGAACGCTCGTTCGAAGCTCGCATGTCCGTCTACACTACGCGAATTCATGCTCCACGTGAGCTCGGCTCGTGCTCGGTTCGGGTAGCGTAGACGCACCTTAAAAGCTGATCCATTTAATGTTAAAATACACTCCAATATTGGCTGTTTAAGGTATCGCTAAAGATAGGATTAAAAAGCGTATTTATTGAGACATATTTTTTTGGATTCCGTACCCATAGCGTGCCAATGACCATATAAGTAAGCCTCAGGTGACCATCCGTCCGTCTGTCTGACAGTGGGCTGTATCTCGTTGTATGTAGACGGCTCAGACCAAGAAAAAATGAAAGACGGAACGGTCTCTGTTCTTAAGTGACGCAAGTAATAGGAAGCCGCTGTTCTTGTAAATACATGGCCTCACACACACATATACACCATAGGAAGCCGATCGGTTGTCATTCGGTATTGAGACGTTGACAGTGAAAAAAGGCTCAGTACCATTTGTGCCTGCTTGGGCCAGTACTAATTTTACTCACGCACACGTAGGAAATTTTCGGCTTCACTTTCTTATAAGGTGACATTCCGTCTTGATTTTTTTATATGTCTATGGTAGACGGTTGACATTTTCTAAGAATGTGTTTCTTTTACCGCTATAACAAGAAATAATAAAAACTAATAAAATTAAAGGGGAGGAGGGTTTCCAGCGCCGGCTCTAGGGTAGAGCGAGAGTTACGGTGGCTCTAGGTTTGCTCTAGGCGCCAATTCTCCATGGGGCGCCAAAATGACAAATGTGAAAAGCAATTTCAATAAGTGAAAAATTTTAATGGCGCATTTTGAGAAAGGGCGCCGAAAGCCAATCTCGCTCTACCCTGATCAAGGGCCTGGGGTTTTCATCCAATAAACGTCTTCTTTTTGACGATATCTTTTTACGCGATTTTATTAATGGTACAGTATGTGGCACGAAGCAAGCCCGTCCATGCTACGCGAATCGTGCTCGCAGTGTGCTCGTTCGTGGCTCGGCTCGTGCTCGGTTCGCCAAGCATGGACGCACCATTATAGTAGACGCATAAGTGACAGAGTGAGAGTCACAGAGTTTAGTAGTTTAGTTTAATTTATTCAACGGAGCCCTTCATTACGAGTTTGACTCGCACCTTGCCGGTTTTTTATTGAGAGTCATTTTTTGGCTTCCGATGTTCGTTAAGATTGCAAAAATGGTTCAGCGAATCTGAAATATTGAAAGGAAAGGATTATGAATTGTCAAGATTGAACATAATTATAGTTTAATAATTGGTCGTAGACCCATATATATTGACCTATATAAATAACGCATATTTACGTAAAAAAATAGATGAATTTGTACATCAGAGTTCAAACATACAGGTCGGTTAACTAAAGCTGGCACGTTTCAACACATTTACACCGTCTCTCTCGCGCAAAGTCAAGCTTATGAGTATGAAGGAGACAGTTATTGTTTTGCTTTTGCTACTGCTCATAAATATAGAGTGGTCTATTTTTGCATTCGTCCATTAGACTTGACTGATTGCAAATTTATGAGTACTGTGAACGTGCCAGCTTTCGTTAACCGACCTGTACCTACTTACCTATATAAATGTTGTCCTGTCCTTATTGATTTGACCTTGCCTATGTAGATAAGAAAAGAAAACAAAATAATGCACTAAGCGCTAATATAACTACCAGTTAGAAATTAGATACATGCTGGTTGTGGAATTTAAATTCTTGTACGTACCTACAATTAATATTTCAGAAACTTTGGCTACATTCCGAATTGATTAAATATCGCTCACAGTGCTCACAGCAATAATTTGCGTACCGAGTTAGATATCACGATATTGACAGCTGAGAACTGTCAACAATTCGGAACGCCCGTTATTGCGCTCACAGTATTCAAAACAAAACATTTGCGAATTTAATTAAAATCTGATTTAACAATGCGCTAGGACTCCTTATATCTTTTTTAATTTGACTCGCAAAAAGGAATATCGGCATTTTTTATTATTTTTCTCTCATTAAATCATAAAGCGTATCATTGCCATATAGAAAACAAAAAATCTAATTAGATTTTTGCCGAAAAGAATAATTAACCGTCACTTTTTGACAGCGCTCACGGTGATATCAGTTTAGGGCATGGTAGGTGTGAGCGCAAGATGGCGCATGTCATGACGTCATCTATGACGTTTCACGGGACATCGTGATCGCGCTCAAACTAATATGGAACGGGTACAGCACGCTCAAATCGATTACAGCGATTATAGCATTAATTCGGAATGCAGCCTTTATTGAATAGGTTTGAAAAAGGTTTTGGCAAAGATTCTCGCTTTTTCATAGCCATTTCCTTAAAGTTTATAGATTTTTTAATAAATCCTATCATAAAGAAGTCATAAAGAAGATCATTGTTTGATTTTCTGCATCGACTTTATTGTAAGAATAATTCTATTATGATCTCAGTAAACGTCCATGTTACCACCTTTATAAATGGATAAATAGACTGACTGACATAGAGTACTAACTTTAATAGAGTGATGAACATTATCTTATGCAAAGCGTGAGTAGTTTTGCATTCAATATATCGTACACTACTCGAATTACTGTCAGAAAAAATGAAGATATGAGTTCCTTGTCATTTGTTCTCGGTAAAAGTATCGATAAAAAAAACCGGCCAAGTGCGAGTCAGACACGCGCACAGAGGGTTCCGTACAAACCTGTAGGTATATAAGTAAATGGTAGTATGGACCTGAGTATTTGATATGGATTTCAATTTATGACGTATCAAAAAAAACTACTTACTAGATCTCGTTCAAACCAATTTTCGGTGGAAGTTTGCATCGTAATGTATATCATATATTTTTTATAGATTTATCATTCTCTTATTTTAGAAGTTACAGGGAAAAATGTGAGCCCCCCCCGGGCTCACATTTTTCCACTTTGAAAGTGTCTCTCGCGCAAACTATTCAGTTTAGAAAAAAATTATATTAGAAACGTCAATATAATTTTTGAAGACCTATCCATAGAAAACACACACTTATGGGATTTATTACTAAAAAAAATTGAGTTTCAGTTCTAAGTATGGGGAACCCCCAAAATTTATTGTATTTTTGTTTGAAAATCTTAATGCGGTTCACAGAATACATCTACTTACCAAGTTTTATCATTATAGTTCTTATAGTTTCGGAAAAAAGTGGCTGTGACATACGGACGGACAGACAGACAGACAGACATGACGAATCTATAAGGGTTCCGTTTTTTGCCATTTGGCTACGGAACCCTAAAAACGAGAAATATGTATTCATTATAATGTATTTAGTCGTTCAAACTATGAACGCGCAGTTCCTTTCAAGGCAGTATTGTACATACGCGGCCTCACCGCAAATACTCTAGTATGGTCCCTCTATTAATAAATCTATCTCTATGCTGACTGACATATCAACGCACAGCTCCAACCGCACGGTCATGAAACTTGAAACTTTGCACACAGGTTCCTCATAGAAAAGTTTATCTAAATTCAACTCTAATGTGTGGAAAATAGGGGTTGAAATCGCGCCGTGGAAAGCTAGATAATCAAAGTCAAAATGTATAGAAGCAGTAGTTCAAGTTCAGCAAGTTATGAATTAAAATGCATGTTATTGAATGATTGGCCCATGGGAAGGTTCTACGATGGACTAGAAGTAAAGGAAGTCCCACATCTTCGGACAGGATATTAGGCATTATAAAACGATTATGGCATAAATATACACAATCTGCATTCTCATGGGAATCCATATAAAATTAAGATGGTATAATGTTGAATGAACACAAATAAAACAATAATTAATATTATTTAATTTTATTTCATTGATATACAAGCCATAATTGTATTAAGTATATAAATGCAATTTCGTATATATAACCTCAATATGTCAGGGTCACTACTGAAAACAGATAGATACATACCGAAAGGAAAGAAAAATACACAAGTTAGTTTAAATCCTTAAAAAACTTCGGTAAATATGTTTCAGGCAGAATTTTTTTGAACCCCGAACTTCTCTATCAAATTTTCCTGTGGAGCAAACTTAACTAAACAATATAATGTAATGACAATAGTTTCTTAGAATAACATATTTGATACAAGAAGTAAACCTTCCCAGCCCATGGAAATTCTGTATCGAGGGAAAAATTCTAATCACTTTGAAGTTATAGTTTACCACGATCAGTCTCTTGTAAATAGCTTATTATCCTTTCCTCATAGTTATATATTTTTGTATCGCCACATACAAGGTTTTACGGTCCAATTTCCTTACTTAAGAATGAACCTTATCTTGCGAACCCATAATCTTTAAACAACTTTATTTACACGATCACGGCTACCTGTGGAGTTTATTTTCTACAGTAGAATAAAATTCTATCTAAAATTAATAAAATTCATATGTTTACTGCCACCATTATCTGTTTAAAATTAAAAATAGTTAAGGTCAATGTGGTAATTAAAAAATACTTTTATACGATGCCAATCCTAGGGTGAGCCGTCTAGAGTTCTGCAGTTAGAATTCTTTGCGCGATCTTCTTGACCGCCGCGGTCGCTGTGGTCGCAATGATCAAAAGCAACGCATAGATTACAGTGAACGCGGAACGCAAAACTCTGACCGCAGAACTCTAGACCGCTGGCTGTGGGATCGTTGCCTATGTTAGCGGATAATAATTTTCTAGTGAACAATTTCCTTTTTGAACTTTCGTGTCCTATGATATCTCAGATGGTTTTCTTTCATTTTAGGCAAGATTTATAGAACTAGATCTAGAACCTACTCGGCTGTGGGCTTCGTTAGTGTACCTATGTAATCACCACTATATTCTATTTTTCACTCAATAGGAGCTTGCTATTTTTGACAACATCTTAGATAGATATCGTAGAGTACCTAGGTACTTTTTCACAGAAGTATTTTGATGGTTAAAAAAATCTAAATAATAAGCTCTCATGAGAAGCCTTTCTAAAAAGAGCCGGAAAGAAATTAAAAAAGGCATTTCCCGTCATTTTTTTTTTTAACCACTAAGGTAGCAAATAAGCATAAAGCCCACCTGATGGGAAGTGGTTAACGTAGCCAATGGACGCTTGCAACACCAGGGGTATAGCTCGCGCGTTGCCGACCCTGCAAAAATCTCTTCTCGTTTTGAAGAATCCCAACTTGTAACTAAAAAGAGCTGCAAGAATTTCAGAAAGGTATTTTCCCATTTGTTTTTTTTACCTCACCTTCCCCATCAGTTCCCATCTAAAAAGCAACCCATAGAGATAGACCTGTGCGCATAGCAACTAAGTTCAACCCTCCGAAGCTTCCCTAGCTGTCATAAACGGCGAAAGTGCAACAGCCGCCCGTTGTCGAGCGCGCGTATAAACACGCGCGTTGCACGCCGCGCGCCACTCGCGAACTGAGCACGTCGATGTGCGCGCGCCCGCGGCACGCACCCTGACCGCACCCGAAACGCACGTATCACGCGCGGTAACGCACGTACGCAATACATGAAGTGTTATAATTGCAGTGATTTTTGAATTGAGATTTCTTTTTGTGGTCATTTGTATTACTTTGTACGGGTGTATGAAGACTGCTGATATATTTAAGGTAATTGTTTTTTTAAAATAATATATTTGGAATATAATAATAATTTATTAGATTTAAAGGACATTGTCTTATATAAAAAAAACAACAAACATCCATTACCTACAGAAATATTTGAATTATAAAAAACTGCTAGTATATCTTATTTAATTATTGGTAGATATAGTACAGTTTTGACTTAAAAACAATTTTTGAGTTACCCGATAACTTAAGTGTAAGTAAATATTACATGAAAAAATAAATAGCAAATACTTAATATTTAATTCACATGTCTATTGGATTCAATAATAAGAAAATGAATTCAAATTAAATTAAAACCCACACTTAAATTATAAAAAATACTAAGTGTCATTTATTCTTATCTACCTAACATCATAACACTGTAACTAGCATAATAAAATATCTAATATTCAATCCAACATAATTTCTACATAAACTTCAACACATACTAGCTACTCGATTATCATGAGCTGTTATGAAATAAAATACATCTCAATTATGTTAACAACCGGCTTCTTTACTAAATTTTTATTACACTCGAGAAGTTATAATAACAAACTGTATTTGTATAATTAGCGTAAGTAGAATATTAGAAACTATTAAGTCAAGTTTTAGTAATGAAAATTACATGGATCATGTTAAACATTCATATATTTATTACGATTGTAAATATTTAAGAGTGTAATTAAACAAAGAATACAACACGTAAGAGATGACGCCCATATATCGATAATATCTCAAACACTTATAAAGAGTAAACTTGAGACGGGGAAGTAAAATTTGCATTTCTTTGTTTAATTACACTGTTAAATATTTACACTTGTAATAAATATATGAATTAAGTAAGGACGAGACTAAAATTATTTTGAGACGGTAAATGAAAACTATAATCAAGTTCGTTACCACGTTTTATTTTATGTTAGTGTTAATAAAATATACACTATTTACAACAAGATACTATAATTATTATCCATTATTCAGTTGCCCCTTCAATGGGTTCTTTAATACATAAGTCAAATTTTGTGCCACATAAGTTTAAGTTATTTATAAAGTTAATAAAAAATATTGCCTATACTAAAGTTATCAAAAATAATAAAGAGGTTGATGACCTCCAATAACCTTAAATATTAAATTGACATTAAGCTCTATATGTTATTTTTTTTACTAGGATAGATTTTCTTTGACTGCTGATGTGTTCAGAACTTCAGCTTACAGGTAATAATAGGTTGGATCTTAGAGACTGGCGCCGGCGCCACCGCCAACTGCGGCCACTTTGTTCGCCTCTCTATTGACTGAAAACTGGATGTTCTCCAAAAAAAACAAAAAGTACTAATTTATACATAATTTTATTGACGATATCTAAAAATATCTTTATGTTGTAATTTGTTGTAAATATTTATCTAATGTAATATATTTAAAAACTATTGTATAGTATATATACTATATTTGTTAGTTAATTCCTGAAAATTAATTAGGAAGAAATAAGAAAAACAACATTTAGAAGAAGAATTAGAATATTAACCAGATGCCTGATTAATCTTCAAATTAGTTTTGTATAGAAACTCCTAAACTGGTACAATAAAAATAAAAACCTAAATTAAATATAATTATATTAAAATAATAAGAAGTCAGTATTCAAAGATAAAATAAATCTAACTTAACCATGCTAGAAGTTCTAGATGAATAATTACAGAATTTAAAATAGCTTTAGTTTTAATTCATTGCTAGCTCGGATATGACTAAATATGCTATAAAATGAAAAAAAAAATGCCGAATAAATTTTACGAATCCGAGTTAATCTTATAAGTAGGTAAATAAGTCTAACTGGACTTTGTAACACAGAATCGTCAATTACTTAAAGACATTCCAATCGATTATCGTTACCCAATTTTTTATAAAAAAAATATAATATGATTTCGAATCAATTATTCTACATTCATGGACGTTACCGTTTTGACGATAATCGATTAAGAAATCGTTTTACTAGCGTTTCCGTGAAAGTGTCCGACAATAGTGGGTGCGGAGTGCGATCATAGAAAGTGATGATTTTGTGAACTATATTGTACGCGGCTATTTGTATGACGGCACTAGTATATTGCGGTATTTTATTGGCATATACATAATTTAATTCGATTAAGTCACCGTTTTTGGTGCTGTCATATTATTTGCGCTATTATCATATTCATGCAGACAGACTTAACTACTTTTCTTTGTTGGTTTTTAAATATTCTCTAATAAATACTTTTTGAGTCATCTGAATAGAACGCTTAACCGTTACGTATCTAATGGTGCGTTCATGCTACGCGAAGCGAGCACGAGCCGAGCCTTGCTCGTTGCTCGTGATTTCAAGCGTGGATGTACTCAACGAGCCTTCATCGAGCCTACAACGAGCGCGATGCGAATCCCTGTGTTCGTGAAAAAACTGACAATCGGGCGGAGCGCAGACGAGCACGCTACGAATGCTCGTTCAAGGCTCGCAAGCCCGTCCACGCTACGCGAATCGTGCTCGCAGTGTGCTCGTTTGTGGCTCGGCTCGTGCTCAATTCGCGTAGCATGGACGCACCATTAGAATGAATGAAGCGAAGTCAGTCTATTTAATTAAATCGATAGATAGATAACTTGCAAATGTTTATCGGTAAGATAAATCGGTGTGGCGTTTATAATCACGGCGTTGAATGGTAAACAGTAATTCTGTGTCTACTTGCGCTTGCGTTGATAATGTCATTAAATTAATCAATTAGGCATCGATACTGATATAACATGAATGCCATTAGTAGTAAAATAAATATCACTATCGTAGATCGATGTAAGTTCAATAACACCAGATCTATATAACCATATTTTTAACGAAGTTGAATTGTTTATTGAATCAATTTGCTAGTAATTACATCGAGTGGAGGCTGGGTTTTATTTGATTTCTTATATATTTATAAAGGTCCTTCTACGAATTAATTACACGAATTTATTATGAGACTTGATAGCAACCATAAGTGTACTATAAAATAAAGTCTGTGAGTAGGCTATCTCTTTTTTTTTAAAACACTTATTACTGGTGCTTTTATAAAAGTGGTATAAATATACAGAAGTATTGTTATAATTAATTTGCAGTTGGACTACATGCGTCTCGTTAGCTATTCTGGATCATTTAGACACGCAACGGTACTAATATCAAGCTGGTTTCAAATAAGGTTCGAGCCACACCGGGACAACGTCACGAACCCACCTAATGGATGCTGAGTGGCCTTAAACAGGGGCCATTAAATTTAGTCCCACTAGCATAACCGAGGAATTTAAATGTGCAAAATTATTCTCCGACTACTCATGTGGAATAGCAAATTGCTCTAGGATAATTTAAACATGTTGTTTTAAGGATTTACCGAGATAAAAAGGATTGGTACTTCTTAGTAAATGATGTTTGTAATTTTATGTGAGATTTGTACTGGTCCATTCGGCTTTCCAATTTGGTCATTAATGCTAATTAAGTCATATTTAAACAAAGCTTAATCAACCATACAATATTAATAATTGTCAAAAAATATTTATTGACAAACTTTATATTGCTTAGTTTGAGTAGTTAAGTTAATGAAGCTGACGGAACGAACTAGTTTTTGTTGATAGATCTGGACAGAGTGACAGAACTTGAAGGTGATTTCCAGACAGACGAGTACCTACAAAGGTCCACTACACCATTGTTTTCTCACGATGTTGTCCTTCACCGATAGATGAAGATCAATTTAGGATTTGAATCAACGATCTTCCCCGGCACTACCACTGAGATATCATCCACTTAAAGTTTGATCTTTTTATATTGTGTAATGAAATCAATTATCTCCATTCAATTATACATTTGAATTATCTTTTAACCTCAATTTCGCTACCAGCAGACGCGAAATCGATTATTAGGCGAATTATTTTTAGGCTCTAAATCACGAAGGCAACCTTAACTGCCGGAACGACTAGAACTATGTCTAAAGTAAATAAACTAATAAAACCGTAGCCAGAGCATTTTGAACTCCATTCCACTGCCTTAGGAATAAGCTTCGTCATCGAAAGTTGTCGTTAGGCACGAAGTGGCATGACAATTTTTGAGAGCGTCCGAAATCTTGATTCATAGTAATAAAATCGTGCTTATTTCCTAGACGTGACAAAATTAGGGAGATGCAAGACAGAAAAAGACAAGCTGTGAAAGTTGTACGTGATGAAGACAGTATAAGCTTCTAATAAGTGCAGCGGAAAGCTCAAAAATAAATAATCTTTGATTTTAACAAACACAGGGGAACAGTTACTCTATCAAAAATATGCTTTTTGTAATAACGAATTTACTATGCTCCAAATTGAAATTTTGCTTTTACAGTATGGATTTCCTTTCAAATAATTTAATTTCATGCTTTTGCATTTATATTTAAGATTTTTTATTTACCTGAGTTTGTGGTATATGAAGAACTAGCTGTGTCCCGCGGTTTCACCCGCGTTCCCTAGATAAAAAGTAGCTTATGTCCTTCTCCATACCATAGGCTATCTGCATGCCAAATTTCATGATGATCCGTTGAGTAGTTGAGGCGTGAAGGCGTAACAAACAAACAAACAAACAAACAAACTCACTTTCGCATTTATAATATTAGTTAGGATTATTACCTAAATAAAAAAAATACCGGCCAAGTGCAAGTCGTACTCGCACACCGAGGGTTCTGTACAAACTTGTAGGTATGTAAATATGTAGTTCGTTCATCACGGGAATCGAGTCTTGGAGGTTTTTTTTCCTTCTTCTTTTTTGTGATGTAGCTACAAATTTACGGTTTTCGGATTTCTTCCTTGACTTGTGCTATATGGCCTTGCTTCTTGCCAATTTTCATGATTCTTGGTTAAAGGGAAGTACCCTATAGGTTTTGATTCCCTTGCGATCGTCAAAATATTGAAAATATTTAGATGTTGGATTTTCACTGCCCCAAGGGATTGCAGACCTGAGTATTTGATATTAATTTCAGCTTGTTACCTACCTCCAAGCGATCCTGAGAAAAAGGGTCTTGACAGACGGACAACAAAGTGATCCTATAAATTTTCCGTTTCTTTTCTTTCGAGGTACGGAACCCTAATTAACAGCGTTGAAAATATTTGAGACGGCATGAAAGAGTCGTGTAGTAGAATTTTCTGTTCAAAAAATTGCAAAGGATATGAAAGAAACAGGTTTTAGCGTATCTGAGCAAAATTCACAAGTAAATACTTAAAACGAAAGTGCAAATAATATAGCAAAGCCAGATAGGCAAAAAATTAATTGAGTTACGAAATGAGAAATTTGTTTGTACAATAATGTCTATAATTGTTATACCTACTTAAAAGAAATCGTAAGTTTGTCAATGTAAAAAAAAAAACTTCGACATGATTCACACGGATAATCAAACGAAAGTAGGTGCATAATTGTCTGAAAACGCTTCGTCTAGCGTTCGGTCTGCTAACGTAATAACTCCGCCAAATTGGTTTTCCAGTTCATCCGATCACGCAAACATTATCCGTTTTACTGTTTTTTCTAATTCACTTTACACACCTATTACAGCGGCACAGAGTTCGGTTTGCTTTGCTACCTATAAGTGATGGATACATTATTGTGTTACTTTAGGTACTGATGTGAACACTTTCGCTAAAATTATTACTTTATAATGATCGACGATTGATGTTTTACTTATGACATTTGACCAATGACTTCTTGACTCTAGATACCTATACATTTACGTGCTATTATTGGAACGTTTATAATTTCTTTATCAAATTTTAAGAGCGTATTTTAATGTAGGTGATGCTGTGCATTTTGTAATTTAGAATAGTTATAATTTTTATTGAAATAGTATTTTTTTAAAAAGATTGGAGAATCATTTAAAAAGATTGATAGCTTGATTAAGATTATTATTAAAATTTGACATTACTTTAATTATTTTCATAACATTACGTAGGTACCTAATTTACAAAATGGTAGAATTTTCACATATTCAAGCATTTTATGCGTTTTTTTATACAACTAAGTTGGTAAAGAAGCAAGCGGCTTGCATGATGGTAAGCGGTTCCATGAGGAACCATGGACAACATGAGGGACTCACGCGCTATCAAACTTACTCACGCGCAGGAACACAACATAAAGTTATTTGGCTGCGGTATTCTGTAAGGTGGAGGCACTTTCTTCAATTATAATTATCAATGTAATTTGCGGTAAAAATATTTATTTCATATTTTTTTTAATTATTTATTATCGGAATACCTGTAGTTTAGGTGCCTATACATACCACTTTGTTTGTTTTTGCGATATTTTAATGTACTTATATAGTTTATCATTATATTGAGAGGGCAATTAATTAATAAATTACAAAAAGCAATTGGGCTATTAATCATAGGTTCTTTCAAACCTTGCTACACGTGTCCATACAAAGGTAGTGAAAGGTATTTGTAGGTATTTTCTACTTACTACGTACTTTGTATTGCAGACTACAAGTTTAATTACATTATTATGTCTGAAAATTTGATACGCTGTGTTGACTCTCTCTTGATTTTAAGCACCTGTGGCAGATTGTGTTGATTCATAGAGTTAGAATAGTAACAACTCTACGGTGTGGTGTTACTCTACTCTATGGTGGAGTATCGCCCATTCCCTTTCACCCTCATTTGTGGAAGGAGGCCTGTGCTCAGCAGTGGGTCATTATAGGCTGATGATGATGATGATGGTGTTACTTGTATCACCGGGTGTCCCCCGTGGTGTCTGCGTTTTTGGGATAAAAAGCATAGTCTTTTAGGACTGTCTACAGTGTCTACAAGCCATAGACTATCAAATTTCATGACGATTGGTTATGCCGTTGAGGCTTCAAAAGGTAACAAACAAACAAACTTACTTTCGCTTTTTTAATATTAGTAGTCGTATAACTTCTTTATATGGTTTGGTTGGTATGGTTTCTGTAAAGTAAACAATTGTCATTATGTCTTTGATTTATTACTACAGTGCGGTCGCCGAGAAAATGCGTTACTGACACCTGTTAATTACCCAAATCACAGAAACGGCTAATCTGCTTATGATGGGATTTTGAATAAAGTATGTCTAAGAAAATACTGAACCTTCCTGTAAATCAGAAACGCATTCTGTCAGCGGAAGAACTACACTTATTCAAATCGTAGCTGCTACTAACAGTACTACCCTCACTGTATTTTACTGATTGCGTCATTCTAATGGTTCCTGTTTTTTTTTATTAGAGGGGCTTCCGTTTGGCCTCTGATCCGCCCATAAGGGACGATGACGAAGCCTACGATGGAACACGCTTACCCAGAAGAAACCTATTCACTCTGGTCTTGAAAGTTCCTAGGTTGTAAGAGTCTGGAAATGCATGACGCGGCGACGCTGGAAGCAAGTTTCACTCCCTTGCTGTCCACATTATAAATGAGGAAGCAAAACGCTGTGTCTGTATGTCAACAACTTACGGGTGAAACTTTTCCCGGCGTCTTGTATTTCGGTGTAAAAAAGGGGATGGTGGAGTAAGGTTGAAAAATTGTTTATTTCCCCGCGGTTTCACCCGCGTTCTTGGAATTAGAAGTAGCATATAACATTCGGGAATAATGTAGCTTCCTATGATTGAAAGATTTTTCGAATCCGACTGGTAGATCCAGAGATTAGCCCGTTTAAACGAACAAAAAACAAACAAAAACTCTTCCCAATCGTAATCTCTTGTAATGTCGTAATCATTCCCAATATAAATTTCCTATTACACTATGCAGTTTTACTTGAATCCCTGAGTTGAGTAGGTATGCAAACTAACGTATTTATAAACTGCTACGTTAGTCAAATAACTCTTTTTATGTTTGCGGAATGTATCCAAAGAAAGGATTAAAGTTGGCTTAAGGCAAATGTAGCAAAGTACATAAAAATAAACGTTATGTCAAGTCCCGTCAATCTCTCAAACAAATGTTAATGCCTAGTATTGTATTATTAGGAACCATACGTATAAAGACTACTTCCCATATGAAACGATATATTGTGTTGTATTTTTAAATTATGGTTGTTAATAGCTAGATATTAAGACCTAAAAGAACGGTAGTTTCATGTTTATTATTTGAGGAATGTTCAACTTTAATTATAATTAAACTTGCCTATGTTCTTATATTTTCAAAATTGCAAAATTTTATGATAATTAAAATTATAATTGGTTTTTAGAACCGATAGTCAATGACACTTGAGGAAATTCCACACCAAGCTCAAATAACTACCGCTATAATAGGTGTTGTGTAGTTAAATATTATGACTATTTAATACCTAAAGCTATTTCCTTAGAAGGATTTCTTGGATAGTGAATCACTATAATTATACGATTATATAGTCTCACAATATTTTTTTGGGTATGTATGTAGATAATAATAACAATAATAAAGTATTTTATTTGTTCCAATACAATAAATAAATAATTCGATTAAACTATAAGTAATTAATTACATTAATTGAATTACAAGGAATAAATTAAATTACAATTAAAATTTATAATGAAATACATACTATTAATTACTGGGAACCGCGGTGTGGGTAAAGGCCTCCTCCAGTAGCCATTCTTGCCTATCTTGAGCGTTGGTAGATAGTATATGAAATATTTATTTAGCGAAAGCAAAATAAAAAATTATCCAATAAAACATAAAAAACTGCATCGGTTATGTCGCTTCCCAAGTTCAGAAATGTGACATCGTATAATTTTAAATGCTGTTGATGATTTTCATGTCAGTTTACGGTATCTTTACAAAAACCTGATGCATCTTTGTCGGTATAAATGTATTCAAAAAAATATGGACTGTATTGTTTGTGCGAATTCTTACTTTAGGTTTTTATGGTCTGTAATTCTCTTTAATCTAAAATAAAGCAGTAAGAATTCAAATTAAAATATATAAGGTAAAAAAAAAAAAAAAATTATTGATTTTTCAAATTTCAAGCAAAGTAACTACATTGGGGTTATATTAAAAAAATAAGCTTATCCAGTTTCAGTTGTAATTGCATTTCATGAAAACAACATTTAAATACCGTAAACTATAATTTTGATAGAAATTGTTTCATATTACGGCACCTATAATCTGGCTTTACACCTTTTTCTATTAAAATTCTGCCACAGTCCCGGTGCACGTATCCGCGATTGTTTTTCAACATCATTGTTCTGTCGTGACAACGTTTACAATAAATCATCGACAGCGAGCTATGCCGCCTCGCTTAGCAATGGAAAACCAGCTTTATGTCATTTACTGTTTCTCATGTTGGTTAGTCGCAATAACTGTGTGCAGAGTAGACAAATTTTCCCCTACGGTTGCTTTTAAGATGTAAAAACATAATTCGGGAAAGTAACAATAATGCGGTTAGCGGGACTTTATGAAATTAAGTCTTATTTATCCGCCGCCAGAATAATAGCTGATTAAATTCTGCTATAATATTTTAAAATGCGTTCGGTTTTTTTTAAAGACCTGTCGTATTTTACCACCATTGTAAGTGATCATGTGGCTGAAGGAATTCCTATCATAACATAGAAGGTGGAAGGTGCATTATTTAATAATGCATGATATGTATTTGTAATACATTCACATATACAAAATATTGTACCAATAAGACTTTTGAAGCTCAAGACACACTCTGTTAGGAAACAAAAATCTCCATATGAAACCGAACACTTGACAACCTAACCACCCAAAACAAGCAACTAGAAAACACATCACACACTGAATTACTATGGCTAGACACATCCCATAGGTGCATTCAAATACGATGACGTTAGACACTAGAATCTACTACATGGTTACTCGTAAATGGTAAAACATCGACGGTATTAATATTAATGCTTTCTGAAAGAGACTAGTACAGGCGTGTGAACTGAAAATTAAAATATCCGTAACGCTTTAGTACGTGATGTGAAGTTAAATGCGTAACTGTTTGTACCAAACTAGCGGGTGTCCGAGAATGGATGCAACGAATGAGATTGAGCGGTCTACATCTTTAATTTCGGCCATCAAATAACGCTATTTGGTTGAATCAATTTTTGTGACTTGAATTACAATTGGAGGCCGAGTCGTACAGTTCTATCATTTCTCAAAATAAACAAAACAATTGGTTTGTGGAGTGGAACTCACTTCCGTGGTCTATATTTAACTGGAAATATCTCCAAGCCCCGATGGAATGTCTGGTTCTGGTTTCTGGTTAAGCGTGCTACATCCTCAACCTCATCCTTTTAAGGTCAGTCAACGGCCAATCATAGGCTCATTTAAAATTAAAAATATCTTTACGATACTATGTCCCAAGGTCGCATAAAGAGCTCTCATAATTAATTACACTGAAGATATTTAAGATCCAACGTGATATGTCGTAAACACTTGGGCATGTTACCAATTTCGAGCATTTCTAAATAAAACAATATATAATAATATAATATAATTATAATATTGACGGGCCCGTTGGCGCGGTTGGTTAAGACTCTGGTCAAGATTCCACCTATTGCGCTGCAGGTCGTGGGTTCGATTCCCACACAGGACATGCATTTGTGTGCATGAACATGTCTGTATGTCCTGAGTCTGGGTGTAATTATGTATATTAAGTATGTATTTACAAACAAAAAGTAGTATATGTATTATATCAGTTATCTGGTTTCCATAGTACAAGCTCTGCTTAGTTTGGGATCAGATGACCGTGTGTGAGAAATGTCCCAGGATATTTTTTTATTAAATAAATGTTAACTGCACCGAAATTTATACCACTCGTCTACCGATGCAACATTTAATGTGGCAGATAATGGTGCTGATTCTGTTGTTTACAACTAAACTAGTTTATTCTAATATGTCTCTTTCTAACAAAGAACATATGAAAAGGATGTAAGAAATGTAGTCCTGTCAAATTAGTCCAATGCTTGTTTCCAACGTAATTTTGCCACCAAAGTTGATTACGTCTATTTATGCGCAAATAAAAACGGCAAAGACCAATTTTACATCTTTAAATATATTCTTCTTTTTCAATAATGTTTTTGAAACAGATGTGATGTGACTAAAATTCGTTTAGTGCGATTTACAACAGAATCGGCACCAATATGAACGAATCTGACAATTATGTTTCCAGGTGGCTGCAGCCCACCTAGAGTCAGTTAACCAGGTCATTCAGTCCATTAGGTACCTACATTGCATCAAGCAAAAACTATGGAACACATTACGACTTCGGTATGTATCTATCATATCACGGAAATTACCTATTACTCATAATCACCTCAAGATATCGCAAAACAGATGTTTTAAACATACTTGTCCAGTCATACTTATATCGTATTTAAACATTAGGTTTAATAATTGGGCTGTTTTACAAAAACCTTAAACCGACTTCAAAGTACACGAAGAAGAAATCAAATCAAATCTGATGACAATGGGACCAAACGGGAAGTGTACCCTTCCAGACGAAAATAGAATTTTCCAAATCGGTTCATAAATGACAGAGTTATGAGGTAACAAAAAAAAAAAAACATACAACCGAATTGAGAACCTCATCCTTTTTTTGAAGTCGGTTAAAAAGTAAGCCTTATAAAATATATGTAAGTCTTATAAAACGCTATTTACCTCATATTATTATACTGAGTAAAATAAAAGTAAGGTGAACGATAAATATTATAACAACTTAAATAGTGTTTTATATAAGCTTAGCAAAAGAAACTTAGTTTAGATTAAAAACGAAATATATGTGTAAATTACATATTGTATTGAATAATGACGATAGGCTTTCTATACATCTGGAAATCCTTTTCAATAAACGTGTAGATAACTTATTTTATTTTATTTTTATTTATTTACTCTTAGGAAGATTTACAGCTTAATTTCTACGATAAAGTAAACAAATAGATGATCCAATGCCATTTACAAATCTCTACCTATATATAAAATATATGTATATATTTTTTTTTATTCAAACAAGTTAGTTGTGTTAGAACAGACTATAAATAACTAAAAATTACATGAAAACAGTTCAATACACTATCGAAGAGGAACTAACAAATTCAAACGCTAGCAGTCTTCATTAGTTAAGTAGTACCAAAGAAGTTACTACAAACGAGTCTTTTAATTGATGCAGTGCTTGAACAAAACAAGTCTATATCATCAGGTAATAAGTTAAAAGAGTTGCAGGCGCGCAAAACAAATGTGTTGGCTCTATACTTGGTCTTTGTCGAAGGGACATTCAGAATGCCTCGCTGTCGTAATCGGCGAGTATTCGTTCTTAGGTTTATTTTCGTCAATAATTCAGGACAGTCAACCCGGCCCTGAGCAATGTTCGCTAGGTAACAGATGTCATTTACATTTCTTCTAGTTTCAAGGGGTAGAAAGTGATACTTTTTACATCTATGATGGTAATCCGTGGAATACTGATGAGTCTTAAAATCAAGGTACCTGAGGAATCTTCCTTGAATACGCTCAATGCGTGAATTATAAAGTTGATACTGAGGGTTCCAAATCTGAGAAGCGTATTCCAGGTGACTTCGAACATAGGCACAGTATAAGATTTTAATTGTTTTTAAGCTACGGAAATGGAATGACCTTCGTAAAATAAACCCTAGAGCCTTGGATGCTTTCTTCACAATGCAGTCAATATGTTTATCAAACAAGAGTTTCGCATCGTGGACTATACCTAAATCTTTAATCTCATGTACTCTCGCTAGGTTCTCGTTGTTGAGCCTGTATCCTAGGTCAACTGTTTGGTGGCAACGTGTAAAAGACATATAAAAGCACTTAGATACATTGAGATCCAGTTTGTTGTGTAAGCAATAGGCTTGAAATCTATACAAATCGGCCTGTAGGTCATCAACATCCCTTGCATTGTACACCACCTTTAATACCTTCATATCATCAGCGAACAAAACAATCTTAGAATTCAGAAAACAGTGTTTTATGTCCATTACAAATATTATAAATAACAATGGTCCTAATAATGAACCCTGGTACACCAGATGGAATAGGAGTCCAAGTTGATGTAAATCCACTCAGAACTACTGCTTGGCTACGATTGTCAATGTATGACGTGAACCATCTGAGAAGATCACCATGTATCCCAGCCACCGCCAATTTCTGTAGTAGTATTGAATGGTCAATACGGTCGAAACACTTGGTATAGTCGGTATATATTACATCGACTTGCGCACGTTGCTCCATGCCAGCAGTTATGAAATTATTGTTATAGTAAATATTATGCCACCAAAAACATTATCATGTAAAATGTTGCCAAGACGAGCCGATATGGCTCGCACTGTCAAAAAGTTATCAGATCTCATGTAGAGCCAAGCTAATAACTCTACAGGCCCTAACTCTACAAGCCCTAACTTCACAAACTCTACACCTTAGTCAAAATATGTGGCTTGGCCGTTTCGCTTTCGATTTTGAAGTAAAATCTAAATTGCGGTATATAGGAATGCCTGGCTCCATACTAAAATCTTTAACCGACGAAAAAACGGAGGAGGTTTACAAGTCGACGCGTATTTTTATTTTTTTTATTTATGATCACGCATAACTTTTGACAGAATAGTCCGAATTTGATAATTCTTTTTTTATTGGATAGGGTATACCTCGAAGGTGGTTCCATATAAATATGGATAAAAAATACCTACCCTAAGGGTGGGAAAATAGGGATGATTTATTGTTCACTCACAGACTATAATGCTGAGTTGTGTATTACATCAAAAGAAATGAATGAATTACTTCCAATCAGGGCCCACGAATGGTCATCGTCGCGACATACCGCATGCGCATCATTGGATGAAATAATTAATGGTGTTTGTTACGATTACCACCGAAGTTACGCGGTAGAGCCCCCGGTCCCATAGTAAAAGTTGATCGTATACATGAGTACTTTACGTGGTTTCATTTAATGTCGTATTGTCGGAATAGCTTATGTTATTGGTTTGTCCCCGACTGCAAAACCTTATAAAATTCAAGTTATATTCAAAATTATTTCTTGCTTTTCAGTTTTTTCGGTGGTTTATTTTTTTGTTAAAAAGTTTTTTTATTTACCTACTTATTTCAATTACTTAATTTCCTCTCTTTAATAATCTCATCCGTCTATATGATTATGCTCATCATCATATCAGCCTAAGGATGTCCACTGCTGAACATAGGCCTCTCCCATTAACTTCCACTTGGAGCGGTTTTGGGCCGCTTGCATCCAACGGAGCCCAGCGACCCTGACCAAGTCATCGGTCCACCTGGTGGGTGGTCGTCCCACACGGCGCTTTCCAGTACGTGGTCGCCACTCGAGAACCTTCCTTCCCCATCGGTTATCGGTTCGCCGAGCGATGTGGCCTGCCCATTGCCACTTCAGCTTACTAACTCTACGAGCTATATCGGTAATTTTTGTTCTTCTACGAATGTCCTCGTTTCGGACCATGTCTCGTAGAGAAATTCCGAGCATAGCTCGTTCCATAGCTCGCTGAGTGACTCTGAGCTTATTTATGCGGCCAGCAGTAAAAGACCACGTCTCTGTCCCGTATGTAATCACTGGCAACACGCACTGATTGAAGACCTTTGTCTTCAGACTCTGAGGTATTCTGGACGTGAAGATATCCCGTAGCTTCCCGAACGCTGCCCAGCCGAGTTGGATTCTTCGGTTGACCTCTTTGTCGAAGTTGGACCTACCTAGTTGGACAACTTGTCCTAGGTAAACATACTCGTCTACAACTTCGAGGGCAGTGTTCCCAACAATCACCGGCATTGGCGGAATATGAACATTAGACATAATTTTTGTCTTGTCCATATTCATCTTGAGGCCTACCTGTTGGGAAACTCTGTTGAGGTCATTGAGCATGATGTTCAAAGCTTCTAGCGATTCCGCCATTATGACTATATCGTCGGCAAATCGAAGGTGAGTGATGTGTTCGCCATTGATGTTGATGCCATATCCCTTCCAGTCCAAGAGCTTGAATACATCCTCCATTACTTTATGGAGGATTATGCTCATAAACTTCAATAAAATGTATCGATTCATATCGCACTGTCCCAATTTCAATGTTGGTTGAATCGATACTATGCCGATTGGTCACGATACCGATCGAGTTAAAATACAATCGTTTAATTACATGGTAATATTACCTCTTCGATTGTATCGATACAAATTTATATGCTTCGAGGAAAATTGATGGTGTACACGCGTACCAATTAACCTGGTACAATTTTAAAGTTTAACAAACAGATTTATTTTTAGCAATAATTTGCGAATTAATTCGTGAAATTTATAATAGTTTTACAAGTATTACAAATTCTACCGGAGGTGATATTTGTTCAATTTTTTTGAATTATTTTGTCCACATTTTACCACCTAATTTTTTTGTCCACATTACACTAATTTTATCGTTTGTCTGTTACATACGCGACTGTTATCCCGGGGTCACGGGTGAAACCGCAGAGCGGAAAATACTAATGTAATCAATATAATAATATAATAATAATATAATGTAATGTATACAATATATTTTTTATACGATAAAGTCGGTAAACAAGCCTACAGCCCGCCTGATGGTAAGCGGTTACCGTAGCCATATGGACGCTTTCAACACATGGGGCATCGCTCACGCGTTACCGACTCTCCCCCTCCCCAATGAGCTCTGGCGACCTTACTCACGCGCAGGAACACAACATAAAGTTATTTGGCTGCGGTATTCTGTACTTACCCAGTCGAGCTGCTCTTTGAACGAATAAACGCTCTACCAGCTTAAAAATACTAAATATAAATTTATTGTATTTCAATAATGCTCTTAAATTTTTTAATGACTTTTAATAAAGTGCATTGGCGCATAGTAAGCTGCTTTATAATACTTAAACATTGGAAATAGTTTTTATTGATACATAAACTTTCAATAAAATCAATTTGCACAAAAAGTGTGTATTTACAAGCACTATATAGACTACTGTTAGATCATTACAACATTTTTTCATACTTTAGTGGGTGCAGTTAAGTTTAATGAACTTTATTTATCTATAAAAACAAAAATAGAACTTACAATCGACGGCGGCGCAGTAAAATAACTATAGTTAATTGGGTACTGAGCAGACGGAGAAAAAATGTCACACCGAGTGTAGCGGGTGTTTTATTTATCTTATTCACCTTGACATTTGAGCATGACAAATTCACTCTGTATAGCATACGATATCTTCATCAGGGGAGTGAATTACTGTACTATTTTTAATGTACTAATTGAGACCATGAATTTGTTTGGTATATTTTGCTATTTTTTTGTCTCGGGGTGCTAACTCAACAATATTTAAAGTCGTCTTTTTTTAAATATGCGTAACAAATGATTCTTGAATCTGCTTTCTATTTATATAATATTCTAACTCTAACCCCCTTATTCATAATAAAGTTATCAAACGTTGGTTAGCTAAAATTCTGAAGTCTTTATCTGACATGTGAAATTTGGTGATCGAAAGAGTGAGACGGAGGACACTATTACACTGATTTAGTTAAAAAGCGATAATGAATAAGGGGGTATGTCTTTAACTATGCCAAATCTCACACTCCTCCGTACACGGAATAAACTTTATAGTTTTTTACACTTATTAGGGCGAGGAAGCTTCCCCTTTTCCACAACTTGTAACTTGTCTAATTTAATTGAGTTTAATTTTGTGATTTTATCTTGTACGCCTATTTAGGCAGTTCTCAGTGAAACTATCTATTAGATTTACAACATTATTTGACCTGTGACTTACAAATAAAGAATTTTGACAGCTATCACAACACTAAATTTAAAATCGTAATTTAAATTCATGTCTAGATGTGTTATCTATCATTATAATATAACTAGCTTTCCCATGTGGTTTGAACAGAATTCCTGGAATAAAAATTAGCCTATATATAGCCTATTACTATGACACTCAGGGATAAAATAGCTTCCTATTATAGCCCAGAGCACTGATGAGCCAACAAAATAGTGATTTAGTTATACCTATTTAAAAATAACATCTAAATGTATATTCTCCATCGAATGGTGTTTAACGTGAATTTATGATTACATAAGATTGACTCCCGTAATTTTGTATGTTTATGATTTATTATAATAAATAACTACATGCAGATAAGAGCCATTTTTGTTTAACTGTCTGTTACAAAACGTTTTTCCTGACAATTTGTTTCATCTAACTCATTTAAATTCCTATTTATATGCATCTTGGCTCTATACATCTGGCCCATAATTTTTTTATTTAAAAGTAATGCACGTATTTTGTAACAGTTAATTACCTATGCATTTTAACTACAGATTATTTTGCTTTTTTTCGTTATGTTATAATCTAGAAGCTGTTACTTGTTAATTTATTTTCAATCAATGTTACGGTTATAAAAACAAACTTCTGTGAAAATGTCACATACGTTCTAAATTTTTTGAGTTTCGTTTTGTTTTTAATGTGTTCTTCGATTTTTATTAATTTAACTTATGTGAGTACATACCTCCTCGTTTTTGCAAGCTCTATTCATATCTTGTAGGATACAGTTTTTTTTTTTATAAATGTGTTTTTACTTTGTATTTTAACATTCATACTTATTTTTGCCAGTTTTGTGAATCGAATGAAAAACAAAAAAAAACCTTTAATTTAATTTATTTATTTTAATAAGCAACCCAGAATATCTAGCTAAAACGATACCCGTAATTTTTTTATTTTTTTGATATCTCAAAAGGTTCGACTGTACCTATGTAATATAGTCATGCAAATTCTAAAATTAATTCAAGAAAATTAATAAGGCCATTAATTCCACATACTTATTTTTGAGTATCCATTTAGTTTTCCCATAAGAAGGTAGTCATTTTTGTTCCAATGCAATGACGTCATTGCCTGGAGTCATATTTGGCGTGGACAATTCAATGCGTTTACTTCGCTGCTTATTTCAGAGACGCGTTATTTGTGCCAGATATGGCCGTATCTAGTTTATCTTACGTCTTATAAGCGTAAATTTTATAAGCAAAATGTTGTCAATAATGGTTCTTATAATACTAGTTTCTCCTGCGGCTCCTATTGCGTACCGTCTTTGACTGCTTCAGGTTTTGGTTCCTAGGTAATAGTAATTTAAGATAACTAACGAATAACTGGAAACCGCCGAGCAGGACGACCTCCCACCAGGTGGACCGACGACCTGGTCAGAGTCGCTGGGCGCCGCTGGATGCAAGCGGCCCAGAACCGTTCGAAGTGTTCAGCAGTGGACATCCATGGGCCGATATGATGAACTAATAACAATTAAAATGTATGTGTACTTGTTGCAATTAATAAATGAATATGAATATGAATATGAAAAAGTAGAAATACATAAAAAAAATATAATAAATTAGCCAAGTACAGCGGTTTCGCCAGCGTACCCGGGTTAAAAAGTTGCATGTCCATCTCTTTTTTTTAAGATGTAGAGCATAGCGTTTATTCGCTCAAATAGCAGTTCGACTAGAGAAGTACCTTCACCTTACAGAATCATCATCATCATCATAAGCCTATAATGTCCCACTGCTGAGCACATGCCTCCTTTCACAAATGAGGGTGAAAGGGAATGGGCAGATACTCCACCCCGCGTGCCCACTGCGGATTGATGGAGGTAGGCTAGTGGTCAACCTACTGTTGGAATTTTTCAACCGCCTAGGAGGCATCCAACTAGCTTAATGACTATCACAATTAAGTGATAACCGGGACCAACAGCTTTACGTGCCTTCCGAAGCGCGGAAACGCTCGATTTGAAATACCACTAGGCGGTCACCCATCCAGGTACCGACCACGACAGACGTAGCTTAACTTTGCCGATCGGCTAATCATGCTACACCACGAGCGCTTCCTCACAGCTTCTATCCCTTACAGAATACCGCAGCCAAATAACTTTATATTGTATTGGGGAAGCCGAAAACGTAATGCGTGACTGACGCCTCGTGTGTTGCAAGCGTCCTTATGGCTACGGTTTGCTTACCATCAGGCGGGCCGTATGCCTGTTACTGAATTCGCTGAATAAAACAAAAACCTTTAAGGCTTTTAAGGTATGAAAATGTAACAAACAAACTCACATTTGCATTTATAATTTTACTTAGGATTAGGATAGGATTGTATGCCGTAAGGTAAACTTATTAATACTAAATTCGCATGTTCGCGTTTTAACAATGTTGTGACTGTGAACTATGCGCTAGCGCTTTGATAATATTTTATGACACACATAAAATACATAAATGGTCTCAACCAGGAAGCTTTTAGAAAGTAGGCTTTATTCTAAATAGTATTACTTGTACGTAGTATTTATATACTCTGAGGTATTACCTTATTATGATAACTTATGGTCATTATAGTGAAAAGTAAGCTTATACGTTGTATTGTTTAATAACATTAAGTAAGGTACAGTTCTTGTGTTAATTATACCACGTGTTACAGTTGAATTTGGCAATAATAATAATAATAATTCGTTTATTATCAGGCTAATAGGGCCCATAGATATATACCTTACAAACTAACATAAATATTATAATAAAACCTTTTTTTGTTAATATAAACACACTATGTCTTAACGCGAACGTGTGGTACTTGTCCGCGAAACCGACGGAATACCACGTTCTGCGGCCAAAAGTCCTCTTCCATGACGAGGTGCAGAACGCCTTGAAGTTGACGCTGCGGCTCGATTCCAGCAGCTGCACCCTCGGCGTGTACTTGATTTTTTGGCGTACGTACTCCACAATGTCCTTCGCCTTAGTGGTATTGTGAAGGCGGGAGATGTACACCGGAGTGTTCGGCTTCGCGGCACGTATGATTGAGTTGGACTCCACCGGTCGCGTGCCGCAATGTAGGCTTTCAATTTAGTATAATCTTTTATTTACTTGTATCGTGTTACAGACTGGTGAAACAATAATTTCAAAGCATAGCATTATTGTTTCACAGTCTAGAAATAACATCTGAATATTCGAGCAATAATTTTAAAAATAAATATCCTGGGACATTTTTCACACACGGTCATCTGATCACAAACTAAGCAAAGCTTGTACTATGGAGACGAGATAACTGAAATACATAGGTATAATACTGTTTGTTTGTAAATACATACTTAATATACATAATTACACCCAGACTCAGGACATACAGACACTTTCATGCACACAAATGCATGAAGTTTTCGTCACTCATTCACACCTTTTTGTTTATTCCCCACAATACAGGAAATCCTAGCGTGAGGGTTGGAGACCGCAATATCTGTACAATTATATCTTTTGCTACAAATAAATATTATTTTACTTTAATTTGAGAGGAAGAGCGTAGCGCTTATTCGCTCAAACAGCAGCTTGACTGAGGAAGTACCTCCACCTTACAGAATACCGCAGCCAAATAACTTTATGTTGTGTAAGGTTGTGTTCCTGCGCGTGAGTAAGGTCGCCAGAGCTCATAGGGGTAGGGGGGAAAGATCGGTAATGCGTGAGAAATAAATAAATAAATACCGCTTCGAATGCTTGTTTACCGACTTAGTCGTATAGAAAAAAACATCTCAGCGACCTCATTGAATAGAAATCAACCTCAGAAAACCCTTTGGTAAATCATTCTTTGGACTTGATATTATGATACAAAATTCGATATACATACCCCTCAATATAATTTCACCTGACTCGCAATACAATTAAACGCCGAGTGAACACATTAAACGCTGGGTGGACATCGTAAGGCACTATCGAGAATAAATAGTAGTCGGCTACTTCGATAATCAGAGCAAGCTAACACGGAAGGCGAAGCTGCCTTCGCCCGAGGCCTAACCGATGATTATCATTATTATTATCACACTCGCGTAACGGCAGGCGACAAATAACTCCTGTAATTTAAATAATTTACTTATGACACTCATCGCGAACTTGACACTTTTATAATGGGAATCAGTCGTAGTTAGATTGTGAAATGGAGTTGTACAATTATATATCTTAAAAAAAAAATATGGATGTGCTTTGGTGTTTATGACCAAAAAGTGGTCAAAATCGTCAGTTATCTGTATCTATACTATATAATAATATTATATTAATAATAAAATGGAAGAGTCTTTGTTTGATTAAACGGGCTAATGTCTGGAACTACCAGTCGGATTCGAAAAAATCTCTCACTCATAGGAAGCTACTTTATTCCCGAGTATTATAAGCTTTTCTCACGGGAACGCGGGTGAAACCGCGCGAGACAGCTAGTAATATATAAAAATGAATCCCTATTTATCTTGGTCACGCCATAACTTGAGAACGACTTTACCGATTTCATCCATCTTTTTGAAAGAGAGAGTATGGGAGAAGAAAAAACTTTCTCCACTCCGTTTCCACATAAACTTTAACTATGCCAAATCTCTCACTCCTACGTGGACGCAATATGCTTAAATTATGGAGTCCGAAGACTTCCGTTCTCGTATTTATCGACTAGCTTCTGCAGTGTTGGTTCACCCACATTCCCGAGTTGGTTTCCCGGGGTAAAAAGTATCCTATTTGTCATTCCAAAACATATTCTATCTGTGTGCCAAATTTCATCTAAATTCGTTCAGTAGTTTTTGGCTGAAAGAGTAACAAACATCTTTACATCCTTAAAAACATTTATAATATTAATTAAGTAGCTTGATTATTTTATAGGTAAATATACTACATTTAAAAGTGTTTTTTTTTGGATCTATCAAATAAAGGATCTAACGACGAAATAAGTGGTTCCATTTCTGTGGAACCCTAAAAGAAACTAAAGCTAGGCTTTTCACAAAGTTTAGTCTCTATTGTCTAGGTAATGATAAGACAGTTTTGTGAAACTGTCACAGATTTTTTTGTATACAAAAAAGATTACAAGAAGTATGAATGAAGTAACTGTACTAAAAATCTTTTCCTAAAACTTATTTCAGTCTTTCCAAAAATCTATAAAAAGCGTCTTATATTTAAGTAAATTTTAATCAACGTCACAACGAACCTATTTTACACTAAACAGCAAAAAACAGCGGCTATTTCCAGCCGATTGGAATGCCTTAGCGGCGACTTGTTTATTCGTAGATGGAAAATGCAAATTTTTTCAATTCATTGGACTGATCGTCACGTAACGTCTAAAGTGATAGGAAGTGAGGCAGTGAATCCTTAATCCGAATACATATTGCATGGGGTTTTTGCAACATACTGTTTTAGCGCATCTATATGAAGATTCCAACGCGCAGACGCGGCTATCGCTTGAAGATTTTCTTACATACAAAAGACATCAACGCGCGATTTAATTTTATTTTTCTTGTATTCCGCATTTTAATGGTTTAAATGGATAACAAGGTTTTGGGATTTGCATTATTTGTAAGTGGTATTGAAGTCGAATGCCTAAGGTCGTGGGTTTGAAACTACAATGAGCTTGGAATTTTTGGTGAAGGAAAACATCGTGAGATAAAACAGTTAGTATGTTCTGATAGCTGCACTTGAGAGGAAGTTCTTTTATAGGCTTTACATGCTTATCTACTTTGGCCACATCATCACCAACCATGTTGAGATTGTGGTCTAAAACAGGTACCTATATACAAAGAAAATAAAAAGTTATTATTTTTTAAATTTTAATATTTCTTCTATCACTCAAAAATATCTAATGTATTCTTTATTTGTATCCAATCCGTATTAACGGTAATAACCTTTATTTACATTGCAATAAGTGTCAAAGCAATTTAAAGTCCTCAATGTGCTTTTATTTCACCTTCAAGTTGTTTGTACACACGCAAACAAAGTAAGGAAGTGTTTGTTCAACACTTCTTAAGAATAGTCGCCATTTTTTCACATATTCATGCAAATAGCCGTACCGTATAATGAATAATTTGTTGACACGCAGTATGTATGAAAAAACTGGTGCAGTGTGAGATTGGATCTTGACTTGTGGGTTCTTTACACTCAACGGTTTAGATTACTTCCCTCCAATATGGCGAGGAGGGCGATGGCTGCCACACGCGTCATACTTGTGAACAGGTGCTGCTTGTGGGGGCTTAAGTTTATTTACTTATTAAATATTTATTCAGTCTACTTTGTAATTTTGCCGCCGCGCCGGGGTACGCAATTGTTTTCAGTGCGATTAGAATGTAAATATTATGTAAATAGAATGTATTATTATTATTGTTTTGAAAAGATTAATTGCTGATTTTATTGCTGGCTCTTCTCAGCAAATGCAACCTTCCGAACCGGTATTAGAGTATTAGAGACAGACTTTTCATAAGTGCCTGCGAAGGTCTATTTGAATAAATGATTTTGAATTTGAATTATTGATTAGGTCCGTCTTTTTAAATACAAAGATAGGTAACTTATTTCTATTGAAAATATATTTATTCCTATTTGCATAATTATATGATTTATTAGCTTTACTCGAAACTTTTCAGAATTTTTTGTAATATTTTTTCCAAAATTTAAGTAAAAAGATGTAAGTAAACAAGAAGTAGCTGAAGGCAGTCACCCTACATTACACTAATATTATCTGTCTGTTGGTATTACGTCGAATGAAACCCTAAACCGATCACGATGAATTTTACCACGCAGATAGCCTAAGGGTTATAACGAGGACGCAAGTTATACCGCGTGGGACAGTTAGTATCTATATCACTATCACTTTTCCTCAATTGATTTATATTAAACTTGGCATTTAAATAATATAAAGTTTTTTATCTCGAATAAACCTTAAATTCCTTAGGATTGCTATACAGATCAAAATCTCGATTTCGCGGGCCCCTAAAATATAATCAATCATGTTTAAATAGACGTTAATGGGAGATAATTAATGCAGTGTTGATGCAATGTATTTGTAACTTATAAATCATCAATGTAATTATTGAATTGCGTTACTATTCTAAGTCATTGACTATGTACCTACAACTTGGTAAACAAAACGTTTTATGAAATTAATGTCGAGATTGAACAAGCAGGTAAGGTATCAGGTAAGGAAAGAAGAAATAGGTATAGTTTTTATTAAATGACAAGGAAAGGTTGGTGTACAATTGGATAGGAAAATTGGCATGAAAATACGGAAGCCTATCAAGGCTTTGCTATCCAAGGAAATATTGTGTGTCAACAATAGTTTACCGAATCCTTCTAAAGTACGGGCGAAATATTATTTGATTGAAATTATATTTTGCACAAAGATACATTATGTACTCAGTTGAGACTTCTCTTTGGGGATAACGAGCAAGAAATTAATGAGTGTACTCGTTTAATTTCGGATTTACATCTTATAATTAAAAACCAAAGTAATAGAGCGTCAGTACTAAAGTACGGGTGGGGGCAAAATGCTATGAAATGAATTGCGCGTATGAACGGCTAAAATACTATAATGAATGGAGTAAACAGCCCAAATGCAAAAGTGCCAATTTCTATTTTTTTTTACGATACATTTACTGAGTTTTTTTTTATACGACTAATTTGAACAGCATACGGCCCACCTGATGGTAAGCGGTTACCGTAGCCATATGGACGCTTGGAACACACGAAGCATCACTCACGCGTTACCGATCTCTGGGATCATTGGGGAGGGGGAAAGACCTTACTCACGCGCAGGTACTCAACATAAAGTTATTTAGCTGCGGTCTACGAATTAAAAACTATTCGGTAAGATGGAGGTACTTCCCCAGTCGGCCTGCTCTTTGAGTAAAATATAAAAAGAAAATAAACGCTACTATTAACCATACCTTATTTACTGAAAGAAAGTCGGCTTAAACAAGCTAAATCTCTAGTTACACCGTTGGTAAACTTGGTAATTACAACAAAATGAATCAAAACACTTTCTCCAATGGCCACCGTTGTTATAATATCCTTTTCTGGTGTTGCCATTCCTCGATATTAAATTCCACCCTATCAAAATAAACTGTTTTACAATTTTAGAATAAATAATACTAATAACTAATTATAATTAATCAATATTCAAAATAATATAATGTTAATGCTAACACTACGTTCTACCCCTCTGACACATATCGATATTTTGTATGACTGTTAATCAACTAGTTTACGATAGATCTGTGAATGCATCTAAATGCTCACATATAAATACTCACGCTTCGCACAAAGTACCGTTGTTAACGCTATCACTATATAATATTCTAATTCGATGTGTTCTATGTATATAACATTTTATACAAACCTTAAAAAAGGTATTTGAAAAATTTCTCCAATATCCAGTATAATGCTTCCTCCATAGAGAGTCCATTAGCTCGTGTGGACGATGTCGACCCATCGTTTCTAAAGCAGTAATATGTATCACAGCACTTTGTAAAGCCCTTAACTACATACATAATAGTCCTTAAGTAGACGGAGGGAAGTAAACAACGCAGATAAACAGTTCAGAATCACATAATCAAGGGTGACATTAAGGCCAATAAAATCTCTAAATGTCAAATTGTTTTACTAAAAAGCGCATAAGGAATTCTATGCGTTCGCAGCTACCGACGTAAACGGCAACGTCCCGAGCTACCGAGTGATAATCTCGATCTTCAATAGAATCGATTACAGTAAAGTGAATGTGGCTCGATTAGTGTTAGCCGACCGTCGACGCCGAATAAACATTTCCGCGATTCCGGGAGCGAGTTGACGCGCGAGAGCAAACAATATTGCGATTCTCGATTATCGATTCCCGTTGATTTGCCGGTGAGTTTTAACGAGTACACTCGTGTGTAACTGTTCGCTCCGTGTATGGTATTATGGTAGTTGACGACTTCAAATATTCAATTTGTACTTTGTTATGTGTCAGAAATAGTCAGAATGGGAATTCTGTCACACGGTTTGACGTGTTTGGAGTATCGCGATGAATTTTAATGTAAATGTCCTGATCGAAGTGGAGATTTCGTATATTATACTGGGTGAAGATTTTGAGATGGTATATTTTGAAACCTATGTTGGGTTAGTCATGCTGAACAACTTTTACTATGGGAACAACACTGAATTCACAAATTTTTTTTTTTTACTTTTTATACATTATGATCGAGCAAGGTTGACATTTACTATGGAAAGTAAAAAATTTTTTTTGAGATTTCAGTGTTGGTCCCATGGTAAAAGTTTTTCAGCATTACTAACCCAACATAGGTTTCGAAAATATGCCATCTCGAAATCTACACCCAGTATAATATAAATAATCGCGGCTGTGGGAAAATAATCACCAAGTCTAAGTAAATTATACGATAGATTGTTTAACCCAAATAAAAATCGAACAACAAATTAGATTGAGCCCGACAATGGTGTCGCGCTATTTACATCAATATAGTGTATCAGTATGTGTAAGTGTTTTAAGCGACGCGTTGGAATGTATCGTTAAATAACCTGCAGTCATCGTCAGCCGATAAATGCGATCGATAATTAAAACTATGACATGAACTTTATAGAAAGAAAGAGTGTTTATGGTAAAAAATAAATTATACATAATGCATATATAATGATATGGCTTTATCTGTATGGGTGATCCTTAGATAACTTCATCAAAATGCATTTTGCCATTACGATGTAGTTTAGGTGAATATTCACATAAGCTTAAATACATAGAATAAAAGTACTGCCAACCACCCTGGTTGGCGGTACAAGGATCTGGTGAAGAAACACTTCTCAGAACAAAGATTAATTGGAGCTAGTACCTCATGATTGGTAAATTCTTAGAGTTCAGTCAATCTAATATGAGGTTAACGTCTTCCTATCAGTCTGCGTAATGTCTTATTTTATCACGTAGGTAAAAGTAGGTACCTACTGGGTTCATGGGGAATGAAGCAAATGCAGCATCTAGGCGCGGTTTCCTGTGTTCAACATGTCGATTAGAGAAAACAATTAAACATTAGTAAATTAGATTCAGGGTACTTTATATAAAGCTTTATAATAAGAATTGACTTAGGGTCAGTTTACACCGAGATGCGACGCGATGGGACGCGCCGCTCACTTTTAAGGAGAGATATACAATATGTATCGCTTAAAAAATGCAAATTAACCACGTCGGTGTGTGTTCACCCTTAGATTAACACAACCCATCAAACCTTCGCGGTATTTTCATTGAATAGTAATAACAATTTTCATTAACTAACTATAGGAGATGAATGGCAAAGTGATCGCATATCATACTTTATGTTAGCAGTAAGACATTGGTGTTACAACGTAATAGCGTAAACGATTGCCAAGCGATACGAACACCATGTTTAAAGTTCTGTGGTATCAGGATTCAGTGGGCGTAGTGCAGGCAATGAAACAACGTAATACTATCGCTTCGGAAAAGTCCCGTATGAGGAGAAGAAGCGACGCAACAAACTCGCTCATGGGCCCCGATAGGTTTACTGTTATAATATTACAATTAATTACATATTCACTTCACTTCACAATCTTAGACTTAAATTATAATAAGTTACAGAACCGGGTAAAACAACGATCGCACTGAGCTGTGGTATATCTCGAGAGCTTGTGTTAAAAACTAACTCTTACAAATACAAATACCCACACTTTGATAAGCTACTATGGTCAGTGTTGCCACATCACTCAATCCTTCTACCATAATAATATGATCCAACCAATATGAATAATTATCTAAAAAATATCTAACAAACGTGAGTCAGACTCGTCCTGGAAGAAAACCCAACGTAATCCCAGCAATGCGCTGAGCCAGGCGACGGTTTAGCAATATGGTCTACAAAAAAATCACATTTGTGCCAAGACTACATTTGTTTATTACCTGCTTCAATTGAGAATCTAAGAGCAGAACTCAAGCAACATATAAATCAACATAAAGACGTAACTTCTAACGTAATAAAGGCTTCAGGAATTACTTAGACAGCAATAGCTCAAGGTCTCGAGTAATTACCCGAGCGACCATTAGACTGAGGTGGGCATTGTTTATGATTCCCGTGATGGAATTACTAACAGTCACTAAAGCATCTATTAATCACATAATGTCACATAGGTACACATGATCCTTTGGAATTTCGAATAAATCTGAAGGGTAGAAACTAGTATCAACATACATTTTTTATTAGTTTTTGTAAAATAATTAATTTTTAATACAAGCTTTTTTTGGTGACTATACTTTTTTTAATGTCTGTTACCTCATAACTCCGTAATTTATTAACCGATTTGGAAAATTCTACTTTTGTCTGGAAGGATACACTTCCCGTTTGGTCCCATTGTCATCAGATCAGGATTTGAATACTTTTTAGTCTACTTTGAAGTCGGTTTAAGAATTTTGTAAAACAGTCCAATTATTGTTGACTGTACTTGCATTATTTTCCCATATATACCAAATATCAAGTCAGTCCGACCACTGGAAGTGGGTGAAAATTCGACTTGTAAGATTCCACCCGAACAAACATCGTTACATACATACATTGCAAGTTAAATAAAAGCTTGTAAAAAGTAACAAGTCCCTCGTGCGTAAATCTAACAGAACTATTACCAATTACATCATATCCTGCTATTTTAATGAACAATAAATCAATGAAAAATGTCAAGAGAATTTTTGAAAAATGCTGAAATGAGTTTCGATGACGACGTACTAAATTTCTTGAAGAACTAAAATCTAGGATATTCTCCAAATTCGTTGTATCTACTTACACGTAATTTATTGTTAACTTATAACCATTTTGCGCATGTACTTTATGATCATACTCTTATTTACAACTTGGGCGAGGAGTAATATATAACAATAAAAAAAATATACTTTAGTCCTCCGGCATGCAATGAACAAGTTTGATATGAACAGTATTTGCACAGGTCGCTGGGGCTTTAGCAAACCTGGATGACTATTTTATCTTTATAGTCTGTTTAAAGCTTGTAATAAAGAAAATAAACTAATTAGAATGCGATTTAAAGGCTCACCTTTACGATGTGTGAACTCATTCCCTCACATCGATCACAAATAACAAACTGATCCTGGAAACTGATATTCAAGTTAATTAATGCAATGATAGGGCCATTATCTTCGGATTAACATTATAACCAATTTTTTTACAATCTTTTTTCATATTCATTAATTGTGCTTTCACAAACTATAATATATATTATTAAAAGTAATTCGGTTATCAATGAAATAAGAGAACTTTATTATAACAAATACCTTAACAAAATACATACATAGACCTTTTCCTCGAGGCTGCCAGCTCCAATAGGCTGGTAGTCCTTATTTGTTATACCTACGACTGATTTGTTTCCTCTTTGGATGGCCAAGCAAGACGGTCTCTCGAGGCCTCGAGGAGCTCTGTCGATAATAATACAATAATAAATAGTAACGATCCTCATTCCATTAAGTAAACACTTCGTTTAATTGTTACAAGTATAATTATATAACCGTAGTCCTCTGTTTTTACGATGTTTGCAAACATCTTCAAGTCTAACTTGAACTGTGATGGTAAAAAATACGATTGGAATAACAGTCACTCAGTTTTGTGTAAGAATTAAATGTACGTTTTTAACACATTAGTATGCATACGACAGTTCATTAAATTAATTTTATTATTATGGCAACATTAAATAACGCATACATACATATTTTTACATAACATTATATAATGTTAAGCATAACAATTTTATGCAATGAATCGTTTACAAACAAAATAAAAAAATATTACTAATATGGAACTGATAAGAAATCAACCAAAATAATAATTCAATGAGACCAATACATTAATAAATAAATATAAAAGATAGAGTTAATTACTCCTTATTTATTAATTGAAACCAAATTAGAGGTATATCACTGTTAATGATAAAATTGAATAAAAATAATATCCTGGGACATTCCTCACACACGGCTATCTGAGAGGGCTTGTACTATGGAAACCAGATAACTGATATAATACATAATATAATACTTTTTGTTTGTAACCAATAATTACACCCAACATAGAGATAATTATAATAGCCTCATAGAATGCATTCTATATTAAGTATTTATAAGGAACCTGCTGATTGACAGTTGCACCTACCACAGGGTCTGAACTCTGGAAACTTGATATTTTTCACATGCGTTCATGCCCACATTATGATAAATAACCTATGTGCAATTTAAATTTTTTTTAGCCCTACGTAGGTACATCAAAATCAAAAATATATTCAGTCAAGGCCCTGATAAGGCACTTATGAATTTTACAATTGTCTTCGAATTAGTACCTACACTTAAACTGAAAAGACACCGGCGAGAAACTCAGCAAGGCATTTTTTGTGGATCTCGTAATATTGCAGATTTTGTTCTAAATACTCATTCATATAACTGTCACTTCGCCAGGGGGATGCAAGTGCAGAGAGAACGAGAGAGTGAACTACAATCACATCTTTCAATCAATATAGACTACCAGTTTATTTACGACTTGCTACATATTTTACGATCGCGAATATTGATCTTAATCATAGGTTTTCACGTTATTCAATTTATATTACCAACGGAAATTGCACATGAAGTATTTTTTACAGCAGCAACCTACCGCATGTGGCTACAAAGGTGGTTACACACTGGCTATTATGTCCGTTAGAAGTTATAGGCGGACGTAAGAGCGTGGTTTGGCCGCAGGCCTCTCCGGCCGCTTGGAGGGGTCCTGCGGGATTATTTACCGTTCAGATTCCATACTTCAGTCTTTTATAACTTCATTGATAAAGATTATCGTGTGTCACTGTAAAATATTGTAAGGTTTAAGGAACAATTCAGATTGAATAAAGCTACAGCTAAGCGAATATATACAGAATAAATTTTAGACTGTTTAGTGAAGGCAGCTACCCGAATATGGTCTTAGGAAACTATCCCATCTATATATATAAAAATCAATGCCACTTTTCGTTGTAATTTTATAACTCAAGAACGGGCTCACCTATCCAAACCAAATGTTTAGGCTTTATTCGGACTATTTAGTAGATGGTTTATGTGAAGTTTGAACAAAATCGGTCGAGCGGTTCTTCATTTATCACATTTTTATTATTTCACTTTATTACGTAGGTAGCGAAGCAAGTACCGCCGCTACTACTTTTTAAGTTTTTGTTACAGGCACTTAGTTCGAATAATATGATCAGTCTGCGACTCATTTGTTCAAATTCTGTAAATGTCGTCTAAAATGTTCTCCCTATGTCTAGTTGTTGATATATTTTTTCTAAGCAGACGCTATATACATCTGCCCCGTGGTTTCACTAGTTACCGGGATAAAAAAAACTCTCCGGACTTGCTCTTAATAAGAAACTGTCCATGCAAAGTTACACCGAACGAGACGCAGAGAAAAATTTCACCCGTACGTTGTTGACATATCGAAAACACGGACACAGCGTTTTGCATCCTCATTTATAATGCGGACAGCAAGGAAGTGGATTTTGCTTCCGACATCTGTTTCCTGACTCTTACAATCTAGGGACTTTCAAGGCCAGAGTGAATAGGTTTCTTCTGGGTAAGCGAGCTCCATCTTACCTTATGCGCGGGTCAGTGGCCAAACGTATCTAAGCCCATTTAATAAATAATTGGACTGTTTTACAAAAAAACTTAAACCGACTTCAAAGTTAACTAAGAAGTAACCAAATCCTGATCTGATGACAATGGGACCAAACGGGAAGTGTACCCTTCCAGACAAAAAAATAATTTTCCAAATCGGTTGATAAATTACGGAGTTATGAGGTAACAAACATAAAAAAAAATATACAACCGAATTGAGAACCTCCTCCTTTTTTGAAGTCGGTTAAAAAATATTCAACTAATATCTTATGTTACGTATAGACTGTACCTACATACATAGTCTAACATTATTTCTTATGAAGCAATCTAAGTTTTATGAGCTTGACACTCTTCCCTTTCGTGGCCGGTAATAGCTCTCAATAAAATCGCAGCCAGCTCCCGCTGTGGAAATTATTAATATATTCATAGAAATCGGATTAACTGATTCACTATTAACTAATAAAGTAGCTGAGCATTGAAATACAAGCAGTTACTTGAGGTTCGTCTAGTTCAGAAGTTGCATCGCGTGTGGTTTCTCTGATATTGGTATAAGTATTTGAATTTACTAAAGCCTAAATGTAAAAACTTAGATGTTTTTTACCATGAGATAAAATTAACTTGACATCGTGAGGAAACCATAGCATGGCAGGTACTTTGTAGTACCCACCTGAGTGGCTACAACCCTCATGTTGAGAATCTGTCGCCAAGCACCTATCGGTGTGTACAGCTGCACTTGAGAGCCAGTTCATTCTACGTTTTTTATACTTACCACATCACGCCACATCATCACTGACCATGGTGAGCTTGTGGTCAAATACAGGCCTATATAGTACATAGTTTTTTTCATTAGCATAACCCATTGTTGGATAATCCTAGCAGGTGTATTTGTGATAGTTAGTGGTACTGGTTGCTAGATTTAACATAAATTCGTGATACATTAAAGCAGCAAAGCACATATTTGCATTTTCGTACAAAAACCAAAAGCGCAAATATTTAAATTTGTTACGCGGTAATGAGCAAAAACTACCCATGAACATTTATTTAATTATACCGAATCTTCCATATTAAACTCCTTAACGAGTATTAAAATTTAACAATTTTTAGCATTTTTTGTCTGAGCGAATAATAAATCGCACTTGACTTCGTTGGCATTCCTTTTTTTAAGAATAAAGCTTTTCATCCAAATGATTCTTTAATTACGTCCAGGAATCAGAGCATAGCATCTTGTACGAGTAGTAATTGGTGCGTCAAACCCATAAAGACATTAGCCTTTATCCTATATCTTACACACTTCGGTGTACTTTAGAATGGTAGCAATAATAGATCTTATTCACGATAAAGTTAAGGTTCAAAATACTGTCTCCGTTACTATTTCTATTTGTACCATGCGTGTGAATTAAGATATAAACACAGTACATTTTATTATATAATTGTGATTATACGATTCAAAAAAGATATTATAGAGTTCATCATAAAGTCATTTTGGTGTAAAATTATCGAAAGATAATCACGGAATACTAATTTCCGTTCTATTGCATAAACATTATAAAATATTGTAGTATTGACAGTTAATAGAGAAGAATATATTCTTCTAAATTACTCTTATTCTTAATTAACAGCGAAACCTGCTAAGGCTAGTGTAGTCTCCATACCATTAGGTTACTTACACTCAAATTTCATGGCGATCAGGTGCTCTACCGCGTAACTTTAGTGGTCATCGTAACGAACACCATTAATTATTTCATCCAATGACGCGCACGCGGTACGACGCGACGATGATCATTCGACGGCCCTGATTGGATGAAATTCATTGGTGTTCGTTACGATTACCACCAAAGTTACGCGGTAGAGCCGCAGTTCAGAGAATCGCGGAAAATTAACATACAAGCAGACATATTGTATTTATAATATAAGTGTGATCAATCATTTCACTCGCGGTTCCTGGAATTATATTTTTTATATGTAGACGCGTGTTCCGTCCGAGAATTCCTTCCATCATCATATCAGCCTATGGATGTCCACTGCTGAACATATAAATATCCTGGGACATTCCTCACACACGGTCATCTAACTAAGCAGAGCTATGGAAACCAGATAACTGATATAATACATATACTACTTTTTGTTTGTAAATACATACTTAATATACATAATTACACCCAGACTCAGGACATACAGACATGTTCATGCACACAAATGCATGTCCTGTGCGGGAATCGAACCCACGATCTGTGGCCCAATAGGTGGAATCTTTACCAGACTCTTAACCAACTGCGCCAACTGGCCCGTCAAATGCCTCCCCCATTGACTTTCACTTCGAACGGTTTTGGGCGGCTTGCATCCAGCGGCACCCAGCGACTCTCACCAGGTCGTCGGTCTACCTGGTGAGAGGGCGTCCCGCTCGGCGCTTTCCAGTACGTGGTTGCCACTCGAGAACCTTTCTTCCCCAGCGGTTATCGGCTCTTCGAGCGATGTGTATTTTTAATTCCTTCCATACCTAACTATAATTTCATTCTTGCACTTAATAAAAAGTAGGTATTATTATTTCAATATAAATTAGTATATGTTATTTTATTGTCTGAACATTACCTGCAACAACATTACTTTCACTGCCACAATAATTCCAAGCACCGGAAATGGATTGCACATGTTATTCAAGCGTGCAATAAAGTTCGTGTGCCTTTCCAATGAATTATAGTTTATTTTATAATTTGATTTTCAATCCATTTTTAGGGTTCCGTAGCCAAATGGCAAAAAACGGAACCCTTATAGATTCGTCATGTCTGTCTGTCTGTCTGTCTGTGTGTCCGTATGTCACAGCCATTTATTTCCGAAACTATAAGAACTATAATGTTGAAACTTGGTAAGTAGATGTATTCTGTGAACCGCATTAAGATTTTCACACAAAAATAGAAAAAAAACAATAATTTTTGGGGGTTCCCCATACTTAGAACTGAAACTCAAAATTTTTTTTTTCATCAAACCCATAATTGTGGGGTGTCTATGGATAGCTCTTCAAAAATGATATTGAGGTTTCTAATATCATTTTTTTCTTAACTGAATAGTTTCCGCGAGAGACACTTCCAAAGTGGTAAAATGTGTGTCCCCCCCCTGTAACTTCTAAAATAAGAGAATGATAAATCTATAAAAAATATATGATGTACATTACGGTGGAAACTTCCACCGAAAATTGGTTTGAACGAGATCTAGTAAGTAGTTTTTTTTTAATACGTCATAAATTGAAATTAATATCAAATACTCAGGTCTATACTACCATTTACTTATATACCTACAGGTTTGTACGGAACCCTCGGTGCGCGAGTCTGACTCGCACTTGGCCGGTTTTTTTAATTATTGAGTATATGAGTCTTTGCTTTGTCAATCGTTACCCACTTGTATGTGCCAGAAGGCGTTAATTTCAACGCAAAGGCTTTGTTACTAAATTAATTACTGCTATAAATTGACACTTAAAATTGAGAGCAATTTTATATATTTTTATTCTTTTCATCAGATATAAAACTTGTTTTAATATAGTGAAATTCACCCTGCCCCCAAGTTTTTCTTGGAATTAGCCCACCTACCATTGTAACATAATACTATTTTATATAATTAAAAGTATACTGATAATAAAATTTTAGGTCAAAGGCAACAACAAATAAGGCTTGTTTACACCCCTTTTAACCGACTTAAAAAAGGAGGAGGTTCTCAATTCGGTTATATGTTTTTTTTATGTCTGTAATGTGTAATTGTCTTCTCAATTTAAGTGTATTCTGAACCGGTGGTTAATTCAACTGTATGTACCAAATTAACGTTCATAAGTGCCTAAACTGAATAAATGACTTTTCGATTTTGATTTTGAATGTTTCTGAATGTTATTTATTAACCGATATGGAAAATTCGTTTTTTGTTTCGAATGGTACTCTTCCCGTTTGGTCCCATTGTCATCAGGTCAGGGTTTGATTACTTTTTAGTGTACTTTGAAGCCAGTTTAAGAGTTTTCAGTTTTTTCAATTGTTTTATAATTTAGAGATGAATAAACTCGTAATAAAGTCGACAAGAATAAAATATCTATTATCTTCTTTCAATTTAGCAACTATTTAAATTTTAAAATTTTGCAAAAACGCTACACGAAATAAAACCATTCTGAACTTTAAAAAATGATTCAAATTGTAAAGTTGCATATTCATTCGTCAATAATAACCGACAATTAAAGTTATATCACGAGAAATCGTATCAAGTTATCACGAAATTGTACTGCGGACATATCGATTGTATAGGCTTGTCTAAGGATCGCAATTAGCAATCGATTTGAATATCGACGAATGATTAATGAATGAGTTACTAATTACCACACGGATTTCCTGTAGAAAGAATCTTCATTGTTACGGAGAGAGGAGCTTGCGTCTTACGTTCAAATTATGATTACATGACTTAAATAATAGACTGGCGAAAGTCTATTTAAAGACTATTAAGGCTGTTTTAAAAGACATAATAAAAAAATGATTTCTTTTTATAATGGACGTGCTAAGTATTTGAAAGCAACTTCATTAGTAATTAAGTTTTAATTTTCAGGTCGATCGGTTTTATTATTGATAATTAAATATAGACTCTATTTTTTATTATTGAAGGTGTTTACTCAAAAAACCCGTTTTACCCGTGAAAAATGCGTACAGAAACTATTTGGCCACTTACCGTTAATAGCTATAAGTTCAAATTGAGTTATTAAAGCAATTTATAGACATTTTGGAGTAATATATCGAGGCTTGTTACGAAACCGACTCGGCAAAAAAGCGGTAAATCAACTTCAAACGCAACGAGAGTTAAGTTTACACTAAAGTTGTAACTAACCACCTCCTTGCCATTTTTAGGGTTCCGTAGCCAAATGGCAAAAAACGGAACCCTTATAGATTCGTCATGTCTGTCTGTCCGTGTATGTCACAGCCATTTATTTCAGAAACTATAAGAACTATAATGTTGAAACTTGGTAAGTAGATGTATTCTATGAACCGCATTAAGATTTTCACACAAAAATAGAAAAAAAACAATAAATTTTGGGGGTTCCCCATACTTAGAACTGAAACTCAAAATTTTTTTTTTCATCAAACCCATAAGTGTGGAGTGTCTATGGATAGGTCTTCAAAAATGATATTGAGGTTTCTAATATCATTTTTTTCTAAACTGAATAGTTTGCGCGAGAGACACTTCCAAAGTGGTAAAATGTGTGTCCCCCCCCCTGTAACTTCTTAAATAAGAGAATGATAAATCTATAAAAAATATATGATGTACATTACGGTGCAAACTTCCACTGAAAATTGGTTTGAACGAGATCTAGTAAGTAGTTTTTTTTAAATAGGTCATAAATTGAAATTAATATCAAATACTCAGGTCTATACTACCATTTACTTATATACCTACAGGTTTGTACGGAACCCTCGGTGCGCGAGTCTGACTCGCACTTGGCCGGTTTATTTTACATTTGATCATTCGGGAAATTTGAAAATTTATTTGCACTTTTATTTTAAACCCTAGAACGGTATATATTAAAGAACATATTTATTTACCACTACACTGAAAAAAGGTTCTACAAAACTAGTTATGTATGTTGACGTTTTGTTGTCGGGAAACTAACTTTAGTTACATTTAATCGTATATCTCTTGGATTTAATCGAACAATTTAGTAATTAACCAAAACTAGTTTTGTTACTGATAATTTTTAGTTCGCAAGTTTAGGTTATTGGTAGTAAAATTTTGTGTTACTGATAAATAAAAAAAAAATTCAGTGTAGCTACTACTAACACTTTTCTAAGTCTGAAAACTTCCCCGTCCAGCACACAACTACTAACCAAAGTTTAATTTATACAGATGAATATACGCATACGTTACAAATAGGCGAATTATCTTTTAGGGTTCCGTAAGGCCCACCCAACGGGTGCCAACGGGACTCTATTAAGAAGCCTCCGCTGACCATCCGTCCGGCCGCGCGTCTTTCTGTCAGTGGGCTGTATCATAAACGGTAATAGATAAACAGTTGACATTTAACGGAATAAGAACTTCTATTGCAGCTGTAAAAACAAATAAAAAAATAAATACAAGAGACGTCTTTACGGAACCCTTTGTGTGCGAGTTCGACTCGTACTTGGCCGGTTTTTTATAAACAAATTGATAAGTAACTGCAGTGGAGTTTGCTTTTATGATATACTGTGCATAACTCTACTGAAATAGTTCTTAATTCGAACTTATTACGGTGACTTTTATTAAGCTCATTACCAATTTATAGTTACCGCATCAACTTACCTATCAAGGTCCAGTTCAAAAAGTTAATATAATAATCAGACAGCGAATGAGGGTTTGTTGGCACTTAATTAGCATGGGAATTGTATTATAATACGTGTATCGACAACGAAGCCCTGTAGAGTGGAGTTAAAGCGAACCAAGCAGAGCGATTCATATTCTCGCATTCGTAACTGTGGCGCCAGCATTATGATAAAATAAGCATTTGCCCCGCATTTTCGCCCGTTTTAATATTTCCCGTACTTATATCTGCCATAGCGAAACCATAAGAACATAAATCTACTAATGACATTTTGGCGGGAACTTGCAGAGTGACGTAGCATTTTCATTTTTATTTTCTAAAATTTGTGTATTTTGAGTTTTATTGTGTATTATTGGTGGTATTTTACCCAATAAAGATCATCCATGTGCACCAGTGAAGTGAAATGAAATGAATTATGTGTATCGTTACTTTTCAAGTTGTCTCAAAATGTCCGTGAAGAGTTTTAGTACAATGACCACCATTGTAGTAAAACATGACTTTTATGGACGGTGACTGACTGAGGACTACAATGTGAAGTGATTTTGTGACTGGATACTATAATATAACTCGACACTGGCAGAAATGAGCCCTAATTTGGGCTTGGTTGCCAAAATTAAAAATAAGAAGAAGAAATCTACTAATAGATATTCATTTAGTAGTTGAGACTTATAAGCATTCATAAACTCATCTCTTCGAAATTTAATTATAAATAATAAATATCCAGAGACATTCGTCTCACACTCCTACCTGATCCCAAACTATGTAGAGCTTGTACTATGGAAACCAGATGACTGAATTACATATAATACCTTTTTTTTCGTAAAAATATACTTAATATACATTATTATACCCAGACTCAGGACATGCAGACTTGTTCATGCACACATATGGGTTGGAATCGAACCCATGACTAGCGACGTGCTACGTGAAATTTAAATCAACCACGTGAACATTTTTGTCGTGCATTTAGCGTAATCACTGTAACATAAATTAAATACAGCAACAACTTTACAAACTTGATTTATGAGAGGTAGGGCATAGCGTTTATTCGCTCAAAGAGCAGCTCGACTGGGGAAGTACCTCCACCTTACAGAATACCGCAGCCAAATAACTTTATGTTGTGTAGAGATGTATCCCTGCGCGTGAGTAAGGTCGCCAGGGCTCATTGGGGAGGGGGAACGGTCGGTAACGCGTGAGCGATACTTCTTGTGTTGCAAACGTCCATATGGCTACGGTAACCGCTTACCATCAGGCGGGCCGTATGCTTGTTTACCGACTTAGTCGTATAAAAAAAAAAAATATATAAAAAGTAAAAAAAAGAACTATGCCTAAAAATTATTAAATAAACACATAAACAGGATAATTCCTCACTAATCAGTACCCGAATGAGATAATATCGGTTTATTTACACCATACAGCTGGGAAAAAAAGCAGCACGGGAAAAAAAGCAGCACGGTGCCAATTATAACGTCACATCACTGGGTAACCTGTAACTTATAACCACGTTATAACTCAATAAATCATATAAAAGTCACGAAGGAGAAATAACGGATATCGACTTTGCACTTTTTGTTCACAAGCGTGAAGTGACATAAATGGCAAACTGTAATAATTGCATTACAATGTATAAGCACGGATGAATATCCATCACAAAAACGAGCTAACAAGTGCAGAACTGCCACTAATTGCTTGTATAATAGCAGCTTAGGTGAGTGTGGTGCTTTGTTATGTGAAAAAGCACCTGAAGAAACATTTATAGTAAATAAATAAATAAATAAATATCCTGGGACATTCCTCACACACGGTCATCTGATCCCAAATTAAGCAGAGCTTGTACTATGGAAACCAGATAACTGATATAATACATATACTACTTTTTGTTTGTAAATACATACTTAATATACACAATTACACCCAGACTCAGGACATACATACATGTTCATGCACACAAATGCATGTCCTGTGTGGGAATCGAACCCACGACCTGCGGCGCGTAAGGTGAACCTTTACCAATTGCGCCAACTGGTCCGTCAAACGTGCAAACCTAAACTCTAAATAACGATGCGATGCTGAATTTCCAGAACATCACACGCACTGAAAATTAAACATAATACGCCCCGTTATTTTTATCATAATACCGTTTTACAGTGATACAATCGCATAATTAAAATTAACGAATATAACAGTAAGGTTTACCGCAAACGGCATAACTATGCCTCAATAAATTTGACTCCCTATTACCATAGTACAATGTAACTGTCTTAAAATTCTGCAAATGTACGTTTCCCGCAACGCTTATGCAAATTAAAACACATTATGCACTAAATGCATCCTAAAACAAATTCACACACATGTACCTACAATGAAAACGCGATTAATTCAATGGGTTTTCTCTTGGCGCTACGTTGGGTTGGGTACATCGACCACATCTGATTACCCGAATTATTCCAGTTAATGTACTATTGTTAAAGTGTTGTTATCTGTTTCAGATTGCGAGACTACACGGGCTTTGAGGTGAGAAGCGTGATGCTATGCGGTACTTTACCTACATTAGGTTGTATTAGAGATTTTGAAGTAGGTTACAGCGTGTGGGAGGGCGTTAAAGCGATCCTAGTTTAACGTGAATGAATGAAAGTAAGTCTTCAAAGGAGGATCACAATAATTATGAGAACATCTTTCCGAACCGGTGTTAAATTCAACTGTATGTACCAATTTAACGTTCATAGCCTTACTGGCCTAAACTGAATAAATTATTCTTTATTGCACTTATGTCAGGAGCAACCTGGAGTACGCGTCTCAAATTTGGAATCCTAGGTATAATATCTATATATCGCGTATTGAGAACATACAGAAAAAAATCTTAAAATAGGTTTACGCTCGAACTTCCCAAACGTCTTCGACACAAGCCTCTTTTCTTTGTGCCTCCAGTGCTGCAGTGTCTGCCAACTATAGACAGAATTCATTCTTATGTAGAACTAGCCGCGCATATAACGTTATTTCAAACTCCGTCGAAATCGATGTAATTAATTTGAGTAACTCATCGCTGAGGCGTCGGCTTAGTGGGCGATTTTTCTCTGAATTATATAAACCATACAAACATATAATTTTAAGTTCTATTTATTAATGTTTACTTTTAACAATTACTTAAGTAGTGAATAGTAGCATAACGATCTGCAATATCATAACAATCTGCAATAGCATAACGATCTATATTGTGTTTTAAACTTAACTTTCTGTCTTACCTTGTCTTTACGACATTGTTTTTTTTCTTTATATTTTTTCTGTTTCTATTGGTGAAGACCTTTAAATGGCTCTCACACCGTGTACACTGAAGTTATGCTAATGTAATCAGCTGTTGGTTTTCCGAATATATAAATAAATAAATTTGTTTTTGATTTTGATTAGAGCGTTGAATTTTGGAACATAATTAGGAAATCATAGCAAGGATTGTGGCAAGGATACACTGATGTACCAGCCGCCAGCAGCATTTGATAACTAATTCCCATTAGGTGCTTTTTAGGGTTCCGTAGCCAAATGGCAAAAAACGGAACCCTTATAGATTCGTCATGTCTGTCTGTCTGTCTGTCTGTCTGTCTGTCTGTCTGTCTGTCCGTCCGTATGTCACAGCCATTTATTTCCGAAACTATAAGAACTATAATGTTGAAACTTGGTAAGTAGATGTATTCTGTGAACCGCATTCAGATTTTCACACAAACATAGAAAAAAAACAATACATTTTGGGGGTTCCCCATACTTAGAACTGAAACTCAAAATTTTTTTTTTCATCAAACCCATAAGTGTGGGGTGTCTATTGATAGGTCTTCAAAAATGATATTGAGGTTTCTAATATCATTTTTTTCTAAACTGAATAGTTTGCGCGAGAGACCCTTCCAAAGTGGTAAAATGTGTGTCCCCCCCCCTGTAACTTCTAAAATAAGAGAATGATAAATCTATAAAAAATATATGATGTACATTACGATGCAAACTACCAACGAAAATTGGTTTGAACGAGATCTAGTAAGTAGTTTTTTTTAATACGTCATAAATTGAAATCCATATCAAATACTCATGTCTATACTACCATTTACTTATATACCTACAGGTTTGTACGGAACCCTCGGTGCGCGTGTCTGACTCGCACTTGGCCGGTTTTTATTCTACTTACCACCTTAAGGCTGCATGTCCACCAAGGATGTGCTTCTATGGAGCTAGGGATGTGTTTCAACCCGCCAATCAGATCTCTTCATTAGAGTTATACCGTGAAAATGAAGCGATTTACCCTCATTACATAGATAAAAACTTTACAAACTAAAAATTTCTAAACCAATTCCTAAATTCGCGGCTAAAGAGTTTCTTTATTCGCGGATCTAATCGATACATAAACATTGATAAAAATGTTTTTCCAACCGAATATCCTTTGTAAACGCGTCGTCAAATGCCCATTGAAGAAGAGGCTTCAACAAGCACGGGAAACGTGAAATTTAATTTGAAAAATCTTAGTAATTTGGTTTAAGAAATGATGAGCTTTGTGATTTCTTTATGAAAATTGATCCGTCTATGGAACGAAGTCTTATTTTTAACCGACTTCAAAAAAAGGAGGTGGTTTCTCAATTCGACCGTATAATTTTTTTTTAAGAGGCAAATTGCATTGGCATTTTCGTTCTCAACTCAAGTGGCTTCATATTAGACTTCGCCGGAATACTCATATACTCTCCTTACTTTACAATATATTGTTCAATCCCTCGTCCCCGCGCTACCTCAAGGAACGCTTTGATTTCCTCCACTGTTCTCACTCACTTAGGTCATCAGTTAACTTAGCTCTTAGAATGCCAGCTCATACTAGTACTTTTTACGACAAATCTTTTACTGTTGAAGCGGTTCGTTTATGGAACTCCTTACCAATTTCAATCAGACGTGCGCAGTCAGTAAATATTTTTAAGGATCAGGTCAAGAACTTTTATCTGTCCCTCTAGCTATTGATTTATGTTTATTTATAATTATCATGTATTGTTTTATGTTTACATTATATTTGTATTGTATTTTATGATAGTATGTATTCATATATATTTTATTAATATGTGTATTTTAGTTTATATTAGCTTTATTTATTATATATTATGTCCAGTAATATTTCACTGTGTTATTCATTATACATTTTTTTTTTGTTTGTTTGGTTGTATAATATTGTACACCCCCGTTTTTACACTTTATTTTAAATCCTCTCCATCCAAAGGTTGCCTGGTAGAGATCACTTTTAGTGATAAGGCCGCCCATTGTAACACTTTCTTTTTTAAGCTCTTGTATTATTATTTTTTCATGTGGTTTAACAATAAAGCGTTATCTATCTATCTATCTATCTATCTATTGCTAATGCCACTGCTGAATATCAGTCTAAATTGAAGGAGCTTTTAAAAACTGCCAACCAAGAAAAAATTACAAAAATCTGTAAACCATTGCCTAAGCCTGAAGATAACAATCAATCAATATATTCAAAAACTTCAGTAATATTTTTTTTATATAGGTACCTACCTACTTGTTTTTTATTTAGTCACCTAGGAACGTATCCCCTATAATCCCATATAAATTACCATTCCATATTCACGGTTTCTGTATTCGCGGCATATTTACGGAACCTATACCCCGCGAATATAGAGCTTTTACTGTACAGTCGAGGACATAAATATGTATACACTTTTTGAAATTCAAAAGCGATTTTCTCGCATGTTTAACATTTAAGTGTTAAGCTATTACACAAATCATAATAGTATATGTTAGAAGATTCTGCCTTTATAATATCTCATAATTTCAATCAGTAGTTTAAGGGGAAACCGTTGTTGAATTTTACTAATTGTATACATATTCATGTCCTCGACTGTACCCAAATGCACTACAAAACCACTCGACTATTACCAAACTATGTAACGGTAATAATAAATGCAATGGTAATCCGGAGGCGTGTAAACCACTCTTAATTTTGATAAATGAACTGGAAACATCAGTTACAACAGTTTTTTGTAACGGCCGTCAGTCAAAACAAACTTGCGTGTATACCGTACCGACCGCGACGTAAATTGATTACATGCAAGCTTACATCTAACCCTTTTGTTCTGGTATGTAAATACCAGGTTTTTTTTTAGAATTTTAATAATAATACATAGTACATTTCACGTATTATCATGATAGATGTATCTGGACATTATTTCTTTCTATTCGAGTTTTGGAGTGTATGCTAATACATCAATTATAAATATAATCTTAATATAAGGGATCCTATCATGAAATAAATATTTTTTTACTTAGATGAAAATAGGTTAAGTTAAACTTGGACTTTTTTGGCAGAGATGTAATACTTTTAATTCGTGTATTATTGTCTGTGTCATTATATAAGCACCTAAAACAAAAGAAGTAAGAAAGAACAAAATATTCTATATGACTATACCATTGAGTTAGAATAGTGTAGAGCGACTGTACGAAAGTACGGTCTGTGAGCACGGGTACGGTCTAAATGCCTTGAAACGAAAGTGCGCGTACAGAGTTTGAACGACTAAAATTCGTACAATGAATGCCAATTTCGCGTTTTTTACCTATACTTTTACCAAGAACAAATGACAAGGAATCCAGATCGACATTTTGTCTGACTGTAAATCAACTAGTGTACGATATATCTGTGAATACGTGCATATGGAAACTGCTAACGCTTCGTGCAAGGCATCGAGGAAATATCCCTTTAGAGTTGTAATACTGAACGATCAAATTCCGAAACTAGTCAGTGATTTGTCACTGATTTTGAACAGTAAGGACCACTCGCTGCATCGTGTGTTTGTGACTCGGCCAATCAGAGTGCATGTGTCCTTGAAATAACCAATCTGAGCGCATTGTCGGCGGTGGCAAATTGGCGGAATATATTTCAACCAAAATGAACGTCATTGCGCTTCTTTGGGTTAATTGTTAGATGGTGCAAGGTAACGTTATGACTCTATAATATTGTAACTCTATGGACTATACCACATACATCAGTAAAATAATACGAGATATATGCGAAGACGTCATGTCATGTCATATAAAACTTGGGTATCATTAGATTCACAGATAATTTTTTCATAAAAATTCCATGTAACAGTTATGACTTACGAATATATTGACCTCCAGCGAACTTTGATACTCACTCAAACAAATTTGATAAAAAAGGAGCTATCAAAACAATTATGAATCTGATCTGTACTATGATAAATCATTTTGGTAATCTCGTGGAATGTCAAATAAAAGTACGATCAGTGGGATTGGTAATTATTTATTTTTGATTATATTAATGTGATAGTGTGTGGGTGATTCGGTGACCTCAAATCAATAGAATTTCCTATCTGATCCCACATTCTTATCTGACTCAGGAGCAGTAAAGTACACCCTAAAGCCCATTACAGACGTGGCTATAATATATATTGATATAAATTATAGCCATATTACGTTGTATTTTCAATACTAATCATTGTGTGACCGCACACGCAGCTATCCTTACTTCCTTACTAATATTATGAACGCGAAACTTGTATGTATAGTTGTTACTCAATCACGCTTCAACAACTGAACGGATTTGGTTGAAATTTGGCACGCTGATAGAATATGTTCTGGATTAACACATAGGGTAATTTTTATCCCGGGAAACCAATATATTCCTCGGGTACGCGGGTGAAACCGCGGGGCGCAACTAGTTATATACATTTCTGTTACTTCACCAACCTGCACTGCCATTTAAATAAGTTACCTATAGCTCAGCATATTAATATTATGTACTAAATATATATATTAGCTAAATTATAAAAATAATATAATATAAAAATATTTTATTTAATTTCGTGAATGCACATACAATTAATATCACGAGTATTTTACCTAATTCCTTTTCTATTGTGACACCTACAAACTAAGCCATAATTGTCAAAAAAATATACTAATTACCGATAGTAGATAACCTCTTTTATTCAGCATAGATAATTATCCCTATTCTATAGGTAAATCCGTAAATTGATATAAACAAATGACATCTATAACTCTTTCATATTAAATACTATCAAAGCAATTAATGAATGCCTTCTGAGCTGTCACAATGTGCGTGCGCCTATTAGCTATCGAATAGTAGCTTAGAATCCGGTAGTCGATTTCACGGATCGCGATCTTTAATGATAAAATCGACAGATTAATCACAATACAGATGACCGACTGCTTGTTTGTTTACCTACACATCTGTAGCCTGGGGACATAGTATAGATAAAAGCAGGAGTCAAGTTAATGCTTCGATTTGTTCACAAAAGAAAGGAAACCGCTACATATCTGCTTAATAATAGAATATACGAATGATAGCAACATAGCTATTTACCTCATATGTTTGTTACCACTCAGCTCTGTAACGCCTGAATGGTTTTTTAATAAATATTGGTAAATAGGTACTTTGATAAGACATAATTTTTCCTGGAATGCAGGTGCAATTGCAGTGGAGAGTTAGTACCTAATATTTTAACATAAATATTTGTAACATTATACATTTTATTTACCTATAAATGACCACCACACATAAAATAGATAGTGTATTTTCATTTCGTACCAGCTACTGAAATATTACTAAAGTCTCGCTACATTTCTGGGCGCAAGACGTTTATCTCGAGATTACTACCTATTTGTTTCACTGATTTTGCTCGCAAAGTAACTGTGTTTTCATGCCTCGAGGACGTCAATTGAAGTAGTATATTCAGCAATACTGAATTAAATTGTGTGCAATCTGACTTGCCACAATGGCGGCAAGGGACATAATTAAGTTCACTGCTTACTGTACTTCTTAATGAGCGATTGTTACAAGAAGATATGCCTTCTGTTGGGCTGTATTATTGACTAGCTGTCCCCGCGTTCCCGGGATAAAAACTAACCTATGTCCTTCTCCATACCATAGGCTATGATGATCCGTTGAGTAGTTGAGGCGTGAAGGCGTAACAAACAAACAAACTCACTTTCGCATTAATAATATTAGTTACTAGCTGTCCCCCGCGGTTTCACCCGCGTTCCCGAGATAAAAAGTAGCCTATTTCCTTCTCCATACCATAGGCTATCTGCATGCCTTTAATGATGATCCGTTGAGTAGTTGAGGCGTGAAGGCGTAACAAACAAACAAACTCACTTTCGCATTAATAATATTAGTTACTAGCTGTCCCCCGCGGTTTCACCCGCGTTCCCGAGATAAAAAGTAGCCTATTTCCTTCTCCATACCATAGGCTATCTGCATGCCTTTAATGATGATCCGTTGAGTAGTTGAGGCGTGAAGGCGTAACAAACAAACAAACTCACTTTCGCATTAATAATATTAGTTACTAGCTGTCCCCCGCGGTTTCACCCGCGTTCCCGAGATAAAAAGTAGCCTATTTCCTTCTCCATACCATAGGCTATATGCATGCCAAATTGCATGATGATCCGTTGAGTAGTTGAGGCGTGAAGGTGTAACAAATTAGCCTTTATAATATTAAGTTCGGATATATTAGTAGCTGTCCCCCGCGGTTTCACCCGCGTTCCCAGGATAAAAGTAGCCTATGTCCTTCTAACAAACAAACAAACTCACTTTTTTTTTTTTTTTTTTTTTATACCACTTAGGTGGCAAACAAGCACACGGCCCGCCTGATGGTAAGCGGTTACCGTAGCCTATGGGCGCTTGCAACACCAGGGGTATCACGCGCGCGTTGCCGACCCTGCAGAAATCTCTTCACACCCCTTTTGAAGAACCCCATTGAATGCTGTACTCCATTGGGAAAACCACGGCGGGAAGCTCATTCCACAGTCTGAGCGTCCGCGGAAGGAACACCGCCCGCACAGTACGAAACAATTCAGGTTTCAATATGTGAGGATGGACTCCCCGTCGATGGCGAGAGTTGCGATGGTAGAAAGTAGCCGTGGGCATCATCTTAAACAATTCTTCAGAACACCGTCCGTTGTACAAGCGGTAGAACACACATAGGGAGGCAAAGTTTCTCCTCAGACTGAGAGGCTCTAAACCGCTTGTGAGCTCGGGATCGTCGACAATTCTTATGGCACGTCGTTGAACTGAATCTAAAGGATCAAGCTGGTATCCAGGTGCGCCCGCCCATAGATGACAGCAGTACTCCATATGAGGCCGGACTTGCGACTTGTAAAGTTGCAGCCTTTGCCCCGATGTGAAGTACTGCCTCGCTCTGCATTTATAATATTAGTTAGGATTAGTATATTAGCATAAGTATGGATATAGTACATTCATTTCTTCAGAACGTAGGGCTTAAGCAGTTCCTTAAAAAAATCTATAAATTCTGCATTGTCATTTCAAGAAGTATATGTCTATTTTTTAATACTTCTAAGGTAGAAAATAAACACACGGCCCATCTGATAGTAAGCGGTTGCCGTAGCCTACAAACGCTGGCAACACCAATCACTCGCGCGTTGCCAACCCTGCAAAACTCTCTTAACAACTTTCTTCATTGGCTCGCGGTTAAAAATATAACAATGACATCAATTGTTATAATAGGACGCGCGTCCCTCGCGAGAACCAACGGGAGAACCCCATGTTGTGTTCATTTCATCTTTTACTAAACGGAAACCTTTGTAATCAATTACTTTCGGGTCAATTGGGGTGGGCACAGTGAAGTGCCGTATTATGCGATACCGTCACTAATTCCCCTCCTTATTCACATCGAGGTCGATAAGAAGGCACGACTCGCCAGAATAGTGATGCTATCACAGTCCACTTAAATAAATAAAAGCAACTGAGGCAATAAATACCAAGGAATTTCTCATTTATAATGTGGAATTCCTGTACCCTCTGCGGTTTTTCACCATTACCAGACACGCGCATCTAACTCCGTTTGATAAGTCCCCGTGTTCTAATCATGTAATAAACCGATCAGGGCTAGACCGCTGTAATAAACGGCAAAAACAGTAAATTGTAGCGCATGCGATATCAATTCAAGTGCCGTGTAATATTTTATTGTAGTGGGTAACGCGTTTCGCTGTTGATCACAACACTTTTATTCAAACATCCTGTAAGACATCCTGGTCAATAGAATGTTGAATCAATCTTCGTATTTATAAACTAAAGAAAGTATCTTTTTTTTTAAGGAGGTTTTATTTCGGGATTTTCTTTCCCGGGAAGGAATGTCATACCTGTTTTTTTTTTCAATCGTCCACGTAAAACCATATAAATAAACGCAACTTCTGCTTTGAGTGATTCAATTTTCCTCACTCAAATTAACTCAACTTAACACAAAAAAAACAATACACTATTTACAAAACGAATTCGGAGAAATCACCTTTTAGATAAAAATACTGTCTTCCTTTTTAGCCAATAATCAGTTTATCTTGCTTTCCCAATGTAGTCCTTTTAAAAAAGTTGTCCATATTCCATTCAATACGCAATATCCATTTGTTACACCCGTAGAGTTTGAATCCACATAGTATAAATCAAACTGTGACGTCACAATGCCAAGGTATAGATGTCCACACACGCCCAGAGGTTATAAGGCGGGGCACACGGGTTTTATGTATCTGGTATTCTGATGGCGGCTTTGTAAAGACCAAAGGTATTGACGTTTATAGTTTCTGCCCTGACCTCTGAAGATTATACGTGTTCAATCGTTTACTTAACCTTTGTTTGAACTGTAACATTGTTTATTACCTTTGCTGGGATAAAAATAGTCAGTTTTATTAATCGAAAAATTTACTTTCGTTTGAAATCTCTTCTGCCAATTTCCCGCCACCGACAATGCACTATAATTAGCTAAGTCAGGGACACATGCGCTCTGATTGGCTAAGATAAGGATACATTAAACAAATAGATGATTACGTTACTTTATTGCAATGAAATTTTGATTGAAATTACCTCTGAATCGGTAGAAATATTACAATATCGGAAATGGTTCCATTTCTAATGAACCACTGTTTGTATTTGCAATTATCAGAACGTAAAAAAGTTATCAGAAAACCGATATATTGCACCGATTTCAATTCGAAAATGATTGAAATTTAGTTACGTAATCGCCCTGCAGTACCCAAAGGGATTTTTCCTAGATGGTTTTATTTGAATAGCATGAGCCACAGACAGCGGATTTGAAGCGTTCGTGGTGTAGCATGATTAGCCGTTCTTAACCTGTTAGCTCGCGAATTTATCAGTTGACAACTCCCTTGGCTCGCCGGGGTTCGCGAAATTACGTCAAATTAGCAAATTTGCGAAATGGCGCGCCGCCCCCGCGGTCATATAATCATAAATATCTACGTATTTACAGTATTAATCAAGAAACAGTAACTTATAGCGTCATTCTGAATACATTTTCTTATTGGAATCTTATTGGAATTAGAATGAAGTATTACAAGATTCCGATAAGAAACCTGGAAAAAATGACAACTGTAAAAAAACGGCACTTCATAAACATTTCGAGTTTGCACTTCAAGACGAATAACTCTGTCCACATATTACACACCTTTATATCAACACGAATACACGTTCTATCTAATTAATACATTTGTTTTACTTGTCTCAAATAAGCATCAAAGAGAAATACGATGCTAATGTAAACAATCGCGAGCGTAACGTAAACAAACCAATTTTTTTTTGTGTGCGTCTATTGTTCTCTTATTTTATGACTTTAGTGTCGGTGTTGCTGTTTTGTTCGTAAGATAATGTGTCAAACTCGACGAATGTTACAAGATTTAAATAATAATCGATGATAAAAATAAAAAACGAGGTAGATTAGTGTGTCGATATCTAAAAATAGACCTCCATTTTCAGGTCATCGTACACACACTTCGTAAATGAATTTCAAACCATTTTTGATTGTAACACCTTTTATGAGTCCCTAACTTTTATCTCTTAATGTTATAGGCATAAGGTTCAAAAAAATATTTGTTGATAAAAGCCGTTGCATTACGTGAATTTGAATCTCGCGCCGCGACTCAAAACAAAATGAAGTGTGATTAGTGATATTTAACGGATTGCCTGTAAAAGGTGGGTGATATGTGTAGCTTATTAGTTTATCTAACCATTTTAATAATGATTTATATAAATCCTGATGTGTGAAATAAAATTTTCTTGATTATAAACACGTGAGTACTTGCGTGTTTAGATTCAAGGAATTCTAATAACACACATCAGTAATTATATAAATTATTACTAAAACGGTTAGATAAGCTAATATTCTATACAAATCACTCAACTTTTATAGGAAATACGTTAGTTTATCACACTTACACTTTAATTTTAGGCTAGCCTCGGAGCGAGAAAACGCATTCAGCCGTTTTCCACAAAAAATTGACGAAATTGCATTTTTTTTGTACTGGTAGTAACATAATGCGCCCTACAAACGGTTGCGCAATTTAATCCTCTTTATTCACATACCAAACACGTGAGCACTTGAGTACAATACCCAACGCTACGATGTTTACAAAAAAAAGCAATTAAGTGAAATTCGAGCCGCCATTAGCGAGGTCCGTACGGACCTTGGGCGAGCTAACTGCGGTCGAACTGTCAAGGTCCGTACGGACCTTGCGCGACATGACAGGTTGACCACTAGCCTACCTCCACCAATCTGCAGTGGGCACGCGTGGTGGATTATCACCCAGTCCCTTTCATCCTCATTTGTGAAAGGAGGCCTGTGCTCAGCAGTGGAACATTATAGGCTGATGATGATGATGAGCCGCAGATAGTCCTGATATGGGCACGGTCACCTATACATAAGCTTTATCATGGGGATTTCCGTGTTGCCCATCTTTCAGTAAGTCTGGATGTAGAAATGACTCTTAAGTGAAAATGGTGGGGATTGATCCTATCACAATCTTGAAGGTCTTTTTTTCGGGGTTTTCTATATTTTATTTAAGCCAATTCATTTAACTGTTACAACGTGATTGAGTAACGATAATACACACGAACTTTCCCATCCTAACTAATATTATATGCGAAGGTATTTCTTCTCAATCGCACAACCTATTGTGGTGGAGATGTAGCCTATGGCATGTAGAGCGACATTATACACTCGGAATGTGGGTGGTAACTATTAAAACTAAAAAGTATTTACATTCTAATTATTAGGATTGTTTAATTTGACGGGCCATTTAGATTCCACCTATCACACCGCAGGCGCAGGTGTGACCGCACCGTACCCAGAATAAGCATTTATGTACATGATATCTGCATGTGCCGAACCTGAGTGTCGTATGTATTTAATTTACAAACAAAAAGTATGTAGTATATCAGTTGTCTGGTTTCCATAGTACAAGCTCTGCTTAGGTTGGGATCTGATAGCCATGTGCATTCTTCGCACATGGCTATCTGATCCCAAACTAGTCCCAGAATATTTTATTTATTATTTTAGACTTTATTGACCTAACTTTCATGTTATGGTCAATGTTTAGATATGCGTGCTTTTCCACAATCATATACAAGATCTACAAAACAATACCAGTTGTCAGTGTTATCTATTTTACTCGGGCTGTAGAAATAATATATTGGTTCGGCGAATATCGGTATTCAATAGTAAAATTATGAACTTTACATATTACTATATAGTGTGAAACTCATAGCTTAACTTTTATTTTATATGGTAACATTTTAGACCAACCTAGAAGCCTACTGACTGGTCGCCTAAAGCGAATACTTAACTAAAATTTTCTTTGAGGTCGGTATCTTAACCATTCGAGTAAGTAACCCAAAAAGGCGATTGTACTTTAAATTACGTGCACGCAAACCCTGATAAAATATTCACACACTCGGCAGCCGAGCGAGCACAGGCGTTCATTATCCACCAACAAGCATGACGATAGGCACAAAGCTTGTAACATAATGATCGCTTTTCAACCACTTTCTTCCCAAGTAAAAAGTGTACAATTTATTGACGTTCGATAAAAAAGTGTTTAAAAAACGTAACTTAATTGTCACGCTTGTCGAGGAGACGTCGCGCGCCGTGCTACCTCCCTGACCGCCTGCCGCCGATTATGTTACTATTGTATACCTTTTTTATTTAATTTATTTCCTCTTTTTTCTTTCATTACATTCGATTTTGCTTTCACTAGAATGTGTTTTACTGTTCGATTAGGGTATACTAAATTCCAATTGGTGGTATTTTATGCCCGAAGCAGTTAGTATTCAATGCTTGGTAAATATTTTATTTTTATTCAATGATTGACAACTGAATGAAATGTTGTTTTGTATTCTTTATAAAGAGGAAAATTTTGTTGGTAATAAAGAGCATCTTTGATTATTCAGGTAACCAACGGACAGATAGATCTACTTTCGCATTCGTATTATTTATGTGGTAGAGGCATCGAAATAGTAGGTGATGTTCTCAAAACAAAAGATGCTCGTGGACATTCGATTTTGATGTTAACATATCTGTCAATACAGTATGAATTTGCTTGTGAAAGAAACATGTGCATCCTTTCAAATAAATAAAATAAGAGCTTTTCTCAATCAAAGTGACAGCAAAGCTGGAGAAGGGTAATTGAACATCATTTTCCTCAGTGTTTACACTGGCCGTTTACGAGTACCTTCAGGCCATATTCCAGATAAGGCTATATCTGGTTTAAATAAATCTAGACATGCCCTTGATTATTTAAATCAGTCCAATTTTATTTATTGGACTTCTGCAGAAAATAACAATGCCATAAAATTAATTTAAAGAAATAGTATTTTCGTAGATACTTATGGTTTTTTTTTTTTTTTTTTTTCTTCACATTCTTCTACGTCACAATATGAACAATCTTGCTCACAAATTGCTAGAAGTTATCCAAAATATAATTTAATATTTTCCTAGACCACGGTTTTATCCTGCGTAGAGTTTGACGAGGTGGAGCAGATCTCGCACGAACCTCACTATGTTTAGCCATAAAGAATTTCTCTTAGCATTCTGACATGATACTGACAAACAATTAGAGATCAATTTTGATAACTTATAGCAACTTGTATTGTCATACATAATTTTGTTCGTATTGTGAGGTAGAAGCAGAAAAATAACGAAGAAACACATTAGTATTTTTATTGCCGCTATACAAATAATAAAAATGATATAAAATTAAAAATTAAAGGGCTTGTACAAGAAACGTCTTTTTTGTTGCTTTTTTCATATTAAAGTTGCGTTAGTTAATATTGTACAGAACCCTCCGTGAAAAAATGACAAATGAACTATATCTTAATTTTTTCTGTTGTGAAGAATTGTTTAAGATGATGCCCACGGCTACCTTCCACCATCGCAACTCTCGCCATCGACGGGGAGTCCATCCTCACTCAATCGCTTAGATTATGGAATGAGCTTCCTGTCGTGGTATTCTCAATGGAGTACAGCATGGGGTTCTTCAAAATGATAACTTCAAACTTTATATGAATAAATAAATTAAAAAAAAAGGTGTGAAGAGATTTCTGCAGGGTCGGCAACGCGCGAGTGAGTGATGTTGCAAGCGTCCATAGGCTATGGTAACCGCTTACTATCAGGCGGGCCGTACGTATGCTTGTTCTCTACCAAAGTAGTATAAAAAAATAAAAAAAAACTGCTCACGCTTCACACAAGGTAATGTTGTAAACTCTATCACTCTATTTATATTCTTACTCTATGGTAGTGATAATATATAGATGGACGATAAAGATTGTTAACTAATATTTGGTTATGTTAGATTATATCATTCAATCTAAATCAATCCGGCTACTATTCAATTATGATCTATATTCCACATCCGCCCAGTGTGATGAAACCGACATTCTTTGATCCACGTCTAAGTGGCTCATTAAATATTTAAATCGGCTGAATCATCCCTGTCATTTTAGTCACGCGGATATCTTAGAGCGTTATTAGACGAACTGTGCAGTTGGCTAAGAAAATGTATGAACTCACCCGACTGCAGTCAAACTGTATAGTGCACACAACATTAGTGTAGTAAGGTATTAACTATACCTTACTTACTACACCAATGTTGTGTGCAGTCTGTCGATTAACTAATCTACCGACTGCGACTGCAGCTTTACTAGTAGCACGCTACGATGGCGGTTGTAACAGCTTATATACTTATACTAGAACCCAAAAAAAGTATTACGAGACAAGAAGATACATCACCCTCATGTCAAAATACCATCATAGCGTGCAGCTATAAGTGCGTTCATGACATGATAGAGCGCTATGCTATGATATAATGCTATCGTGTGCAATAATTATTGAATGAGTTGTAAAAAGTTAAGTAAAGTCTATTGTTATAACCCCTGCGAAAAGAGAAAATATCGATTCACTGTACCTAAGTAAGTACTTACTAAGTTGTAAAAATCAGAACATACATTGCATAAACTGAGAATAAGTAGGTACTTTCCCATTTGCTTCTTTTATTATTGCGACATGCTAACTCTGAGTATGACAACGCAGGGACAATGATGCTGAAAACTATAACCGACTGCAAACAGCTGCATGCAGTTCTCTAGCGCAGTGATTCGTCTGTGAGTGCTCTTAGCGCCTCCAGAATTGTGCAACGCTTGATACAACTCTATATCTGCTGCACTCGCCACTATCCAATCCACATAATTGTTTGTGGGTCGATGAACTTTAGATGGAATAATAGAATCAATCAATTCTTACATTTTGTTGGATAAACTGATTAATTCTTCGCTTAGGTGATTTTGAAAGGTTAGTAATGAAGGAGCTTTCTCTTAATATAATTAGACGATAATGTAATTAGATTATTCTAAAGAAATCGTAATAAGATTCGTTGTAGAAAGTGAAATTTAAGACTAAGTTAAGAAAAGCTTTCTAGATTCACTGATAACCCGATATTTAGACATTGATATGTTAACTTTGATTTAATCAAAGAAGCACTGCCAAATATCTCAGATTGGTGCGACATTTCTGTGAAGTTGGTTAAGTTGTTAATGTCTGAAATTAAACTACGTTCAATAATAATTTGTAACATTTACATGCAAACATTAATCGAGTAGTTAACCGTGATTTTGATTTAATTTTGTTCTTAGGAAACGATTTACATAATACAAGATCGTTATTCAAAGATAATGGGAGTATCATAAACAGTAGCGTTCTACTTTGTAGATTTATTTCATGTTGTACGCAACTTTATTAGGTATTTTATACTTCTAAATATTTTAGAAAAGTAGGTGTGAAAGCCGCCCTACTCTAGTTTACGGTATTCAATTTTTAGAATAAAATGAACAAAAAATTTAATTCGAAATCATTATAATAAAATAATAAACAAACTAATTATGGAAATATTTAACTTAATTTATTGTAGGTATACATAAAATAACTGAGTCAGTTATTCTGATTATGAATGCAAAAAATAATAGGTAATTAAATTGCGAATAAACATGCGAGCAACTAAATAAAATTTGATTTATTACGAAAATAAAGTAGCAAATATACATATCTTTAATGTCTAAAATAATATAATACATGAAATATAATTATTTTAAATTAGGTAGGTACTCTCTTAGTACTGATGAAAGTTTTCATTAAATTGTAAAAACGCTAACCCAGTAAAACAGTTTTATAAAAACTAGGCCAAAGAGCTGTTATATACAAAAAATAATAGAGAACGCAGATATTTTTGAGTCCATTTAAGAGTATTTACACCAATGACTTCTAACCTCAAAAGACTCACAATAAAATCTTGCTGAACTCAACAAAAAATATTTTATTCTGCAAGTAGCTTTAACATGGCTTCAAAAACATTAAAATATATAAGTACACTGGGTAATTTTCTGAAACGCTATGAGACAAATATTATTATTGAAAATCGAATTGACCAATTATCAAAATTTCCTAAAAAATCAAAAGCATATTCGAAGCATTCATTTCGAGTAGCAATACGCGATATATCTGGCTTAAAAACTAGTAAAAGATTTTGTCATATTCTCATTTGAACCGGATTTTGATTGTTAAACAACTTTTAGAAACATTGATTTTTTAAACGAACGACAGTTGACAGCGAGGGAAATTAAAGCTAAACGGGTACTAGAATAACAAGTAATAATTATACACTTTAGTCCAAGGATCTCTCACCAGCACCATTACTTTAATGGCGGGATGCATCTGCTACGATTTGCTACAATCTAATAACCCGCAGGCTTCAAGCTTTCTTGGGCCTTCAATAGATTTTTAAAACAGTCTTTTTATGATATTTAAAATAGTTCTTTAATAGTTATACTACATTTTGTTCTTGTCTTTTAATAGAAAAAACGTCCTGAGAGAAAAAACCTTATGTCATGGTGTAAATCTATGGTGCAAACTGATTCAATTTTAAGACGACATTAATACTTGATTTTTCTGGACTTTGATCCACCATTCTGTATGAAATAAAAAAAATATGATACCTATATTATTAGCATAGAAGCGCTAGCGGCAAGTTAAGCTACCACCACCGTCGTGGTCGGTACCTAGATGGGTGACCGCCTAGTGGTATTTCAAATCGGGCGTTCCCGTGCTTCGGAAGGTACGTAAAGCCGTTGGTCCTGGTTATCACTTAATTGATAGTCGTTGATTGATAGGCTTGGAAACTCCAACAGTAGGTTGACCTCTAGCCTACCTCCACCGATCCGCATTGGGCACGCGTGGTAGAGTATCTGCCCATTCTCTTACACCCTGATTTGTGAAAGGAGGCCTGTGCTCAGCAGTGGGACATTATAGGCTGATGATGATGATATTATTTAGCAAAACAGGAAGCAAGAAAATTATCAAAAGCTTATCTAGACACTTAAAAGTAATCTTCTAAATCGGACGGTAATAAACCAGTCCTATCTAGCTAGACTACTGACAAATGAAGACTTAGAAGATGGCTCTCTAATGGTGCTTGGCCTTTGACTTTAAGGCGCCACTTTATGTTCTGAAATACTGTATCGTTTGTAGGAGTCCGAAAAGTTTAAAACCATTTTAAGGTTTTAAACTTTTCGAGCTTTGAATACGTAAAAATATATATTATTGTTTTTATTTCAAAAATCCATCATTGATTCCAATTATACATTTAAACTTTTTTATAAAAAAAAATATGCTTAACATGATGACTGTGATATTTGCACTCCATTATTAATACATTAAGGTTCAAAAAAGGGATAAGAGTTACGCTTTCGTCGATCTAGCAAATAAACAAATCATTTACTAAGTTGATGGATGGATGCAGGGCGCCTCTGCCTGACAAGCTATTTGTAAGTCTAAGATTATATAAATAGTCGTGTAATTCATCATGCAGTTTATACAATTTAGTTGGGTTGCACGATGTAAGGTATTTTGTATTCACCTTAATATTTATTTAATGTGAGATGTCTTTATTAGTAATCGGCAGCTGTAAAGTGTCTTTATAATACTTTTTCATGTTATCTTATCATCATCATCAACCTTTACGACATAAGGTGGGCTCCAACACATAATTATGCCATAAGGTCGTCAGTCAGTGTTATGTACGGGATTCTTGTCAGGGTTTCGTACCCGAAGGGTGCCAAACGGGACCTTATTACTAAGACTCCGCTGTCCGTCCGTCCGTCCATCTGTCTGTCAGTGGGCTGTATCTCATGGACGGTAATAGGCAGACAGCTGAAATTTTCAGAGAGTATGTATTTCTATTGCCGCTATAACAACAAATAAAAAAAATGAAATAATATTAAAAATGTTTTTGTTTTTTAATAGGAAAGTTGAGTTAGTTAATAGTCTACGGAACCCTCCGTGTACGAGTCCGACTAGTACTTGGCCGGTTTTTTTTTACGACAACGTCGATAATCAAGCGTACCTTAGGCCCGCCTGATAGTAAGCGGTTACCGTAGCCATATGAACGCTTGCAACACACCCGTAGCATCTCACACGCGTTACTGACCCTTCCCTTCTGCCTAATGAGCTCTGGCGACCACCCACGCGCAGGAACACAACATAAAGTTATTTGGCTGCGGTATTCTGTAAGGTGGAGGTACTTTCCCAGTCGAGCTGCTCTTTGATCGAATACACGCTAATTCATTGTTTTTATTATAATTAATAAATATCCTAGGACATCCCTCACACACGGTCATCTGATCCCAAACTAAGCAGAGCTTGTACTATGGAAACCAGATAACTGATATAATACATAATAACTTTTTGTTTGCATTTCCTGTGTGGGAATAGAACCCACGACCTACGGCGCGATAGGTGGAATCTTAACCAGAGTCCAACTGGCCCGTCAATATATACAGCACGATCATTTATGAGGCGTTAAACAAACCTCATTCCTCATGAAATATAACAACAATTAGGTATTACCAATATTTGTTGCATGTCAATGGTAATTAGTGTGTGCAATTAACATTGTGTGTGTTAAAGAATGGGCGTCATAAATCTGTGTGTTATACCATCGGAATGAGCCAAGGGCGATAGATTATGAGCCCAAATTAAATGTTACAACATTAAATCAAAAAGTTCTGATGAAAACTAAAAACAAATCTAAGGAATGAGTTAAACGTTGATAACTATCAAGCTTAGGTACCTCACATTCAACTGACTGTGTGATATTGTGTTCGATTTTAGAATTGGCTGATGGTAAATGTACACAGTGCTATCATAAATATAGTAAGTGAGAACCATGTGTTCGATTTTCAAATTTGCTGATGGAAAGACCAAAATTAGTATTAGGGATGTACGATAATAATAATAATAAGTATGTACTATAATAATATTAATAGAATGGGTACATTAAACATGTAGTAGGTACCTACCTGCACAGAAGTACACACTTAGACATACATAGTAAGTATTATATAAGACGAGGTGACCCAGCCCCCCATAGCACAGGGAATCCTAGTTTGAGGGGCTAGAACTCACTTAAAATTACATACATAAGTGTTAACAAAAATGTACCTACCTACTTATAATAATAGGTAAATAATCTTGAAGTGATAATGTTAGCTCAGTGATAGAGACATTAAATGCTGTGACAAAGGTCGTGTGTGGGTTCGAATACTACAATAAGCTTCATGAGAAAACCATACACGACGATCATCATCATCATCATCATCATCAGCCTATAATGTCCCACTGCTGAGCACAGGCCTCCTTTCACAAATGAGGGTGAAAGGGAATGGGCAGATACTCCAACACGCATGCCCAATGCGGATTGGTGGAGGTAGGCTAGTGGTCAACCTACTGTTGGAATTTTTCAAGCCGCCTAGGAGGCATCCAACTAGCTTAACGACTAGTGATAATAATAATAATAATGTATTTATTTCATAATCAATAGGTTACAATACAAAAACAAGGTTGGGGCCGCCTAGTAAGTTAATATAAACCTGTATCAGGAGACCCCGCTCTTCCATAACAAATATATCATAATCATCAATCTAAATGGAAACAAACGTTTATAAAAAAATAATAATATAAAAGGTATTTTTGTGACAATATTAATGAAAAATATAATTTTACTATATTTGTAGCTAAAAATATGTGTGTGAGCATAAAACGTGTGTATAGGGGTGTGTGGGTGTGGGGGGGTGTGTGTGTGGGGGTGAGTGTGTGTGTGTGTTATTATTATCATCAATTAAACAACATAATCATGTTACAATATTAGACATATTTACACAATATTAGACATATTGTGTACATTATTTAAAATTTTCAATATTATTTAATAATTTTAGTAAGAGCCTCTATTTCATTAAAGTTTTGAGATTTAATCCAACTAGTCAACGCCATTTTGCAATCGTGAAAGTTTAAAGGATATATGTTCAATGCTCTGTTAATTTGATTATATAGATAAATTATATAGATTATATAGATAAAATTATATAGATAAGTAAGATAAGTGATAACCGGGACCAACGGCTTTACGTGCCTTCCAAAGCACGGAAACGCTCGATTTGAAATACCACTAGGCGGTCACCCATCCAGGTACCGACCACGACAGACGTAGCTTAACTTCGCCGATCGATTAAGAACGGCTAATAATGCTACACCACGAGCGATACACGACGATACAACCACATATATAATATGTGTTATGCAAATATTTTTTTTATCTTATCTTATCTTATCTTATCATAATTACCATAAAAATTTCTTAAACATCTGTATTTATTTGAGGGCGTGTAAAATTCTAAGGAACCATTCTATGATAAAATATAATTTAGCATAGGTATTCCTGTCTAAAACAAAATCACAATTCATAGATCCTCTAAGTAAACATACACATATTTATGGCGTTGAATTTATCTGAAGATCCAAATTAGGAAAGTTGATAAGTGAACCTGTCTTCTTCCTATCAGGATTAGATAAATTGCAATTTAAACGCTTTAATCTTCAAGTCTATCCCTCAAACTCTAGGCTGAAAAATTATATTCGCTCGGTTTCTCGCATAATTAATGATAAATCTGTTGTATGTACCTCACTTCGTATATTTGCTTCAAGAATATTCGTTTTTTAAATAAGTTGCTTTATCTTTTTTGTTTTGACCTCGTTTAGTTTAAATAGCTCATTTGAAATGTGTGTTATGTTGTGTCTAATGTATTTTACAAATAAAAAATAATAACACTGATAAATAGTACACACTGTTAGTAGAAAATTATAAATATACTAGCTGCCCGGCACGACTTCGTTCGCGTGGTGTCCTAACCTATACCCTAATCTACCGTTACCCTACCCTACCTAAACCATCCAGGGCGCCACCCAAACACATACAAAAAAAACATACAAATCGGTCCAGCCGTTTAGGAGGAGTGACATACACACGTACCTACAGTAGTATGTTATATGTAAAGATTTTTACTTAATGGTGATTTTCAAAGCATTTTATTTATATTTCCTTCATAAACGATAAAGCTCACTCACAGCTTCTAAGAAATCACCCGAGCTTTTATCATTTGAAAGCTACGTATTCCATTAAATTGCACTAGAACTGGTTATCGGAGGAACTGGAACCAGATAATATCTCAAATAGCCGCCATGATATCAACACGATTGTGTATCAGCGAGATTGCAAAATCGAGCTTAAAGAGGAAATCCAACCGGAAGATGACAGCTTTGGAAATAATTTAAAGAAAATTATTGTAATTGACTAATTTACATAATATTTGTAATTATTTACATAATATTTGACAATTAGGTACTTATCGATTATGTAATTTGCTGTTAATTATTCTATTTTTGCTGCCTCTTCGATAACTATCTGGAGTTAGTTTGCTATTCAAATATATTTTATGATATAAAAATAACGCATGTTACTCCTCAGATTACAGAACAAAAGGCGGATAGAACGCGCGGCACACAAGAGTGAGGCCGGAAAAGTATTTGCTTTTCCGGCCTATTCTAAAACAAATACCGGTACTTGATTTTGAATTTAACTTGTTTAAACGAAGTTCATAATAGGAAAGTGTTTTTGTTAAATAAATTTCTGTAATCTGAACGCTATTCTTCAATTTGGAAATATTTTTCGGTCCGTGTTATTATATCGGTATTTTTTTAAATTTGGCAGATTGTTGAAGAAGATTGGTTTATACCTAAATACTTCATAATTTATTGATATTATAAACAGTAAATAGAAGTTGTTAACGCAACTCATTACCCTAATACGCGGATTGGTAGTTTTGAATGTCACACACCAGTCTATTGTCTATGATACCTACCGCCTCCCTTGTATTTAAAATTCATATTCTGCCTAAATTTAAGGCGTCACTTTGTACGTTACTTCTTTCACGACAACTACGCAACGTCTTTTTATATATCGCATCAATTATATATATTCACACGCATTATTTGTAAAGTCTTAAAACTGAACCACAAAGCTGCTGAGAATGAGATCATCATCGCTCAAGTCATCACTTCCAACCTGAGCTATCTTCAAAGTAATGAAACTGATGATTTTCACTGTATAATTCAATATCCTCACTTGAACCTTTGGGAAATTTACGATGCACATTTTTTAATTTCCAAAGCGTTTAAAAGAGTGTTCAATTCAATTAGCATATAAACGGGTCAAGAAAACAAAAAGGCGCAGCCCGCAGCATCTGCGTTGGGATCTTGAGGAATAAATTGGTTCTCCTGGATTTATTTAAAGACCCGGTTGCCCTGACTGTGTGTGGCTTTTATTTAATTACACTTCGCTTCAATGATAAGTTAAACATAATTAATAGTTAGTGCTTTTTTGACATAATGTTGCACAAAGAAGTGCAGGCTAATGCTTAGACTGAGTTGAAAGAACATACGGTTTTCCCTTCTAACGCAAGTGGAAGTTTTCGAATCACCACCCTTGATCATTATATAACAGAGGAAGTCCCAGTAGAAGTGGATAAAGACATCTTCTTCTATTTGTACCGCTCTGAAAGTAAGTCACCTTTACGACACTGGCACTTAATTCCAAAATAGTCCAATATTTATGGCAGCGATAGCTACTAAAGTATCCAACTACTCTCCAATATAATTAAATACGTAGATAATAAAACAATCTCAGATTTACTATTAGATTCAGTAGTTTGTCAAAGGTGACAGGCTACCTCCTACTTAGTTGTTAATGGGACATGTAATAGCTACACACACAGGAGCGACACCATCCGCGTCGTTACTCTTCAATATCATCATCATCATCATCATATCAGCCCATGGATGTCCACTGCTGAACATAGGCCTCCCCCATTGATTTCCACTTCGAACGGTTCTGGGCCGCTTGCATCCAGCGGCGCCCAGCGACTCTGACCAGGTCGTCGGTCCACCTGGTGGGAGGTCGTCCCGCTCGGCGCTTTCCAGTACGTGGTCGCCACAATGTCCTCATTTCCTTCATGTACTCTTCAATATACCTAAGAATAATATTTTCAAGAGACCCGTCGCAAAGTTATGCCTTCTCTTACCCCGAGTTTATGTTATTATAAGGTCCAGTTGGTGGCATGAGTTATTCGGTTCTTTTTTACGCGACGGCGTTTTTCTTCTTCTGGACCGCACTATATTTTCTCAAATTTTGATGATTTAGCTCCCAAACCAATATTACTCTCAAAGGAGTCGCTCTATCTTCTTGGATCCCAGTCTTAGGCAAATTCATTCCTGTTTTTTTTAGAAAAGTAATACAATTTTAGTGGAGCGCAAAATTTTAAGCACATCACTACGATATCTTCACTTGCGCCATCTTTCATACCGGCGATTTTTAAAGTTGCAAGGATACCTGCGACAGTTAGCATAAAAAATGCGCATTCTCATGTCAAGATCTTGGCTATGTAATGGGTTCCAAAGCACTCTGATTTGCTCGTACTTTATCGTCAATATTCATCGAGACTCCGGGAGATCGGTGGGCAGGAGATTTTGCCGCCAATGCATCAGCTTGGTCATCCAAAGAGGAAAGGAGGAACGCAACCTGCTTAATGGGACCCTCGTTAATCGGCAGCAGTGGTACTCTCGAGGAAATTTTCCATGTAAAGACAATGAAGACATGTCTCTGATAGTGATTTATATCAAAGTAGATGTACTCTAGAGAAACGCAGTACAATGTGCAGATTAACGTTAGATAATAATTGCCTACACTGCAGTTGTATTGCGTGATGGACGCCATTAAATAAAGTAATCAGAACAGATTCTTTCAACGGTTTATTCTAATCTCGCATAATTATAATTTTTATTACATTCTCTATTTATATGGCTGATATATACTATAACATAGAATAATAAAAAATAATTATGGTGTTATAGAAATATATGGAATGGAGTGTTACAAAGAAAAAATAAATTATTTGACGGAAAAGTAAATAAAAGTTCGTGGTTCATCTTTTTTTTTTCGACATCAAGGCCATTAAGTGAAACATCAAAAGAAAAATATTGGGATTGTAAAAGATCTGCTGTTAAAAATGAGTCCAGGAGATTTTTAGCTCCCAAAGTTTCCTACAAATATTTGTACCGATTTATTATCTACAGTCAAAACTATATGTCATACTTATGGACATAATTGTATGACTTATTCATCCGATACTGCAAATATACTTTTTCATCGTGTACCTATGCAGTTCTATAAATATTAATAAAATCACATATACGGAAGATGGGTCTTAACATGGATGTCATGTTTCAAATCAAGAAGCTCTAACAACTGGGCTGCGTTCAGTGCCTACGCTCCGGTTGCAACCATTCGCTCTACCCCGTTCAGAGGCTTGGTTAGAGCGTTCGGTTAACGTATGTTAAATTGCAAAAACGCGTTCAGTGCCTCAAATCACAACCGAACAACTATTTAGAACAATGGTTGTAAAACGCTCTGACGTTTTTCAACGTCGCGCTCAAGAAATATTGTGTTTAATTGGTTTTGATTTCATTCATATCCGTTCGCAGCCTGGCTAGGAGTGTGGGTAAAAAATAACTTGAAAGCCATAGTTGCAGGCACTGAACGCAGCCCAAGCTATCTTTATAGTAGATTTATGGCAGCCATGGACATCTATTGAACTTTCCTGTTAGCGCCATCTGCTTATTATGTTCCTAATTATTTATGATTGACTCTCGCATTTTATATGCTTCCTGTAATCTATATAGTAATTAATGTTTGGCGACTGAAATACCCAACGGCACAGTCAATCAATCAAAATATGTTTATTTAGATAAGCTTTTACAACTAGGACTAACTAACTAACTTACGGAAAGCCTGCGCCACTGAAAAAAAGGTTCTACCAAACTAGTTATGTAAGTTGACGTTTTGTTGTCGGGAAACTAACTTTAGTTACATTTAATCGTATATCTCTTTGATTTAGTCAAATAATTTAATAATTAACCAAAACTAGTAATTTTATTACTGGTAAGTTTTAGTTCGCAAGTCACTCTGTTTAGGTTATTGGTAGTCAAATTTTGTGTTACTGTTAAATAAAAAATGTTTTCGTGGTGTATCTTAAACTCGTTTTGGATGGTTGCTTTTACATTTAATTAGCCAGGAATAAACTCGGTACCTAATTTCTTTATTCCAAGCTGACTTACACTTTTACACTTATATTACTTAACTTTTACACTTGTTTTGCTGATTTTCAGTTTAATAAATTGAGGACTTTCCTCTAAAAAAGTCTTAATCATAATTATTAGTAAAGTTTTTACTAAATGTTATTTTATAAATCACTAGCTATCCCCCGCGGTTTCACCCGCGTTCCCGGGATAAAAAGTAGCCTAAGTCCTTCTCCATACCACAGGCTATCTGCATGCCAAGTCATGATTATCCGTTGAGTAAATAAGGCGTGAAGGCGTAACAAACAAACTCACTTTCGCATTTATGATATTACTAGCTGTCCCCCGCGGTTTCACCCACGTAACCACCCAAGTAACGGTTTGTAGCCAGCTTTATCCCACTGATAGTGTGTGCCTTACACGAGAAAGTTTCAATTAAAAGAGCTAGTTGGTAATTAATGCTAAGGGATTAATAATTACAATTTGACCTTTACGAGCCGTCATATTTTGAAATGTTCATACATTAGTAAATGTTGCAATGCAACATTACTATAAGATAAGCCTTTGATTAACTGTTAACTGAGAAAGTTTAGAGAATAAGACGCATCATTATTGTTTTATTTATAGAAATATAAAGTACATATCAAGAAGCCTTTAGTCAGCGTGGTACCATTTTCTTTGTTTTTTTTTTATATTCTTTTGTGAAGTGCTGATTATGCAAATATAAACAAAAACATCCTACAAAAATAATGACAAAACTAATTGCATCGTTCTTTTCGAGATAGTGTCCCTTAATTAAAATAACACCTCAAGTCATATAAAGTAATCAAAGGTAAACTTTCATTTTTTTTTATATTCAGAAAATCCTTATCGTACGACATGCAAATAAAAATCTGCTCAAATTGATGAGTTATGCACCGCTGAAGCTGCAAGCGCCATAATAATAAAGCAAAGGCCAATTATTATTTTTTTTCTATTCAGGGGAAAGAGATATACGTACTCGTATCGTATGAACATTTTATGTAACCATCTCTTTCTAACGCAAGCCAAAATAATGGCATAATTGTCGCGGCAGTTGTGTGCAAGGGTTGTCAATATGCTCTTTTTTTTTTTTTTACTTTATCTTTAAGTGCTATTTTTTAACAAATTATCATGACTTAAATATATAGAGCATCGCCATTTAAAGGAAGTAACGAGGTTTTTGCATGGCCTTGCAATAGTATACGCAATTCAATACTTAATAATGTTTGTTTGCTAGCTTAGTAGTACTTAAACAAATCTTTTAAATCTTAAGCACCTTACTGTCTTCTTAGCGAGTACTATAATCTATAATCACTCAACTTGCAATGATTTTAAATACTAAATTATAAAGTTTATATATAAAATTCTACTGCACGTGTGTATGTCACTGAACTCCTCCTAAACGTCTGTACCGATTTGAATGAATTTTTTGTATGCGTTTGGGTGGCGCCCTGGATGGTTTAGATTCACAAATCAGCCCGGCAGATGGCGCTGCAGTGCGATAATATAACCTAGATACCGACTGAGGCTATAGATGGTAGCCAGAGATGGTACTCTAAAATAATTATTATATTTTTATTAATATCAGTAGCAACCCTATATAAAAACCCCTCAGATGTTTGTGGTGGTGCCTGTGGTGCGGAGTGAAGGCCGCTCGGAGGCCGGTCGTCGACCTAGCTATTTATACATTGACTGGCATCCACCAACTAGTAGATTCTGACAGAGTAAACAACATCGCAGAGACTTCGAGGGCGTGGCTGTCAGTTCGTATGTTGATTTCTGACGTGATAACAAAATTGTAAAATTCGATGTTGTCGTAAAACATACAATGTATTTTTTAAATCTGCACGCTCTGGTTCTTAATTATGGGGGATTGTTTCCAATTGCAGGGCGTGTACTTTACTATTACAAGCGTTAATTGAAGGCTTATAGTTGGATGAGTGAAAAACATTCAGCGGATATTTCCAACTTTTATTTTTTGACTTTGAGCTTTATTAATGGTACAAAAGGAAAAATTTTGTTTACTGTCATGCACAATACAATTGTGTACAATGTAAGTGCCTTCACCTCAGATAAAATTTACAAATCAGTTAGAACAAACTCCATTTTTATCACAATTTAAAATAAACGTTCTAAAGGATGTCTCTAGCTTTGCAACTTAGTCTGTGCCCCTAGATTGAATGATGGTTGAAGTATGATGATATGATCGGCACATCTCGTCGGCGAGCGTCAGGTGGCGAACGCTTTCCAATATCTACATGCGACTTATCCCTCATTAAAAATAATTCACACCCTCCTTACATTTTATTTTCCCGTAATAAATTTCGATGACATGAGCGATTTTATAATTCTGCGATATCGCAAATATCTCGCATTTATCTTTATTGAATACGTAGGTAAAGCTGTTTAAAAGGCTTGGGATTAAGGGCAATTTAATAAATTTACATAATATAATAATCCTTCTGATGTTTTGCGATACGCCTTGATAGAACTGTATGGTTATGCTTTATTTTGGGGGCGTTATTTATATAAATAGTAAAATCTGTACCTCAGTGGGAGTGGCATCGAATTGCCTGATGAAGATCGCAGGTTCGAATCCTAATATGAGCTTGAGTTTACGGTGAAGGAAAACATCGTGAGGAAACTCTAGCACGGTGGTAGGGTACTTTGTAGTACCCACCTGATTGGCTAAGACCCTCAATTTGGAAATCTATCGTCAAACACCTACCTGTTGTTCTGACAGCTGCACTTGAGAGCCGGCTGCTTTCTTGTTACAACATTGTGGCGGTCCCCCTGGTATCGCGAAAGTCTATGGATTCGATTCACACCTAGGACATGCATTTGTGTACATGAACATGTGTGCATGTCCTGAGTCTGGGTGTAATTATGTAGGTAAGTATGTATAAAAAAAAGAAGTATATGTAGTATATCAGTCATCTGGTTCCATAGCCGTGTGTGACGAATGTTCCAGGATATTTTTAGGTAAGATTTTGCTACTTACTATTAGGCTATTAGGTGTAATCCACCACCTAAGCATAACCTTTACAACCAAATACACCACTGCAAAAAAGCTGGGCATCCTCTGTAAGGTGATGCGGTACTTTACGCCGAGTCAGTTGTTGCAACTGTACAAAGCACAAGTCCGTTCATGCATCGAGTACTGCTGTCACCTCTGGCTCCCTTGACTCAATAGACGGTCGTACTAGGAGACTAATCGGCGATTCTTAGCTAACTGAGGCGAAATTAACGAGACTTGAACATCAGCGTGAGATTTCATGTTTGTCTGTCTTCTATATGACATATTTTGGAGAGGGTGCTATAGTACTGTTCAATCTAATTCTTCCATCCTTATATCTCCATCACCACAAGACGCTGGGAGAATTTCCACCCATACGTTGTCGACATCCCGCGTATCCCGACACAACGCTTCGCGTCATCGTTTCTTATACGAACAGCAAAGGAGTGGAACTCTCTTCCGGGGTCAGTGTTACCGACCCCTATAACCTAGATGTATTCAAGGCCATAGTGAATAGGCTTTTTCTGGGTAAGCGTGCTACATCCACGGCCTCGTCGTAACTCCTCATAGGGTCAGTCAAAGGTTGATCATACAACATAAAAAAACTGGCCAAGTGCGAGTCAGACCCGCGCACCGAGGGTTCCGTACAAACCTATAGGTATATAAGTAAATGGTAGTATAGACGTGAGTATTTGATATGAATTTCAATTTATGACGTATTAAAAAAGAACTACTTACTAGATCTCGTTCAAACCAATTTTCGGTGGAAGTTTGCATCGTAATGTACATCATATATTTTTTTTAGTTTTATCATTCTCTTATTTTAGATGTTACAGGTGGGTAAGTTACCACTTTGGAAGTGTCTCTCGCGCAATTTCAATTTAGAAAATTTCATTCAGTTTAGAAAAAAAAAATATCAGAAACCTCAATATCATTTCTGAAGACCTATCCATAGACACCCCACACTTATGGGTTTTATTAATAAAAAAAAAGAGTTTCAGTTCTAAAGTATGGGGAACCCCCAAATTTATTGTTTGTTTCTATTTTTATGTGAAAATCTTAATGCGGTTCACAGAATACATTAACTTACCAAGTTTCAACATTATAGTTCTTATAGGTTCGGAAAAAAGCGGCTGTGAGTGTGACAGAGAGACAGACAGACATGACGAATCTATAAGGGTTCCGTTTTTTGCCATTTGGCTACGGAACCTTAAAAAACCTTCATCTTTGTGACTTTAAAAACAGAGCATAAAATGTAGTGAAACAGTAACAATACCTAGTTATTGTTATCATAACGACGCCCCCGGGGAATAAAATGGTTATGCGCTATTACCACTTTTTTAATGTTTTTGCATTTTCGGCATCTATGGTGTCGATATACACCTACTGATTTTTTTTAGATTTTTTGACAGAAAATTCATAAAGTTATAACAATTTTTATTTTTATTCTACGGAAATCATGTAACAAATTCTTCCCGTAAAAACACCGTAGTCGTTCATTATGGAACGAACGCATGTCGCGAGAAATCTGTAAGGCATTATACGATTTTATTCACGTAAATAAATTGATAACTCTTTTCAATAACATGCTTTACCTAAATTAGTTTGGTAAATCTTGAACGGTAAACGTATATTACTGCTTTATTATTGACATAATTATCAATACTATTTCAAGTAAACACCTATTACAATATTAACAATGGACAGAATCCAACACTATCCTTCTGTATAAGAAGGGGGACAAACATGACATTGGAAACTACCGCCCTATTAGTCTTATGTCCAACATATATCAGATATTCACTAAGATAATATTAAAACGGATTGAAGGAACATTAGACGAACATCAGCCCATCGAGCAGGCAGGTTTCCGTAAAGACTACTCGGTGATCGACCACATTCACGTAGTACGCCAAGTTTTGGAGAAGTACAAAGAATACCAGCGTACATACTATATTGCATTCGTAGACTACAGCAAAGCGTGACCTTTTCGTGAAACAAAGAATCAAACTTTGTTTCACGAAAAGGTATGGGAGTCACTAAAGGAACAAGGCATTGAACATAAATACATTCGCTTAATAAAAAATGTATATAGTCACAGTACTGCGAGAATTCAACTAGAAAAGAAAGGCGAACCGTTCAGAGTAGGAAAAGGTGTTAGACAAGGAGACCCCCTATCTCCAAAACTATTCTCGGCGGTACTGGAATCAATATTCAGGGGTCTTGATTGGAGAAATGTCGGTATCAATGTGGACGGTGTTCCATTAACGCACTTGAGATTCGCAGATGACATAGTGCTATTTGCTGAAACATCAGAAGACATAGCCAGAATGATAAATGAACTGGCAACTGAAAGCGAGAAACTAGGGTTAAAACTGAACCCGGTGAAAACAAGTATAATTACAAATGGAAAGAGAAACGTCATAAATTTAGGAAACAATCAAATTGATTACACAGAGGAATACATCTACCTGGGACAGCTAATGACACAAAACGATCCTTTACGCAAAGAAGTTGAAAGAAGAATTACCAATGGCTGGAGGAGATACTGGGGATTGAGAGAGGCTATGAAAGATAAAAATATGCATATAAATGTGAAAACCAAATTATTTAACACCTGCATACTACCAGTCCTTATGTATGGCAGCCAAACTTGGGCTCTAACACAGAATATGATAAGCAAACTCGCAACCTGCCAGTATGCAATGGAAAGGAGTATGCTGAATGTGAAGAAGTCAGACAGATTAGGAAACCATGTCATCAGGAACAAGACAAAGGTCATAGATATAACATACAAAATCAGAAGGCTTAAATGGCGATGGGCAGGGCACATAATAAGAGGAGAAGATAAATGGAGCAAAATTTTAACACGATGGTACCCTAGAGAAGCTAAAAGGAAAAGAGGTAGACCACAGAAAAGGTGGGACGACGACATCAGACAAGTGGCAGGAGTGATGTGGAATAGAGTGGCTCAAGAAAGACATGAATGGAAAAGGTTGGAGGCCTTTGCCGACTGGCAAACAGATCTTCAAAAAATTAAAAAGAATCAAATTCTAGAATATAAGTTTTAAAAAAGTATATTAATTTAACCATTGTAAGTCGATCTGAATAAAAGGCTATATTATTATAATATTATTATTATTATACTTACTTCATGTTTTATTTTATTTAAGTTTTTACAATATGTAGGTACTGACTGAGTGTAGAAAAGCACCCACGAAGTACCCAGTACCTAGTGGTATTACAGTAACAGTGTTACAATAATTTATAACCAAAATTCATAAACATTACTGCATATTACGATGAACTCTCTAAGCACATTTATACAAAAACAAAGTTGTTATATAGCTATACGAAAAAAGACACTGGTAGCTTTTACAAGAACAAAATTGTATTAGTTTATTACAATTACCATTCATTCATGAAAATACTGTAGAAAAACATCGTGATGTAGGGATATAGTTTTCATGATATTACAATTTCACGAGAATAAAATCGTTATGTGCCGTTACTTAGGATACACTTAAATATAAAATCTGTATTATACATCTTTCGTAATAACTTTAAAAGTATACATTATATATTTTTTTATTATAGCTACTTATTAAGAAAAAAAAATACTGAAAAAAATGATGTATTGTATGTTAATATAAGCCGGTTAGTTTATAAGCTAAAACAGAATAACAGTTTTTTGCTCGTCCTGTAAAATTTACTTTTGTCTATTACGATTTTATTCCCCGGGGGCGTCGAATTAAGACAGACATGCTTCAGTAAAAACCTACTCCAGTTAAAGTAACTTACATATTTATGCATCCATTCTCACGTTATGTGATAGCACTGGCAGGTTGCAAGATAGAGATAATATTTTAATTTATATCACAGTTGAGTTACTACTTTATGTTCTGCGTAATAAAGCAGACCGATAAGCTTAGAGAAGATCGCAGCCAAATAACGTGACTTTAATGTGATCATGTGATGTTGTGTTCCTTTGGTAAGGCTGCCAGAGCTCGTACTCGGGAACAGTGTGACGCAGATTAAGAATATTAGTAAAAACATTACCTTGTGCAAAGTTCGAGCAGTTTGCATAGATATGCATTCATAGATACATCGTACACTAGTGATTTACTGTCAGAAAATATGTCGATATGAGTTCCTTGTCATAAGTTCTCAAAAAGTATCGTTAAAAACGAAAAATTTGCATTAATTTATTAATGGCCAATTCCTATAATTTACGGACCATTAACGGTTAAAATTAAGACTCTTATCTTTACAAATAATTTTTAAATTATTTAATAATGAAGCAACGACCTCAAAGCTTTGCATAGCAGCCCCTTCCATATGGAAGTAGCTATCACAGGTAAAATTAGCTTACGAAATGGCATTGGCAGCGAGCGAGTAATACCCATGGTGTTGCAAGCGTCTGTAGGCTACGGTAACCGCTTACCATCAGGCGGGCCGTATGCTAATTAGCCCCCTAAGTTTTATAAGAAAAAGAGACCATTGAATGAGAAGTCTAAAGCTTTCCACAGCGCCCTAAACACTACCTTCTGCAATTGAAAAAGGTACGACAGAAAATTTACGGTTTTCGCTCGGGATGATCACAGATGTTTATATTTAAGTACTGTTATCGATAGTAAATTCGATTCATTGTAATCGCATAGAAAATGATTTCGTAGCGTGCGATGAATATTGTGCATCTGGACTCGATACTTTCGAAATCGATTGTGCAACTTTAATAGTAGAATTATGTTAACACCTAACAATAAAGAATGGTAATATCGATTTATTATGGAGTAGACTTCCTGTCTGATTTGCTGCTGTTATTACTATACATGTTTTTTCTCTTGAGTTTGTTTGCCTGAAACTTTTAATTATATACTTATTTTAAAGTAAATAAGTTCTTAAGTCATTTACACATCGTTTAAAGAAAATTTACAGAAAAATACTATCAAATAATAGTAACCTATTAACAATCCAGTACACTTAGGTATAGCTAATAGTAAGTAAAGTACTTCCAGTATATTTTGTTCATTCCTTCGTTGACATTTTATAGAGGTCGTTGTCGGCACTTGGGTGAAGGTATCTGAAACAGAAAAATGAAAAGTATAAAAACATTGCATAGCATGCGGGTGATGAATTATATATCGCACTTAATTATTTTAATGCTCGTAGAAAGCAAATCTATATATTATGCAACTATTAATACGCCCAACCAACTGTCTCTATTTTTAAAACACAATGTCTTAATCCTGCTTGCCATTTCACTTAAGGGTCAGGGCCAGTAGACAAGATGGTTATCGACAATCGTCATCGACAGTAAACGATCAACCTTTGTATGGGATTGACATAAGAGATTGTTAAAAAGTCTAGTCTAGGGGGGCAGCTTCGTGATTTCATCGCAAGCATGTAGATTACTATCGATATCTTCACCACCTTATACGAATAAAGTAACTGATACAATATTGTACCTAGTATTTTTTAGTAATGACTTAGTGCCAGTTTTATCAATGATCGATTTAGCTAAAGATTCACCTTGGTCCACTATGGTGGAGGTCCAAATAACTTATGAATAAGAAACTTTAAGATCACAAGATATTGTGCATTTTAATTATTTTTAGGGTTCCGTGCCTCAAAAGGAACCCTTATAGGATCACTCATGTGTCTGTTTATTTGTCCGTAGGTCACAACCGATTTGCTTCGAATGTACTGGACCGATTAAGTTGAAATTTGGTACACATATGAATTTCTTTGACCCAAACACGGATGTGTATCGTAAATATGAATTTGGAATATGGGTGTCACTTTTGGAGCACAAATAAGACAATTGAAAAAGTTTATAAACGTGTACCGTGTAACATATCAAATGAAAAGGCTTGTTGAAAAGGTGTAATTTTTTTAAATAATTTTTAAAGTTATTTAAAGAACTAAGATGAACATTGACCGACCATTCCCCCACCTTATCTCCTAAATTACTGTGCCCATAATTTTGAAAAAAACATATTACCTATATAATTCTTTATTTATTGATTACAGGAAAACCTATAAGAAGTTTATGATTTTCAAACAACATGCTAATTTGTCAATAATGTGCGTACAAACTTACATTTGTAGTTTGAATGGAAGAACACGTTTTTCAACTACAATGTTAAGTTTGTACGGAACCCTCTCCACCCGAGTTCAACTCGCTTTTGTCCGGTTTATATAAGTTTGAGATCAGTTTTGGCATAAATAAGAAGGTAACTTTTGGGGATCGACTAATGACTGAAAACTCTAAAATTTCTGGACCAATTTAAAACGTAATCCTAAATAAGCGATATCAACTTCCAGAATGCACATATTACTAAAATATTGTATTGATTTATTATAAGTTTACATAACATTTATTTAAAGTCCATAACTCTTTAAACAACCGACCGATGCAAACTGTATTGTGATAAATATCGTGAATAATTCCGTAAATATTATATGTACACGTTGCCTGTCAATGAATAATTCAATATACGGTGCATCAAATATCATATTGAGCTTTAAAACTTGCTCTTAAAGTTTAAATTTGATATACGTTCACATTGAGTGGATTATGGTGTATGAATCTCATAAGTTAGTACTCGCCATTCATCGTTGGAGTCTGCAAAATGACTCCGTCTCATTATAACAATATGTATGAATTATATAAATAACAACAACATTTCCCGTTATGTCGAAATATTTTACGGATATTTTACTTACGTATCTTCGAATCTTTTGGGGATTGAAAAAGGAATTGACATTGTCAGTTTATGGTTATTGCTATACCAAGAATTGCAAATAAATTTTGAGCGTAGCATTAATATAAATATACTCCAGCAGGAGATTGACCACTATCTTACCTCCATAGATCCGCAGAGGCACGCGTGGTGGAGTATCTGCCCATTCCCTTTGACCCTCATTTGCGAAAGGAGGCCTGTTCTCAGTAGTGGGACATTATTGGCTGATTATAATGATAATATAAATAATAAATTACAAACTATATTATATAAACTTTTTTTTTATACGAACAAGTCGGCAAGCAAGCATACGGCCCGTCTGATGGTAAGCGGTTACCGTAGCCATATGGACGCTTGCTACGCTCGAAGCATCGCTCACGCATTACCAACCATTCCCCTCTCCCCTATGAGCTGTGGCATAGATCTCGTAGCTCTGGCAACCTAAGGTACTCATTGCCATTGCACGCGCAGGAACACAACTTTACACAACATAAAGATATTTCTCTGCGGTATTCTGTAAGGTGGAGGTACTTCCCCAGTCGAGCTACTCTTTGAGCGAATAAACGCTATGCTCTACCTCTCTTACGCTAAGAACTAGTTCTAGTAAGTAGTTACTGTTAAGTTAGAACTAGCATTCTTAGCGTAAGTTGCAATATTTTTCGTTGAAACTTGCACCCAAGTGTGAACAGTAACTGTACAAGGTTTTAACTCAAATAGATGAACGATGCATGAACGCATATAAAACATACGAACAATATTATTGCATTGACTGAATCTTGCACCTAAGTGCAAACATTAACTGTACAAAGGTATAACCATAACTCAATCGTAACGTGTAAGATGCGCGAACGCATAGACAACAAACCAACACACTAAGGCGCTGCTCAGACGTGTGTGTTACGTAGCTCGGATGTTGTTGACGTTTTGTTACGGGAATCGGGCTACTGTTTCGGATACAAGCAACCAAAACCGTAGCAAACCGTAGTTGTTGTGTCATATAGCGGCGATCGAACACAGTTTACATCTGCAGAGGGAGTGGCTGATTTCATATTGGTTCTATAGAAATCAAATATTCGTTGGTCCTGTGTCGGATACAAGCATCCGACACAGGACACACGTCTGCGCAGTACCTAAATAAATTTTCTTAAATAGATTCTGAAGTATGTGTCCAGGGACATTAAAGATCTATGTAACGGTAAAACTAATATTTTATCATATCGATCTGTTCTTACAGTTTCTAAACAACTTAAGCAATCATTTTGCAATATACCGCTACCTACTAATAAAGGTTGTTAACCATAACGACTGTATACGAAGCAGTTTCATTAGTACAAACTAACTAGTTACTTCCTTCGCCCACTGTTCACGACTTAACCCAAATATGTATGAGGTAATTGAAAAAGGCATTTGTGATATTAATAGGAGCAATTGATTGTTCGACAGCTACCAATTGCTACAGTGTAAGCGATATACCTACAACTCATTTTGGTTCTGTGGAAAATTTTATATGACTTCGCGTTGGTTTCGACTACGAATGCTGCGGTAAATAATTTGGAAAACACAAATCTAAGGTATTTAGCTAGCATGTCCTCAATGCAGTCATGAAAGTCTTTATACCATGTGTAAAAACACTGAAGAGAGGAGCATAGCGTTTATTCGCTCAAAAAGCACCTCGACGGGGGAGTACTACCTCCACCTTACAGCATATCGCAGGCAAATAACTTTATGTTGTGTTCCTTCCTGCGCGTGAGTAAGGTCACCCGAGCTCACTGGGGAAGGGGGAAGGGGGAAGGGTTCGTAACGCGTGAGTGAGGGCTACGGTAACCGCTTACCATCGGGCGGACCGTACCTACGATTTTTACCAAAAAAAAAGATCTTATTCCTTGGTCACTGTATTTTAATGCCATCTTACTAAACCAACATATATTTATAAATGGAAAGGTTTGTATGTATGTATTTAATTATGTTTGTCGTATCGGAATAAAATTTGGCGCATAACGTACAGACATTTCTTTCTATGAATCTATGTTTATGACTTGTCTATCCTCAACGCTCCATAACTACAGCCGTCGAAAATATTCGATTTATTTCAATAGAGTTAATCATCTGTGGCGATCGAAATCGGTTAAATTTAGCGGTTTTCTGATAACTTTTTTACGTTCTGATAACTGCAAGTACAAACAGTGGTTCATTAGAAATGGAACCATTTCCGATTTTCAGTTTTTCAATCAGAATTTCATTGCAATAAAGTTACGTAATCCACTTACTGGTATTTTCAAACAATCTTGAATCTCTACCTCAATAGACACCTATCAGAAATCAACCTGTCGAAGATAAAATATTTGTACATACATAAGTCTTCCCTCCGGTTACAATTTACTACAACATAATCTAGTTATTAGATACTCGCTGTTTAATAATGATGTCTGATCGATGATATATAGCCGGCAGCAGTGTAAAATGTTACGCTTTACATCAAAACTTAACGCAGGTATTAATCTTGTGACAAACTCTTGGGCTGGGTTAACTGCTTCTACTACTGGATATACTACTAGTGGTGATTTCCAGTTGCCAGTTGGCTTGGTTTGTTAAAATTCGAAATGTCGAGGTTTTGATTCCCACCCCGGACATGGATGAACATGTCTGCCTGAGTATGTCCTGAGTCTGGGTGTAAATATGTATATTAAGTAAGTATTTACAAATAAAAATTAGTTTATCAGTTATCTGGTTTCCATAGTATTCCTCTGCTTAGTTTAAGGTCAGATAGTCTTGTGTAAAGAATTTCCCAGGGTTCTTTATTTATTTAAGAAATATTTTGATTGAGCAAAACCAATATTCTTTTTGGATTAATTTATAACGCCAGCCTGATTAGCGTGGTTATTTTAATCCTATTTATCATACTAAGTTTAACGTTCGATAACGTGGATTTACAGAAATAAGTGCGAACCAATAAAGCAAACTTTTCACTATAAAGTTATCACCATAGATAATATTTTCTCCTTTAAACCCTATAATGCTGCACCAATAGAATCTCTATTTTCTATTTACCGTGCCTCCATTCCAAATCCGCACCAAATCGGCGGCAATAAATCTTAAGTCGAAAGGCTCGCGTGCTCAGTAGCCGTGTTAACATCGGCTTTAGAGTTCCAACAACACCCGACAGGGAAAGCACTCTCAATTTAAATGTAAATATTGCAATTAGAGTCTCCTTACTACGCTTGTCCACTTCCCAATCTCCGGTGGAACCGTTACTCAATCGATACGGGTCTTTAAAACGTCATAATTTAAAGCTGGAGTTGACTTGACGTAGAGCTATAAATTAAGCTTTGCCAAGTAGAATGCAACGTCTTGTATCTGATAATTCTAAAGCCAAAATACACTCACGTATAACACCTGTTTTGCAATCGAGTCTTGCATTATGTATGTGCTAACCGGAAGACATTGTACCAAATTGAAAATTCCAATAGAACAGTTAAAATATTCCGCGCAGACCGCTTGATATCAATACATTGGATACCCATTGTAAACCCACCGGCAACCACTAATGGGTGCCTAGTACCGAACCTGTAAGATTTATCCTTCTCTTATCTGAATAGATTGCGCTGGGCTTTAGATTGGTACTGGTACTTGATTTGCGTGCTCCATGATTTGCTTGGAATAGTTTGGCGTAGAGACCACACACGTTTTGCTTTATAGCCAGCTTTTAGTACAACTGTATTCCTAACGTTAACTCGCGTTTGATCTGTCTCTCTGTTTTTGTTTTACTTGCAATGATAAATAACAGTACCGACCAATCACTGCATCTAAATGTTTAGTGTATCCTTGACTTAGCCAATAAGAGCGCGATAATTATTCGATGACTTATGGACAGGCTTTTGTTTAACAATAATCTCACCTAAACCTCCTCTAGACATTGTGTATACTACCTTCGGCTATAATATCATAATATCCTAACTTTATTAATCCTTACTAATATTTGTACGTAGTAGTATTTATATACTCTGAGCTAATATTATAGTGAGTTTGTTTGATTGTTTGTTACGCCTTCACGCCTCAACTACTCAATGGATCATCATCAAATTTGGCATGGAGATAGCCTTTTGTTATGGAAAAGGAAAGAGACTACTTTTTATCCCGGAAACGCGGGTGAAACCGCGGGGGACAGCTAGTAAGAGATATTTCGTTAAAATTAATTCTAATTCACTCAAACTCAGACTAAATCAAGAGTTTGGCATCTATTTTACATCGCGTCTTATACTTAGGCTAGACGGAAATTGTTTTTTATTTTGTATTTTTAGTAATGTTTCAGCAAGTTCGAGCAAGTGAAAGAGCAAGTTGAAATGAATGAAAGATCTTATTAATCTAGTTTCAGTTAATTACCTACATTCATTCATTAGGTAATTGATTTCGCTGCGTGTGTTCGATATTTTTTATGCCTGTAACTGTAACACGGTAAGTTAATTCTTTAACTCCTACCTCTTGAAATCGATAGTGTAGATAATTTAAACTAGATCTATTTTAACAAAAAATAAATAGATTTATCAAGTCCCATTCGGGATTAAAATTATACTATTTCACTGTACAGTGCATAAACAATATCTAATTAATAAAAAAAACTGAACTTTGCTGTTAGTTGCTGAACCAACTAGAATTTCTGCGTGAAAGAAAGACAAACGAACACACAAACACATCGTATTAAAAAGCATTCCAAAATCTGATTAAACTATTTCCAGACTTTCTTTTATTATTATTTTTTTTGCTTATGTTTTCTAATTATGTTAATAGGATATTCAATTACTAAAATAACCATGCACAATGCTTGCTCTAGAAAAGCTCTAATAATTTAATACAAATTCAATCTATTAATACAAAGGTTTCATTTACATAAACTCCTGCGCATAAATCTTACCTAACTATGGTTACTCTCCTAACAGCCTTCACTACGTTCTCACTGTTACGATTCGCAGTTAAATACATAGTACCAAAGTTATTAAAATATCGTCTATATGTAATAGAAAAAGCTTTGTTGTTAAAGATTGCACTCATAGTAATAAACAGTTAAATTATCATTTTGTACATAAATGTGATTAGATCGTGTTGTGGGCAAGTGCTCTCATACTAACGAGTTCACAACGGAAGCGACGCATAAAGAACGATTATAGTTTTATAACCAAAGAGAATTATTCATAATAACATGTATGCTGTTGTAATGTATAACTTGTAACCTTGCAAAATAAAGTATTTACGTTTTATGTATGTTGTTCACAAAGAAGTACTAATTTCTTTGAAGTTGTACACACGGCTACAGATCAAGCTATACATTTCTAGTATAAGCTGACCTCCCATTGTAACGAGATCCTATACAATGCGAGATCAGCTTATACTGGTATTGTATAGCTTGATCTGTAGCTGTGTGTACTTTAGCTTTTGTAGGCAGCAGGATAGTAATCAGCGAGCCTATCTTCTATATATAATACTTGCTGCCCGGCGCGACTTCGTTCGCGTGGTGCTACCCTACCCTGTGGTGTTACCCACCCTGTGGTGATACCCCACCCTACCCTACCCTACCTTACCCTTACCTATATGAATAATTTTCCCCGTTTTAGCAACATTTTTCACTGATGCTTCGCTCCTACTAGTCGCAGCGTGATGTATATAGCTTAAAGCCTTCCTCGATAAATGGACTATCCAACACAAAAAGAATTTTTCAATTCGAACCAGTAGTTCCTGAGATTAGCGAGTTCAAACAAACAAACTCTTCATCTTTATCATATTAGTATAGATTAATGTTTGTGCGTTTGTAACGTATGCCTTGTTGTGCAAAGTGGGAAAGGTTACTGTTAAAAAGGGAAAGAAAAAGAGGAGGCGTTGAAAAGCACGTTGGGTATCAGCTAATCCTAACGATTATATATGCGAATGTGAGTTTGTTTGTTACGCCTTCACGCCTCAACTACTCAACGGATCATCATGAAATTTGGCATGCACATAGCCTAATGGAGAAGGATATAGGCTACTTTTTATGCCGGGAACGCGGGTGGAACCGCGGGAGACAGCTGGTATTTAATAAAAGCTATTTTAAAAACAGTTACAAGTGCAATGGACGTCACGATGACTTGGTGGTAAGGACAAGCATGATTTTATTAATATACCACAGAAAATGCGCGAAAGAAAAAAAAACGTTACATAATTATTGACACTATTAAATTTTGACAAACCCTAACGCGAAAGTTTGTGTAGATTTTTGTTACACAATTAGGCCTGTCTGATGGTAGTATTTGGATAACAGGATATTTTTTTCGTCGGTAAAACAGCATACGGCCCGCCTAGTGGTAAGCGGTTACCGTAGACCTATGGATGCTTGCAACACCCAAGGCATCACTCACGCGTTACCTCCCTTTCCCTCTCCCCAATGAGGTCTGAGAACCTTACTCACACGCAGGAACACATTGTTATTCGCCAGCGGTATCCTGAAGCGCTCGTGGTGTAGCATGATTAGCCGTTCTTAATCGATCGGCAAATTTAATCTACGTCTGTCGTGGTCGGTACCTGGATGGGTGACCGCCTAGTGGTATTTCAAATCGAGCGTTTCCGTGCTTCGGAAGGCACGTAAAGCCGTTGGTCCCAGTTATCACTTAATTGTGATAGTCGTTAAGCTAGTTGCATGCCTCCTCGGCGGCTTGAAAAATTCCAACAGTAGGTTGACCACTAGCCTACCTCCACCAATCCGCAGTGGGCACGCGTGGTGGAGTATCGCCCAGTCCCTTTCACCCTCATTTGTGAAAGGAGGCCTGGGCTCAACAGTGGGACAATATAGGCTGATGATGATGATTCTGTAAGGTGGAAGTACACTTCCCCAGACGAGCTGCACTTTGAGCAAAATAATTCTATTCTACCTCTCTTAAAAGTAGTTATCTTTTTCAATTAAACACCGTAAATTGGCTATTCAACTACCTATACTTAGGACCACCCACGAAAATCACCGCATACTTTAACTTAAAGTAATTGATACGTAGGTATAATAAGGAAATTATCGACAGATTAGCTAACGGTACATTAAGATATTTCTTGATAAATAGATACAAAGCTATGTTATTTATAAATAAATGTCCGTAATCAATAAACCTGAGGACATGATTGGCAGTTATTTGTCCGGGCTCCGTGGTAATTACCATTTAGTATTGGGCAAAAAGTTATTGGTTACGTTTATTGACCGTTTGTATTGGTGCGTATTATCTGGTACTAATAATACCCTAGAGCCTATGTTCATATTGTGGATACGGGGAAAAAATATAAAGGATATAATTATTTATAAAGTGATCGTTGAAATGAGTCTAAATCAAATTATATTTATATATCGCAATTAGAACCATCATCATCATCATAAACAATTTTTATATATCATCACTTTAGGGGGTAAAATACTAACAATGAAGGGGATTGTAGCGATAATACGTGAATGCATACAGGAAAGAATCTATTCGCCCATGGTGAATGATAGGACAGCCCACCTAGACAAGATGGCTGTCGACAATCGTCATCGTTAGTAAGCGATCAACCTTTGTATGGGATTGACATAAGAGATTGTTAAAAATCACGTGATATTTCGATTTAAAATGTCAATCCCAATGTCCCAAATGTTGATCGTTTACTGTCGATGACGATTGTCGATAACCATCTTGTCTACTGGCCCAGGACGCGGACGGTGAGAAGTTGAATAAGGCTTCGTCCTAATTGGCTACGATCGTACCAGCAAATGATGAGATGTCGTCGTGCGAATCAGTTACGAGGCGGGAAAATAGATTTTTTTCCAGTTTCAATTTTTTTTTACCTTCGTAGAACAATTATTATATAAGAATATGGATAGATATTTCAGTTATTCGCGACCACAGTAGTTCATTTAGCTTGATAGCTTGATTGTAGAATTGATACTTTTTGTTTAAGATTAACCATTTTTGTACATTTCCCAAAATAATAAATTTTACCGTTTTTAGAGAAACCATGAGAAATGTTCAAATATGGCTCATATTATACAAAAACATTCATACCACAATGTGCCAAATGAACTTCTAGTGTCGCTAATCACTGAAACATCTATCCATATTGTTCTACGCAGGTAAACAAAAATGCATTCATTCATGCATTCCCGAATAAAATACTCCACGTTTCATTGACTGACATTTAGGTCTGTAAACAATAACGAAGTACTATTTGTGTGCCACAAATCAATCGGCCAAACATTACTCATGTAATAAAATACTACGATTACATTAATAAGTCAGAAAACGTACAGTTTCATAACGTCAATTCAAAACGTCATTATGAATCACAAGAGTGAACCACAGTCGTACTGAGAACAGTAATACAGAAGGCTCGTGTATAAATCTAACGGTAATTTATGATTTTTACAGGTCCATTGAAGAATTGCAAGATTCCCTGCTATTTGAAGGATTTCCGCATTAAGAATAAAAGGTAATTTATTTATTTATTTTTATTTATTTATTTACTCTTAGGAGATTTACAGCTTAATTTCTACGATAAAGTAAACAAATAGATGATCCAATGCCATTTACAAATCTCCACCTATATACGCACAGATTTAATGATGAAGTATGGGTAAGCACAATACTGGCCGTCCCAAGAGTTAGTGTCAAGCGGAGAACCAAAAGTAGAGAACTTTTAGAGGTGCCCGAATCACCCCCGTATACCTATGAAGAATATTGCTGAAGATATTTATATTTCACGATTTGTTATAGTCTTCGAGTCAATGGTGCTGATTCTGTTGTTTACAAGTAAACTAATTTTAGTGTCACTATGTCTCTTTCTAACAAAGAACATAAGAAAAGTTTGTAAGAAATTTAGTCCTGTCAAACTAGTCCAATGCTTGTTTTCAATATAAATTTAGTCGCCATCTATCGCGGTTACGTCTAAATACCCGCAAATGAAGATGGCAAAGACTAATTTGACAGCTTTAAATAATATGTTCTATCTTTTTTCAATAATTTTCGTAAGTTGCATAGGTAAAACTTGTTCACCATGACTAACCCAACATAGGTTTCGAAAATATGCCATCTCGAAATCTCCACCCAGTATATGACGGTATTGAGGTGAATCAAAAGAACGATTGAATTATTTAAATGTCACAATCTAGGATACTAGGGTTGTCATATCATGTTACTGTAAAATAATGAATTGAGTATTACTATTTAAAAGCAAAGGCCAACGATGTGCTATTAGAAAGATGATAAAATCGTGATCTTCTGTAAGTGCATTGAATCTCTTCTGCAGTTATAAAAAATTGCCACTCATTTAGCTTATCAATTATCCTACAGGTTGTTATCACTTTAATACATTATACCAACTAGTTTTCTTAACTGCACCGAGCTCATCGATTATAAGCTTCGAGTATGTGCCGCAAGCACTGATATGTGCAATACTGCCTTGAAACGAATGCACGTTCATAGCATAGAAATAAATATACCTAGAAAGAACGTCGCCATACTACACGAATATATAAAACAGGCCAACTTTTATATGCTGCTGCGCGTAACAGCTACGTTTTACGCTCCCTCTGCGTCATTCTGCTTGTCATAGTGACGTTCATAATGATAGTAGTTGTTCAAATATTAGAATTAAAATTGGGAGAAATTTAAATATAGGACATTATTTTGCAATTTTATTTATTTTTATTTGATTTAGCCCCTAACAGTTAGGGGCTATTTTTATCGACGCGGGCACAGCTGCACCACTCTATCTGGAGGTTCATAGTTTGATCGACTAAATATATGTAATGAATTCCAATTACTCGTTTATTTATCGATACTTTTACCAAGAACAAATGACTAGGAACTCATATCGATTTTTTTTCCGACAGTAAAGCAAACTGCTCACGTTGTGTTGTTAATGTTGTTAACGCTATCCATCGAGGAAAAAACCCTTTAGTAACACCGAGCAATCCAATATAGCAACTAGTCAGTTATTTTGCATCGATTTTGAACAGTTAGGACCAATCACTGCATCTTATATTCTTGACTAGGCCAATCAGAGCGCATTGTTGCTGGTGAGAAATTGGCGGAATAGATATCAAGCAAAATGAACGCCATGGAGTCACACGGCTTTTGTATTTTGCCAATTTCCAGCTATATTATAAGTTCTAGTCACAATAAATCACTTTCACATAGTCCTCAGTCAGTTACCGTCCATAAAACTCATGTTTTAGTACAATGGACTTCTTGAGACAACTTGAAAAGTCACGATACACATAATTCATGTCATTTCACTTCACCGGTGCACATGTATTGATCTTTATTGGATACAATACCACCGATAATATGCAATAAAACTCAAAATACACGAATTTATGAAACAAAAATTGAAAATGCAACGTCACAAAGCCCCGCAAAGTCCCGCCAAAAAGTCCCGCCTTGCGCTTCTTTGAATTAATTGTTCGATGACGCTTTCACTCTATAAATATTCTTACTCTATGGTCCAAGGTCCAAGAATAATTATTAGCGAGTTATTTTTAAACTTTATCAAGGAAACTCATTATAAACGCGTCCAGAACCAATAATTATAAAGAGAATGTATAATTACTGTCACGTAATTGGTCAACAACACGAGATACATATATTAAAGAGGTTCATTATTTGTTTTTATCAACACCATCTTTGTAACGTTGCGTTGGTAATGACAAAATTGACAATTCATCACGTTTCACTGCAGTTTTTTTTCGGAACAATGAATTAATAATTAAGCAGCTAAGTCACTTCATTGAAATGCTTAATTCTGTGGTCGATCCAATTTTAATTTAAAATTCATGTTATATCTAAAATTTACAATTATTGTGCGAATTACCCTGCGGGACATTGGGAAGTGGGCCATAATGACTAAAGACCCAAATAACACGGCGTATTTTAGAGAGATGATAAGCATTGCATGATTACCATCTTAAGCCATAATCACCAAAGATTGTAGTAAAACACAAACCCATAGTTATAGTTTCTTGAATATAAATAAGTTTTTATAAAAAAAAAAAAAATATCAAGCTTTTTTGGTGACTGTACTTTTTGTTGAATGTACTTGCATTGTCTTCCAATATACTAATGTATACCAAATATCAAGTCGATCCGACCACTGGATGTGGGTGAAATTCGACTTGCAAGATTCCACCCGAACAAACATACATACATTGCAAGTTAAATAAAAGCTTGTAAAATACATAGTATACTTGAACATTCAAACTACTTACTTAACCAAAGAATACAATTTTTACTACGTAAAGATGGGACACTCACAGTGCCACACCTCACGTGAAATTTTCGTCACCCATCTACATGGAGGAAAAATTCCTTTTAGTAGTAAACCGAGCCACCTCATTCCGCAACTAGTAAGTGATTTTGCACTGATTAATAACAGTACTAACTAATCACTGCATCTTAAATATTTAGTGTTACCTTGACTTAGCCAATCAAAGCGCATGTAGTACTGAGCCCAACAGAGAGCATGGTTGGTGGTGGGTACTTGACGTAATAGATTTCAAACAAAATCAACGTGGTTGCGCTTCGTTGTAATACCGTGACAGTTCTCGGAGTATTGGCCCTTATCGAACGACTATCGATGGTATTTTATTTTCTACATCGTAAAGGTGTCTCTACGCTACGCGAACCGAGCATGAGCCAAGCACACGTCGAGCATGAATTCGCGTAGCGAAGATGGACTTGCAAGCCTCGCGCTCGATTGCGCTCCGCCAATAGGCAACGTTCCTGAAAAAAACTATTTAGTCCGTCATATACATTATCAAAATATATTTGACACGTAGGTATTTTTTCTTTTGTCAATTAAACAAAAAATACGAGGATATGGTTTGTTGAAGTTCCGCGTGACGTCACGGTGTGGTACACTTTTTAGTAACAAGTGACGTCACAAGCCCCCACTCCCGAACTTAGTCGCGCTTTATCTTCGTCAATTGTTAATGATTTGGTAAAGCAAAAAATACGTGTCCAATATTACTTCCAATCGAAATGACGGACTAATTAGAATTATATTTTTTTTTACCCAGGTAACATCCCTATTGTCAGTTTTTTGACATCGCGCTCGTGTTGTAGCCTTTGTGTTGTAGTCTAACGAAACGAGCGACGAACGAAAAGCGGCTCGGCTCGTGCTCGGTTCGCATAGCGTAGACGTACTCCAACACTTTTCCTAAAAACTGTACCCTTGCAGCGGATAGGCATGATAAAAAGCGGGCGAGTTCGAACTAGGGTCGAGTTCGGACAAAGCCTTATTTACTCGTTGCGTGCTTGATTTACAGAGCAGGTAATTAAATTAGTGCGCTTTTATTAGATGCCTTAGGATGTGACTTAACCTTCAATTAAAAGTACTAGACTATTAAAAACCCCGTCATTATCATTCACTCAACTTTTTTGTACCCTGCAATCAGACCCTAAACTTCACATTAATTTATGTATCTTTCTACACAAAAACAGCGTTAAAAACATTACCAGTTCCGGTCCCTCGAATTTCTCGTAGAAATTAATCACTATAATTTGAGATGACAAACACGGATAGTCACAGAGCTCGCTCAAGGTACCAACGTATTATAAAGAAACTGATATCATCTTGTCGCGATCAAATAATATGTCAAATTAATTGCTTCATGCTTTCTACACGTGAGATGTAGGTGAGACGCCATGCTTTTCTTTAATAATAAGCTGTAATTGTTAATTTTATGAAGGCAAATTGGGTAACAAAAGAATTACCATGGTAAAATAAAACAAAATTACACTCGAGAGCAATGAATCCGGGTCACTTAAAGAAGCCTATAAATCTCGGAAACTAAGTATGCTAGCTTAATGAAATAAATTGTGTTTAATTGACAATTCAATACCCTTAAATTAAGGTATTAAAACTTCTTAGTTATTGTAAATTTATGTCACAAAAAAAAACAAACCTGAAAAGGGATTTTCGAAGATGTAACTTTCTACGAAATTAGGCATTTGATTTTGCTTTTGTTTCTAATCTGTCATTGTCGATTCTAACCAAAGAAATATTCTAACATAAACTTTTTAGAAGTCTATGACTTGTCAATTTTTCTCTTTCAGTAAAGTCATTGTATCGACCACATGCACTCTTTTTTAATTTGCCTTTAAATAGTAAATCCCAATATTTAACATGGTCCTTCGAGCCGGATTAGTGGGTAAGTATATAAACCATATTGATATTTATTATTCAAACTGTAATCATGTCGCTTACACCTTAAGAATGCACCAGAATTCTCACAATGCTGGAAACCGGCAGCCAGGACTATCGGTGTGTAGCTGTCAACAGTACAAAGAGTGTTCTGACGTTACGAGGAAACTGGCTCTTACCTACGCAGACTAGGAACAGGCAGAACCAGGTGTACCACAGCACGAGAAGATCGATACTTGGTGACCACCATGCTACGTAATCGCTTTCTCACAGGAACTGAACTTACAAATCAGTTAGTAGTATATTTGTTATTAATTTGATATGATTATAGATATTTATTTTTCATCAAGATTTATATCAAAAGAATGTAGTACCGTGTCACATTACCCGAATCACAGTTTTCATACAAACTGACAAGAGAATGTCAATAGATTAGTATGAAAGGGTAATTAAGTGATCATCTACGAAACATAGTATAAGCGTTTTCGTTTGTAGAAAAGACATTGTTTGAGTTTTCTAAACGCTAACGATAAACTTGTACGAATGACAATTATTGTAGTGAGTGAAGTTCTGAATTTAAACATAACATTATTCAGCCAATTAATTTTCTAAAACGCTTAATTTTAATACCATGACTAATTCTGCAATGCCTTTTCCATTTGTTTGCAGACCAAATAGGTAATCTCAGATCAATAAATTGATCGGCGTTAATTGTCTATTCTGTATTTTATAGCCGAGTCTGACAATCTACTATTAGATTTGAAGAGGTAATAATGACTCACATACACTTATGTTGAAGTTTAGCTTATAAGCCCAAAGATGGAAAGTACCTATTGTAAAAATCTATAAGTACAACTAATGATATTGTGAAAGAATTTTACGCGTTTCACATTAGTTTCGTCTAATATATTTAAGTAGGTATTATTTTCGTTGGTATCTATAATAATAAAAAAATATTAAAAATTTATAGAAGCGTGATTAAAATATCTATAATAGTCATCATCATCATCATCAGCATATATAATGTCACACTGCTGAGAACAGGCCTCCTTTCACAAATGAGGGTGAAAGGGACTGGGCGATACACCACCACGCGTGCCCACTGCGGATTGGTGGGGGTAGGCTAGTAGTCAACCTACTGTTGGAATTTTTCAAGCTGCCTAGGAGGCATCCAACTAGCTTAACGACTATCACAATTAAGTGATAACCGGGACCAACGGCTTTACGTGCCTTCCGAAGCTATGTCTATATCTATAATAATACTATGATTTAAACAAATTATTCCTAATATAAATCCGAATATTCCATATTATTCGCTTAAATGTTGCGCTCGTTTTACACCTAAATTTGCTATCAACTATCCGGAAATAATCAACAATTAATTGAAACTTGTAAGTTACGGATTGCATCTATTTTATAATCTGAACTCGTCATGGGATGCGAAATCTCACGCCTCAGCTTTGTAGATAATAATTTGCAATATATATTTATAACGAAGTCGTGTTTCAGTGATGCGTCATCGCGTAGGTTCCAGTCTCTGTGGCTATCTTTCTTATTGATAACTAAAGATACTTTACCTTTATAGGTTATCTTTACCAATATTTGAACAAATATTTATTCATCTGAGAGATTATTTTTCAGCCGGTACCTAACTGTTCATTTTAATTGAGAACAGTTTTTGCATACACTTATCACAGAAATAGCTTACCCGTAATTATCTAGCGATTTTAGAATTGGTCCTAAAAATTTAAATGCGGATTAAATTTTTATTGCGTGAAAACAAGAAACATTATGTGTAGAACCAAACTGCAGTTATTTCCTGAGACAACTCTATCTATCTCATAATCTTTATATATCTTTTCAGTGCATGTTGTAAGATCCTAAAGCGCAACCATCTACAAACTATGTTATTACTTACTCCGATTTGTCCTTATTAATCGTTCTCTACACTTGCGCATTTATCACTACAAGCTGCGTATGCGCAGACTGTGAAGCACTAAATAGATAAGTACAGATGGACTATTGCCTACAAGAAAAATTCTACTATGCCAGATAATTTCTCATAATGTTTTGGTCCACCTAAACTTTACTAATTTATGTCCATAAGCCTCAGATATAATGGAATGCCTTAATTGGAACTGAGAGTCATATACATTACAGCTTCAAGCATACGCCGGTAATAGCTATGGTGGCTTTTTGCTATGTTTTCATCATAACGTATTCTTATATCAAAAATTCATTCAAAAGCTGAAGTCCACAGCAATGCTTTTAAAGTTTTCTCACACTCTCTTATGTGTAGTGAGGAAACATCCCGGCCGGTAAGTACGCATGCCTTATATTACTTATATGATGATGCTTGATGAAGGATGCTTGATGTGACCACACCAATGATTTTATCACAAGACCTTACAACGGCTCCCAATTATTGCACTCGCAATTTCTGTGATTCTCGGCTATGTATGCCTGTGTGTTACTTATTTCAAGGAAAAAGGAAAGCGAACCCTCTGCATATATCTATTTAGTGTCGATATTAATCAGCACGCATGCTTATGCCAGCTATTAACAACTAGCATCAGATTGCGTCCAATGTCTTTGAATTAAAGATAGATATTCCTGGTTGTTTAAGGATGATGAAGCGTTAAGAGTTTATTGATTAACTAGCTGTCCCCCGTGGTTTCAACCGCGTCCCCGGGATAAATCTTTCTCCATACCATAGGCTATCTGCACTCCAAATTTCATGATGATCCGTTGAGTAGTTGAGGCGTGAAGGCGTAACAAACAAACAAACTCACTTTCGCATTTATAATATTAGTTACAATTAGGATGCTTGGAAGAAAGAATTGTGGGTAAAATACTAAATATGAATATTTAGATAGAATTAGTTATAATTATTATAGAAATGTTTTTTGATGGTAAGCGGTTACCGTAGCCATATGGACACTTGCAACGCACGAGGCATCACGCATTACCGATCCTTCTCCCCTCCCCAATGAGCTCTGGCGACCTTACCCACGCGCAGGAAACAACATAAAGTTATTTGGCTGCGGTATTATGTAAGGTGGGAGGTACTTCCCCAGTCGAGCTGCTCCTTGAGCGAATAACGCTATGCTCTAGCTACTGCTACTGCTCTCTTAAATGTTATGTTAAACAAAATATTTATTATCTTATCAACTGCTTAATGGAATCTACACGTACAGTTATAGGTATAGGATTGTGGAAAACGTAGAGTTATGTCTTGGAAACAAAAAATGTATCAAGACAGTTACAGTAAATTTATTTTAAAGTCCAAATACCACGGCTACAAATGAGCATGACAAGCTTACTGAAGTACCGTAGAAACTAGCCTCATCAGCTACCGCTACCGTCAGTAAACTGAGTTGATTTAGCTTCTCCGTCGCTCTTGGATTTATTCAACTGATATTCTGCAACGGTCAGGCTGCAGTGATATTGTGGTTGTTGTACTCAGAACACGCTGTAGAGCGAAGCGTGAACATTTTAGATATTTTTTTTTATTATCAATTTGTTCATGGAATGTGAATGGCGAGATTATCGTTTGAAAATTGTGATTTTATAGTGGTATGATGATGGGGTAAAAATAATTTCTATATATAAAAATATTGTGGCACGCAGCCGCCGCACGCAAATGTCAGTGCGATTAGAATGTAAATACATGTATTATGTAATAAGAATTTGCTTGTTTAGAAAAGAGTAATTGCTGAGTTTATTTCCGGCTCTTCTCAGCAAATGTAACCTTCCGAACCGGTATTAGAGTCAGACTAATCATAAGTGCCTGCGAAGACCTATTTGAAATAAATTATTTGAATTTGGTACACAACAGTTTGTGGAAGATAAGCCTTTATATAATAGTGTTGATTCTGTTGTTTAAAACTAAACTAATTTAGTCTCACTATATCACTTTCTAAATGAGAAAAGGATATAAATAATTTAGTCCTGTCAAATTAGGCAAAATTGGTTACGTCTATTTACCAGCAAATCAAAACGGCAAAGGCAGGTTTATATATGTTCTATCCATCAATAAAGTGTGTAAAAAAGAGATGTGATGTGATTAAAATAAGTTTTGTGCAATTTGCAACAGAAACGGCACTAATAGGTGTGATGAAAGTTTTGTATTTTCAGATACAAATTCTTCAGCCAAATCAGTCTCTACTTCCAATAGTTTCACGGTATTTAATTCAAAAATTACATCATACCTATGGGATACAACAAAGAGTAGATTAATATTAAATTATTAAATCGCACCCGCTCATGACCACAGCTACCCAAGCTCAAGGTTATCGCAGTGAGCTAGTTGCGGCATTCCACCTTAACCGCTTTATACCAACCTGCCTCAACAGTTTCTATGGCCCCTACCATGAATCTACCAGGCCCGTTCAGATGCGACTATCGATAGGCTCCCAACACCTTCTACAAACCTTATAAAGTAAGATCCTTTTAAAGTAGAGCGTTGACATTATGACATTATATACAATGGGTTTTTCTCCACTGATATTCCATTATGGTGCGAAATTGTAAATCAGTTCTAGCCGTTATTAATTATCTTGGTTACCGACGTTTATTTTTTCCGCGCTTTCCCTCAGTGATTTATTAGGTCCTGGAATGTTTTTTATTTATTGGAGTATATTAATCATTTCGTAGACTGTTCGCCTTGTTAACTTAAAACTTGAATGGAAAATAAATAGTCAAACATTTTAGAAATCAATATGTTAAAACCATACGTTTAATAAATCAACTATATCGCGTCTCACGGTTTTAACTACGTTCCCGGGATGGAAAGTACCGTATGTCCTATTTCAGGACCTAAAGTAACTATTGATATGCCACATGAAATTCTTCCAAAATGCACATGGTAGGTCGTAGGTATCGCTGAAAACCAGCGTTGTGGCGCTTGCCGTCGCAACTTCATGCTGACCGATTACCTTTTTCGACACACCTTAATTTTAATGTATTTCGTGTGTCTAAATAAATTTATTATTTCTTTCTTTCTTTACATACACCCCCACACACACACACCCCGCCAAATTCGAATTTGTAATATTAAGTACTATAATACTAATAGATTACACCACCATAAGCATACTCATATAAGTCCATATACTCGATGTCTTATACCACCGGTAACACGATATTTACACAACTTAAATATTCCAGTATAATAAACCATTAAGACAGGTAGTAGGGGCCCATCATCGCTGATAGGCGCTACATGATTATTTCCCCCGGTAACTCGTCAGCTCTTAATATAGCCTTACTTTGTAAACTCACACGTTACGTGCCTTCAAGACAGGGAGCAGTAATAAGGGTATTATTACATCATACAACTTGCGATCGCGCATGCTATCCCATATTTTGTAACCTTTGTAAGTTTCTGTGACACTTGCGATGTTTATTATGTAGTTTAATCATTTTAATTTTTACAATGTGTAATATTTCAGTTTTTATGGCGTAATTATTTTTTATTTAATACAGAAGTATTTTATGAAAAATAAGTACATATCTTATGGTGCGTCCATGCTTGGCGAACCGAGTACGAGCCGAGCCACGAACGAGCACACGATTGAGCACGATTCGCGTAGCGTGGACGGGCTTACGAGCCTCGAACGAGCATTCGTAGCGTGCTCGACTGCGCTCCGCCCGATTGACAGTTTTTTTACGAACACAGGGATTCGCATCGCGCTCGTTGTAGGCTCGTTGAAGGCTCGTTAAGGACGTCCACGCTTGAAATCGCGCGGAACGAACGCATCCTGTTCGTTCGAGGCTCGACTCGTGTTCGCTTCGCGTAGAATGGACGCACCATTATGGTTTCTTACGAGTTCATCATCATCAGCCTATAATGTCCCACTGCTGAGCACAGGCCTCCTTCCACATATGAGGGTGAAAGGGAGTCTTACGAGTTAGTTAAAAATAATAGTAAATGATATATTATTATTATTATTTTGTAATTTGAATACATAAAGGTAGAGAAACTAAGATATTATTTTAATTATGTTTGAGTGACAATATAAAATGCACTCCTAAGTAACCTTATTAAGTATTAAGTAATTTCACTTCACGATTAGAATCAAAAGCTTTCGATCGTATTTAATCAATGAAAAGAGACATGGAAAGTCGTCGTATAAATTTAATCTTAGACTCGTTATAATCAATGTAGAATGTTACGTTTTCCGTTTCATGACATATCTATAGATGGTAATTGCGATCCATAGGTTTGATGAGGATCGAAGATATGATCAAGGAAGGGAATTTTCTTCATTATGAACTATAGCTATGCCCCGCGGTGTCACGAGCGTTAAATACGAGTGACACATGCGTGATATTTGGTGTGTTAAAAGTAGTTAGAACACATGTTGTCCTTAGATTAGCGCATTCAAACATACAAACTCTTTGGTTTTGACCAAAAAATCACTGCAGTATGGTAGAAAATAGAAATATACATATTTCACTTTCAGGAACTTTTAATATACCTCACACCCAACAGGATTAAAAAAACAATTTTCTCTAAAGTTACTCTTTAGTAAGTTTGTCGTGCCAAATTCACCTACACTTTGGAAGTTTCTATCTACCAATTAGTAAACTAGATTTTGACTAATAGCAATGGAATATAAACTGCTTGAACGATTTTAAATCGTTCAAGATAAACTGGTATCAGGTATAAACGACATCAATATGACTCGGACTATCTCAATGATGACAGATTGATTGATTCTGTGTGCGACACATTCCTGCAGACAGTTGTGGATCGTGTTAGTTGGTTATAGACCAACTAACACCTCCTGGGTCCATGACAGGTCCAATTATCAACTTTTCACAATATGAAATATATCCGTATTATATAATATCCGGGTTGCATAAATTGCTTTCACTGATAAGAAATGTCAAAGGAAAAATAGTGTGCTCATGAAAGAAAGTCATTAAAAATGTATAATCTTTAAGAATCACCAACACTTTTTATATGCAAATGTTAAGTATGTTGGTTTGATCACAATATCACTGTGGTATAGTTAGGTCAGACGTGGTAAGCATGAAGGTGGTCACAAATTCTCAACTGAGGCACTGAGGTAGACAGCTAGGTCAGGCAACTTACCTATTGAAATGAAACATGGTGTAACAGATGCTTTTCTTTAGGTTTTTTTTTTTAAATTAAATGGGCTTGCGTTTGGCCACTGACCCGCCCATAAGGGGCGATGACGAAGCCTAAGATGAAACACGCTTACCCAGAAGAAACCTATTCACTCTGGCCTTGAAAGTTCCTAGATGTGTTTCCTAACGCTTACAGCGTTAGGAAACACAGACGCCGGAAGCAAGTTCCACTCCCTTGCTGTCCGCATTATAAATGAAGATGCAAAACGCTGTGTCCGTATTTTCGGTATGTCAACAACGTAAGGTTTTATAATGTTAGCATAATCTATCGTCGGCCACTGCAGTATCGACTATCGTGTCTTTTACTTCCAATTTCCGTATTTTTCCTTTGCGTGACATTACCTTAAATGACTTTCCACTATTGACTTCCAGAATAATAGAGTGCACGCTCAACAATTTATTAAGCGCTTGTTTTTTGTTTACCTGTTAATTTCAGCTCGTGGTATACTTTCAGTATGCGCGTGCGACATTTTCGTGTCAGTGTCTATATTTTCAATCAAATGTAGATGCAGATTAAGGGGTATTTAATATTTATTTATGTATAATTTATTCGTAAATAGATAACGTTATGTCACATGATAAGCGTATGCGTTTTACCAAGTCTTGAACTAGACTTTGTACGCACGCGAACTTGTTCACGTCTTATCCGGATATGTCTAAGTATATTGGTATTCTTGATAATATATTAGCTGATGAATAGGTATATCAACAAAATTCTGTTTTCCGCCATCTGCCCGATCATTATTGTCACCATGCCTGTTTGTTAGTGTATTTCTTTTTCTTTTCATATTGTATGTTTTAATATGTTTGTATGTTCGTGATGACATGGACGTGGGCCTCGACTGGAAACCAGCGCGAGGGTCAATTCTTTATTTTGACCTGAGCATTGTCCTGGCATCACGCAAAATTACATTACTATTTAATTTGTCATTGTTAATTCCGTCACATATATTATATTGTATGTCATTAATGTAATGTTGTGTGTTGTCATAAATTAAACTTATTTCATTTCTTTCTGTTAGTTTGTTCTTTATCAGTTTCATTTCATCTTTATATAACTATCTACTATATTAATTATAAGTACCACGAACCGGTGTTAGAGCCAATTTTCACGTTTCACATAAGTGACTTGAATGTTTTACATTGTTTTTGTGATCAGTGGTAACTTTGTAGCTTATTCCTCACACAGGTCATCTGATCCCAAACTAAGCAGAGCTTGTATTATGGAAACCAGATACTTGACTGATATAATACATATACTACTTTTTGTTTGTAAATACATACTTAATATATATAATTACACCCAGACTCAGGACATACAGACATGTTCATGCACACAAATGCATGTCCTGTGCGGGAATCGAATCCACGACCTGCGGCGCAATAGGTGGAATCTTTGCCAGACTCTTAACCAACTGCCCCAACTGGCCCGTCAAATGTAAGCAAGCAATAATACGAATTTCTCACAACAAAATACTTTATTTAAATCTCACTTCATAGATAACTTATATTTATTAATTTCACAATTATTCTACTTCACACTGTTGCTCAGAACACTACTCGTAATAGAATGATCCGTCTCGAGTCGTAAACATGTTAAATTGCTTTGTTAAATTGTTTCAGAGTCAAAGTCAATAGTGACACTTTATATGTACACGAGAACGGACATCCCTTTTATAAAACATTCAAAATAACAAAGTATCAGATACAAAATGAAGAAAAATAATTTAGAATAATAAAATGATTACACACGAGAACGGACATCCGTTTTATAAAACATTTAAAATAATAAGGTGAAAAATAATAATTTCAGATACTAAATAAAGATAATTCAATTTAGAATATTAAAATGATTACAATAAGTAGGTACCCTATTAGGGTCTACATTTAATAATAGCCTTTGATTTAAATTTTGAGCTTTTATTGTGTATATAAATACTTGCATTATTTACAAATCGATGATTTTATAGGTGTGTGTTTCCCGCAGTGACAGGTATATACTTATCTTTTGTAGGCAATTAAAATGTCAATAATACAAACAGCAAACACGTAAATCACCATCATAAATATTTTCGTATAACTTTCTATACAATAGTCACATTGGACTAGCTAGAGTAAATCAAATGAGAGGAGAGATTTGTTACAGAAAGCGTGTCTGAGTGCAATTCTAATTCGAATAACAGCCAATAAGCATTAAAACCTCCAGCAGGCGTTTTCATTATTGGTACACTTATACGTTTAAATATAAACTTTATATAAATAAAAATTAAGATCTATTTTCAAACAAATTTTCATATATCTATAATCAAAATGTCTAAGATCCCTGGAAACTATTAGCGGCAGCGAACGACTCTTTGAACCAATGACTCATTTAGTAGTCAATTCATGAACGATACTAGTTTTCGTAGCGAACATGGAAATTGTAAGCAGGTCTTGAAGCTATTCATGTTATCTTGCCTGTGGCTAGTCTTTTACTACGATAAATGGCATTTGCCAGTGATTAATAAATTGGCTTAAGTATTTAGCATCCATATGGATGAAGGTTGGCTCATGCGCTAACTGGCTAGAGCGGCCGTATGCAATCTTAGATAATTTAAAATAAAATTAAATCATTTTGAGGTAGGTAAGGACATTTCTTAATATCTCTGACATATTCTTAATGATAATTAGTTCAAACCATTTGTGTTTTTATTTTTAGCTTACCTATAGGTACAAAACTGTGGATTTTGCTTGTGTTATTCATTATAAAGAAATTATATATGCATTATTGGTTATATTATTTATAATTTTTAATTATATTATAACGGGCCAGCTGGTGAGGTTGGTTAAGACTCTGGTTAAGATTCTACCTATCGCGCCGCAGGGCGTGGGCTCGATTCCCACACAGGATATGCATTTGTGTGCATGAACATGTCTGCATGTCCTGAGTCTGGGTGTAATTATATATACTGGGTGGAGATTTCCAGATGGCATATTTTGGAAACCTGTGTTGGGTTAGTCATGCTGAATAACTTTTACTATGGGACCAACACTGAATTCTCAAAAAAATAATTTTTACTTTTCATACATTATGACCGAGCAAGGTTGATATTTAACTATGGAAGGAAAAAAAAAATTGAGAATTCACTATCGGTTCCATAGTAAAAGTAGTTCAGCATGACTTACACAACATAGGTTTCGAAAATATGCCAGCTCGAAATCTCCACCTGTTATTAAGTATGTAGTTACAAACAAAAATTAGTATATGTATTATATCAGTTATCTGGTTTCCATAGTACAAGCTCTGCTTAGTTTGGGATCAGACGACCGTGTGTGAGGAATGTCCCAGGAAGTTGACCAGCCCTGAATTTCTCGTTACATTAAATACCTATATTTTTTTAGGCATCATATAGACGTATGGAAGCACGCAGATTTCGCTATGCACAAAATTCTAATTGCAGTTATGCCATTTCTTCGTATCATAAACGCAATGCTATTGGCTGATTATCTGGAATGCTTCATAGTAATTAAATGTTTATTGGACGAGCGTATTCGCGTTTTAATTGCTGTATTTGCATTGCACATGGATACGAGAAAAAAAACTGATTTTATCATGAAACAAAAAATGTTACAGTTCGCTTAAATTACATTAGCAAAGACAGCATCAAAAGTTGCTCAACTACCCTAAGCACCCTTTAATAATAATCTATTGTTATTTTAGTTATTTGTGTAAATAAGGCACAGCTACTGAATACAAATTAACTATAGTTAACATAAGATGAATACTTCATCTACGGGTAAGTTTGCACTCCGATGATAGCTGAGCACATTATTCAATTGAAGTTATCATTATAGTTTGTACTATCTGCCCGGCGCGACTTCGTTTGCGTGGTGTCCTACCCTATAACGTACCCTACCCAACCGCGCAAAGGTTACATTAAAAAAGTTTATATAGACGTAAATTTTTCTTAAATTTTCTTATTTTTTTTTCGTAAAAACCTTTTTCTTCTTTTTCTAATACCTATTCCCTTAAAGCGCTATTTAACTAATATACTGTTTCAACGGCCACGTAAATAATGTCACATTATATGACAATGACAATAGAGTGACGTTATTTACGTGACCCAGTATATTAGTTAAATAACGTTTTATGAGTAAGGGGGTTAGAGTATTAGAAAACTTAAAAAAGATGGATGACTTCGGTAAAGTCTTTCTCAAGTTATGGCGTGACCAAGGGAAATAGGGATTAATCTATCTATATATATAAAATGCTTTGTCCTGAATGACTGACTGACAATCAACGCACAGCCTAAACCGCTGATCGTAGAGACCTGAAACTTGGAGGGTCTGTTCTTTGTATGACGTAGGCATCAGATAAGAAAGGATTTTCCGAAATTCTACCCCTAAGGGGGTGAAAAACGGGGGTAAAGTTTGTATGGGACAACGTGATTCCTTGGTCCGATCTACTTCAAATTTGGCATAAACCTTCCTTAACAGAATTGATGCAAGATGTGTTTCGTATTTTATTGAAAATCATCGCCTAACGGGGTCAAAAAGGGGAAGAAAGTTATTTTAGGGGTGATTTTCATCGAAGTTGATATCAATACTCCTTAGTACTTTTGATCTAAATAACATTTTTTATTTTGACACATGTTTGAAATCCCAATCCGATTTTCACAGATTACAGAATAAGGCAGATGGAGCGAACGGAACACGGGAGCGAGGCCAAAAAAAGCAAATACAAATTGAAAAACACATACCTGGTATTCTTTATTGAATTTGTATTTGCTTTGTTTAAAAAACTTTATTTAACGGAAAACACTTTCTTTTAAATAAATTAGCATACAGCAGATTTTAAACATAGCAAATACAAATTCAAAAGCGAATACCAGGTATGTGTTTTTCAATTTGTACGGTACCTAATTGCTTTTTTTGGCCCGTGTTTCGCGCGCTCAATCTGCCTTTTGTTCTGGAAACTGAAATGCTCTTTAAAATTGGAATGTCAAATATAAAAGAATATTTATACTTTATACTTTATTTATTTTGCTTTCCTTACATAGGTATACAATGTTACATAGGCACCTTAAGGTAAATAAATAACACTATACACTAAGGACCCTGTTGGGCACTAAGCAATGTAGGAGAGAGGAGGAAAAATTATATAAAATTTAATCATTAACTTAACTTATCGCTTAAGTATTCATTTATAGTATAGTAAGATTTTGTTATTAATTTAAATCGGATTAGAAATCGAAATTTGTTTGGAAGTTAATTTTCTCGGAGTTTTTGGCGGGAACTAGCAGAGTGACGTTGCGTTTAAATTTTTAAATACATAAATTCGTGGATTTTGAGTTTTATTGCATATTATCGGTGGTATTTTATCCAATAAAGATCAATCCATTTGCACCAGTGAAGTGAAATGAAATGAATTATGTGTATCGTGTCTTTTCAAAAGTCCGTGAAGAGTTTTAGTACATGACCACCACTGTAGGTATAACATGACTTTTATGGACAGTGACTGACTGCATGAGTTGAGGACTATGTGAAAGTGATTTATTGTGACTAGAACTTATATAATATAACTGGAAATTGGCAAAATACACACCCGTGTGACGCCAAAAAAAAAGTACATTTTCTCTATTTCATTAGAATATTTTGATTGTAGTTAATTTAATTTCTTTCTCATTTGTTGTTATAATAATTAAATAAGATTTGAGTTCGTTTTTTTGTGTAGGTATAATATAGGTTTTAGTCTTTGATTAAGGATACATCCAGATAGAGAGTCGCAGCTGTGCACGCGTCGATAAAAATACGCTCTAACTGTTAGGGGCTAAATCAAATAAAAATGCAAAATAATGATCAATATTTAAATTTCTCACGATTTTAATTGGAATATTTTAACAACTACTATCATTATGAACGTCATTATGACAAGCAGAATGACGCAGAGGGAGCGTAAAACGTAGCTGTTACGCGCAGCAGCCTATAAAAGTTGGCCTGTTTTGTATATTAGTGTAGTATGGCGACGTTCTTTCTAGGTATATTTATTTCTATGGTTTTAGTTTTAATTTGTAAAAATATCTGTGTTCGATTTGTTGTGTCTAATAATCAGTGGCGTGCATTGGTTTTCGAAGCGGAAAATTTAAACCGTACGCGGGTGAAACCGCGGGGGTCTGCTAGTTTTTATATATATAGATAAAAACGTTGAATTTCGTCATGTGCTACTTTTGATGCTATACAACGTGCAATTATATTTTCGTTTCTGTTTTTCGAATTAATTCTGACAATTAATAATGCAGACTGGAGACTTGTTTCTGTTTTTTGAAGTATTTTTGCTCGATTCATAAAGTAATTAGAATGATTTAATCTAATCTTAGTTCCATAAGAAACGAGTACCTAATCGAAGTAAAAATAAATTTTAAAATTATGAACTCTATTAGACTATTACAGTGAATTCTGTGAAACCACTTCATACCACCACCATAGCCAACTCAACAAGATAACTCAATAGAGGAGTTGGCAAAGCAAGTGCAAATATTTTCAAGTAATGATAATGGATTCTCTTCTACTTCTATCATTTTTGAAACCTAAAAAAATAATGGCTTAGTCATTTTTAACCATTTTGTATTTTACATAGTTTTTTTTTTTTTAATTCAGTCCTTAAAATATATGTAGTTGTGTTTAATTGCAGTTTAAAACTACAGAGAAAAAGTAGGTTGTAATTTGATGCAATTCCTAGCAACTTGACATACCAAGATGAGTCTAAGATTAGATTCAATACCTTAAAAAAATGTATTAGCAACGATGATATTAATTTATTAATACCGTAGTGTTATTATTATTTAATATATGCTGTCATACAAACAGCCATTATAAAATAATGTATCATAAATCATCTCTTATGCTGTCTCTATAGTTTGTACCCACTCTGATCCCATTTCCAGATTTAATTCCGGAACAAAATAAAACAGAAACAGTCATAAATTAGTTCTCAATTCCGCTACCTACATGAAGATATCTTATTCTAAGTACTTTACGCTTTAACATAAGTACAAGAAAATACCAGCCCTAACTAATGAAAACCTACTCATTAACGCGATTAGTCCGTAAATGGGGCTGTCTCATTTGACAAAGCATCGCCTACATAGCTTCGTTCAAATGAATCCAGCAAATTAGCGTTCACCTTTAATACATATTATAATTTATTCCACGTATACAAATGGCTTCAGTCTATCGTGCAGTTGTCTGTATGTGTGTCTGGTCATTAGAGAACTAATGAGGGGTCGAAATGGTCACCATTATTGCTGTTGTTCCGCGTAGGTAGTATAGTTATATATAGGTAGTAGTTTAATTGAATTTTATGGGACTTGAGTTTTGCAGCTTTATTGGTTATTTTATGGAGTGTCGCTTAATGAAGACACTTGAGCCGGGTAAATTATCTTATTGCTTTATAAGATCCTGCAATTTTTATTTGCCTTTATCACAAATCGTTTATTTTACCGGTATGCAAGATTTTCTGTATTATTAATGATATTATAAACACAATGTTGCACGTTTAATCAGCCTCAGGTATTTTTATTTACAACAAATATGTATAAAATACAATCTATATTTACAAAATATAATCTATATATAGAAAATTTCCTCAAGCCTGCCGCTGCTTCCGATTAACGGCAAGGTTCCCAGAAGGCTGGCAGCGTTTCCTCTTTGGATAGCCAAGCTGACGCGTTGGCGGAAAAAGCTCCCCGCCCGCTGGTCTCCGGAGGTCTCGATCAATTTTGAAGACAAGGTGCGAGCAAAACGGCGAGCTTCTGACCCCCATGGTCCCAAGGTCTCGACCGCAAAAGGCATAAAAATATAATTGGGTCCAATCGAAGCATATTTTTTGAATTTTGAATTTTCCGCACTGGCCGCCGCTGCCCCTGCAGCTTTACGTTTAATTATTAAATTCACCATGGTTAGATTTTTCACGATTTATTCTAAATAATTATAACCGAATAAAAACTTTAAAACCACATTACAAAGCTAATAACTTCCTTAATTTGTGGTAATGATAAATAATTACTTTAATGCTTGCAAAAATCTTAACAAAAAACACACGACGTACCCAAGTATAGTTATTAGATAGGAAATGTGCCTAACATAATTTCAGTCAGTTCTTATTTTGGAACTGCGCTTGCGCTCAGTAATGAGTGTTAAAAGTGGGCGTGGGCAGTTCAACAAGTGCTTACATTTATAATCATATCAAAATCGATCCGATTACATGTTAAGTTCATTAAACGTCTGACCACTGATCGTTTTCAGCGCAAAGTGCCAATCATTACGTGTCATTGATCTCGGATTATGTATAATTTAAAGATTAGTATATTTAGCTTGTCAAATTATTTTTTGGTAATGATCGGACACTTTTTGTTATTTGAGACACTTATCTTAAATTTATGTGCATTCTTGATTGTTATTTAGAGGTGTTTGTTATTGAAGTATTATTACGTACACTAATGCTAGCATCGTGTCATTGATCCTAGATTAATTTATGTGTAATGAATGACTCTTTTTTTTTTCGTTGGTATTGGTATTTTTTTAAATTATGTATACCACAGGCATTTCTCGGGTTAGTTTTTTTTTCACGTAGATGCCTCGGGTATTGCATACATCATAAGAGACGTTTGCAACTACCCTCTCTCCCCCTCTCCTAATGACTCCTGGCAACCGTACTGACACGCAGTGTCTGTAAGGTAGAAGTACTTCGAGCCCCAGTTGAGCTGCTCTATGCTCTACTCTACCTCTTAGAATCTATTAGAATATGTTTTAATTAATTACATTTTTTTTAGGTATAACGAATTTATGGCCATACAAGTTTGATACGTATTTATACACAATTTAATGAACAGAAGTAAAAAGTTTACATGATGTTTATTTTTTTATATATATACAACTAAGTCGGTAAACAAGCATACGGCCCGCCTGATAGTAAGCGGTTACCGTAGCCATATGGACGCTTGCAACACACGAAGCATCGCTCACGCGTAACCGACCTTTCCCCCCTCCCCTATGAGCTATGGCGACCTTACTCACGCGCAGGAACACAACTTTACACAACATAAAGTTATTTGGCTGCGGTATTCTGTAAGGTGGAGGTACTTCCCCAGTCGAGCTGCTCTTTGAGCGAATAAACGCTATGCTCTACCTCTCTCAAATCTGAGATCTGTATTGGATCTAGATAAGTGTTCTCAAAGGAAAAAATACAGAACAACGATAGAAATTGATAGAAATAATAGATGAAGTTTTTTGGGCAGGTGTATTACAAACTAAACCAATCCCTGAAATAAACACAGGTAGTGAATGCCCGTCAAAGGTAACTTATATTGACATTTCGCAACTTAAATTTAAACACACCCACTGATACAGACACTAAGCGCAATTTATGAAGCATAAATATGTACGTAAAGTATTTAATTTCACAGCATGGAGGCTATGTCAGTTACTTCAAAATCTTTATTGGAGAAAGCAATGTACTTACACAGTAGCAATTATTATGTAAGCCTGATATAGATATTCTCGGCCATGTTATATTTTATTCAGGATTCAAAATTCAAAATTCAAAATTCAAAATCATTTATTCAAATAGACCTTCGCAGGCACTTATGAAAAGTCTGACTCTAATACTCTAATACCGGTTCGGAAGGTTGCATTTGCTGAGAAGAGATTCAAAGAGGCTCTGTAGAATTTAATCTGTTGTGTAAATGTTTAACTATTTAGTTAAAACTAATCAATTTACAAGGACATCTTTCATTTCTTTACGCTTTTATTTATTTATTGAGATATTTATTTTGGGATATAATGTAAAATATTCTTCGCTTGGTTCTTTATAGTTTTTTTTAACTGTACCTAATTATCCTCCTTTTTGACTAACGTTACATTTAATAAGCAAACTATTAATATTGTGTAAGGTCGATATTCAAATAAAATTGATGGAAATATTATTTTTAGAGAGGTAGAGCAAAGCGTTTATTCGCTCAAAGAGCAGCTCGACTGGGGAAGTACCTCCACCTTACAGAATACCGCAGCCAAATAACTTTATATTGTGTAATGTTGTGTTCTTACGCGTGAGTAAGGTCGCCAGAGTTCATAGGGGAGGGCGGAAAGGTCGGTAACGCGAGAGCGATGCTTCGTGTGTTGCAAGCGTCCTTATGGCTACGGTAACCGCTTACCATCAGGCGTAGAAAAAAATTCTACTTTAAAAATTAAGTACCATTAATCTCTTTACTCTTTGTTATGTACTGTTTAAATTAAAATTTTAACACCTTTTAAATGTATGCAATTTCTTTAGCGTGAACAAGTGGTCAAATTTACATATAGCTTGCATCTTGGTTTTCTTATCGTGACTCGCACACTTTCCCTACTTACGAGGGGTGACACAAATTACCCTGTATTACGGTAATGCGGTGTCTACATTTACCGTTGAGGTAAACTTGACGGCTATTGTGGTGCAGTCCAAGATTTATGAGCTGGTGAAATGGAAAGCTGTCCGATTTGCGTAAAATGGGAGGCCTAATAAAATAAGTAGGTTATTGTCTTCAGCACTAAGATTCCTTGATAGCGTACCATTAAACCAGCTAGCTTTTTATCTAGAAGGAAATTTAGTTGCTTTATACAGGTGCTATAATACCTGATTAGTTTTCTATCTTTTGTTATGATAAAATGAGTAATTGCTGAGTTTATTGTCGGCTCTTCTCAACAAATGCAACGATCCGAACCGATATTAGAGTAAATAATATTAGAGTATTTAATGCCTGCGAAGGACTATTTGAATAAAATAATTTAGATGTTTGGTTGGGTATCAAAACAATTCCTGCTGTAGAAAAATATCTAAATGTAAATGTTTTCATATAGATAAGTTATGTATATTATACTTTTGACCCGTGCATAATAACCTACGATAATAACAAACATATTATGGATGATGTTAATGAGCACGTTTGACAGGTAGATATAGGCAAAGACAAAAAAGTTACTGAAATAAGGACTGCGCTTGAAGCTAAAAATAATATTGAATTGTTACCACTCAATCAAACTAATGCGATAGGTAACAATCCCGAGATAAATTGAGGTAAATAAACTTAAAACAAGATGTAGGTGGACAAATTATTTGTGATGGTTTTAAATTGGAATTATGATGGACTGACTCCCTGTACAAACCTTCATCCTGTATTTTTAACACTCTGTTTCAATAAACTATTGCATCATCATCATCATCATCATCCTATATTGTCCCACATCTGAGCACAGGCTCTTTAACAAATGAGGGTGAAAGGGAACCATTGCATGACACAACATTAAAGACCAATTTAATGACTTAATTTCTTCCCATAAGTCCATGGGAGTATCTGTGAGACGGTCGAAAATAGCCAAGACCAAGATCTCCCCTACATCTTGGTCAAAAAGTGCGAACATACCCCTTACAGAGTTATAGAGTTAGAGGCTTCGCTCTTCATAAGATCTGATAAAGTTTTATCGGTGGATGCGTTTATGAGCTTGTGAGTCTTAGTCTTAGTGTGAGTATTAAGTGTAATTGGTGGGATTGTAGATTACTGAAGAACCTTTCTTCCTGACTACGGATAGTAGATCATTTCAGTCTCTATCAAATGACATGTTGATACATAAATATACCATTGTCTACAAAAAGTAACTGATAATAATTCATTCCCTCTTACAGCTAACAACATAGACAAAGTATTTATTGGCATTTAACCACACTTACTAAATTCCCAATCATTTCAAAGTGATTGCGAGCGCCAATAAATTTTTATACCATTACAGTAGTGTTCCGATTTGATTATTGATTGTTTTTTAAAGAGATTTTATTCGTGGAGTTGATCAATTAGTAGTAAAGATACTTAATATCAAGTAGGTATATCTATAGTACCTATTTACCTAATATGGATAGTTCAGCGTGAGAATTACTAGTAAAACCCTAACTATTGCAAACAAGATAAAAAAAACCTCGTAGGTACTTTATATAAAAATCATTTTACAAAGCTGCGCCCGCGCCGCTGCGCCGCCGGTGGCTCTTCTGACATAACGTTACTTATAACGAGAATACCTACGTATTATAATTTGATTGCCCCCTAAACATGGCATACAAATTGGTATAACTACAAACCTCAGCTTTAAGTGCTAGATGGACAGATTAATGATAATATAACCATAATATCGACACCATAGTCATGTATTAATTTTAATACGTACGTAGAGAATGTGGGATAATTATGGTTTTGTAAGTAATTTTCATGAACATTCAATGTGTTGTTGTGGTTAAGGAAAGCGAAAGTAGATACAATAATTTTATGTTGGGTAAGAGCAACTTAGTGTAATAATATAAGACGTGAAACATCCTGTAATAAATAAGAAGCAGTTATTTAACTTAATTTGATAAGAATTAATAATCACTGAGATAACAGTAACAACGCTTTTGTTTTGAATAATAACCTACTTAGTTAAAAATAATCGAATTTTAGTACGAAGATACAAATCATATAAATAAATAAATATCCTGGGACATTCCTCACACACGGTCATCCAATGGAAACCAGATAACTGATATAATACATATACAACTTTTTTGTTTGTAAATACATACTTAATATACATAATTACACCCAGACACAGGACATACAGACATGTTCTTGTTCATGCACACAAATGCATGTCCTGTGTGGGAATCGAACCCACTACCTGCGGCCAACTGCGCCAGCTGGCCCGTCAAATATTAAATAATGTAAATATTAATATTAAAATAATGTGTTTACTTTTTAGCTTTCAATCTTTAGCTATAATATAAATGTTTATGATAAGTGATACTTTTTGCAACTATTCTTGAACGATTTGTAATGCATAATCATCATAAAGTTTTGTAGTTACGTCAATTTTATACCTACCACTCATTTCTCGAGTTGTAAGCTAATAAAAATGTGAAAGCGTCGTCTAAAATTTCGGTGAACAATCGACATTTGCCAAAAGAAATTCGCAAAGTGCCACAACATTTTTTTCGCACTTGCGTTGCATAGTACTATTAAATTACTATTAAGTATGCTGTGCTTTCGTTCCCACATTATTAACATAAATCGTATTATAATGTTCTCACTTTCTTTTGGGATAGAATTACATGAGTGTAGTCATTTGTTTCTGAGAGTCGTAAATAGTTTTATTCAAGATTGACTGTCAACTAAGCTGTGAAATATAGAGCAATAAACAGTGGGAATGAAATGTTGTGTTTTGATTTTATTGACTATCTTACATATATTGCTCTTTTCGTCAACGTATTATGTAGGTAGTTTAAGCACAAAAATAATTTATGTTTATTATGTCTATATATGGGGTGGATACGAAAATACGACATTAAATTAAGGCGATGATAGCTCAGTGGTAGTGACGTCGGATACCGAGACGAAGGTCCCGGGTTCGAATCCTACAATGAGCTTGAGCTTTCGGTGAAGGAAAACATCGTGAGGAAACCATAGCACGGTGGTAGAGTACTTTGTAGTACCTACCTGTTCAAGTTGAAAATCTGTCGCCAAGCATCTATCGGTGTGTTCCGACAGCTGCACTTGAGAGCCAGTTCCTTCTAGGTTTTAGTGTGCTTCGGCCCCATCATCACTCACCATGGTGAGATTGTGGTCAAACACAGGCCTATACACAATAAAAAAATAAAAATGAAATCACGTAATGTACTCGTATACGATCAACTTTTACTATGGACCAACTTCGAAATCGCAAAAAAAATTACAGCTTTTCATAAAATTTTGCCGAGGAGACATTTTTACCTTTTGTATGAAAAACATATTCAAATGTAAAATCTCTTCTAAGCGGACGAGAAGTGGTTGGAGAAAAATACTATAGGTGCGGCTTTTTTCATATTTCATATAAGTACTTCATGAGGTGCAATGAACTTCATAGATAGTATATTTTTTTACAGTAATACCTACCATGGTTCGGTTTTTATTCCGTTTGTAACATATTTCAAAATGTAGTAGTGTTATCAAACTAAAACCTGCCAGAGAAGGAGTAAAACAACATCTCTTCATGCAGATAGGATGTACGGATTACGGATTAAGCGATAAAAATAGATAGGTAGATTCATAAAATATTGCAATTAAAACATACTCGAGTGGCGACGGATCATCGTAAAAGGTAATCCTAATTGAGATCACTGCACATATCGATTAATAGTGCGAGAGTAATAATTGGAATAATAAAGACAAGTCTGTTAATTTAAATATAACATAACGATATGTAGGAAGTACAGACGCGTTATTAAAGTATAATAATGATAATAATTCAATACAATTTCCACGTTAGGCATAATATTATGCAATCAGCTGAAAAGGATATCAATGCATTCAGCCACGCCACAAACATCAAACATTTTTGTATTGGCTACATTCCTAAAAAATGAAATTTAGTCCGTCAATTAGATTATCATAAAATATTCACATATTGTAGAAAGTATATATATCTATCCTCATATGATATTTCTTTAAACTTTAACAATGCTTCTACTATTCAATTTTTACTAAGTGAACTTTAATGAATTACCGGGCAATAAACGGAACGGGGTAAAGAACCGACCTTGTGGTACTCCTCGGCATTACGTGGAACATGAGAGGGTTATCCTTTTATTTTATTTATAGGCGTATCCTGTTTACTCTCTAAGTGATGGACGTATGACTGACTGTTTATAAATAGACCAAACAACTTTGTACATTTCTCATAAACGGTTGGTTACATTGTCGAAAGCTTATGCTAAAACCAAAATTCATTTTTGCTATTTTGATGCATCCAAATTGCAATTTGATATGCCAATAATAATCAATTACTTATATTTTTATGTACATAAAAACTATGTTTATAAAAACAAGGAAATGAGACTGTCCATGAAATAATTTACAGCTCTATTTGCAACTGAACAAAAAAGTATACCGATGACAAATTGTTAACAGATATATTTATAGCGTACAATCTGACAGTCTATCGATCATCAGGCATGCCAGTGGTGGATACGAACGTTACGTTGGCAGCCGACAAAATATTATGCATATAAAATTATGAACATTAATTATGTTGAGAAGCTTCTCTTCTATGGTACATTAATGCATGAATCTCTATATAAGAAATATATGATCTCTGACGGGTCAATCATCTTGATGAAGCAATGTTAAAGCACCTATTCTTTTAAAGTTATTAGAAATGCCAAAGGTGTTTATTTAAATAGCCCTTAAAATAAAGCGGTAAATGAAAAGTTTAACAAATTGCCAGAAGCTAGCATTAAACTATCTCAGTTTGATTTGTTCTAGTGTTAACATGTTTTTGTTGGTAAATATTGGTGCCGATTCTGTTGTAAATCGGACTAAACTAATTTTAGTCACATCACATCTCTTTCTTAAAAAAATTATTGAAAAAGGATAGAATATAGGCGAAGACTTACCTCAAATTCACAAAAATGGGTTTCATTGAGAGTCGAGTATGTATGACGTAACACAATGAAAATACCAAACACAAAAAAATACTGTGGACAGAAGAGGTTTACCGAATAGAATATTAAAAATTGCTTTGATATTCCCAATAAAAAATTCGTAAGTTACGTCTTAAAAAAATCTTTCGCGTCGAAATTCTCCTTATTTTCAGCGATGACAACAATTTTATTTATAAGAATATATTAGATACAGAATTATATTTGAATGTTAACGAGACACTTATTAAATTTAATGTGTATCTGTAGAATCTAAAGAAAACCCGTAAATAAATGTCCATTTCATAGAGTCGATACATTTATGATTTACCATTTTCAACGCTATTCTAGTGAAGAACGAGTGCTGTCAAAATCGTAGTCAGTCCGCGCCTTAAAGCTGTCAAATTAGTCTTTGCCGTTTTAAATAAAAATAAAATCAAATAAATAAAATTTACATTGGACTAATTTGACACGACTAAATTTCTTACATCCTTTTCTTACGTTCTTTGTTAGAAAGAGATAGTGGGACTAAATTTAGTTTAGTTGTAAACAACAGAATCAGCACCATTCTCTGGAAACGTGACTCGTGAGTTAAGAACCGAGAGATGTATATGTGAGAGTGAATTAATGAATGCAAATTATTACACCTCATACCTCAAGTAATGCGTATACCTACGCATTTTTATCTTTTTAGAGTAGTAAACATATGCTTCAATATTATTAGATTTATCACCGCATAAATCTGGAACATAAATATCGGACAGAATGTGGTTTGTCAAATTATAAATAGTAACAATTTACCTGATGTGTTATGATGGTGTAAAATACACACGCATCATGTGCAAATGCGCTATTCTTGAGAAAATGACGAATGATTGCAGGTTAAAGTACGCGGCTCAGTAAAAATGTTAATAACCATCTTTCCGAAGGATTCTTATTTTTTATTAGTTTTTTAACTACACAAGAAAGATTTATTGGCATGCCCAGTATCTGCCTACTAACTTATTAGCATTTAACGCTACCATCAATGAAACTACATTAAGTAACCAATTGCCAGTTATCGTATTTACGGTTACTAATAAGTACTATTTATTCACTAACTTGATTTATTGACTGTCATAACAGTACTGATGGAAATATAAATTCATTTAGCTAACAAGACATTTATCTTCTTTTCAGATTGATAAGATGGAGTACTCGAGAGAAATGCTACTAGCGCTGATGCTCCTGGGCCTAGTAATCCAAGGACACAGTGCGCCCAGTTTTAGAAGATCTCGGGCTGCAACTTTACCTCCTGAAGAAGAAACTGTCTCAAGCCGCGACAGCAAAATTGAAGATGAGTTTAAAGAAGTCTCTACTACTCCAGAGCCACTTCCCACTAATAGGAGAAACAAAGCTCTAAACCTATTCGGTTACTACCCCTCGTTCTTTTCTTCTAATATAGACTACTCTGAAGATGATGATGATGACGTCAATTTTGCAGTTAATGACGAAAATTTTGATGAAGATCTATCAAGGACTATACCTTCAAGACGTCGCCAACAGAATAAAAAGAAAAACGGGAATGGAGATGGAAATTATCAAAACGACAATATCAATTCATTGCAGTACGACAATTCACCCATCTTCTACATCCGACTGCCTCCCACTCCTTATATGTTTGTCCCTGGTTTGGGATACGTATCTCAGCCCCCCACTCTCGGACCAGCAATGGGACCAATGATGCCTCCAGGCATGCCACCTCAAGTGGATCCATTTATTAACTTACCATTAGACTTCGTATCGAATGGAAAGCCTACAGGCGTATATCAATGGAGTGGCGCTCCTGGATACCCACAAGTCCCACAAATGTCACCGGTGGATCCCTTCGGCTACGGTCCTCCGCAGCCAGTAATGCAACCATCTAGACCAAGCTACAACATGCCTTCATACTCCCAGCCTAAGCCTAAGCCTAAGCCAGCCCCGACTAATTCAAAAGTTACAAATCTGAAAGGCCAGTACATGTTCAATGGAAAACCTGGTGACAATGTCTACGTACTGAGAGATACATACAACTCCATATACTCGGATGCTCTCCAGAATTTCTACCCATAAACAGCGTGAGACTTCTAGAATAGGAATTGAGTTAATGGCTCGTATCGAGCTGCTGTAGGTTACGAATCTCAAGCAAACTGATAAGAGGGGAAACAACTTGCCTAAGGCAATAAATGGAATAAACGAAAGTTTAAGTTATTGACAATAACGAAAGTCAGTTAATTGAGTAAAAAAAAGAAAATTACATATGAGTGTTCAGAAGTACGTTTTCATCATTGTAAGTTATTTAATGGCACTTAAAAATACAATTGCAACCTCGACGAGAGATGATAATGATACTGCCAATTCTTGAAAGTTGCCAAATTGGGTAAATGGCAACGTACTTAATATGTAGTAACTTACCTTCGCTTGCTGTAGTTAGGTAGGTATATTTATAAAATTTCTCCGTCCAATTATATCAACTATAATGTAATACCATTTTGTATTTAAATTATTATTATTATGTGCAAGTAATCACAAATTTTAGTTAAACAGAATAAAATTAAAAGAGATGTAATTCGCATCAACGAGATAATTGTAAACAATTTAAAAGAAAAAGGAACTTACTTTACCGTGTTTTAAGTATCTAATTTTATCTATAATCTACAGAACGATTATTTTCAGATTGAGAGAAGAGGTTTGAACCCTTACCATGAGTTAATGTAATCGATACTCGCTAGCGACTAAGATAAAACATTTTGATTGAAATTCTGTGATTCTAAAACTGTACCTACACTGAAGGCACTGCTTGAATCTTTATACAAGTTTACCGTAATCACTAGCGAGTATTAATAACTTTAACGTAGAAAGCTCATGGTAGGGGTAGAGATAAGCATATCGCACCTTTATAATCGAAGTGGCTTAACTAATTTTTTTAAGAAATAAATGACTTTTATACATCATACGACTTATAACCATGAATTCTAACAGTTTATTGAAAATAAGTAGACTGTTTTAGTGCAGAAAAGGACAAACGGATTATTTCCATCTCTTTCAAATCAATCATTCATAACATGGCCAATTCTTTAATTAGGTAAATTTTTGGTGTTTACCAAAAAATAAGAATTTGCCACTTCAATTCTAAAGGTGTGATATATTTTGTATATTATTTCCCACTAAGGGTAGGTACTAATAGGTATTCAGCCCATAAGACAAGAGCTGAACTATTTTTTCGACAATTCCACGCTCACGGCTTCGTCCTATTTTTAATGTAAAATATGAAAAGCACATGTACCTACAACCTAAAATCAGATAAATTCAGACCTACCGACCTACCTATATCTCTGTCTCTGTCAATCTTTAGTCTTTTTGTTAGCTGTCTTCTTAAACCACGATCAACTCCCTCATTCTGCCACGCACGGCTTGGTCGATACCTAATTGGTAGGTAGTAATTATTATCAATGGAGCGTTCAAATTGTTCTCTAAGTAGATTAGATAAGTAGAACGAAGCCTATCGAGTATGTTTAAATCGTAACAAAGTACGAAACTTGCAAAATCCAAAGCCTTGTTGCAGGTAACCTAAGGTGAAAGGTCCCCATCTATATTTTTTAACGGATTCCATCTCATGTGCAAATCACAAACTTACGTCTTATGCCGTCTCACACGAGGTGACCAGTACATACCTGCATTTCTATGGCGGTTCTTACACGAGGCAACTTATGGAAAACTAGTTTTTATTGGCAACGCAACCAGTCTTGCGTGACTAGCATTGTTACTGCACTGCTAGCCTACTACATGTCTAGTGCTGCTGCATGGTAGAGGTTCTCCACTACCATGAGTTTTCTACACTAACGTCGCTTCGACGTTAAGTAAAGCTAAGTTCGCTAGCGACTACGGAGACACATTTTGTATGAAATGCTTCCAAAAGTGTCCACTAGAGGCGGTGCTCGCTATACAAAATATTCACCGTAGTCGCTAGCGTGTTTGGATTACGCTAGTGTAAAAAACTCATGGTAGAGGTACAGGTCGCTCAGACGTTGCCAATGCAATTTTTTAGCACATGAAATTGATGTAATAAATTAAAACGTAAGAATGTATTTATTCATAATTCAAATTAGAACCTGTAATTTTCTCAGACTCGTCATAGTTCCTTCAGGAGCACATTTCGAAATAAAAAAATATTGTGTTTGCTTTCAATAGACAATAAATACAAGTTATATGTACGAATAGTTTTAATAATCATTTGAATGCAATGATGACACAAACACATCAAGCTATATATTTCCAATATAAGCTGATCTTGCATTGTATAGCATGTCCGTACAATGAGAGGTCAGCTTATATTGGAAATATATAGCTTGATCTGTAGCCGTGCGTACTAACAGTACTTAGGTACCTACATTAATTTGAGTCAACGCTAGTTTTATAACTTATTTATCTTAAATTACTAATTGTATTTAATTTATTGTAAAATTAAAATACTTAGATCGTAAGTTTTTCTACGTAGGTACAAAATAATACCGTCTCAAATATGATACCGTCCAGATAATTTACGTAGGTACTTACCGTATCTATTCGTTCGGTAGGTAGCTACATAGATATTATGTAATAATTACTTTAAGTTTGTAAATAGGCTTAAAATACTCGAAATATTGTTATTAATATTTGATTCAATTAATAAAATCTACAATAAGATTAAATTAGGTATTCTAACTTTATTTCAATGCAAATATTTATCTAATTAAATTTTTACTCTAATCTCATGGGAGAGTAAACCATGGGGTTAAATTAATACAATACTTATTCTTTGTAAATAATGATGTTGTATACGGAATTTATAACTTTATTAACCCCCTTATTAATAAATAAGGTGTAAGTCAGTCTTGCAACACCCAGCTATTAAGATATCCCCAGCCCTTTTTGTTTATATGACATTAGAAAGTGACGGATATATTCGGTATTACTAAAAAAAAAAAAAGATATTTCTCTTTCACAAAAGGTTTTTTATATACTACTCTTATTAATAACATAAAATACAGTAATATAATACACAATAAAATACTATACTTGACTTACACCTTATTTATGAATAAAGGGGTAATAGTTTTACTCACTTTACGTCTTTTAAATACCTTACTACTAATTGATTTTTTAATATAAATTCAACTAGATTTAAATAACATTAATGCCAGCTTATAATATAAAACAAAAAATAAAGTACATTTTACAGTATGTTTCATTGTGTTTTATTGTCACACTAGCTGCCTCGCGCGGTTTCACCTACGTTCCCGTGATAAAAAAGTAGCCTATAATACTCGGCGATAATGTAGCTTCCTATTAGTGAAAGATTTTTTAGAATCCGACTGATAGATTCAGAGATTAGCCCGTTTAAACAAACAAACAAAAAAATACGTGTGGCACTCGGAGACTGCCGCGGTAAAGCTATTGCATCAATGCCAACTAGAGGCGGGTTGCTGAACTAAAGAGACAAGCGTGATATTTCAAAAAGTCATTAAAAGTTCTGCTATTCATCGATAGATGGCAAAACTAAAAAGTATCACCGCTGTGCCGGTCGGAGTGGGGGGTGTTAGGTTATTTTCGTTACGGAATTTCTGGATTCGGTCTCCACGCCCGCGATAGAAGCTATGCAATAACTTAAAAACTTTATTATATTAGTGTAGATGGATTATCTAAAACAAAACTTATTGGCGGGACCGCGCATGACGCAAAAATCCCGCGACCGCGAAATGATGCTGCGGACTATGTTGAACCGCAGACAGTGGCTTTTTCACGTGATTGCGTGGACCGGTGGAGCATAGGGAGTTCGCAGATGCATTCTCAAGTTAGTGGCACTTATCCCCCACCATCGGGAGATAGTAGCATTGCAGGAGGGTTCCTGAAACTCAACTGAAGGTCAACTTTGCTATAAAAAAAACGACAGGCGTTTCTTGTATGGGCGGCGCCACCTTTTGATTTTTAATTTTATTTCATTTTTATTATTTGTTGTTATAACGGCAAGAGATAGAGCTGTCTACCGATAATCGTTCATGAGATACAGCCCACTGACAGACAGACAGACGGAGGGAAAAACGGACGGACAGCGGAGTCTTAGTAATAGGGTCCCGTTTGGCACCCTCGGGTACGGAACCCTAATAAAAAAGAGGACTGATAACGCATTAGTCTTATCAGCGGACATTAAAAAAAAACTATTAGAACTTATACTAGGTACCTTCCTTCGTATCTTATAACTGAAATACTAATCAATTGAAACCAAAAGGAAAAATCAGACTTCTAAGTCAACGCAAATTTCAAAAGATATGCCGAGTATTTTGTTTGACGCTCGCAAGGTAATCAAAATCTATAGATAGGTACTTATGGTACTCCCCGTTGACATAGAGTCCATTGTACACACGGCTACAAATCAAGCTATACATTACTATTATAAGCTCCCTTTGTACGGAAATCCTGTACAATGCGAGATCCAGCTTATACTGGAAATGATCTGTAGCCGTGTGTACAAGCGGTAGAATGCGCGCATGATGCACGCCTAATACTTACCGCCTCATGTGTAATGACAATGAAAAACTTAGCACACTAATTTACTACCTATATTGTATCATCGGGTTTTTTTTATATTCAGATCACTTCGTGAACGAAGATATAAAAGAAACAAAAATAATAAATTTAAATTGAACCAACCACAGCGCCATCTATTCAAAAATTAACAAACTACGTGATCAATATCGTGACCAAGGGCACCTTGAAACAACCACAGCGGTAAAGATTGGTAAAAAAATCAGGATAGAGCACTGTTATGACAACAGCGTAACTATGGCACTAACTTCGACATTGGCAGTTTCTATAAAGATTAAAAATTGCCAACAATGAAAAAAACATACCTTCTTTGTAATAAGGCTGTAAGGCTTTGAGCCATTGCCTGCCTTTTGGCGATTTGAGTAAACAACAATAAACAAATGTCAGTCTGAGTGCCAGTCGACTGTCAAAATTACGTTGGTCAAGACTTTTTGGCGGGAACTTGCAGAGTGACGTAGCATTTTCATTTTTATTTTCATAAATTTGTGTAATTTGAGTTTTATTGTGTATTTTTGGTGGTATTTTACCCAATAAAGATCATCGATGTGCACCAGTGAAGGGAAATGAAATGAATTATGTGTATCGTGACTTTTCAAGTTGTCTCAAAATGTCCGTGAAGAGTTTTAGTACAATGACCACCATTGTAGTAAAACATGACTCTCTAAAGAAAAAAACAGACTTGGCGTTCGCCTTTTGAACTTGAATATATTATGAACAAATGAAAATAAGACTAGGCTGTATGGCTCAGACCTTTGCCTGCCTTTTGGCGAATATTATAAACAACAACAATACGTTGGTCAAGGACTTTTTGGCGGGAACTTGCAGAGTGACGTAGCGTTTTCATTTTTATTTTCATAAATTTGTGTATTTTGAGTTTTATTGTGTATTTTTGGTGGTATTTTACCCAATAAAGATCATCCATGTGCACCAGTGAAGTGAAATGAAATGAATTATGTGTATCGTGACTTTTCAAGTTGTCTCAAAATGTCCGTGAAGAGTTTTAGTACAATGACCACCATTGTAGTAAAAATGACTTTTATGGACGAAAAAAACAGACTTGGCGTTCGCCTTTTGAACTTGAATATATTATGAACAAATGAAAATAAGACTAGGCTGTATGGCTCAGACCTTTGCCTGCCTTTTGGCGAATATTATAAACAACAACAATACGTTGGTCAAGTAAATCGTAAAAGCAAAAGTACTAACAAAAATATAGAAAATAAATAAAATTCTTCTATGCTGTTGTAAATAAACGGATCCATTGAAATCCAAAATAAATTATGAGTTGTGTGTAGTGATTTGACGTTGTGATAATTGATAGAGACCTCGAAATACTATCGTAACTATGTTTATGAACTGTGACGAAGTACGGTTCAAATAAGGAAGAAGAAAAATAAGCAATGTGCTTTTGATTGAACGTGGGTTTGGAATAGTACAATCATGTTTCGGAGCCGAAGTTGGTTTGGGGCAGCCTGGGGTCGGCCCAAGAACCCACATTCCTTAGAACGATTGAAATATCTTCATAATATTTTGTGTAAAAACACCACGGTTTCGGAGAATAATCGAGGCACATTAGTGGAGTCCTTGAGATGTATAGCCGAGATATTGATATGGGGTGATCAAAATGACAGCTCTGTTTTTGAGTAAGTATAATTCAAAAAATTTGTAATTTATGTAAACAAAAGTAAGTAGGTAGACATCTTGCCCCCATACCTATTAGAATATCGAAATAAATCAGTACCAGTCTACGAAAATGTTGTTTGTTTGAGTTGTGGAATGCATCTGCAAAAAATCTTAATACTTATTTTACAAGTACCTAAGAAACAAAACAATATTTTCAGTGTTAGAAAAAACCTCGTATTTTGTTTCGAAATTTCTATTTTTTAGGCCCTTGAAATCATTATTGCATATTAATAATCTTATCTGTTTTCTTACCAATACAAAAATATGCTACAGTCATTAAATGAGAGGTTCATTTAAAAAGTCTGTAGTATCTATTTGTAATATTCTTTTCTTATATACTCACCTCAGTACAGAATAATAAGAATCAGTACCTAGCAAATCATTTAACACTATTCTAACTCAGTTGATTGTCTAACTTGTTGTGATAATCTAACATTTTTTCTCCTGAAATTGATTATAGTTTCTTCTTAGAGAAGAATATGCTGTCATATTTCTTAAAAATCATGAGACAGAAATGCGGGGGATCATCATTTGTGTGTGTCCAACTGTTGCAAACGCTGAACATACTATTTGAGAACATACGGAATGAGACATCGCTATGTAAGTAATAATATTGTGATATATGTTATCCATACTGCCAGATAACAGCTTAAAGTGGTGGATCTAGAAGTATGAAAATTTTGTACAGTTTTTTTTGGAATATGTTACATAAATAATGTATTTCCATAAGGAAATATGTAAATAACATAAGTGAGCACTATGAAAGGGTTTCCCATAATTCAACTTCTGAACAAACAAAATATAGCATTGTGGTTGAACCTGCATGGAGGAAAGCAAATATTATCATAAAGTTCAGTCTTCACTTCCTTACTATAAACATATAATATGTATTAGGAATGTGAGCTGTTGGCACATATTTATAGGGGTCATTATAAGTTAAGAGGTACTTTCCATGGCCAAGACAAAAAAATACTTTTTTTTTATACTAACTTCCTAATTAACCTATTTATTACTTAAACCTAAATGTTTTCTTTATGCTCACTTAAATTTATTACAGAAATGTACGTAGTTTAGTCACAATAAGTTCTAATATAAGAAAAAAGTCTCTCCCCTGGTCTGTCCCCAAACCGACTTTATTTGTAAACCAGTTATTATGAATGTATTAAAATTCAATAATTACTTTATCATCCTTAATTTTATACAGAACAATAACTTAGCCAAAGTGTCTTATAAGTAAAATTACTTATATTTCAATTTTTCATAAATAATATCAACGCCGAAATTTGTCCTCCGTGTTTCGTGTCTCGTCCCCTGGCTTTTTGTTTTCGTTTAAAAAATCGTTTTGTTTTGCTAGTTTGTGGAAGTTGTGACCTAGAGTGCATAGGATATAACGAGAAGCTAGCAGCAAGCGGAGCATAAGCCGACTGCGCAGCCATTTTAACGGCCATATCAGTCACGCCGCTCGCTGGGTGTAGAAGAGTTGAGTGAATGCAGTCTTTCCTCTGGTAAGTTTTATTTAGCAATTATTTGTTAAAAAATTAATATAGACTTGAATATTCACTATGAATAGTGCATACATTGTTACGTTTGATTGTGAATTGCGCACGAGAAACACTTTTACGGCTATTTTAAATATCAATCGAAAATGTATCTCCCCTGGCGTATTTCCCCTGGCTCTTTTGATGACAGGGGAGATACTTAATGTCCAGGGGAGATAAATTTGTATGCGTTTTCATGAATACTTCTAAATTTTTCTCTGAACCTTTACTTGGCATTATGTATATCTTAGCTTTACAATTTAATATGACTTTTTTACAGAAAAAATGGCACCTAGATAAAAAAAATACGCGCGGAGAACGGCTCGATGAAAAAAGGAGCAACATTAGGTTCTACTGAAGGTATAAAGACTTTTTCAGGCACACTAAAGGTTCACCAAGTTACCTGCTGCGTATTTAAACCTAATTGCCTGACATTGAAAAGTTTGAGCTGCTTCTGTGCCTCAGAGCTATGTCGTCATTTTCAAATGGGTACTTTGGATTATCCACAAACACATCGTAAATTTAATCTACGTGTTGATGATATATATACGGAGCTAGTGATTCAGAAGATGAACCACTAATCAATTTCACAACTCAAGAACACAGGAAGAAGCCTCAAGAAACACTACAGCATTCTGTACCTACCAGTACTAAAACCAAACTGGAAAAAAAGTTCAGAATTAATGATGACGATATTTCTTTCATCACCTGGGATCAGGTTTTAAAAAAACTACCCTACCCTAACTTAAAAATGAGAGGGCAGCGTATTTTTTATGCATTTAATGAATCAATTGGGGTATTAGAACGCGGGTTTAAAAAAAAAAATATTTAAGTTACCTTTTAATCAAAATGTTTTTAGAGTTTAAGTACAAGAAAAATTTAATACAGTTACTCAAAGAAGTTTTTGTTTCTTTTTATTTCATTATTGACTATTATATAGTTATAGATATTTATGTTTTTGTTTTGATGGAAAGGAAAAGTAACAACCTTTTTATGTTTTGTACCTAGCGCTTAAGAAACATTTAATTTTATAAGCAAAGACTGCTAAGAAATGATGTCTGATTATAAATAATTCATAACTAAAATAAAAATAAATAAATAAAGTTGATTCTTAAAAATAACCTTGTTTTTAATATGTCTATCTCTCTTCCCTGTCCGTAAAGTATCCTCCCCTGTGCATTTTGTCTCTACCCTGTACTGAGTATTTACCCTGGTCACTTATAAAACGAGTTAAAACCAATAAATTGACAGGCCACTTTGTAAACGTTTTCAACATAAAAGTTTCAATAATAGAGATGTCTACTTAAGTTAAAATATATAAAAAAATGCCATGCCGTCACTTCATACAACATATTACCTCTTAACTTATAATGACCCATAGATGGATAGATATTCTACAAAAAGTATTTAACAAAGTATAAAAATAAACGCTTAAAATAAAAAAATACTGTAAGTACAATCTAAGTAAGGCATTCTTATCGCTAAGTAGCGATCTCTTCCAGACAACCTTAGGATGGAAAGCTAAAGTATGGAACCAATGTTCTAAACTATGTAAAGGGGTAGCTTAAAACCTCGTGACGAACCTAGGATATTTTTTATGCTGGGGACAGCGGAAAGGCTAATAAAGGTCACAGCTTGCCAAAAATAATGAGTTAGCAAGAAGGTAATCCCCAGTTTCTGGCTTGGTTCATATTGTTGATTCCGGTTTTTCCAGTCATGTCGCTCACTCACTACTTATATATTTATCAATCCAATTTTACTGCTTGATAAAAAACATAGTACTTTTATTTGATATATATGTTATTCCAAATAATGGCAGTCAGTGATAAGATTTAATGATCATTATTTTATACCGCCTGAGTACCTAAAACTTGTTAAATACTGAATTTATGAATAAGCATATCAATTTTACAATTTTTTATTACACATTTTTTTTTTTAAATTAAAATGTTTATAGAGCCTCTATATAATTTTTTTTTTGCAGATTATCTTCTGAGCAATAATCATGTGAACTCAATAATAGTTCACAAGTTTGACTTCTCAGATGAAGAGGTGATGGCATACTACATATCATTCTTAAAAACTCTCAGTCTCAAACTGAACAATCATACCATACATTTCTTCTATAATGAGGTAAGTCAAAACTACATTACTATATTATAGAATGAGAATCAAAATTGAAAATGCACCATATAACATTGGGCCTAGTTTCAAATTCATTTGTTTTGTCTCATCTCAAAACTTGACAAGCCACTAACCCTATTGTTTTCAACAAAAGAAAATAAAACCTATCAATGAATAAATATCCAAATGATTAATTATGAAAATAGGGAAGTAATTAATCACAAAATATGTGTAATTAAATTTATAGATAACCACTAATTGAGAAAACATTGTTATCTCAATGTGCTATAAATATGTTAATGACATTATCTCAAATTACAACTAGTTTGAGAAGAAAATACTATTTATTTACTATTCGATGTATTATTATGAAAACATTCATGCTTGTTTCTTTTAAAATTAGTCACTTAATTATGCTTATGGATTAAATTACCTAATTACTTTGAGAAATGAGAATAATAATAATAATATCATTTTTCCATTTCACTTTGCTTAAAGCTCTTAACTGCCAGTTTAAAAGACCAAACAAAACAATCTATTGCTGTCTTTGTCATTTTATACTCCATTGACAATGATAAGTATACTTTTGCTAAGACTACGTAGGTATAAGGTACCTAGGAGATGTACACGCGTACAGTAACTAAGTTGCACTACAATTAATTGTGTATTGTTCGCAACCTCAATGCATACGCAGAATATGATCTACCAGCATATGATTCAAGGAGATAATGTAGATATGTTCGTAAAACAGCTCATAATCTCTTCCTTTGCCGTGCTCCAATGACAATATGCTTCAATATCAACTTACCATAAACATGGTATTGAGTCAAATAACTAGTAGGTAATGTAATAATCTGCTAAAATAAAGTTGGTCACTCATTTGCTTCAGGAATTATATCTATCGTTTGTCTTAAAATAATCTACTAGATATTGTTCATAACTTTGTTTATGGAGTTCGCAAATAAGCCTGCCTGATTGTAAGCCTTAGATGCTAGCAACACCTTATCATTAGTATCCTTAGTAGTAGTCCTTGGCTTTAGTAGGATAACACCTATAGTATTTTTTACTATTGATCCATAAATAATCTACCTAAATATGTATCACTCTTGCCTCCCCTTTCCCACATTGAGCAAATGTTGGGTTGCTTTGACGCTATGTAACTATGACTGTTCCTCATTAGTCGTCAAAACCAATATGAATGACGTAACTATATTATTGCTGACCCTGAAGTTACATAAATAAATAAATATCCTGGGACATTCCTCACACACGGTCATCTGATCCCAAACTAAGCAGAGCTTGTACTATGGAAACCAGATAAATGATATAATACATATACTACTTTTTGTTTGTAAATACATACTTAATATACATAATTACACCCAGACTCAGGACATACAGACATGTTCATGCACACAAATGCATGTCCTGTGTGGGAATCGAACCCACGATGTGCGTAAGATAAGTCAATCTGGGAATGTAGCTGTGCGATTGTTGATCCGCAAAATAACTTGTATTTTTAAATGAATAACTAATGATTTCTCGTGCAAAAAAATTCATTGAAAAGGTATGAAAAATTCCATCAGGATGAGAATGCATTTTGAAAAAAAATATGTAGGTAATTGATTTTTATTTTTATTCTCAGCATACAAAAGATTTCCCTCTATACACAGAGGCGATAAAGTTTTTCAACCATTCCGAATCAATGGTCCGTATCGCGGTGCGAACACTCACACTGAATGTATACCGCGTTCAAGATGCCAGCATGCTGAGGTTTATTAGAGACAGGTAATTATCATATAACTGTCAATAATTGGTAATTAATGCATTAAACAATGATACTATTAAGCATCAATGCTCTGATAGGGTAATGGTAGCATGTTTTAAAGGAAATGGTATTTAGTATAATTTTAACGACAATGAGACTAAAATAATTAGGTAAGGTAGGACTTAAGCAATTTGTGAAGTACTTAACATATTCAAAAATTATTATTAGAATTACTCGCGAAAAATTTAAATGAGATGCCAAAAAGGAAAATAGTACCTATTTACATCCTTATACATAAAACGCTATTTAACTAAAACACTGTATATCAAACACTATCTACTGATATTGTCACTATCATAGTAATATATGTGAAGTAAATGGACATTACCACTAAGTATTGCATGTTGTGTAAGATTACAATCGTAAGGCAATTGTGAATTATGAGAATAAAATGATCTAAAATACATCGATATTGTTTTTAGGACGGCAGCACCATATTTCAGCAATCTAGTTTGGTTCATAGGAAAACATATTCTAGAATTGGATGCATGCGTTCGAAACGACGCCGAGTACGTATTAAACATTACTTGTATGTTTGAGTTCATTAATATATTATTATTGATTCAAGTTCTCTCTTTTGTAGTCACCAATCCCAGCAGAAACTGGATGACTTGGTTGCGGAACACTTAGATCATTTACATTATATCAATGACATACTATGTCTCAATATTCCCGACTTAAACGATGTACTGACGGAGCATTTGTTGCACAAACTCTTTGTTCCCTTATACATTTACTCCTTGACATCAGAATCAAAACGACTGATGACGTCATCTCCTTACAACAGAGACCATATTCAGAGTATTGAGGTGATAACTAGAAATTTAGAAGCTATATTGAAAGGGAAAAATAGTGAGGTGTCACCAACGAGAATGAATTTTGTGAGACAAAGAGCAGAATCCGAAGAAGAGATCAAACCGTCGGTGTCCTGCGTTGTATCACTATTTTTGTTATCACAAGTGTTCCTAATAATAACGCATGGTCCAATTGTGCATTCATTGGCCTGGATCATTCTACAATCCGACTTATCAGTATTCGAGGACGGTGCAACAAAGATACTAGAAATGTACATAAGCAATGCAAAGTCCAGTGTTAAACTTGAATTTTCGAAGCCTCAATTAAGTCTTGAAAAGGCTTTAGAAAGCACTTCAGGTCATGAAAGAGACTATACCACGCCAGAGTTCAGTGGTAACAAATCTTTTGGGTATGACACAGATCACTCGAGCTGTGACTTAGATCCCGAGTTAGTATCAAATTCTTTGCCGTCCACATCTCATATTAGCGAGTCTTCTAGCATAGGTAATGATTCTACTGAAGATTTAGTGACACAAATTCATTCTGTAAAGTCCAGCGCTACGATGCCAAAAGAAAACATGCCCGATTCGCCTCTCCCTGATTCTGGCATGGAATCGAGTTCTTCTAAAACCGGATCTGAATTGAATAATATAACTGACGAGGAAAAGCAGAAGTTGCTCGGTGTGATGCCGAGCACGTCCATCGAGAGAGCAGTTTCAATAGAGTGTATGATAGAGAGAGAAAATAGAGAAATTGAAAGGAGACCGTTTTTGAAAACTATTTTTGAGTCTTTGGACTGCGGCGAAAATGACTACAAAGCATTATTTGCTTTGTGCTTGCTGTTTGCGTTGATAAATAATAAAGGTAAGATAACCAATTAAATGTATAAATGGTATGATTTTCAAAATTTCTTCATCAAACACGTATTTTAATTTTATGTGTTGATTAATCTATTTTCTGTCCATCATTTCGCTCGCCATGGCTATTAGTGGGTAAGGATCTTTTGTTTCTTGACTTATAGTTTGATCATCATCGGCCAAATATTCTTAATATCAATTTCTTCTCTTCTAGGAGTCAATACAGAATTGCTAGACACGCTGCTATGTCCAGAGGTACATACTGCTAACAAAACTGGTAGCCGTAGTTCAAGTACTAGCAGTCGAAATGAAGCGACATCTAGTGACAGTAAGGAGCAATCACCCTCAACGAAAAGACCGATGCCAAGTTTCAACACTTTACTCATATCCAAATTGATGGCGATAGCTAACTTGAGTTGTAAGCCAGGTGAGTTAAATTAGTATTATATTTGTATCATGTATATTTTACTGATCACTATTAGGGTATTTGTAGTACCTAATTGGTAAATGTCTATCTGACTGGTAGGTACTACACCGATGTATTGTCTGTGTTGAATACTTTAGGCAACATCTTCTAACCATACTCCCTTGGAAAAAACCATGGCGGAGAGCTCATTTCACAATCTGAGCGTCCGCGGCAGGACGCTCCTTTGAAACCGCATAGTATGCGACCATTTTGGTTCCAATTTGTGAAGATAGATTTAAGAGAGGTAGAGCATAACACCGTTTATTCGCTCAAAGAGCAATTCGACTGGGGAAGTACCTCCACCTTACAGAATACCGCAGCCAAATAACTTTATGTTGTCTTCCTGAGTGTCTGTGTGTAGGGTCGGCAACGCGCGGGTGATACAACGGTGTTGCAAGCGTCTATAAGCTACGGTAACTGCTTACCATCAGGCGGGCCGTATGCTTTTTTGCCACCTTAGTGGTATAAGTCAATTTCTCAGAACGCTGTCCATTGTACAAGCGGAAGAACACGCATACGGGCTGGATATGCGGGTGGCAAAAAATCTCAAGGAGTGGCGCACTCTGGGAGAAGCCTAGGTCCAGCATTGGACTGTTAAAGGCTGATGATGATGATCTGTCGCCCGTATTGAACGTTGTCCATATTGATGGGTACTTACTTCCACCTCTTTAAGCAGTGAAGCAGTTACAAATGACCGTATATGATTGTGGATATGCGGGTGGCAAACAATTTCAAGGAGTGGCGCACTCTGGGAGAAGCCTAGTTCCAGCTGTAGACTGATAAAGGCAGATGATGATCTGTCGCCCGTATTGAAAGCTGTCCATATTGATGGGTACTTACTTCCACCTCTTTAAGCAGTGAAGCAGTTACAAATTTCCGTATATGATTGTTACCTAGCATCGAAAGTGCGTCTAGTGACGGTGGAGCTGAGCGCGACACTAGCTCGCGTGGCGATGCAGGGCGCGGTGGGGATAGTGGGCGCAGCGGGCGCGCGTCACGTCGCCGCCGCCGACGCGCTGCGGGCGCGCGCCGCCGCGCTCGCCAGGAACTTCTACAAGTGCGACGACATCTTCTTAGACATGTTCGAGGATGAGTGAGTATCACTAACTATAGCTAGTTCCGTTAGCCTTCTGTCGTTAGGATATTTAAAAAAAAACATTTATTTCAGACCGATAAGTCCATATTTGTTAGTATTACATAATTATAAAATAAACTAGCTGCCCGGCGCGACTTCGTTCCTACCCTATCCTACCCTACCCTACTCTACCCTACCCTACCCTACCCTACCCTACCCTACCCTACCCTACCCTACCCTACCCTTTTGACAGCACAATCCCCATCTGAAAAAAGTTTAAATTTGACAGCAAAATCCCCATTAACAAAATGATCCGCCATTTCATGAATTCATTTTTTACAAAAAAAAAATGATAAATGAAGAACCGCTCGACCGATTTTGTGCAAACTTCACATAAACCATCTACTAAATAGTCCGAACAAAGCCTAAACATTTGGTTCGGATAGGTGAGCCCGTTCTTGAGTTATAAAATTACAACGAAAAGTGGCATTGATTTTTATATATATAGATAAAGATAATAGGGTTAGTATCTCATAATTCGTAATTAATTAGAAATAAAAACAACACAAAACATTTAACACAATTGATTGATATACCTAGGGTGCCTCCCTGATGCACTAGGCACATGCTCGTGCACCCAGTGCCTCTGAATGGCACAGTCAGGTTTCTAGGCAATTACCTTCAAAATGCTGTTGGTGCTCCCACGCACCCTATATATATACCGGATATAGTTCAAATAGGGTCTAAATATCTACGTGTTTTACTTCGATTCAATCGCAACTTGTAAACTGTTGGACGTGCCAATTTAGTTAACCAACCTGTAACACGATAGGTTTAAATTACCAAGTGATTCGGCTCGGATCACTTGGCGGTACTACACTACGGCCATCCATGTCTCATATCCGTTACTACGTTTCTCCTTTATACGTTTGGCATTAAGGAATAATATGATAAAATACTAATAAAGGGGGGGCAAGGTGTCATCAAGTACCACAATATTCCATTTTGGGTGAATAGACGTGTTTTACTGGAGAAAGTGGGAGGTCGAAATTCAGACAAATTTACGTCATGAGATAAAATCCTAATATTGTTGAAAGTGGATGGATATACGGGAAGAGGAACACCAAAAAAAAAGATGGATGGATTGTGTGAAAGACGAAAGACGATATGGGTAAGAAAGGAGTGGATACTAGTATGACGGATAGAAGAGACGAATGGAAGAAGCGTACATATTGCGCCGACCCCAATTGATTGGGAACAGGGCAGGCAGATGATGATGATGATTGTTAAAATTAGACAATAGCCCACTTAGAAGTTCAAAATTGTACACATTTTACAGGTACTGTGAAATGAGCAAACGGCCACTGAACGTGGAGTGGCTATGTATGGATGCAGCGATACTTCTACCTCCTACAAGAACTCCAATGTCAGGGATTGCGTTTGCTAAGAGATTACCTGGCGGAGAGGTAAGTTATATTAACCTTTATATCTTAACAGTTACATACTATTTTTCATTGTACAATAAATATTACTCCTTGTTTTACTATTTTTCTTAGTTGACTACTGAGATTCACTTGGACTTATTTATTCTAGATGGAAAGGGCTCGTCGGGCGATAAGAACATTCTTCCTCATTCGTGACTTATACTTGAAGTTGACAGGGAAACCAGAAACACAACTACCATTGACCAACCCGGCGCCTTTCGTGCAAGTTGGAGACGTTTTGGATCTTAGTAAGTAATCTAAATATAATGACACGAACTGCGCGTTCATAGTTTGAACGATTAAATAGGTACAGTCGAGGACATAAATATGTATACACTTTTTGAAATTCAAAAGCGATTTTCTCGCATGTTTAACATTTAAGTGTTAAACTATTACACAAATAGTATATGTTAGAAGATACTGCCTTTATAATATCTCATAATTTTAATCAGTAGTTTAAGAGGAAACCGTTGTTGAATTTTACTAATTGTATACATATTTATGTCCTCGACTGTACATAATAATTTCAATTTCTCGTTTCTTATACAAATGACAAGGAACTGTTAAGAAACTGATATTTTTTGATACATACTTTTATTTACGATACAGGTTAGTGTACCATTCTCTTTGTTACAGACGATTCAGATCTCATATCATGTGATATAATACAAAAGGACGGAACATGGCAACATAGGTTCTTGGCGGTGGACAATATACAGATAATTCTGGTAGAACCTGATAAACAGAGACTAGGGTGGGGTGTCGCCAAACTTGTAGGCAGCTTGCAGGACTTGGAGGTATGTGGATTTTATTCAAGTCTAGATCTCCCAGCGGTTTCATCCCGCAGATTATAATACTCGGGGAAAATGTAACTATTAGTGAAGGAATTTGTCGAACCCGACTGGTAGTTCCAGAGATTAGCCCGTGTAAACAAAAAGAAAAACAAACAAAAAAAGTCCACACTCTCAGCTTTATTATAAACTAGCCGTTCCCCACGGTTTCACCCGCGTTCCCGGAATAAAAAGTAGCTTATAATACTCGAGGATAATGTAGCTTCCTATTGGTGAAGGATTTTTGCGGAATGCGGCTGATAAATCCAGAGATTAGCCTGTTTAAACAAACAAACAAAAAACTTTTCCGCTTTATTATATTTACTAGCTGTCCCACGCGGCGACCTGCGTTCCCGGGATAATGCAGACCAAATTTCATGATGATCCGTTCTGTAGTTGAGGCGTGAAGGCGTAACAAACAAACAAACAAACTCACTTTCGCATTTATAATATTAGTTAGGATTATATTAGTAGAGATTATTACATGTAAGTATATTGTTTTATTTTGTTACAATCATTCATTGTTTTGATGGAATATTTTCTTCAGTAAGAACCCAAACAAATCTAGGTTTTGTGTCCTTTAGGGTCACCGTTCCCTATAACAGCACGGCTACGCCTCGGCATTAACCTTGCCATGCAAGTGAGGCCTTTAAATCGTATCATCATCATCATCATCATCAGCCTATAATGTCCCACTGCTGAGCACAGGCCTCCTTTAACAAATCAGGGTGAAAGGGAATGGGCAGATACTCCACCACGCGTGCCCACTGCGGATCGGTAGAGGTAGGCTAGTAGTCAACCTACTGTTGGAGTTTTCGAGCCGCCTAGAAGGCATCCAACTAGCTTAACGACTATCACAATTAAGTGATAACCGGGACCAACGGCTTTACGTGCCTTCCGAAGCACGGAAACGCTCGATTTGAAATACAACTAGGCGGTCACCCATCCAGGTGCCGACCACGACAGACCTAGCTTAACTTTGCCGATCGATTAAGAACAGCTAATCATGCTATACCACGAGCGCTTCACATCACCTACGAAAGCTTATCCAGGGCGCTTTTGTAGATCCAAGGAGATAAAGAAGACCCCCGTTGTCTGCACCTGACGATCCACAAGCCGCGGGGCGGCGCGGGCGGCGGCGCGGCCGCGGCGGCGGGCGCCCTGCCCCGCACGGTGCTCTTGCGAGCCAAGTTCAAGTTCGACGACCATATACGCAGCATGGCGGCCAAACAACGACTCACTAAGGTTACTATTTTAGCTTAAATAATATAGCTACGCTAGCTAATTTATATTAAAAAGTATCCTATATGTTTTTACGGGGTCCAATTCTGCTATTAAAATTGTGTTCCAATTAACTATTCGTTGCAGACTTGGCTCCCAGCCTGTGATGTACCTGCGTCCCAAATTTCATCACAATTTGTTGTGCCGTTGAGACGTCAAGAATTAACAAATTTAATTTCGGATTTATTATATGAGTGGGATCCTTGATATTTTTTCTAAGTCAAGTGTTTGATTTACAAAATTTTGAATAAGTAATTTGTAGTATGTAATCCCCGCCTGGCTACCACCCTCTAGTTGAAAATATGTCGCCATACACCTACCGGTGGCTTGTAGGATCTTCATATTAAATTATCTTCTATCATCTGATTTCTCAAATTATATCGTACCAATAAAGTCCATTTGTAAATCACTTAAGTGTGTATTTTGTATGAGAATTGTGAAACCAAGTGATTGTCTGTAGAGCGCACTATCAATACCTTACAGGGTCGAACGAAATCCCGCCAAAAAAAGATGCAGCAGATAGGTCGTCTACTAGAAGTATCGGGCATGAGTGCGCCTACACTTGCCCCGCGACACCGCCCGCTATTTGCAAGGCCAGCTCTCTCCACTGTTAGAAGATCTACTGGTAAGCTTAAAGAACTTTGAATATAGTTATATTTATTTATTTATTTTATATGCGTACTACGTATTTTATACTCCGTCTTCGTTTCAAGTGATTACTTGCATCACCTTTAGTTTAAACATCTGCTGTTATGGCGCTTACAGATTGGGGATAAGAAAGCGAACGGAGAACTCGGTCGCGCTCCTCACACTCATTGTCTAACTCATGCATTCCGTTTCGTTTCATATGCCTTCAGGTCATCACTCACTACAACAGTACCGCAATGCCTCAGCATGTCCAAATTGTGAAAATGCAACTGAATAAAATTAATAAAACATAATGTAAAAAGAGTACAGACCACGTGTCAGTAGTATGTAGATAATAAAAAAAAAAAAACGCCTCAGCAAATAACTTGCCATCCAAGTGACGCCTTTAAAAATCTGGCAGGCAAGCATCAAGTATTGCACATCCTAACGCCAAATCTAATATGCCAAATGAACTACTACTGTCGCTAATCATTCAAATATTTAACTTTGTTCTACAAAGGTAAAAAACAATAAAAACTTGAAAAAAGTTAAAATTTCCCGCCTCATGCTGAACATCCAAGATGAAATACTTGATGCTTGTCGCAAGCCGTCAACTATTTTATCTAGCCATTATACAATTTTCTTAATCGCGCAAGATTTTAATTGCGTCCCTTGGATGGCATGTTTTTGCTGAGGCGTGCGGTACTGATATAGTGTTTGAATTACCTTTCGTCCGATCTCATACGCTCTCTGTACACCACTTGCACAATACCGCTGAAACCGTCTCAGTGAAGCCTTTAATAATGTTTTCAGAAGCTATTTGATACTCATTATTTTTGTCGTTTAATTAATAAAGCTTAATCACGTTTAGTTTTCCATTAGCAATTGCCAATATAATGCTTATTGAAATGTACATACAGTAGCTATTGGTTTGAAATGAAAGATCAAAAACTTGACAGGTGGTGACGGTGACGAAACAGAGAGGCGTTTACGTCGGCCAAGTGCACATATGCTGAAGGATGGAATTGTAGTTTATAGGGAAAGAACTACGAGCAGAGAGAGGTATTATTTTACTTTTTTTTTCAACTCTATTAACACTTTTTGCTATATTCGAAACTCCATTGTCACGCTATTTGATATAATTTCATTATTGTCGACTTCGCACAAAATATGCACAATCATTCTTTCTTTAACTATGTTTAAAAATTATATGGTGAAAAATAAATTGCTTAGGTTTATTAGACGATATTTTCCCTATAAACGAAAACATGGCAGCTGTCTCTAAAATTGAAAAAATGAATACATTTTGTATAGGCTTTTTTGTTTTTCGACGGATATTAAATGGAATCCACGATGAAAGCACGAAAATTCTTTACCAGAGTCGATTATCAACCCATCAACGTAGTACAGTCAGCGTCAAAAGTAAATGTCACATTAAGGCCAGTTTACACCGAGACGCAGCCGCGAGGCGTATTCGGATTCTCTCACTGAAATTTGTAAACTTTTTGTTTACCAAATAAAGTTCTATTATTGTATCGCTATCTTTAAACGTGCTCGCCGCGTAGCGTCTTCGTGTGAGCTGACTCTTAGTACCACATTTTCTGGACGTTTGAAGAGAGGTAGAGCATAGCGTTTATTCGCTCAAAGAGCAGCTCGACTGGGGAAGTACACCACCTCCACCTCCACCTTACAGAATACCGCAGCCAAATAACTTTATGTTGTGTAGAGTTGTGTTCCTGCGCGTGAGTAAGGTCGCCAGAGCTCATTGGGGAGGGGGGAAAGGTCGGTAACGCGTGAGCGATGCTTCGTGTGTTGCAAGCGTCCATATGGCTACGGTAACCGCTTACCATCAGGTGGGCCGTACAAAACGTTTTGTATGAAATGCGTAATGTGACAAGGTACTAAAGTGATCATCTACTTTTGACGCCAATACTACTACAGAGTGCAAGTAACGTGTATAATTTGTCAGTAGTATATCCCGAAGCAGCAGCACCCAGGGGTCCCGGGAAGGGTCGCCCGGGAGCCGCGCGCGCCCCGAGGACATCCCCCTCGAGGATATAAAAAGGGCGTCCGCTGTTGCTACTGTTACACCTGCACCTCTTGTGCCACAGGTATGTACTGACAATACAGAAAGAAAGAAAAGAAAGAAAAAACATTTATTTGCTACACACCTTAAAATTAACAACATAACATGAAAACGTTCACATAAAAACGGGAATACCTACTTATTATAAAGACCTTGCTTTCGCCCGCGTCCCCGAGGTACCGATTGTTTACCCGGGATGAAAAGTATCATATCCAGTCCATATATTCTATATACTCCACGACGCACAGATTATTTATTGTTGCTGTTTTTTTTATTATTAGTATTGAAATAAAAATGTATTTCTTTCTACCCTTACCCAGAACATAATCTATCTGTGTGCCAAATTTCATCCAAATCAGTCCAGTGGATTTTTCGTGAAAGATTAACAAACATCCATACATCTATCCTCACAATCTTTCATGTTTATAATATGACTAGCCGTCCCCCGCGGTTTCACCTGCGTTCCCGGGTTAAAAAGTAGCCTATGTCCTTCTCCATACAATAGGCTATCAGCATGCCAAAGTTCATGATGATCCGTTGAGTAGTTGAGGCGTGAAGGCGTAACAAACAAACAAACTCACTTTCGCATTTATAATATTAGTTATAAATAAATATTCTAGAACTTTCGTCACACGGTCATCTGATCCTGAAGTAATGAACACGTACAGTCACGAACAAAAATGTACACCATTCAACTTTCATAAATAGAAGTCGTTAACGGTGGCCATTTACTATCCTTCATGCCAACCTTATAAAAAAGGTTGAATTAAAACATTTCGTTAACTGTTTTCTCGTTAAATGTATTTAAATTTGAATCTAGGTTCATGAGAAATTAAATTAAATTTCCTTTTGCAGTGTCAGCCAAGCACTTCATCGCTTCATCAGAAAGTAACCAGAACATCTTCCGAAGAGACATCATTCATATCGGGTGAAACGCGAACCAAACGCAAAGGCCTAGTTGAGACTATATGATATTAGCTAAAAAACTTACGGTGATGAGAAAATCAACCAAATCATGTGCAATTAATACGGGATTAATTGAAAATTCGACTGACATATGCCAGTGTCAAATACAAAGATGGTGGACACTGGACATCTGTCAAAAGTGACATTGATAAAACGGCGTCAACGCCGACAAACTGCGTCAATATCTACAAACTGGGTCAGTAGTTTGGCGACAATATGTAACTAAAACGTCATGTATGGAATTTAATTAAGTAAATAATATATAAATACGTCACGTCTATTACGGGTGCGATGTTATGTGATAAAGAAATAAAATATGGTATTTAAATACTATAAAAATTAAGTTCGAGTAAGATTTCATTACGCTCACAAGCCATTCCACTACAAAGTATGACCGCATTATTCGAAATTGTATCAAATTAACGCCCGGATCTCCTATATTACCTCCTAAGAGGTCGGATAAAAGAAAACCCATAATGGTACCCGAGCGAACGGATTACTTGCAGCAGCTATACAATTAATTTATAACATACCGACGAGATATAACATAACAGAGAGAAGAATTTCGAAGGCTTTTATAAATTGCCCGTGTGAGACTGGTAAGTGTTTTTTTTTTGTGACTAGTAGTTTGTATGTAAAAGTTTGGCTGTTAAAACTATTTATTTAAAATTTATTGATAAATTGGCAGTTTAATACTAGAATAACAATAGAATAGTAATTTATTGATGTTAAACTATTGTCATCCAATTGAATATACACAGAATTTTGAATTCTATCAGATTGGAAATTAGGTGAAAAATCAATCTACTCACTTCACTTCAAAAACTTATTAATACAGGCTTTAACGCCATGTATTTGTATGTATGTTGGCTATCTTTCCATTAAGTTATCCTATAAGATTTCTAAATGGTAAAAAAAAATGCCCGGGACAATAAACAATGTATTTGAAAATTTACGTTCGATACTACATAAATTCATTAAAGAATTTGTTTTTTTTTTATATCTAAGTATTATTTGCTGTTACCACTGTCAGAAGCAATTATTAAAATGTTGCTTATTTTTAACATTGATAATGTATATCACTCATAAATTATATAAAGCTAATTTGACTCTAAAGATAATGGTGGTAAGGTATAGATGGATCTCAAGCAGATTAAATAAATGTACGTATATGTAATAATGTGGTCCTTAGTAAAAAATAAACATATTTTTATCTAAATCTGTGTCAAATAGTTGTTCTGATTCTCGAACTAGTTTCCAAATAATTGTGCAGGTACACACAAAGAAAAGCCATTTTGAACTTTCAAGTCATTGAAATAGCAACAGATTTTATGATTCAAATCATAACCTTTATACAAAAGTTTATAATGACAAAAGTTATTACTGTATATTTTTATATAGAAAACTGAATAAAAACGATCTCTCGTTACGTCCATTATAATTTGCGGTGATAGAGATACGTATTAGGTAGAGTAAAGACGAGACACATTCATGTAAAATACATGCATATGGTTTAACTGAGATGGTACATTCCGTAGCGTTTTGAGGGGTAGATCAGGCCAATTGTTTCAAAAATATACTAGTAAAGTAGAAGTAACAGCAGCATAGTTTCAAATCCTAAAATGAGCTTGAGCTGTTGATAAAATATTAAATATTGACAGAGTGTGCGTGTGAAGTCAGTGAGACTAGAATGTTAATTTGTCTGTGTTCTGAGTAGTATTTTGAGGTTCTAATCAACCATTGTAATAAAGAACTACTTCATTAAGGCGCCGATTCTACAGTCGTCTAGCTAGAGTTCTGCGTTCCGCGTGTACTTAATCAATGCGGCGCTTTTGATCATTATAAAAAACAAACGCGTCAGTGAAGAACGCACCTAGAACTCTGACCGCTGAACTCCAGACCGCCCGTTGTGGGATTGGCGCCTAAAGTAAGTCCTTCCATAGATACCGTCTCAGTTATTTGGTATGCCTACAATACACAGTTATCGTATTACATAGTAATGCAGATTGTGTTGGAACTTTTGCATAGTTGTGATGAAGATACGTCAAACAAAACAATTTTTTATATTAAATCTTGGATTTCTTCTTCAAACCATACATTAAAAGCCGTAATTTTTTAAACAATTGTCATGAACTTATTGTCCTCAGTAATTTGAATTTGAAGGAATTGACCTGAATTTTTTACCTCTCACCAGCACAGTCTATATATTAGATAGAAGAAATTATATTAATAAATTATACTACTATTGTAAAATGTAATGTATGTGTTAATGTTTAAAATGAAGTATTTTTCTGTACTTCAGTCAGGCTTAAATATAAGTTATTATGATTGGCTAATTGACAGAATACTTCGGGATAAAATCTTTATGATTTTCGCGAAATAGTCTTTTTTTAACCGACTTCAAAAAAAGGAGGAGGTTCTCAATTCGGTTGTAGGTTTTTTTTTTTTATGTTTGTTATCTCATGACTCCGTCATTTATGAACCGATTTGGAAAATTCTTTTTTTGTCTGGAAGGGTACACTTCTCGTTTGGTCCCATTGTCATCAGATCAGGATTTGATTACTTCTTCGTGTACTTTGAAGTTGGTTTAAGTTTTTTGTAAAACAGTCCAATTATTTACATAGACGAGTGTAATAAATACTGCGACATGATTACCTAGCTAGTGTTTAAGAATATAGTTCAGTTCTGTGAGAACACTTGATCTGTTGATTACAAATTTAACTGTCTTTATACCAGATTCAATTGGGTTTAGTCATCAAAAATTATGTTGTGATCTTTATTTAATAGTTGCAATAATTACTGTAAATATTTTTATGTTCATAGAAAAATAATACTGTAGTGTTGAAATAAAATATATTACATGTTATATTTACTTGAGTAGTTTGAATCTTCAATGAGCCCTTAGATTTTATTCTTTGCACGCACATTTGTGGAAAACCATCGAATAAGTCACTAATTAATGGTGACTAGACAATTTACTGTTGAGATTCGTAAATTAATTTATATTATGTTAGAAACTATTTGCACAATCTAAAAATATTGTAATCTTCTATATATATAAAAATGAATTGCTGTTCGTTAGTCTCGCTAAAACTCGAGAATGGCTGGACCGATTTGGGTAATTTTGGGTTTGAACTATTCGTGGAAGTCCGGGGAAGGTTTAAATGAAGGGTAGGGTAGGGTATTACGCGAACGAAGTCGCGCCGGGCAGCTAGTACTGATAATAAATATTGAAAAGGGAGAGCAATGCTCTTCTTTTGGCGCTGTTTTGCGCAGATGGGAACTTACATTTGGCTGCATGTCCACCAGAGAAGAGATGTGTAGCATGGGATGTATTTTAGCAGACAAATAGTATCGCTTCATTTTCATCATGATATAATAATATCGCTTCATTTTCACCAGTATAAGTTGATCTCACATTGTATAGGACTTCCGTAAAATGTGAGGTCAGCTTATACTAGAAATGTATAGCTTGATCTGTAGCCGTGTGTACAAAAAAAGTGGCACGCTTTGTTTTCATACGGATGGAGGGCTTTCGTTATCTATTCAGATTTATATCTGTGGACGGGCTATATAGATATTTCAGGATATTAGCCTATTATGTAGGGAATAAAACATTGCTCTCAACTATATTTTTGTTCTAATTTATTTGATTAATCATCTGCTCTATACACATGATATGCACCAATGCCTATAAATAATACAAACGATATAATGAACAATATGGATTATTATGACAAATTATTTACATTAAACATAACGGAACAAACAATATTACATATCATTGCTCTTTATCATTTATAAAAGTCTATATTATATTCACCTTTAGGTAACTTTTTGAGCTCTATGCCATACATTTCTTTCATAAAATTTCGCGAAACTAAACGTAACGTCCGACCTTTCAACACGCCTTCATCATTATCTTCCATAGAACAATAACATTTAAATCACAGTGATCATTCTATCCATTCGTGTTTATTTGCACCGCAATACATTTATATTATGTAAATAGGGTTATAGAAACCGCATTTCGATGTAAAAAGAAGTTCGATTTAATAAATACATTTTCACAAATATTGGAAAGTGTTTTGACGCAAGGATATAAGGTTAAACAAACATACGATTTAAAAATACATAATAAGTATTCTAGAACTTTCAAATGTCATAGATTCATCGTCCTGTTGAGATTTCAGAAATGAGCAGGAAAAGAGAACGTGTCCATATTCCGAGCAGCACTTAAACTTTTACAATAAGGAACATCTTTTTACAGTACAAATTATTTTCTAAGTCTTAATAACTTATCGTAGTAACGTACTCTTTAGTTTGGTCGGCGCAAATTATTGACAATACAGCCTTTTAATGAAGCATGGCTAATGAACTATTAACCTCTCTAACTTGACCTCTTGAAATTATTCTTGGGATCTATGAAGTACTACGAATGTACTCGTATATCATCAAGATACAAAAAGTTGTATAATCATTTTCTTTGTTCATTGAACTATTGTATGCTATTTTTAATATTCTGTATGTTTGACACATACAGAATATTAAATATATATTCTGTATAAATATTAACACAAAACTTAATATCGATTTTACCAGTTTAAAATATTGATTATTGAGTAAATATATATTTGGTGTTAACCCCTTAATGTATCGAATAAACTCAACAATCGTAAGTTATGTTAGAAAATTGTTCATTAGTCAACGCCTTCACTCTGAATCGTTCATAATTATTGCTCATCTATCAGACAAGCAGGTACTCTGTATTATATGTACAAAAATCTATCTATCATCAGGAGTTAAATTTAATGACCTCGTCTAGATTTCATTAGTATTTAGAGTACATTGTCTGCTGTAACTCGAATATACAGATGGAAATCGCAACGTGGTTTAATTAGGCCCTGAAACTTAGACCCCCTTAGTACGTGAGATGGTTAGATAGCAAATCTAGCAAAATCCAGGTTTTTATATCCGTCACTTTCTAACGTCATTATAACAAAAAGATCCGGGACTATCTTAAAACCTGGGTTTACTAGACTTGGCTTAAACCATCTCATGTAATAAGACAGAAATTGTTTGCTTATCAAATAAATCTAGGTACAAAGCTAGTTGTAGTAATTATTAGGAATTACGAAAAGAAGCATTATCGCCAATGCAAGCTTAAATGGAAGCACGTATATAAGAAATACAACATTTAAAACATCAACGATGTGAAACCACTTTATGAATTAAAAGACCGAAGTCTTCAAATGATATTTAAAGAATGTAATTTCACAGCGTTAAGTAGATTTTGAGAACAGCAGTTGGGCGCAATTATTATTACTGTTTTATCACTAAAGAAATTTAACATATTTTATGTATTGGCGGATGCTATATTTTCACTTAAATAAAGTTAATATACCTACTAAAATTTAAATATTTGTCATTGCTTATTTACATAATCTTAATCGAAATTAAAAAATACATTTTACATTGGTGTTTTCGGTATGACCTGTGAAGTGAAAAGGATATACATGGTAGTATAATTTTTATAAAACGATCTATAATTTTCATTATAAATAAGCAGACGAATTTCCCTTAGTAAAATAGACGTGATGTTAAATAATTTATTTTTATCTAATATAGTAAATGAAAATCCGTCTGCTGGTAGACAAAAATAAACTAACCCTGTCACCAGTTTTATGTGCGCTTAGATCGTATCAATTCAAATGAAAACATAGATAAATATGTTTGATAATTTAAAAATTACTAAGTTACTATAGATAGAGACATGAAACATGAAGGTAATAATGATAATGTCTGAAATGGATTATCTATTTCATGATTGTACACAACACTTTGTTACACAAGCCCAGTAAGTCTAAACGAAGCTCATATTTTTTCTTAACATCTATTTATGTAATTCTATTTATATGATGATTGAAACTTAAATCCATGACATATCTCACACTTTCAATGATTTAAGTACACATGCAATTTATCTTTTGATTTGCAACGATGTTTTACCAGAATCTTCTTAATTGAAAACTTAAACGAAAATGTATTTTGTATTTTTCTTGTTGCCTACATTGATATACGTGTGTTGAGCGAAAGATCATTATGATAAAAGAATTGACATGAAAATTATACGAAGTTTCCTGATGAAGCATTCGCAATAATATTGCACGTCAACGTGAACGATAGTTATATAGTCTATGCATTAGATGTAGGTACAGGTAGACAGCAAGTAAAAAATAAGCGAAATCTTATCACGAAAATAAGTAATTGACCATTCTTAGATTTAAACAATCCAAAATAACTACGTTTTAATTTGATTACAAAGGTATAATTGACAAAAACTAATCAAAAACTTTTACAATAGGTACATATTTTCTGTTTCGTCTAGAAACTAAATTTCAAAACACTTTAATGACACGTGTAGTCTCAGTGTCCTCAATATCATATTTGTATCTAAAATCTGCAGATATACATTTTAATATTCCACTACTAAAGGTGCAAATATTTCTAAAATATATAATATATATTTTATAAACAGTATTTTACTATATTGTGCCATATACAATGCACGCGTAACACACATGTATGTATTTAATTTACTGTAGTTACTTACACATAAAAACATGACTGTTAGACAGTATCACTCGCTATACACCAACCTTTATGTAATTAGCTAACTATATATTATTATTATATCCTTGGTGTTTATAAGTAGATCATGTACCAAGTTTACCAACGTATCAATTACTTGATTCTAAAATAATAAATCTGTTATACATAAATAGTAATTTTTTTGTAACATAATTTTAATTGCCATAAAAAGTGGTAATGAATTTATAGAATTACACTACAAATATTAGGGATTGCAATCCAGCTGGATTTTTACTGAATGGACACAATTCCAGCTGAATCCAGCCAGCATGATATCGTTTTTCATTTACCCTGAAACGATTAAAAAAACCTCAAAGAACCTGGTAATATCTAATATCATTATCTACCTGGTCTGGTCACTACATTATTTATTGTAGTGACCAGACCAGGTAGTAAACCTCCTTACCGACATATTTAGGCAGTTCACTTGGTTGGGTTTTACACTTGAGACAGTGTTAACTTTAAATCTTCAGTCACTATCTATAATATAATGTACCTAATCTATGAATTCTATAATATCATAATTAATTCTACTAATTTATATAGGTACGCAAAAATCAATGGCAATCAGCATTACCGGTTTTCATAAGCATCACTTATTTTCACCATAAAATTCCCTAGCCCACTTATAGACACAAAATTAAAATACAATATTAGACGTATTAGTTATAATAAAATATAAGTCTTGACTCAAAGTATTTTAATAGAAAGAAATATCGAGGAAAAAACAAATTATAAAGATCTCGTTGACTCCCGACAAACTTCTTTTAAGAAGTCTAAATCATAAAATTTGATTTGTGGATCATCAAATAAAAATTAGATTCCAAATTCAACTTTTATATCAGACTTTTGTTCTGTTCGCAGATAACGGATCCGCATTGATAGATCCAGCGCCTGGGGCTCTACCGCGTAACTTTGGTGGTAATCGTAACGAAAACCATTAATTATTTCATCCAATGACGCGCACGCTGTATGACGCGACGAAGACCATTCTTGGGCCCTGATTGGATGAAATGAATTAATGGTGTTCGTTACGATTACCACCAAAGTTCCGCGGTAGAGCCCCTAATGCTGGATCCAGAAAGTCAAAAAATGCGCTGGATCCAGTTGGATTGCTGGGTGCTGGATCCGTAATTGCAATCCCTAACTACAATACTACATGCTTTGAAAATATGGTTAAATAATTTTTGGTATTTTGAAAGAAATTTTTGTAATTTTTACAGTTGGTACTTGGCACTTGGGCTACTCACAATATGTTGGACATAATTAAAATAAAATCAACGCACATACGCCATAACATTTTATACATCAGTTAACAATCATTATTGTCAGTTATAAATCTATTTTTATGAATTTTATATTTAAATATAAATTCGCGTCTAGTAGTAGGCAGTTTTAACACAATTATGTTTATTTATTTAATTCACTATTTAGTTCAGTACTGCGATGAGGTGTGGCCTGAAATTGAGATCAGCACAAAATACAAAATTACTAGGTAGGTACCTACTTATATTTCTAATCTTTTTTACTAAGAGGGTTTACTAAAATAATTTGTTGTTATCCATGTACTAATATGGACTTAGCATTTAACAAACTAAAGTCTCAAAGAAGCCTAAATTTTAATTAGGTTTGTATAAAAAAATATCTACCAAGGGAAATAATGACTCTTCTAAGCCACACCTCGCTTTGCAGATAGTATAATATGCAGGTACTAGTTGATTTTAAGATGGATGGATCTAGCACATACAGTATTCAAATTCGCTACAGAGTTAGAATGAACGCTTAGAGTTATATGACACGAGTAGTTACTACGGTAAAAATAGTGAAGGCGCTGACAGACCATCAGTAGCCGACAACGCATGAAATAGTTTCTGGTCTAGTTCCTTTATACAATCGTTGCTCTATAATCATACAGGTTTAAGCAATCTGCCACAGTAAATTAATTTAGAGACCACGTGTAACCATCGCTGGGGCTACTTTTGATGTAGACTTTCGAAGGTTTAAGGATGTTACTGAAAACTACTATTCGTTACACGTCGTATAAAGTAGGCATACTTACCCAAACCTATCAAGTCAATACTAGCAAAATATACTTAAAATTAGTTACAAATATCGATAGGAGCTTGCAAGAATATATCCAAACGTGCAAATAATCAACGACCTCGTAGCTTATCGTATAGAAAATTCACTTTTAAAAGAGTTTCACGCAATCACATAACCGATATCCGAAGCGAGTCGCGCATCGATATTGTCAAATCGTCCGGTGAGTACGCGGGTATAAAAAGGGGTATTGCGACAACCATTATTGCTTGTGGGTTAGGATCGCAGCTGGGCGGGGCTGAGGACGAGTTCCCCGTCGGGTCCGCCGGCGAAGGAGACGTTGCGGGGTGGCGGCCGGCGGGCCGGGGCGGGGGCCAGTGCAACCGCAACCGCAGCCGGAGTCGCACCAGCGCCCACCGCACCTGCGTTCTGCGGTGACGCGCTTGTACGCGACCCGCTCCGCTGCAGCGGACTGTGCTGTGACGAACTCTGATTTGCTGCGACCTGAAGTTAAACAATACATTCTTGTAAGTAGGTACTTTTACAGATTCCGCATTTACTGTTTGAGGGATCCTTTGTGAAGTTGTAGAAGGATTATATTCAATTAATGAACCTCCTCTCCTCTCCGTCGTCCTTTCTATCATACATTTCTTTTTGATGATAGTAAGATCTTTGGTGACATCAACCCATGTCAGCGTAGTGAGGATATCTATTTAAAAACGCAGCGAAGCAGACTTTTGGCAGAAGAGGCTATTGCTACGTTACGTCGCCCAGATGGAGCATTTAACGCACGGGCAATTGAGAACGGATTCTATTCACTCGCTCTGAAGGTTGCGCAAAAACTGGACGATCTAAGGACTTTCTGGTATCTCGAGAGTTCTGCATATAGAAAGTACTGCATGCAATTTTCGCAACAATCTTAAACTTGCACGATGTATTGGCGCCCAGGACCTAATGAATTCCTCCTGGACAAGATCTCAGGCTTCGAAAGCAGATACATCCGCAAATGTAAGCACCATTAAGTTACCTGTTGTATCGGCGGCGGCTGCAGCGTGGCAGGTACGTGTGGCGCGGTGCGGTACCGTCGCAGGCGCTCGTCCTCCTCGCCGCTGGAGAGGCTGGACACGTCGCAGGAGGAGGCGTCGAGGCGGCGCGCGGGGGAGCACTGCGCGGGGCCGGCGCGCGGCCCGCCCGCCGCCGCGCCGCCGCCCCCGCTCCCGCTCCCGCCGCCGCGCCCGCACCCGCCACCAGCGAGAGGCATCTCCTCGCCCTCCCCGCAACCGGACAGTCTGGATAACGTTTTATTCATTCATAGGGCCTGTTATAGGTAGAACGGCCTTCCATCATGTGGATTGACTACCTAGTAAGATGAGTTGCTGAAGAACTCTTCAGCTCATTAGGTTTAGATAAGAGCTACTTTCTGTCGGCGTGATTGTTTGCGAACATTTTATATTGTATGAAATATGACATAAGAATAAATCAAGTGGCTTGGCTGCATACAAGGCTATATAAATGTGTGATGATGTGGACCACCAACCCTCTGGCATGATAGGTAGGTGCAATGAGCCATGATAATATCATTAATTGGTAATTAAATCCATAGATGCCCGAATGTGATCTCAGTTTTTGATAACTGATTCTATGTAGTAATATTTTGTATTTCATCATAAAGAATCATGGCGAGATCCATACATTGATTTGTACAAAAAAATAAAACATTTTAGAGGGTTTTGAATCACATCCAATGTTGAGATTACATTACCAGAAACATATTAATATATGTATATATGTAAAATATTTCATGTGAAATATTTTATAAACCCCGCAAAACAGAACAACAACATAACGGTTTTGGTCGCAAAAAGTCGCGATTCGCCGGCATGCCATAGAAATTCGCATTTTTATCCCGGGGTTCTGAAAATATTTTAAATGGCTCAAGTTGTTCCTTAGGCACCAAGGATCAATTATAACTTCATTGTAACGTCTCTAACAATCTAAATTTTTTGTACAAATCTCGCCATGCTCCTTTGTTACCTTCTGCTCTCCTTGTAGTTGGTACGCCGTCGACAGCAAGGCTTCGCGAATATACAAAAGGTAATTCGTAGCAAACAGCACGCGAGACCGGCGATGATAAGTGACGGACCCACCAGCCGTAACGCTGGCGTTTTGAAGCCCTGGAATTATAAAGTTTTCCAATACAATAGCATTCATGACGTAGTTAGATGGATGACAGCATCGCTATCTTTTAGTACTACTCTCAATATATTTTGCCTTACTTTTGGCCTTGAATCTCTTTAGATTCATTAAGGAAGTTTTATTCACATTCGCATTTATAATATTATTAAGAAACTATAGGATTTTAGTAAGTATAGGCCTGTATTTGACTTCAATCTGACTATGGTAATTGATGATGTACCCGAAGGTGGTAAGCACAAAACCTAGAAGGAACTGGCTCTCAAGTAGATTCAGCTGCCAAAATGGGTGGCAATGGTAGTAGCCAGTCAGGTGTTTATCAGAATAAGAAGACACAGGATAAATACCTTGTCTCCAGTGCCAACAAAATAGACGACAAGACCGACAGCAAGTATGGCGAGGCCGGCGTACAAGAGCCGCGCGACGCCCCACGGCTCCCCGCTTGTGCCTTCCGCCTCGCCATCTGACTCCGAGGACGAGCCGTACGACGCATCTCGCACCTTTTGAAATCAACACGTGATTAGTAAACTGATTAGGACGTCCCAACGGTCCTGGCCAGAGAGAACAATATCATGGTCGGTCGTATGTTATGCTTTTTCTAGCTGTTGTTGTTGTTGTTGTTGGGTTAGTCATGCTGAACAACTTTTACTATAAAACATTTTACCTTCCATAGTAAATGTCAACCTTGCTCGATCATAATTTGATAACGAAAAAATTTATTTTGAGAATCCTCTCTTGGTCCCATAGTAAAAGTTGTTCAGCATTGCTAACCAGGTTTCGAAAATATGCCATCGCGAAATGTCCACCCAGTATATTAGAAATCGGGCTTATCCCTGATTGGTGCTAAAGATAGTTTTGTAACGTGGTATAAGGAGGGGGTACATACCCTGTTGTTCCTGATCCACTTGCCTCGCTGGTCCCTGGCGGCCCTGGCGCCGGGGTGGTCGCCGAGCACGGAGCAGCGCCGCGCGGCGCCCCCTGCGCCCGCGGCGCCCCCGCCCACTGACATCGCCGCCGCCTCCTGCCATGCTGCGCGTCCCGCAGCGCACTACAAACATTACCAAACATTCAGATAAACGTAAAAAAAAAAGTTTTGTCACTTTTATTGCTCTATCAGGTACATATACATTATACATATAAGTTCTATCTATTTAAATAAATCTCAATTGCCGCATCTATGAAAGATCATCACCTGGGAACGACTCTACCGATTTTACTGTTTTTTTTTTGTTGTGTTCGTAATTGTCAGGACAAGACTCTTCATCATCAACCTATAATGTCCCACGGCTGAGCAAATTAGGCCGTCTTTCAGTAATGATGGTGAAAGGTAATGGGCAAATTCTCCACCACGCATGCCCACTGCGAATCGGTGGAGGTGATGATTTTAGATTTATTCTGTGACAATTGTATCTAAAAGTTTCTCGTGACTTCTTTGGTATAGCTATGCATGTTCATCGGCTATAGTTAAAGCATCTACTAATTACTACAGCACACTTAGGTACTTGCCCAAAGTTTCAGGAGTGGCTTTAGATAACAAAAATATCCCTCTGTACTTACCAAATTCAAATAGACCTTCCCAGGCACCTATGGAAAAATATCTAATACTTTGATACCGGTTCGGAGGGTTGCATTTGGTGAGAAGAGCCGGCATTAAACTCAGCAATTACTCTTTTCAAAACAAAGCTTAGATTTATTACATATCATGCGTGTTTACCGTACAACTTATTACTAAGATCTATCTGCATATTTAATATTTGAAAGAATAAGTACCTACCAATCGCACAGACTCACACTATAATAACAATATAAACACAAATTATATCCAATTGGAAAACAATAAATACCTACATAAAACGTTAACCTTATTGTACAGAAACATATTGTATACACAAGTCACGATTTCGATAAACAACAAATGAGGACATGTGGACCAATAGCCGGTGGATTTAAACGCATATTAGGCGGGTGTATTGGCTATATTTCATGTCGTTTACAAACGGAAACACTGACTGCAATAAAAATCCTCTAAAAGAGGCCATAAACATGCTGGGCCTCGAAAACAACGAGCGGAAACTTACCAGCCGCCGCAATCGATGTCTCAAATGGTTATATTCACTCTCGTTCTGTCTTATTGTTCTTTATATTATAGTGGGAAGTGTCTGTGTCATTAACCTATTTTAATCCCGGTTTCCATCCAGCTATTGTTTTGTAGGCCCACTTCCGTCATGATTACATTGAGCGTATGCAAATGGAAGGTTTCTGGGCTAACGGCTGGTTCAAGTTACATAAATAACCAAAACACTGGTTGGATGGCGCAAAACTTTGGGGTGATAAGGTCACTCTTTTGCTATAGTTAGAACTAAGAACAAATTTTATTAGAATTAACTTGAAATTCAACTTGAGGGTGATAGCCAAGGCGAGTACCATCATGCTGAGAAATCCTGACGATGGTTTCTTCTACAAGAGAAGAAGCTCTTTGTAGGATTCGAACTCACGACTTTCATCACGGCATTTGCTCTCACTATTACCGCGCTCTCATCGCTTCTATGAGATTTTAACACGGTCCTAGTTGGAATTTGTTATGTAAAAAAAACTGCTACTAGGTAATGACAATGAGATTGAAAAACAACATAAAATTACTCAAAAATGTGCATTTCCTTACAATTTAAACGAGCGTATAATTCATGTGTTAATAGATTCCGTGTTCGCGAAACGACATCAAAACTAACATGAATAATATTAATTTAAACTCCTATGCGCAAATTATTACTGCTTGATTTATGCTGACAAAAAAACATTATTACATGGTGGGTGCGGCTCACGCTACGGCGACATGCGACTTTCAGGGTGAATACTTTAAAAAATACTCATTTTTCATACTATTACAACGACTTTACTAAGGAATCTCGAGATATAAACTGCTTAAAGTCATAATACCTCTAAGCAACGTCAGTTTTTTTTACTATAGGGCTGTGTCTGACCACTATCTCACTATGGTATGTGATGAAATGGCCAAAAGTAAGCAAAGTAAAGCCTAGAAGGATCTGGCTCTCAAGTGCAGCTGTCGGAACACAACGATAAGTGCTTGGCCCCAGATTTTCAACTTGAGGGTGGTAGCCAGCCAGGTGGGTACTACAAAGTACCCTACGACCGTGCTATGGTTTCGGGTTATGGGTCTGGAGCTCGAGCTCACTGTAGAATTCGAACCCGGGACCTTCGCCTTGGTATCTGACGAAACCACCACTGAGCATCATCGCCGTGAAAGCGCCCATGACTGTTCTTTTTTTATGAAATAGTTGCATCAATATTTGAAAAAATATTGTTCTTTGAAGTAGGTTGAGTTCTCTTCCTTTGAGGCTTCATATTCGCCGCTGATATAAATGAACGGCAAAGGGGTTTTATGATATAACTCACGCTGACTTCCCAAACTCATTTATTACCTGAAATACCCGACTTCAGTGGTATAAATCCCAGCTTTAACAAAAATATCTGGGCATATTTTTATATCTACATAAAAAATAATGTGTATATATGTTTATTGACTAAACCGGCTGTCATCATTCATGAAATTCAGAACAACCTGAGTTTACTAAAATAATAAAACGAACTGACATCATGAAATTATCAATTGTTAAAACATATTTTTAAAACGTGGTAGTTCATAAAACAATATGTTACTATTTTAATATGTAACATATTTTTTTTTATACTACTTAGGTAGCAAACACCGGCCTGCCTGATGGTAAGCGGTTACCGTAGCCTATGGACGCTTGCAACACCAGGGGCGTCACTCGCGCGTTGCCGACCCTGCAGAAATCTCTTCACACCCTTTTTGAAGAACCCCATGCTCCATTGGGAAAACCACGGCAGGGAGCTCATTCCACAATCTGAGCGTACGCGGAAGGAAGCTCCGTTGAAATTGAAATAGATATTTACCAAGTTAAGATATTTATTTTAGTATTTTCCAAACATACGCATCCATTTCGAATATTTAATTTCAAAACATTAATATCCATACCTCCTCATCCACTTATTTCAGTCAAATGAAAAAAAAATAAAAAAAAAACTATCTGCATTCCCGCTGAAGCAAATACATTCTCAAAAGAATGTATTAATTAAAAGACCTTTCCCTTTACATTTTACCGGTTCGGATACCGCGAGAATATGTTTCAAATGGTTGATAAGCAATTTAAGTAACTTTATTGACGCGCGGATATTACGCGCGTAAGCGAGCCAACGGGCCATATGAAAAAAAGACATGAACTGTGAGTCAACTGATAATGAATTCACATTGTTCCTGAATATAATGTTAGCTATTGCAACCATGAAAATAAGAAACTCCAGAGCCATAATAATAAATTTAATAAGTACCTACTACTAATGTAACAAGCATAAGTCTGATGGTAAGCGGTTACTGTAGTCTATACACTCTTGCAACTCCAGGGGTATCACTTGCACGTTACCGATCCTGCGGAAATCTCTTCACAACCTTCTTGAAGAATCCCATTTTGTACTCGCTTTAGGAACACCACGCCAAGATACCATAGCGTTTATACCTTACAGAATATCGCAGCCAAATAGCCAGCACGTGAATAAGGTCGCCAGAGCTCATCAGAGACCAACCCGTCCGTAGCACGTGAGTACCTCGTGTGATACAAGGCTTACAATCAGGCGGTCCGCAAGCCTGTTTGCCGAATTTCTCGTATACAAAAAATATACCTACACATAATATAAACTTTAATTTTCATCATATTTTGACGAATATAGCGATATAAACCGCTTACGTGGTAGTATGCTATAAAATTCCGTGTGTATGACCTGATTACAGAATATTGCAGAATTTTCCGCGTGTATTTGTATTATTACTAGAAAGCTATAATACCATTACAAGTGGGTAGTTTCATGGTAATTACTGGTAACAACTTATTAAATGTCAGATTATATTTAGCACAACAATATAGTGAGTCTTTTGTTTCTTTAACGAATGGTTAAGCACGAGCAGAAATGGTAATTAGCTTATGGAAAATGTACCTGTAGAACCTACTTATTATTATTTAACGCATCGTACGCTTTTAACTTATTACCCAAATTATTGGTTATCAAGTTATCTATGATTTGCATGAAAAGATGACGGTTTTAAAATCTTAAATAACTTAATCTGCCTCAAAAATTAAAGGCCTATTAATTTCCTTCTAGTGTAAAAAATATTTACAGACTTTCTTATTATAAGCTTTACTTTAGTGGCCTATTCGGATGGACGAAGCGGCTGTAAGTATCTCTACCACTGACGATTAAATTTTTTATTAAAAACTACATTATAGACATATACACGAGCGCTTATAAAAAAAGTAAAAGCGTGGATTTACACGTAAGTTTCATGCAATTAGAGTTGCATAATAAACTGTGTGTGACTTCCACGCAGCAATGTAGGTATTTCAAATTGCAAACGAGCGCCTCGTAGCTTATGAGCTACAGCCTACGGTGTAGCAAATTTCGTAGCACTTGCTACGCGCGACTTCGTTATTGAATATTCTGTGACTACGTTGAGATTTTAAGCATTTATTGTCCTATTATGATGATTATATATATGATGCTTCGTGCTCGTAAAGAAAACAGTTCTCTTTTAAAATTAAGGTATGATGCTAAAATAATATTTTCATGCTAACAATAATAAAACTATGCTTTTGGCACAAAAACAGTTTCGTTTTTAGCAATGAAGCAATGGTTAGCAATTATGAGAATAAACCATTTTATGAAATACGATGAAAGTTGGTCATAAAAGTTTAAATTATATGCCACTAGTTCGTTACGGTAGTTCCGTGGGAGGTTGACTTGGTTGGCGATTATTTATTATTGTAGTTATAACAGGTTATATATAACATGAGTTAGTACTTTTAATTAAAAAACTGATACTGTAAAGGATGTATCATAAAATGTTCTATACTTGTAAGAACTTTATTAGTGTGGCCTTCAAAACTTAATTCTAATAAACTTATTTTGATCGATTTCAACTTTTACCATGAGACCGAAGTCTCAATAAAATTTCAGTGTAGGTTATAGGCTAGATAATGCATACAACTAAAAACATCTAATATTTTTAGATACGCTTGTGTTTGACCACAATCTCGCCATGTTAGATGATGATGTGCCCGAAGGTGTTAAGCAAACAAAGCCTAGAAGGAACTGTCTCAAGCGTTCGAAATATACCGATAGGTGCTTTTCAACTTGAGTGTGGTAGTCAGTAGTAGCCATCCAGATAGGTACTACAACCACCGTGGTATGGTTTCCTCAAGATGTTTTCCTTCACCGATAGCTCAAGCTCATTATATGTGTATCCTACTTCCTACCATCCTACTTCCTACTAACCTATCCTATATTAATTTTATAAATAATAATATATAATATTATTAATATTATAAATGCGGAAATTTGTGAGTATGGATGTATGTTTGTTACTCTTTCACGAAAAACATACTGAACGGATTTGGATGAAATTTGGCACACAGAACATGTTCTGGATTAACATATAGGATATCTTTTATCCAGGGAAATCATACAATCCCTCGGAAAGGCGGGTGAAACCACGCGGGACAACTACTAAACCGTAAAACAAAACAAAAACATGTTTACAACATTGTACTGCGTTGCCATTTTCATAGCTTACGTGAAATGAAACTGTCATTTGCGACTCGCTTACTCTTTTACTAACCGATTACCCTCAGTAGGTAATGCTAGTAAACGGAAGACAGGTCAAAGGAAGGAAGTGGCAAATGACAGGAGCGCGGGAATGGGAGCCACAGCTCTACCAGGAATGTACACCTGAAAGCTATTCGCAATTAAAACGAATTCTTCAATTTTCAATTCAGGTCACCATATTTTAGAACAGTGTTCGTCTTTTGTTTTAAAAAAATTAGATGATCTATCCTACTTTCCTACTTATCCATTATCCTAACTTAATATTATAAATGCGAAAGTGAATTTGTTTGTTTGTATGTTACGCCTTCACGCCTCAACTACTCAACGGATCATCATGAAAGGCATACAAATAGCCTATGGTATGTAGAAGGACATAGGCTACTTTTTATCCCGGGACTGCTAGTAATATGATAAATGCGAAAGTAACTCTGTTTGTTTGTTACGCTTTCGCACTTAAACCGATGAACCTAACGCTATGAAATTTGGCAAACAGATAGCCTTGATAGATGGTATGGAGAACGGCATAGGTTACTTTTTACCCCGTGAATGTGGGTGAAACCGCGGGACATAAGCTAGCTTAACCCGTTGGTTCTCGCGAGGGACGCGCGTCCTATTATGACAATTGATGTCATTGTTATTTTTTAACCGCGAGCCAAGGGAGGAGTATATGATTAGGCATAGTTAAAGTTTATATCGAGAAATATATAAAGATAGATTGTTTATTGAAACACTTATGAATTATGGGGGGAGGACTATAGAACTACATATATAACAATATCATTTAAGGATTTCCCCCGGGCATACAGCAAACTTTGTAACTGAACCTTATTTATAACTAACTTTCGCCCCGCGGTTTCACCCGCGTTCCCGAGGGATATATTGTTTAACCGGGATAAAAAGTATCCTATGTGTTAATTCAGAACACATTCTATCTGTATGCCGAATTTCATGCAAATCCGTTCTGATGTTGTAGCGTGATTGAGGGACAAACATCCAAAATCACAAACATCCAAACTTTCGTATTTATAATAATAGTGAGAATTGAGATTGAAGCGCTCGTGGCGTAGCATGCCATTCTTAATCGATCGGCAATTTAAGCTACCACCGTCGTGGTCGGTACATGGATGGGTGACCGCCTAGTGGTATTTCAAATTGAGTGTTTCCGTGCTTCGGAAGACACTTAAAGCCGTTGGTCCCGGTTATCACTTAATTGTAATAGTCGTTAAGCTAGTTGGAGGCCTTCTAGGCGGCTTGAAAACTCCAAGTAGGTTGACCACTAGCCTACCTCCACCGATCCGCAGTGGGCACGCGTGGTGGAGTATCTGCCCATTCCCTTTCACCCTGATTTGTAAAATGAGGCCTGTGCTCAGCAGTGGGACATTATAGGCTGATGATGATGAATAATAGTGAGAGTGAGATGAGGTACAGTTGTCTTCTCCTACCTACAATCATCGTCATAATGTCATCTACTTCTTACTTCAACTAAAAATAGCCATGTTATAATCAACTTAAAAATACAAAATAAATAATCAGAATGATAGATTTTTAATCAGTTGATAATAAATATTCCATTCCTTATTACCGAGGAACATCGCACGTCTACATAAGGTTTACATAAAGATGGTTGTAGGCACTTAATGCAATTTCTAGGTCAAGTACCGAGACACCCTTGTAACTTCGTTTAATTCGTCTGTCACAGGTTGTTCTCGCTTCGACCCACCTGACCTTGGGTGACCCTTTGTATTCTTTTCTCAGGTATCAATTTTATTTGAAGCTACTTTGAAATAACCCAAATAATTTGGTATTCCTTATTATATTTTTGTGGGTTGTAAATATTTTGGCCCTTTAGGAATCACGGTCCAAATTTCTTGAGCTTGACACGGCTTGAGCAACTCGGTCCAATGTCTATTCGAACGAAAAGCGACATTGTTTTTTATCGTTTTGATATTGATATTTAATAAAATCACTCGCATACCCTACTTTCTTCGGAAAAAACAAGATTTTCTTATTTTTAGGGTCCCGTAGTCAATAAGGACACCTTATAGTTTCGCCACTATTTAGTGACCGAAAACCAGCTCAACAAGCGTGCGATTTTTTACTACCTACTATGACGTCACAAGCTCTATACGGCGTGTATAAGACATTAAATGAATCCACGTAAAGACTCATATACCGGGTGTTGTTCTGCATTTGTGCCATATTTAAGGAAGTTGATATTTACCTTGTATAAAACACTAATCAATTATAAAATCATGCTCGTGAAATTAAATATTATATTTAAAATTTGTAAAAATAAAAATCGCCCCGTGTTTGACGATGTTTTATAAAGATTTATAAGATATAGGTTGGTGACCGCTGCGCAGCGGCCCGGTTTCTCCCCTCGCCCCGGATCCCAGACCTATTCTGTGCAGTTATGAAGTCTTATTATGATTTGACATTAATCACAAATCATCAATAATTGTTTACTTATCAAGCCCAGAATTAATTACCTATTTTATAATAACTAAATAAATCATTTACTATTGGTTCTGTAAATATGGCACGAATGCAAAACAACACCCTGTATACGATCAACATTTAATATGGGACCAACTTCGAAGTCGTATTTTTGTTTTACAGCTTTTCATACATTTTTGCCGACGAGATATGTACCTTTTGTATGAAAAGCTGTAATTTTTATTTCGATTTCGAAGTTGTTCCCATTGTAAAAGTTGATCGTATTTATGAGTACATTACGTGGTTTCATTTAATGTCGTATTGTCGTATCCACCCCGTATAGTGACGAGAAAAACCAAATCAATCCAAGTGCAACGGTGCAACGTGAGAGCGCGATAGTGGCCACGCTAAGCACTAAATCGGGCAAGCGAAATAGGTGCTCTTGCGTTATCTAGGTATATCGATATCTGTGGGTCGCCCCCACTGCCAGCTAAACGGTTGTTTATGGGTATGTGAAAAAAATAACGGTAGTTGTGTAAAACGAAGTTAAAAGGAAAACTATCACATATCATGTAGGCTCTACAAGTTAACGAGTAATGGTCGACTAACTTATAAATTGTACTTGGAGAAGTATAGGAAAATATCGTACAAATTCCATTGAAAAATGTACTTAGATGTAGTTATTAGTTGTGTAAAATAGGTGATAAATAGCTCCATACTAAGTCCTCATATTGTGACGGGCAACTACGGAAACCTACGCTGTACGTGGTCCGACACGCACTTGGCTTGTTTTTCATATTCAAATTATATTATACCTACTTATTGTTTTTAATTCTAGCTTAAATTAAAGTGTTTCAACTATCTAATTAGCGGTTTGCTGAAGGCATTATGTGCTAACAGTATAATTGACTGGTAATTGAGCGATTATCGCGTAACTGTAATCGCTGTTGCTACGGATGTTTACATTGCGTGATAATGCTAACCCGACTTCAAACAAATTTCTTTACTTTCTTTCTTTTATAAGAAACTTTGCAACGCTTTATTTATTTTATTTTATGATCTTATACAATTTAATTATATTATCTTTTTATTAATGTTTTATGTAACAGCTTTTAACCAATACTTGGGACGTTGACGCCATAGAAAATGGTCTATATTATTATTTTATGGAGTGGGATGAGATTAAGTTCAAGCAATTCAAAAAATACTCTATATACTACTTTTTTCAATCATTAAAATATTTATTATTATTATTTTATTTATTTACTTATAAGTTATGTAACGTTTTATAACACAGTGATGGGATATTATATTATATGGGATATTTATATTTATGGGAATGTTATTGTTTCATTAATAATGATCTCATTTGCTTGTAAATTATTACATTCCAATAATTTACAAGCAATTATACACATAATATAAGCATTTGGACATATTTAACATAAGAATTGTAAATTACTCGCAGGCCTCAAAGGTCACCTTTTTGTGGGAGATCACTCTCTGAGTATAGAAAAAATCTTACTCACAGAATTTTCTAATAAGAAAAAACAAATATCAGTGTAGATCGTAGTATTATTACTATTATTATTATATAAAAAAGACCTTAGAATCCATACCATAAAAAACTTTACCTCCAAAAATCAGGTCAATACCACGAACCGTATAATCAAAGCTTACAAAATGGTGTGACATAATTATGCAGTACAATCCAATAAACATTACGAGGTGATAGAATATTCATGGTGTGTATAGCAATTTATCAACAAAAGGCATAGATTACAGAGTGTACCGAATAGTGTAGTGACACTGGCTGTATGAGGCTTTGTGTCAAGGCCCTGCTATGCAGATATCGATGTCGATCGATGCTATGTTGACTAGTGACGTGCAATGACGGATTTATGATTTATAGGTCTCATTGTTAGGTATGAAGCGCTCGTGGTGTAGCATGATTAGCCGTTCCTAATCGATCGGCAAAATTAAACTAGATAGCACCGTCGTCGCCGGTACCTGGATGGGATACCGCGTTAGTGGTATTTTAAATCGAGCGTTTCCGTTCTTCGGAAGGCACGTAAAGCCGTTGGTATCGGTTATCACTGTGTAAGTAGTGACTTATCACTTTTGATAGTCGTTAAGCTAGTTGGAGGCCTATTAAGTACACCAAGTATAAAGGCCGTGGAGTGCCCGACGACACGATTTTGTTTCAAACACAAGTCACCGATTGCTATGTGGGAACTGATTTTGATTGGCAGGCGCAAAGAAGACTGGTGGTAATTTATAATTTGTTTGAGTTTTGTGATCGGTTTTGATTATTAGAAAATAACAGCAAACGTAAAAGAGGACTGGTCTGCGATGCTGAGATTATGGGTTCAATTTTGAAAAACAAAGAGGTAATCTAAAGCTAATTTTATAAATATTTACTGGATTTTGAAGCAATTATTGTTAGAGCGGTTTCGCTCTACGTCCGATCCGAATCCGATCAGAATCCGTGAAAATACGGTCCGGAGTAGTCTAGAACTATTTCTCTCCGTCATCCGTGAATATCCATATCGGATTATTGACGGACCGAAGTAGCCATAGTAGGTATTTGTATCGGTCCAGTGCAATAGCATTGGCAGAAGTTGACGCACATTGAAAGGACCCACGATCAATGACGACTGAATTACGGATTTGGACTGGAGGTAGTGCGAAAAGCAATATCCAAAATCGCTCCGAGTTTTCTAGATCTGTATTTTCATGAATTCGGATCGAGCGTAGTGCGAAACCACTCTAAATAGGTGAAACTGCGGGGGATAGGTATAATATAACTACCTGTCCCCGCGGTTTCATCCGCGTTCCCGGGATAAAAAGTAGCATATAACACTCGGGGATAATGCAGCTTTCTATTAGTGAATGAATTTTCAGAAACGGAACAGTAGTTGCGTAGATGACCTCCTACGTCCAAACTTGCAAACTTTACCTCATTATAATATTAGTGTAGAAATAGAGTAGACGCGTAAATCAGAATGTTCGTATTCAGAATGTGGAGATTTCGAGATGGCATATTTTCGAAACCTATGTTGGGTGAGTCATGCTGAACAACTTTTACCATGGGACAAACACTGAATTCTTTTTACTTTTATAATTATGGTTTAAGGTTGTTCAGCATGACTAACCCAATTGACCCTTATTAGCGAAACTATGGAATAGAGCAATAATACAGAATACTTTGTTATTTTTCAAAATAAAAACGTTGTTATACATTTTTTGTTTTTTTTTTCGGTCGGCTTTGCATGTCCTTGCGGAATTTTTCGCTATATTTACTTAGGCGCACTTGAAAACTTCACCTCGTAGACAAATTATTTTTTTGTAATATCACCGTTTGAGTCGATTTCCATAAGTTCAATAGTAATTAACGCCATTTTGTATCAATGTACTGTTTGTGATACAAACAGTATATAGTTATTATCTACATAGGCCATTTATTACATTTAAGGATTCAACTAAAGTATTAAATATTTACAACACTTACATAATAATTAAAAATAAAATAAATCCTGCTTATAAAATACCAAATCTAAATATTTACAAGTAATAAAGTTGTGCCAGATCGCTGCCCTGTGTGAACGTGCCAAGAAGGCTGGCGGCATTGCCACGTTGAATGGCAATGCTGATCCTTTGTCCTAGGTAGACACCAGCCTTCCTGTCACGTGAGGTCTCAATAAGGCGCCGTGAGGTACTTAGGTAATTATAAAGTTAGTAGTTAAAAGAATTATACAGCACTTTCCCCTTAAAATGGGAGTTCTGGAATATTTATTAAGGTACCATTGAAAAAGAATTACACTTATTTCACGCGTGGTATATAACTTAGTGCATACCTTCTGCACTGCAGGAGATAACACAATAAAATACTCAAATGGGGCTAGTTTGTGCTCGTAAATATGCGACAAATCGAATTAGCTCATGTAGAATATTATCCTGAAACCTTGTATCGTGTATTAACGTGCATTTATCAGTCTTCTGGGCGTTTAATTATTCTAACACACAATCGAGATAAATTAATACTATCCTGTGAATAATGTGTAATTTTGAACATGTAGAGATTGCACTGGGCTCCGTACCTATTATAAGAATATCCAGCCCTTGAAAACCTGTCAGAAGAAGACCGAAAAAGAGAGAGAAAGTAGTGAATGCTAGTACGGCGGATAGAAGAGTCAAATGGAAGAAGCGTACCTACAATATTGCGCCGACCCCATGTGATTGAGAACAGGGCAGGTAGATTATGACGATTTGTGAACCTGTTACTTTTTTTAACTATTTGCTTATAGATCGAATTCCCGTCCTATATAATTATATGAAAAAAATACATAAGATTTATTCACTTTTCGCTCTAATATGGTACGTTACAATTGACTCTACCACCGGTTCGGGATTTACTTATTCTGTAAAGAAGTAAGAAGATCATTATTGAACCAACGTGTCATAATAATATTTATTCACGTCACTTGCATTTTCTCTTTCCCGATCTGGGGGCCTACCACAAGCTCTTAAAACAAGGTTAAAATAACCTTATTTGTCTTTTGTCCCTCTTTGATATCCGGCGTCAAAACAAGACAAAAGAGAAATATCAAATAAGGTTATAATCATAGAAATAATAATATTGTTTTAATAGCTTGTGTTTGGCCCCCTGTGCACCTAGTACCAAAGAAGTCATGTAAGGCTACGGATATACCCTTTGCGTTGCACATTATATAAACATATGGTTGAGAAGGAGTTAGCAGACAAACAGACAGACAGACAGACAGACGCGGAAAGCGACTTCATTTAATACTATGTAGTGAGTGAGTAGTGAAGTGATGATTATGTACTGCGACTGAACAAAATGTTCTCCTAAACTACTGTTATTGATGATTCCTCATACATAACGGTCTGCGAAATTTAGTGTTAGCCTTGAACCGAATTTCATCGTAATAAATGACATAATATTGACCTCAGTTGGCATAGTTGCTTTGTAACAAAGGTTATGACGCCAATGTCAAGTTAATAACCGTATTAAATTGCGTGCTTTCGCATTAGGGATCTTTTAAATATATCTTTATTTTATTAATATTTTTTGCCCTACGGTTTTACTCACTTTCCTAGGAGTCTAATACTTTCCCAGGATAAAAAGAATCCTGTGTTTTAATCCAGGTTATGATCTACTTGTGTGCAAAAGGTAAGGCGTCAAAAGGTAACTAAAATTACTTTCAACATTATTTAGTAGGTTATCGTTACTAATAATAATAATAAATATCCTGGGACATTTCTCACACACGGTCATCTGATCCCAAACTAAACAGAGCTTGTACTATGGAAACCAGATAACTGATATAATACATATACTAATTTCTATTAGTAAATACATATTTAATACAATAATTACACCCAGACTCAGGACATACAGACATGTTCATGCACACAAATGTCCTGTGTGGGAATCGAAACCACGACCTGCGGCGCGATAAGTGGAATCTTAACCAACTGCGCCAAAGGGTGTGAAGAGATTTCTGCAGGGTCGGCAACGCGCGAGTGACGCCCCTGGTGTTGCAAGCGTCCATAGGCTACGGTAACCGCTTACCATCAGGCGGGCCGTATGCTTGTTTGCTCCCTAAGTAGTATAAAAAAAAAACTGGCCCGTCAAATGTTAATTAAGTTGTTTTTCCGGGTAAAGTTCGGTGTGTCAGTTATTCGTAGAAAATATTTACACACGTGCACATGTAGGTGTTTAATTCAAAAACCGGCCAAGTGCGAGTCAGACTCGCGCACCGAGGGTTCCGTACAAACCTGTAGGTATATAAGTAAATGGTAGTATAGACCTGAGTATTTGATATTAATTTCAATATATGACCTATTAAAAAAAAACTACTTACTAGATCTCGTTCAAACCAATTTTCAGTGGAAGTTTGCACCGTAATGTACATCATATATTTTTTATAGATTTATCATTCTCTTATTTTAGAAGTTACAGGGGGGGGGACACACATTTTACAACTTTGGAAGTGTCTCTCGCGCAAACTATTCAGTTTAGAAAAAAATGATGTTAGAAACCTCAATATCATTTTTGAAGACCTATCCATAGACAGCCCACACTTATGGGTTTGATGAAAAAAAAAAATGAGTTTCAGTTCTAAGTATGGGGAACCCCCAAAATTTATTGTTTTTTTTCTATTTTTGTGTAAAAATCTTAATGCGGTTCACAGAATACATCTACTTACCAAGTTTCAACATTATAGTTCTTATAGTTTCGGAAATAAATGGCTGTGACATACACGGACAGACAGACAGACAGACAGACAGACAGACAGACAGACAGACATGACGAATCTATAAGGGTTCCGTTTTTTGCCATTTGGCTACGGAACCCTAAAAACCAAACGCATTCCAGTTAATGCTTCTATTTTATTCATTGCAATTCACAGCCGTGATACATACAATTCGAATCGGTGTTTTCGAATGAAACTGTTACTTTTTACTTTTTTTTGCCATCTAACTGAAGCTTAGTTCACACTGGCTGACAGTCACTTCTATAGCTTAGTCGCACGTCATTGCAACCTCTATACACTGGTAAATTTATGGTTGTACGATGGTTGCACGTAAAGTGTGAATAAATATAAAATAAAAAGGTATATGTGAAGATTTTATTATATTCTTGCATGCTGAGATTGTGTTTAAAATATTAACATTAGTTCTTTTGTAATGAGTGTCAATGAACGATAAACTTACCACAGTTGCAGCTTTCATTTTTACAAACGACTTTGTAATTCTTCTATAAAGTTTTTTTCTAATAAGTAACTTATAATGACTTACAATACAATACGAATATAGCATAGGCTTCCGTTATTAGTAATTATTATTCCCAAGATTAGTCCATAAAGCGACAGATGTAACGCTTGCCTAGTTAAAAATTGGCGTATTTTTTTTTTCTATTCTACCAAGTCGGTAAACAAGCATACGGCCCAACTGATGGTAAGCGGTTACCGTAGCCATATGGAAGCTTGCAACACAAGAAGCATCGCTCACGCGTTACCGACCTTTCCCCCCTCCCCTATGAGCTCTGGCGCCCTTAATCACGCGCAGGAACACAACTTTACACAACATAAAGTTATTTGGCTGTGATATTCTGTAAGCTGCTCTTTGAGCGAATAAACGCTATGCTCTACCTCTCTTAAAACTTAAATTAACATGAGTCTAGTCATTTATAAAAACTGTATTCGATCCGGATTTTTGATAAGCACATTATTTCAATGTTATATAGAATTATTATTTATGTCATCAAAATTGATCGTGACCTCCGGAGACCAGCGGGCGGGGACCTTTTCCCGCCAACGCGTCAGCTTGGCTATCCAAAGAGGATACGCTGTCAGCCTTCTGGGAACCTTGCCGTTAATCGGAAGCAGCGGCAGGCTTTAGGAAATTTTCTATATATATAGATGTATTGTATTTTGTATATATTTGTTGTACTTATTGAAATTATTGAGAATTATAAGTTAGCAATGCATAAATTAAGTGATTATTGGAAAAGGTTAGCTTTAAAAGAACCTACAGGCTTTTATTATTACATAACTAATATAAAGTATGTACTCATAAGAATACGTGAATGGTTAAATCACGCCCTCACGTAGAGATAGGTAGATCAGCTACCTACGTACAAATTAAACTGCGGGCGACGCGCTCATCCGGCTACAGAGGGTAGATGAGAGGAGGATAGAGGGCTTAAGAGCGCTTTTTGTGAGCAGCGATCACATACCATGGTTATAGAAGAGAACAGTGATTTAAATGTTATTTTTGATGAGAGAATACGCTGACAATGGTGCTGTTTCTGTTGTTCACAACTAAACTAATTTAGTCTCACTATATCTCTTTCTTACGAAGAATATAAGAAAAGGACATAAGTTTAGTCCTGTCAAATTAGTCCAATGCTTGTTTATAAAGTAAAGTCGCCATCAAAGTTGGTTACGTCTATTTACCCGCAAATGAAAACGGCAAAGACTAATTTGACAGCTTTAAATATGTTCTATCCTTTTTCAATAATGTTTGTAAGAAAGAGATGTGATGTGATTAAAATTAGTTTAGTCGCGATTTACAACAGAATGTGCTGTTAGCTTTAATAAACTATAATAAATATATATAATAATATAAAATAGCCTGTAATAAACTATTAAAATTTGCTACAATATTTACTTTAATTGACCTTTAATTAAAATCATTACTTTTGAGTCATACGCATAAAAAACCGAAAGAACTAGCCCTCAAGCAGTTTCCAGATTGATTTAGTTTAGCAGCAGATTTTGACCATGGGGGTGACATGGAGCCAGCCTTTTTCATTCGATTTTTCTTTCGCCGAAAGCTCAAACTCCTCATACGATTCCAACCTAACTTCGCCGTAGCATTGACGTCACTATCATTACTATATCAATGATAAAGGTTTATACTACAAATAGTATGTTACGACTATCGTACCTGTACTATTTTATAATACGTGTGACATAAATAAACCTGCACACCTGCACAGACTTGTATTTTATAGTAGATTTTTTTATAATAATCAACCACACAATGAGAACGTAAACAAATATGCGCCATATTTGTAGTATTTTTTTTGACAGCGGTGAACTGTCAATCTATTTTGCCCGTTTAAATTAAGAATGCTTGGTCTACAAACATCACTTGCAGTGAGATACAAACTTATTATAATCGGGATTATACCTATCATAAAACTGTGCGGTAATGTAAAGTAAAAAGCACTAGTGCGTAATAAGCTGCATTAAGATACTAAAAACGGTGCAATAAATGTCACTTTACGAGCGTGTTGAAAATGTATTATAAGGATAGTTCCGATACATTCCTGGTTAATCACAGCAAATAACAGGTCTCTATACTATGATACATGAACTCTAACTCCAGTTTAAGCCAGTATAAACATATTCTCGTACCATATAATACAGCTTTATGAAAATGCAATTAACCCATTCACATACAAGATGAAGTGTCAGATAATGAACAGCTCGCTTACCTCGTTACGTACTTGAGATATGACGTCACGGCTTATAGCCTGATGATTAATGGTTACTGACATCAAATCGAATAGTAAGTACAGGTCGGTTAACGAAAGCTGGCACGTTCACAGTACTCATAAATTTGCAATCAGTCAAGTCTAATGGACGAATGCAAAAATAGACCACTCTATATTTATGAGCAGTAGCAAAAGCAAAACAATAACTGTCTCCTTCATACTCATAAGCTTGACTTTGCGCGAGAGAGACGGTGTAAATGTGTTGAAACGTGCCAGCTTTAGTTAACCGACCTGTACCTACTATTATGCATACGCTGCAAATTTGACGACATATCAATCAAATTATACCTACTATTTTAAGTGCGAAAGTGAGTTTGTTAGTTTGTCCATCTTTCACGTAGCAACGGATTGGTTTGGTTTTTTGCGTATTGATAGGCTATGGCCCGAGAATAACACAGAGTTATTTTATACCATGGTTGTGAGTGAAACCGCTCGCGGAAGCTAGTTAGTAGATACTTTGAGAATTCGTTATATTTTTATTAATAAATTAGAATTAGAAAGAAGAAGAAAAATTGTAAATATAATATATTTACTATTTTTATGCTACTTAGGTACCAAACAAGCATACAGCCCGCCTGTGCATGGTGAACGGTTACCGAAGTCTATTGACGCTTGAATCAAAAATATTATATTATATTCATTCATTCTGGAAACTTTTACTGTTGTGTATTTCAACATTATGCTTTAAAACTAATTTATATAATAAAACTAAATAAATAACTAATTAACACTTGACGGGCCAGTTGGCACAGTTGGTTAAGACTCCACCTATCGCGCCGCTGGTCGTGCATTTGTGTGCATGAACATGTCTGTATGTCCTGAGTCTGGGTGTAATTATGTATGTTAAGTATGTATTTACAAACATAAAGTAGCATATGTAGTATATCATGCTGCCTGCCTGGCGTCCACCAACCGCGTAGAGACTAGAGATGCATTATACTTAAACCCTGTAACTAGCTTTACCTGTTAACAAGTTATTCATCAATATGTTATTATCGATGTTGTAACGACGATGGTGTTACAATAAATAGTAAAAAAGTGTTTTATTGAAATCTCAGTTATACCTAACGATGACGCAACAAAAGAGTATTTTGAATTGACCAAGCAAACTTGAAAAATTCTCTTCTATAGTCATAAGTATCTCGTATTTCAAACTTTTAACAACCTTATTTAGGTTAGAAATAGTATAGAATATATGGTATAGAAATATTCTTATGTGATCTACTTATTGTAAAAAAAAAATATAGTTTTTTTTTTAGCGTAGGCACGTGTTGTGACTACATACCCTACCCACCCTGGTTATTGCATAAAGCCTATAAGATCATCATCATCAGCCTATAATGTCCTACTGCTGAGCACAGGCCTCCTTTCACAAATCAGGGTGAAAGGGAATGGGCAGATACTCCACCACGCGTGCCCACTGCGGATCGGTGGAGGTAGGCTAGTGGTCAACCTACTGTTGGAATTTTTCAAGCCGCCTAGGAGGCATCCAACTAGCTTAACGACTATCACAATTAAGTGATAACCGGGACCAACGGCTTTACGTGCCTTCCGAAGCACGGAAACGCTCGATTTGAAATACCACTAGGCGGTCACCCATCCAGGTACCGACCAAGACAGACGTAGCTTAACTTTGCAGATCGATTAAGAACGGCTTATCATGCTACACCACGAGCGCACGAGCCTATAAGATACATCTCGAAATTTATTTGGAAATAAATATTTCAAAATTTTCAAAAAGTTCTCTCTAGCTTTCCATAAGCATTTGAAGTTTTTTAACATGTCTATTATGCGTAATATCTATAGTAACATACAGAGAAATAGCTATCGCGAGATCAAAGCACCCCAGCACTGTACAATAAATACCAGTGACCTGAAGAGTAAGGTCGAATGGGAACGATTCATTCGTTTGTACATAAACGTCTATAAAGGCTGTTTTGCATTGAAACTGAATAAAGGGTCCGTGTATTGTGCCCTCGATATGGATGCGTTGCGCTTGGTAACTCTGCTGTTTTATTGAGGACAATGCTTTTATGTGGCAAAATGGACCTAATTGATTAAGAAATGATCCAATACAATCTACACTAATATTGTAAGTAGGTAAAATTTACATGTAGGTACTCTCCGGAACTACTGATACGATTGATGGTTGACGTGAAATATTTTTAACAGACTTCAAAAAAAGGAGGAGGTTCTCAATTCGGTTGTATGTTTTTTTTTTTTTATGTTTGTTACCTCTTAACTCCGTCATTTATGAACCGATTTGGAAAATTCTTTTTTTTGTCTGGAAGGGTACACTTCCCGTTTGGTCCCATTGTCATCAGATCAGGATTTGATTACTTCTTCGTGTACTTTGAAGTCGGTTTAAGTTTTTTGTAAAACAGTCCAATTATTACTAATAGCAAGCTAAATTATTCCCAAATGCTACAGGCTACTTTTCATCCGGGAAATGTGCGTGAAACCGCGGATACAGTTAGTGAGATGATAAAATTTGAAAAGGCTTGATTCTGAGAAGGCGAGATTGCAGGTAAAAAGGACGCGGTTGAGAGCCCTCAGCGTTCGCCGAATTGTCTGCGTAAGGGTGTAAGCCATCTGAGGCTTAGGATCAGTTCACACCAAGACGCGATATTTATTTACCACACAAAAGGTAAAGATAAGGTCACTGAAAAAGTGAGAGAATTCGAATACGCCTTCTTGCGCATCAAGACGTCACGAGTCACATGTCACGAATTTTCTCACTGAAATGTGTACATTTTTGTGTAGTAAATAAATGTCCATATTGTATATCTATCTTAAAAAAAGCTCGTCGCGTCTCAGTCTCGTCTGTGAGCTGACCCTAAAATCTCCTTTTTCTTCAAAAAAAAGGAGCCATTTCCCTTACATACCAATCGATACATTTTCCTGCGTTTTTTCTTGTTTTTCACTTCCGATTACCGATAAAAAGACATTAATAACTTTCTGTTAATCTTCACAATCTTGAATAAGTGTGAGTGGAAATTAAAGACTAGGCAGTAGGGATGATTTTGCATGTTTAATTACTTGGGGACCTTGGGGTATAGAACTTCATAGAAATAGATCGGCATCTAATAAGAAAACGTCAACGAAAGAAGCACTGAGATAAACTCAGCGATGCAGATGTTAATTATTTCAAAATTTATAAATCTACTCAGAACAATTTCCTGTAATTCTAACAGTAGTAGCTGCTTTTACTGACCCGTTTAAAATTTATACACTGGTGTATGTATAGTATTCTACGCAAAGTAAAAGCTAGATGCAGGAAAAAGTTTAACGTTCCATCGTTAAGCTCTGTATGTAAGCAACCTAACAAAGTTATAAAGTTACGCAGAAAACCGTATTACATATATATTATTTGAATAAATAATATAGGTATGTATAACAAGATAGCTCGTGATTGCTTTATTTAAATAAGTTCACAGGAAATTATTCTTTATGTCTTTCGATATATCGTCTGCAATACCTAATGGATACTTGTATTGGTTGTTAGTTGCAGGGATGCAGAAAGGTTTGTTTGTGTATTTGATCGAAACCATTCAATTTGTTTTCAATTAACAAGCCATGATGGCAAGATAGGATTTCTGTACGACAAATATTTATTTGTAATTTACAAAATACATTATGGTTCTACTTGATAGTTTATGTTTTTTTTTTTTTCAAATGTTAGATTTATGTATAGGACGCGCGCCAACGATTACAAGTTCATTCGCTAATATCAAAGATTACACTAAAACGGAGTCTATTAGCCAAAAAACTCATGCTCATAAAACGTTATTTAACCAATATACTGTTTAATGGTCACGTAAATAAAGTAACTCTATTGTCTTTGTAAAATAATGTGACATTATATTTACGTGACGCTTTAAACAGTATATTAGTTAAATAGCGCTTTATGGATAAGGGGGTCGATGTTTTGAAAAGCTATCTTTTGCATGCATTAAGAATCAAACTGCCGGCGGCATACTAGGATTAGGTTTTTTATAACATTTTTAGTTGTTTTTATAGAAATATTGTAAAAAAAAAAAATCATATTTATATATAGGACTAGGTTTTTTTTATAATATTTTTGATTTTATACATTAATGTTATAAAAAAAAAATTCTAAGACTTAGGGGGCCTACCCCCATCTTTTACAAAACAACCTTATTGCAATACTGTTTTGTTTCCAGCATATAATAACCTTATTTATATTCGTACCATGACCTCTACCAAACACTATTGTTATATGATTGTTATATTCCTGCTAAGAACGAATGATTTTTGAGAATTTGTCTATGGGCTCATTAAAGATGAAAAGAAATAACGCTATGGGCCTAAGCAACTTTCTCTCTCTTAACAATTCTCATCTCTGTCACTCATCCATACTCTCTCGCTCTTTCAAACAACCTTATTCTTCTTTTCGTACCATGATGTCCCTAAAACAAGCTTATTTTATGCATGAAAACAACCTTGTTTATTTACCATAATGGTTCATTCAATTCGTACCATGAGCAATTTTTTATAAGCTTTTGACAATTAACATTATTGTTTTAATGTCAAATTTAGCAATCTTATATACGTTGTATTTACAAGCTGAAAATAACATTGTTTTCCAAATTTATGTTATGAAAATCTATTATAGTGTAATATAAAGTAATTATATCGAATTTATTTACTTATAGAATGAATATATCGGGATTGCGAGATTAGGTATCATCCCAAAATAATATAACCGATTGTTTATAAAGTTTTTAATTGCACTTGTCGTTCACTACACAACTATGCATCTACGTTAGTAATATCGATCCCTCGACCCTTAGCCTTAAGATTTATTTAGATAAAGCGGAGCTTTAAATAGCGTGTTTATATATTTAGTGACTTTTCATTTAGGTACCACCCACTATTAATATCCTGTTTTCATTATAACCAACGTACATCGAATAACCCCAGATTAATCCATAAAATTAACTTTCCTGCAGTGTTAGTACACAGAGTAGTCCCTGTGTTCCTGGAATCCAAACTACCTAGATTCTCTGGCAAATTTTCTAAAATTGGTCGTAACCTACATTAGCCTGGATGGAATATATTATTGTCAACAGACGGACAGACGACAGACTTATAATAATCTATAAAGATAATCATTTTAACCATCTAATGTAGTAAAATATTAATTAAGTATTATATATTTGTATTGAAAACTCAACTCACAACAATCTGCTATACTGTTGCAGAGCAGATGTAACCGTGCGGGAAATTCTAAAATACACATCCATTGGACCTAACTTTCTGTAGCCTTTGTGGCTGTGGATAGAACCGTTGGGGTCTGAAGCTCGCTGATTTGCTCACACATTATCATCAAAACCTCGGCAAACCGGTTGGTGGGGAGCTTTTTGTGACAACGCATTAGCTTGGCTATCCAAAGAGGAAACACTGCCAATAACGAGCTTGAACCTGGAACCTTGTCGATGATCGACAACAGCGGCAAATATTTATATACCTACATACACATAATATGTTTAATTCCAAGACCTGCAACTACAGTAGGATTCCCGTCAATAACACAATGAATAAAAACACGAAAGTATTATGTACCTACATTCTTTATTCACATAAGTTTAATGAGAGTAAGAATTATACACAATATAAGTATGGCATTAAACAATCTTGCAGATACAGATTCAAACTTTATTTCAGCGTTTATAGGTTCTTAGACTTCACTTTAGACCAGCCTCTCCATATCTACGTACACTTTTTTGAGAGTACTCCTTCGCTTGTAGATATCGATTGAAGGCGGTATTTTTGGTCTGTTTGTATTTAACCATTTCTACCTGCTGACTGGATCTCTGGCGAACTCTTCGGCTACAACTCTACACAATGAATTGCAACATTTGTGCAACTTACAAATGTTTATAACCATGACATCTTAAATTTCATGCACTGAATATTACTGTCGAATATACTATTAAGCTGTTTCCATATTGATTGCACTTTGTTTGTTATTAAATTACATAAACAAATGTATTAATAAAATAATAACTAAATATCTTGGATATCTTTATAAGACATTTGAGTATGACAAGAATGACAGGTAAATATTTTGTTCCGATTCATTTCATTTGATAATCTAGAGTCGGCAGTCTATATATTTTTGCAATTAATTTCCTTACTCTTCATAATAACATTTTAAAATATTTGTATGCATTTTATAGAAATTACTCGAAAATATTTTATTCTTTTAGTTACTTATACTTTACAATTAGTTTAATTTAATACTTTGCTAAAAGATGAAGAACCTCAAATCATTTCGGTCCAACGTGTGAAAGAAATGGCACTATACAGTTAATATATCGTTATTTCTTTTTATCTTTTATCAGGTTGTAGCAAGCCATAGACAAATTCTTACAAATCATTCATTCTTTCTCGGCACTTAGCAATGTTATATCAATGTTGAACGATTGAGCTCATGGTACGAATCAAAGTAATATTATTATAAGGTGAAAACAAAACAGTCTGGCAATAAGGTTATTTTGTGAGAGAAGATGATGGCCCTATAGGATGGAACGGGACAAAAAAAAAACTTGTCAATTGTGACGCACGAATTTTGAAACTCAATGTGCCCTGTTGCACTACATATTTTGAAATAATACAAATATTTATTTTATGTATATCGACTTTTATATTACTTGAATTAATATTACTTAGGTCAATATGAAAACAAGGCAAGGGGCCGCCGTTCAATAGTGATATTCAGTGAATGAAATTTAATATGGCATGGTTACAAACAGAAGTAATTCAAGTATTATTTTATTCATTTTGCAGTGAAGAATTCGCCGGAATTCAAAGTAACTACTCTAAGAAATGTGCTGGAGAGAAATAGGTACCTAATCCTCAACTAGCAAAGCAATGGAGCACTTCTTGGTCATTACAAAAACTGAGACAAAGTTCATACATAAATATATACCTAGGTAGGTTTATATTTATGTATGGCACTTCAGTCTTAATACCTATAGTCTAGGCAGGTACCTATTGTCTTTAAATTATATAAATAAAGAATTTACCACAGGAATCAACACATATTTTTATTTATTACCTTTTGTCAGGAATGCTACTGTGGTTGCAGGTTATACAATGAAACATTATGTGTATTTAGGTATATAAACGTTTATGAATACAGTACAATCGCAGTAAAGCTTAATCTATACTATATTAAATATTTACAACAAATAAATGAAATACAATCTAGCACTCGTATATAAATTTTCCTCTAGGCTGCCGTAGATTATCGGCAAGGTTCCCAACAGGCTAGCCAAGCTAATGCGCGAAAAAGCTCCCCGCCCGAGGCCTCGATTATTTTGGTGACAATATGCGAGCCACTCGGTGAGCTTCAAACCCATACGGTCGTATGGTTTCGATAGCAAATGGCATTTTGGTCCATTGCATGCGAAAGTGTTGATTCCTCACGTAGCATAGATGCATACCACGTCGCTTTCGTGTATCTATTATTGGCTTCTTTGGTATTTGCTATACACAATTAATTCGATAAGTTAAATAAATACGATCTACTGACTTTATATCACTATAATAATAGATATTTTTAACATAAATTTGGATAATTCGTCGCGTATATAATGTTATATTTTGATTGATATATGCAATTGACATAAAAACCATAATGCTAGTTGTCAAAAGACACATCATGGTACGATTTGAATGAACGATTAGAGGTGACGTCATCAAACCTGCTAACAAAACAATATTGTTTTATGCCTATAATAAGCTTATTTTTAAGGATGTCATGGTACGAAAACGCAAAATAAGGTTATTTTAACCTTGTTTTAAGAGCTTGTGGTAGGCCCCATAAATAAAGAGAATAAATGGTTTCAAATATTTTTCTAGTAATACAAAAAATAGTTCTTACTAGGTACATAGCGCTACCAAATTCAGTTTCCGATGAAATTTAAATCAAAATACGTAGAGACACATCATATGCAGGATTGCTTATTAAAATTACATTCAATTCAATTCAAAATCATTTATTCAAATAGACCTTCGCAGGCACTTATGAAAAGTCTGACTCTAATACTCTAATACCGGTTCGGAAGGTTGCATTTGCTGAGAAGAGAACATGACATGTGTAACTCGATTGATTGACTGAAGTGGTTCGATTAACGTGTTAACATAGTTTGATTTATGTAACTTAATTAAGATGGTAGTTCAGTTCTAGTTTCGATAAATTAGTTTTATGATTATTGGCTTATATATCAACTCACTTCACGTCACGGGTATGTGAGGGATAAATAAATAAATATCCCGGGACATTCTTACACATGGCTATCTGATCCCACACTAAGATCTCGTACTAGGGAAACCATCAGATAACTGATATATTACATATCTTTTTGATTGTAAATACATACTTAATATGTAATAGCAGACTTGGGCCCCGTACCTACCAATGTGAATCTTAATAATCATTTGTTTTCATAATATTTCATATCATATCATATCATCATTTATTTATAAGAATTATCTTACATGTCATTTGAAATTGTAATTAATACTAAAACATAATAATAATATTATTAAAACATTTTTACACAATATGTAGGTAAACTAAAACATCTAAGTTTTAAACGTAAGTTTTTAAAGGTGTTTTAGTGTGAATCAGTGAACTTTTCCGCAAAGAATTCATCGATATTATAATATGCCTTGTCAAGCAGTAGTGTTTTGAGTTTATAGGTAAAGGAACTCTTACTCGGCGCGCTTTTAATGCTCTTAGGGATGGCATTATAGATTTTGATGCCAACGTAGTCGACCTGTTTTTGGGACTTGGTAAGTCTTTTTGTTGGTAGTGTAAGGCGATGTCTAACCCGTGTCCGGTAATTATGGGAGCTGGCCCACGTAGGGAGCCACTCAAGGTTTTTCTGTATGTACTTTGCAGCTTGTAGTATATACTGGGAGGGGGCTGTGAGGATTTTCATTTCCTTGAACAGCTCCCTAGCAGGATGATCCCACTCGACTCCAGACATACTTGATTCCAGAAATAATGTAACTTATCGTTGGTGATAATGTGATCGAATGTGGTAAACACTCTATAGAGAACTGACTCTGAAGAACAACTAAACACGACAACTAAGGTAAACGTCTATTTTTTTTTTTTTTTTTTTTTTATTGGTTTTAAACTACTTACTACAGACACGTGGTCCATACTCTTTTTAGATAATATGTTTTTACAAATTTTATGTTTTATAATTTTCACAATTTGGACATCTTGGTCCGCGCAATAAATAAATTATTCTAATACATTTATACATATCTATACATATTATTAGCTATTACTATACTATATTACATATATTATACTATTGTTATTATTTTGATTTATAATATATTATACTTATGGGCGATTAAATATTACAAAAAAATTCGGTTTTCATTTTACAGTCTAGTTTGCTTGCCTGTTTGCCCCGGAGGAAACCCCGCGCGTATTTGAGCTTCCACGACATTATAGTCTCTATTTTTCATGGCCATTTTTAGGTTTTGAGAGAGGATTTGTTCTGTTGTTGCTGCCATTGCCCGTTTTGCGAACCTGCCTATGGCGTCATCACTGTCATCTGTGTAATATACAACCCCGTCTATTTTTGATATTATGGTGAAAAAGAGACGGAAATATTTAAAACCTGGGTTTTACTAGACTTGCCTCAAACCATCTCATGTACTTAATAAGCGAGATAAAGAAAGAAATCGTTAATGAATGGAAAGTGTTCGTAATTTATTAATTACTCGAGGTGTTTATTGTATATGATCTAGGCGTTTTTAATTTATAGTGCATTTTAAGTCAAATCATTAGTTTGAGTATAAAGTAGTAAATTATTTGCAAATATGTTCGCACGTGCCAGTGAAACATACTTGATAAATATCTGTGAAGCATAGAGAGAACATTTTAATTTACACAATGCAAACACGCGAGTTTTGAATATATCATCAAAATAATTTAATTACGTATTTGTAACTCGACTCAAGGCTTGTTACTATTCATACTTACTATATTTATCAGTAATATGCCAAATGAACTACTACAGTCGCGAATTACTGAAATATTTTTCCATATTGTACAACGAAGGTACAAAAAACAATAAAAACTTGAAAAAAAAAAAACCAGCCTCTTACTGACCACAAATTACAGAATAAAAGGCAAATGTTGCGCGCGGAACACGCAAGTGAACCAAAAAAGCAAATAGAAATTCAAAATCAGATGCCTTGTATTGGATTTACAATTTTTATTTGCTTTTTATTCTGTAATCTGTGCATTCTTAAACTTTTATCCTATAATGTACCTGTGTGTCAATGTCAATCATTGACGCCTTAAAAGGAATAATGTAAAACCTTAAAAATAAAATAATACACATATTTTAAAATTACTTTGTACTCGCGTATCTACTATTTCATAAAACACAACCAATTTGCAAAGCTACGCCGCACTCGTACGTATCACAGAATGGACGCACAGCCCGCCCTCTAAATGTCACTGACGCAGAAAGCTTAACCTTTTGTAAAAAAAAACTAGGAAACACATAATTGAGCGCCCGCCTACGCACGTCTGAAAATATTTTAGTTTATGGATGTCTCAAATTGAAAACATTGTAAGTAGGTACTCTGACCTGTGATTGTTTTGTTAAATTTAACTATCCCTGCCGTTTCATCCATATAACGTATATTACAAAAAATATTATTTTTGGCACACCTTTTTTTTAGGGTCGGCAACGCGCGAGTGATACCCCTGGTGTTGCAAGCGTCCATAGGCTACGGTAACTGCTTACCATCAGGCGGGCCGTATGCTTGTTTGCCACCTTAGTGGTATAAAAAATACCTCTACGTTATTAAATATTATCGGTGGTATTTTATCCAATAAAGATCAATCCATGTACACCAGTGAAGTGAAACGAAATGAATTATGTGTATCGTGACTTTTCAAGTTGTCTCAAAAAGTCCGTGAAGAGTTTTAGTACAATGACCACCATTGTAGTAAAACATGACTTTTATGGACGGTGACTTACTGAGGACTATATTTTATGTGAAAGCACAGTTCGTATGTTTGTGTGTGAAAGTGATTTATTGTGACTGGAAATTAAGACTCGGCACTGGCAAGAATATGTCCTAATTCGGATTTGGTTGCCAACTAAAAATTAAGAAAAGAAGATTCACAAAAGATTATTAAATATGTGTGTGGTGTGTCAAACGCATAGTAGTGTATGTAATGTTTCGCATTGTAGCACCATTGTAGTGTGTGTAAGTGTAGTGTGTGAAATAAAATGCCGAAATCTATCCTTATCTGGATAGACGCAGGTTCCTTTAGCACTCGCTTAAATATAAAATAAATTCTCCAGTTACAGATAACATTGTAAAAATCAACTTCAAGTCACCAAGTGAGTGAAACTTCTGCCGAGTCACCCGAGCCCGAACTTTATAATTCACACTAACCATTGAATATCATACCCTGTTGTGTTGTTGATAAAGTTTATAATATAATGCAAGGAAAGGACATTGTTATGGAAGCTTTAGAGGAGGTGGGGGTAATAGCTTCCGCATGATAGGTGAATGGGGGCTGACAGCAAACGCTTTATAAACCCGCTGCTAAGCAAACTGAACGATTTTTTCCAAGTGACGGAGTCATCGTCGATGTTACAATGTTTGGTTTGTGATAAACGAAAGTAAGCTTTTGTGGTGGATATTTATTTTGTCATGTGACTTTTTTATTTGGTAGAATAATTGCATCTTCCTGCTTGACAGTGAATGTATTTGGATAAAATTTTTTTTTGGTTGAAGAATTTTGATATCAGGCACAGGAAAAGTTATTGATTGACGAGCTGAGCCCCGTGATTTGATCCGCGTTCCTTTGGGTTGTAGCATAGTTTAATCATTTTTACGCTAAATAAATAAAATAAAAATAAATACGTACATTCCTCACACACGGTCATCTGATCCCAAACTAAGCAGAGCTTGTACTATGGAAACCAGACAACTGATATAATACATATACTACTTTTTGTTTGTAAATACATACTTAATATACATAATTACACCCAGACTCAGGACATGCAGACATGTTCATGCACACAAATGCATGTCCTGTGCGGGAATCGAACCCACGACCTGTGGCACAATAGGTGGAATCTTTACCAACTGCGCCAACTGGCCCGTCAAACGCAACGTCAACGCTAGAACTCTACATATTTCTGGGACAAAAAATGAGCCAAAATTATTTACTGAAAATGTCCTCCCATAAAGTCCCACAGCTGAGCACAGGCCTCCTTTCACAAATGTGGGTGAAAGGGATGGCCAAATACTCCACCACGCGTGCCCACTGCGGGTCGGTGAAGTAGTGGTCACCCTGCTGTTGGAGTTATCATTGAGGCCTCCAACTAGCTTAACGACTGTCACAAATAAGTCATAACACACAACCACAAGTTGAAATACTACTAGATGGTCACCCATTCGCAGAACGACGAATCAAGCTATTATTTCAAGTTATATTTCCCAACCAATATAACAGATCCTTCGACTATAAAGTAAATTACATCTAAAATCAACGTAACAATTTTCAATTCACTAGTATCCGAGCGAACAATAATAGATCATGATATATCTTTTCATTTCGCAGAATACTCCCACTAATTACGTGCCCTCATTACGCGTGATAGAATATGCAACGGGCTGCGATGCGAGTCCTTCCTCTCTAGTCATACATACTATAGTTATGGTATAATGCAGTTCTATACAGCGCAGATGCTGAGAACAAAGCGTACGGCTGTTATGAATGGCCACGGACGCTCGCGACTGATAAATTACTTGCTCGTGTACCTACTAAAACATCAGATTAATACCAATTATTTTTATAAGATGGATGAAATTTATGTGGTCTATTGTTTTGGACAGTTATAAAATAGTATTTCAATCGCTTACATAAAATCACGCATGTAGTAAAATGATAGCAGATATTTTGCTATCACTGTTATAAAAATAATATCATTGTCATCATTGTTATTATTTTCCAATTTCATAATTCCCAGAATGCAGCTAATAAATTATTAAACGCTCTAAGCTATTTTTTCGTAAAAAATTTACCGTCGAAAAAACAAGTCAACGCGTATATATCTTTTTACGCATAACTTTTTACAGAGTAGTCAGATTTTGATAATTCTTTTTTTATTTTTTTCTGTGCTTAAACACTTCTTTCTTTTTCTTCTTGAATAAATGAGCTATCTAGAGCTAAAATACTTTTTCAATTTGGACTGATAGTTTTTTTTTTATACTAAGTTGTCGGTAAACAAGCGTACGGCCCGCCTGATGTAATCGGTTACCGTACACAAAGGCAACAAATTGTCAATCCTGAACCATAAGCATAATAAATATTACTCCTTACCACATGCCTGACATTTGTTTTACCTTTACGAACCTACACATTCCTATAGTCCACAATAATTAACTGATTCGTAATTTTTTTAACAAAAGTACCAACAACGTAAAGAATATTAGAGACCGTGAACACTATTTATGAATTGTTACGAATTTCATAAACTTCAAACAGGAATATTACAATATAAGTAATATATAAGTATTTAGAAAATAAACAGATCAATTGATACCAATACAAGTTATACGACATCAATATCAAAAACCGTATACTACGACCACTGCAACTCATGCAAGCACTAAGATAAACAAAACACATACCCATGAAGCGGGAGGATATCTGGGGAACGGTGCGATCTGCTTCGTTGCGACATTGCTCGGTAGGTCGTGCTTATACCCCCTCTTGAGACGCTGTTTTCTTCTCTCCCGCGATTTCGATCTTAGCATAAGCGCTGCCTGCATACTTGCCAGGTTTGTGGCCGTTGGTGAGCGCTTCCACAAAACTCAGCCAAAGGCCTAATTCAAGCGTCTCACCGGCCAATTCACGATGCACTCACTATACGCTAGTGACGCGCGGTTACGATATTATATATAACACTTTTTATTCACGCTTATTAACTGACTGTTATTTTTTTGGTATTTTACTAACTACCTACTTTATGTAAACTACGACTACCGCGTTTATTCTATAAGAATCTAGCGAATATAATCGATAGAAAGACTTATTTACACTTCAAACGACGATATCACTCTTATGTTTGTCCCATCACAGACACTATTACTTTCGATAATCTCACTTAGGAATGCTTTAGAATTGGATAAGATAGGCACAAGAAAGGCGCGAGCTATACTTAATATATTACTAATTGAACATTTTAGTATTCGTAGTGGTCGTTAACTTATTTTAAGATATGTTTAGTGTGTGAAAAGAATACGATATGGAAGCAAGCGCAATTTGGCGTTTAGTGTTGGTTAATTATTTATTATACTTTGTTTTTCTCAATGTTTGTGACACATTTTGTTTGGTTCATGTACACTCATGTTTCGTTCCGTATATCAAGTCGCAGTCTCTGGTTCTTCGACACCTGCCATCGGACGCTACCCTCCGCTAGGTGTCGCTGTTTCATGGCCGGCCCACTTTTGTCACTTCACTTAATAACACTTCCTTATTATACATGTTATTGCTTTTGTTCTTTCAAACGTCACGCACTTTAATAAACATATAAATTATAATAGCGGGCTATCGTTGTTCCGGTACCCGGTACATTAATTAAGGTGGCGTAAACGTAAAATAACGTATAAAGGCATCTTTGCATTGTCTCATTTCATCATGCTTACAAACAAGCTTTACAGAAAGACATAAAATACATACGTAACCTCACGTAGCAACTACAAATCCCAATGGACTAACCGCTACAGAACTCAATCGAGGCACTTATCCTCTGTACACACAACAAACGAATCTTATAACTATACAGATACCATGCTTGCTTATGCTAGATACAGACACTGATATACGACATGGCAGGCATGTATACCTCGACGATATCGCATGGTGAATGTGGCTCGGTGAGTAGGGCGGAGTGAGGACGTGGGGGCGCCTGGAGTCGGGCCTCCCAGTGCTGGCAGGAGTAGACTCGGACGCCAGTCGGCGCGGGGTGGAGAGGACTGTGCGGCCGCGGGCTCGACGGCGCGGGCTGGCGGCCGTGCTGGCGCGCCTGGTGAACAACAATTAGAATTCTAGAACAGAGTTACTGAATATATTACTCAGTAATTTTATTTAGAACTTTGTGATATCAGTTTCTCTTAGTGAGGTTGATGTTTTTGAGATATTTAATATACAAAAAAAATTAAGTCATCGAGGAACGATTAAAATTTCATGTGTTAAAATCTGGTATGATCGATTGACCCCTAATAAAATAAAAGAAACAATGAATTCCAGTCCCGTGCTCTGGTCGTATTTTTTTAAACTGTCTCCATCATACTCATGAGCTTGACCGCGCGGAGAAAAATTTATAGACTTTTCATAATGCGCATGCAGTGCAACGCGTACGTCACGCCGCGTGCTTATTTACAGACACGAAATAAGCTCTACGAGTAAATATTTTGAACGTGCCAGCTTTAGTTAACCGACAGCGACACGTAATTACGAGGCGTCTGGGACTATCTGCGGTAGGTGCGGTAGGTACCTATCTATCAGAGACATACCCCCTTCATTCTACTGAGATTTTCTATAGTGGCCACCTCTACCAACCTCGCGGTCATAAAAAACGGCACACTATACCTGGCAACCCCTTACGAAGCGTCAGAGACTATCTGCGGTAGGTCACGCCGCCAGAGTACTCGCCCCTGGTATCTATCAGAGACATGGCAAAATGTAAAACAGGCTCCAACTACCTTACCAAATGAAATGTTGTGTTGCTTACCTTACGGCCCGCGAGCGACGCGCCGCCCGCCGCCGCGTACATGCACCGCCGCCGCGCACCGCTCACCTAGCGCGGTCCATAGTCTACCCGCCTCGTGGCGCGCCCAGTGTACTCCTGGCCTTATGGGGGAATGAGTCGGCGCGCGGCGGCGGCGCCCCGCCACTCCACCGCATCCGTGCCTCTAGTGACGAACACCTATAACACCACATTATATTATGCGTTATAACGTTATGCTATTTTTTGCACGTCACTATAATTATGCTTTATTCATAATGCTATAAATTACAGATTTTCTTCTCAAATGTTATTGAATTCAAATATGCATTGGGTAGCATCTTAATATTTTTTAGGTTAAAAATAACTTATTATGTAATATTATAATTAAAATAGGTACATATGTAAACACGAGCCTACTCAAAAAGACGTTATTTTATCATCATCATCATCATCATCAGCCTATAATGTCCCACTGCTGAGCACAGGCCTCCTTTCACAAATCAGGGTGAAAGGGAATGGGCAGATACTCCACCACGCGTGCCCACTGCGGATCGGTGGAGGTAGGCTAGTGGCCAACCTACTGTTGGAATTTTTCAAGCCGCCTAGGAGGCATCCAACTAGCTTAACGACTATCACAATTAAGTGATAACCGGGACCAACGGCTTTACGTGCCTTCCGAAGCACGGAAACGCTCGATTTGAAATACCACTAGGCGGTCACCCATCCAGGTACCGACCAAGACAGACGTAGCTTAACTTTGCCGATCGATTAAGAACGGCTAATCATGCTACACCACGAGCGCTTCATTTTATCATACATTAACTTTATTATTTAAAATACACTTATTCAATTTAAATTCCACATTTAGCAAATTAATACAATAACAAACTAAATTAAAGTTAAATTTCAGTATGCATCAACAGCTAATTGATTTGTAATTACTATGGAAATTCATTGACCGACCAATTAATGACGAGCTCTCAAAACGGACAAGTACACGTATACAATCGTTTTTAAGTTTCATACAGTGGTCGGCTACATTGATGCAATTTAAATGAACTAATCAGTCCGATCGATTTCATGTGATATTCATACCATACTATTTATTGCGAGTTGAAAATGATTTGAGTTAGGCGTTTTATGTTTCTTTTAAATCCTAACGAATGTTATAAATACGAAACCATATTTTGTTTGTTATCTCGGCACAACCAAACGTGAGGAATTTTGGAACGCAGATTGCCTATATTACGGAAAATTTCATAGGGTACATTTATCCTGAGAATGCGGTTGACACCGTGAGGCGAAACCAGTCATAAATAAAACATAAATGATCAATATAATTCCTGATACATAATTCTTCACACACTGCTATCTGAACACAAATTAAGCAGGGGCCCTACCGAGTAACTTTGGTGGTAATCGTAACGAACACCATTAATTATTTCATCCAATGGCACGAACGCGGTATGACGCGACGAAGACCATTCTTGGGCCCTGATTGGATGAAATTCATTAATGATGTTCGTTACCATTACCACCAAAGTTACGCGGTAGGGCCCCTGCTTAATTTGTGTTCAGATAGCAGTGTGTGAAGAATTATGTATCAGGAATTATGTATTTATTTATTATGTTAAATTGATCATTTATGTTTTATTTATGACTGGTTTCGCCTAACTCATTAACATTTATATATCTGAATACAAAACTAGTATTTTTATTTGGCAGGACTTGTATCCACGCAAATTTGAAAATCCTACTTCAATTATTTCCCTTCACATTTGCGTGAACGTGGTCACCACACCACACCACAACCTAATCAAAACTGCGATACAACTCAAACAAGTATATAAGTTTAATGGAATACACAATCGAATCTGGGCGCTACTAGACCTACTACAGTAGCCTACTGTAGTACATCAATCTAAATTAATGCGGGGAGAGAACACCGTTTACTAAATCTAGCATACATTCCCACTGGGAACAGTAGGCTAGGTATTTGCATGTAACACATCTAGTTATTATGGTGCGTCCATGCTACGCGAATCGAGCCGCGAACGAACCTACAACGAGCACGATGCGAATCCCTTTGTTCGTGAAAAAACTGACAATCGCGCTCGTTCGAGGCTCGCCAGCCCGTCCACGCTACGCGAATCGTGCTCGCAATGTGCTCGTTCGAGGCTCGGCTCGTGCTCGCTTCGCTAAGCATGGACGCACCATTAGATTACGTGACATTTATGAATATGTGAGGAAATAGTTGTACGTTCACGCATACACTGATAAATAGTTCTTCGGTTCCTTGACAAAAGGCACGATAATAGATCTGTTTATGGAGATAGATAAGCTATGGTTACCACGAATCAGAGAAGTGAAGTGGTAGACTCCTCTATTTAAAAGGGAAGATCTCCGGCTTCTTTTAAGAGAGGTAGAGCATAGAATTTATGAGCAGACTGGTGAAGTCCCTCCATATATGTAAGTATACTAATGTTTTGGAAAAATAGCCAATATATAGTCAGATTGTAAAAAAAAAAAAAAAAAATTTAATACATGTAACCTTGCTGAGTTTCTTGCCTGTTCTTCTCAGTTGAAGGCCGACTTACGAACTGGCGGTAGCTTCAGTAGCTTTGACTTTCATAGGTGCCCTTCTAGGGCCTAAATTGAATAAATGGCTTTGACTTTGACATTACAGAATACCACAGCCAAGTAATATTATGTTCTGCTCCTGCGCTTCCAATCGTGTTGCAAGCTTCCAGTCAACATGGCTACGATAACCGCTTACCATCAGGCGGGCCGTACGCATGTTTACCTAATTCGTCGTATAAAATAATGCCCGGGGATTGTCCAATGTTTCCTGTTGGGAATTCATAATAAACAATCTCCTGAGGAACCTTCGATAGCGCCAGGTAGGTTTGTAGTATCATGTTGTAATTTATGATGAGTTTGAGCAGTCCAAATACAGCTCGCATGGTAAAATACCATGATACAATTATGAAAAGAAACGAGTAGATCAGACGAACTGGGAATCTCCTCCTTTTTTGAAGTCGGTTAAAAACAACCAAAGTCATTGTAACCTTCGTTTTGTTTAGGAACTGAACTGGCATTCTAACTTGTTTTATGACTACATTCTGAGGTCGGTAAAAGTTCAAAGAGCGTTTAGATCGACCGATAAAAACAAAAATATCGTGCCGCTGCTACATAGGGAAAAAAACATGAAAAATGATTAATACCTCCTTATTATAAAATTAATTCACCCTACATTTATAGCGCCTTTGTTATTATTGCATGATTAGATATTGACTTATTACAACTATATAAAATTTTATGTATACTTTCTTCGCCCATTTCTCGAGCAATACTACTTCGTGTACAGTCGAGGACATAAATATGTATACACTTTTTGAAATTCAAAAGCGATTTTCTCGCATGTTTAACATTTAAGTGTTAACCTATTACACAAATCATAATAGTATATGTTAGAAGATTCTGCCTTTATAATATCTCATAATTTCAATCAGTAGTTTAAGAGGAAACCGTTGTTGAATTTTACTAATTGTATACATATTTATGTCCTCGACTGTACGTAGGTAAAATTTCCTACAGAATAAAATGAGCGTAGCAAACAATTTGCGTAGAACTTGTGCTACGAAACCAGACGACCGTAGCATATGCTACGAAGGCGCTATGTTCTACACAAAGTGTATTGTGGACTCTCATAATAAAGTTATAGTGAAAATATTTGATGAACTTATTCCCGTATCATTTCCCTGTAACAATTATCGTTCAAAAACTAATACTGTTAATAACAAACGTAGATTAATAATTTGAAATAAATGTTTATTATTGCAATTATTATTCATTCGTGACCAAAATATTAACTGTTTTAGAGCCATTTCACATTCCGTGTATTTTACAAATACGTATAAAATTTATGAAAATCACGTTTCACAAATTAGCAACGATTTAAGCCGCGATAGCACCGCTAATAATAGTTCCCGTAACATTTGTTATAGATTAACATTCGAAAAGCCTCCGAGGTTAAATATCGAGCCGAAAACTGAACTTTATATATATTTTACGGATTCTTTTGAACTTTTGTGGGTGATTCAAAGGTAAAATCATAAAAAAAATTATTTTATAATGGCACCCAAACAGTAATAGTTGTATTATTTTAGCTATATATTTAGGTGACATTTAATATTTTTCTGATTAATTTGGTCGCAAAATACTTACCCCCTTATTCATAATCGCTTTTTAACTAATTCAGTGTGATAGTGTGCCCCGTCTCGCTATTTCGATCACCTAATGTCACGTGTCAGATAAAGACTTCGGAATTTTAGCTAATCAACGTTTGATAACTTCATTATGAATAAGGGGGTTAGAATTACTAAGCGTGAGCGTTATTAACTACCCGGAAATATTTTCTACTAAACATGCCTCCCCTTGCCTTGAACAAAATGTCTTGAAACTGTTTTCATATCAAAACATTCATACTAACCTCTGCCTGTATACTTATATTCTATCAAGGAATAACGATAGAGTTAGATGAATAATAATAACATGCGATTGCATCAAAATAAAATAATTTGCGAATTCTTATGCGTCTCACAGACAGCAGCGGCCTGCGGTGGCGGCGACGGTGGCGTTCACGTGGCGGGCCTTGGTGGGCTACGGTCATATCAAGGCCTCGTTTGTTTCTACTATATCCCAATCTACATACATACAGCCACCGCAGGCCGCGGCTGTCTGTAAGAGGCTTTATAGTAACAGTATGCGGTAAAAGTAACTGAGTCTACTTTGTAATTTCGCCGCCGCGCCGGGGCACGCAATTGTTTTCGGTGCGATTCGAATGTAAATATTATGTAATGAATCTAAGCTTGTTTTGAGTAATTGCTGAGTTTATTGGCGGCTCTTCTCAGCAAATGTAACCTTCCAAACCGGTATTAGAGTATTAGAGTCTGACTTTTCATAAGTGCCTGCGAAGGTATATTTGAATAAATGATTTTGAATTTAGTGAACAGATTCTAAATATTCTTTCACTGATAAAAAGCTACAGTATTTCTAAGTGCTATAGACTAATTTATATCCTGAGAACGCGGGTAAAACCGCAGGGGACGACTAGGTAAATGGGCTGGGCGACGACTGCGTGACTGCAAAAATAGGTTAAACGATCCAATGTGACGCATCGGATACGCACGGTCGGCGACACGAGCGAGTCCCTTCCTTCACTCACACTGAGATGTCAATTTGCGTTTGACATTTAAAGGTATCAGGTATAGTCCCATAAACTTACCTGGTCCGGTGGTGAGAGTCGAACTAACGATGCCATTTTGAAATGTCAATCGCCATTGGTCAAAGAGAATATAAACACTACGTTCATTGGTTGCTCCACCAAATGCGATAACAGCGACTCTCTCACCGGGCCAGATACGTTTGTGGGACTAAATATTATGTTATATAACGAGCAATAGAAAAAAACACCAACTTATAATGAAATATTTCTGAAACCACGCATGATAGCTTCTAGAAGCGAAAAGCAACATTCAAATGTAATTAATAATGCATTAAAAATACCACCAAATTGAAACAAAAAAATATAATTGAATGAGTTAAAGTTTTACTCGTTAAGAAGAAAGAACTTTATGAATTAGGCACTTTTCAAGTAACTTTTTCATATTGATAGTCAGTGTATTTATTTGATGAGATAGGAAGTATGATACTAATCCATAAACAGGTAGGTACCCTGCGTTTCCGCAGTATATGCCTTTGGTACCAATATCATACATTCTTGGAGAAGGATCCAAATCCTAGACTGCCTATGAAAACTAACGATTGTTTCAGCGGTTTCTTGAAAAGGTACAACGAAGACGTAAGATAAGGTAACGAAGAAGAGAAGTTTAAGTAAGTATATGAAATTCATCATATAAATATTGTACAATACCTATTAGAAACAATAAACTAAACTAAGAATGCAAATAATTAAACATTGATCGAAGAGATATTCAGACGTAACAACATAAAGGTGTTTCACATCCGATATTACAGGTGACGCAACGAATACGCACTGTCTTTGACGTGAACGACTTCCTTTGAAACTGAGACGTTAACTGACGTTTGACATTAGATAATGCTATAGACAGCATAATACTTACTCGTATACGTATATCTAAATTTAATATTATGCAAAAGATTTTATTAGGCATATGTTGGGAAAATCCACCAGAAAAGACGGAAATTTCAACCGGGTGATGCCGGGCATTAACAGCTAGTTTTGTTGTATTTTAATTGGACTGCGGCCAATACTGTGGCCCTTATCCAAAATGTTGCAATGAAAGACTTTTCGGTATTAACGAAGATAAGAATCTATTCAAACGTTTCAAATTGTCTGCCATGATTGCTTTCGACATGTTTATTTGCGTTTCTGAACATGCACTTAATGAACTTTGAATAGCAAACAATTTGAAACCATTGTCGCTAACACATGTTTAATGATATTTCTTACTACACAGGCTTGTGACTTACAAAAACAAGAAAAGTCATGTCAAACAATCGCAAATTAAGGATAGATTGGATATTGAAATCGGGCGTTAAGGATGATTATGCCTAAGGTGATAAGAGTTCACAAACCTTAATATGAATTCAAACCAGCTTATAGATGTGTGTTCTATTTAATTTGTATTTTATTTAATAATTAGCCGTTTCTGTTATTATTATTATTATGAGTCGAATGTTACTCGAAATAAATGAATTTTAATTTAATTTATAGTCTTATGATATCAATCATAAGACATATATACCTATAACACTTTTTACACAATGGTAGGAAACTTTTTAGGAAGTTGTGAATCTGTCGCCAACTGAATCAGCAGTTACACTTGAAAGTTTATTTCTAGACTTTGTGTGCTTACCATCACTCTTCTACCACAGTGAAATTGTGGTGATACAAGTATACATACCAAAAATATGTATAAATACTGTGTGATTTACGTAACATACTGAGGATCCACAAATTGACTCTTAGCGGTAAGCAAAATTGAATTCTAATTTGTTTTCAAGTCTGAAGACAAAGTCAAGAAAAATTTACTTTGAATCATAAGATGTCTTTTGTGAGTAAAATATAGAAAATGATGTCATAAAATCTGGTGAAGTGTCTTAAGTATAATAAATACAACTATAAAATAGGTACTTATTATTATAAAAATGCGACACCAAAAAAGACAATGTTATGAAAGCCTTTAAGCCATTATGCAGGCTATTTTGCAGTGTTATTATACCTATGCCCATTTGTATATTTTTTTAACCTCAAATAATTTGATGTTAGAAATTAATTAACTTATGACATGACCTAATGACCGGGCGAGCTGCGGTTCAATGTATTTATATAATAAAGCTCCAGTTAATGTTATTGCAATCATGAAATAATATTCCATAAATTAAATTCATTTGGGAGATATTATGGCTACAAACCGCACTATGTGGCTTCCTGTTTTAATTTTGATATTTATCAACGAGCTTTTTTGTTTTACCACGGAAATGGTAAACAAGCATCATGGGGATAACTCACGCTTTGCTGACCCTAGAGTGCTCTACAAATATGATAATTTTATCATGTAAAAAGTATATAAACAAAAACCAATCAAGGTCGAACGAGAAGAAAACTGATGTTCCCCAAAAACTGAACTAAACAGGAGTATTTTCATTTAAACTGTTCTCAATTTCCAATGTAAAATGTGCAATAAGAGAAGATTTCCTCCGGTCGGTGCGCTTTGGTTATTGTTACCGATATTAATACGGAATTTAGTTCCCAGTTTTGTTCGCAAAGCCTTGCACTCAACGTTGTGCATCGAATTTTAAAAATAGTCCGCCGCTCTATTTCGTTTAATATTTAAATACTTTTTTCATTGGATTTTCTTTGACATTTTATATTTTAATGCACGGACTTTGATACAATCGTTATGTTAATAACACCAAAAATAGCATTATTGTCTACCTGGGGCCCAAATCTACTATTTCAATTGTGTTCCAATGATCTTTCAGTGGTGTCAAAATTGTGCCATAATGACATATTTTGTCAAAACTGTAAAATGTCACAATTTTGACACCACTGAAAGTTCATTGGAACACAATTTAAATAGCAGACTTGGGCCCCTGGAGTTTGTCATAAAATATAGTACATATTAAATTTATATAACAGGCTTCTAAATAAAAATCGATACTTCAATTGCTAAATTACTATTCGATTATATGATATATAGGTCATAGTATTGATTTGCAAGCTTGCAGTACAAATCGCATAATGTACGTAATAAGTAAAATGTTAAACAGAAAATCGACAGAACACGTGTATAAGCACTAACCATAAACAAACACATGTTATGTCTCATAGTCCGGAACAGTGTAGTGTGCCAAGTCGAACATATCTGCTAAGGGCTCTTCAGAGTACGTGATGTTAAACGTAACACTCAACTTGAAATATTAACTCTATTCAAATGGTTTATAAGGGTCATAATTGCATTTATTGTACTGGTACAAATTATTGTATGGATTAATTTCTGTTATACTTACTTTTTCTTTTTACAACATACTAAGTACTTAAGTATGAGTTAGTATATTTTGGCACAACATTACTTAAACGGGTTTACTTGTGTAGTAAAACAAAATCCTTCATTACTTGTTTACAACAAAATACGAAATACAATATTTAGTAGAGTTACATTACGAAATGCCTCAAAATGTTGGTTATGATTTTAGAAATTCAATCCTGCATGGTTGTTAGTGTTTAGTTTTAGTAGTCTACTAACACAATGAAATGAAATGAAATGAAATGAAATGAAATGAAATGAAATGAAATGAAATGAAATGAAATAATTTATTCATTCAAATAGGCCTTCACAGGCATTTATGAATAGTCAAACTCTAATACTCTAATGCACGGTTCGGAAGGTTGCTTTTGCTAAGAAGAGCCGGCAATAAACTCAGCAATTACTCTTTTCAAAATCAAACTTAAATTTATTACATCAGATGTTTCCTGTAGAGCGAGCGCTACACCCAAGCATTTTTATCATTTAAATATTCGGTAATATTGTAGTAAGCCTTCTGTACTAAAGCGGCCTTAATACATTCCTTAAACTTATGTGACGGTAAATTCAAAATTTTATTAGGGATTTTATTATAAAATTGTATACTCAGCTCAATAGCGTCATAATGGCGCTATAATAGCTTCCGATGATTTTCCAGTGAAACTACAATCTCGAGAGTATATAAATACTACGTACAACTACAATCAATCAAATGCCCCAAAATCTTTTAGTTTTGACAGTTTTTGTACTAAAATTCTTTTTATTAATAAAATTATGAGACCATTATGAATTAGTAGACTGCGCACATCGGCTCAATGATCAAAGAATTGCAATAGTATCGTGTCAGTATGACGTTATAGCAGACTTGGCCTCTGTGTATAGGCTTTTGCTTGATCACACTCAATATGAAAAGTGGAGTTTAAATCGTTCAAGGTGAAGATGGTATTTTTCACCGAAAACAAAAGCTAAATTGTCAAGGCGTGCGTCATTGGCATCGCGCGAGTGATAATCCTAGTGTTGCAAGCGTAGGCCACAGAAACCGCTTACCGTCAAGCGGGCAAATTATACCAATGTAGTGGTATAACAAAAATAGAACTTGTTGTTTATATAACAGAAAGCATTTTACTGTAATCATAATAATGTAGCGCTCTGTTGAAATCACTATTACTGAGTATTATCGCCCGCTGCATGTGCTGCTAATGATGTTTTAATAATCACTCTTGGACGAAAATCGAATGTTCTTTATATAGTAGCACGCATAATACATATAACACAGACATGAGACAAATAATTCTTGTGTCGCATTACAAAATATTGTTTAAGGGAGCTCTCCCACGTGCTACTTTTTGTAGCACCGTTAATCGCAGCTACAGTATGTCTATGAGCGACTTTTTGTAACACGTGGGAGTTTCAGTATTGAACTCTGATTTAAATTCAGCGAGAAAAATTATCGCTCAGCGATTATCGCTCGAGGGCCAGCTCGCTAAAGTTGATGATGGTTTAGTTGTAAAAGGTTTTAAGCCCTGGCTACTTGTTATATGACATAAGAATGTGACGGGACTTTTTGGCGGGAACTTGCAGAGTGACGTTGCGTTTTCATTTTTATTTTCATAAATTTGTGTATTTTGAGTTTTATTCTGTATTTTTGGTGGTATTTTACCCAATAAAGATCATCCATGTGCACGAGCGAAGTAAAATGAAAATGAATTATGTGTATCGTGACTTTTCAAGTGGTCTCAAAAAGTCCGTGAAGAGTTTTAGTCAAAGTTTTAGTACAATTACCACAATTGTAGTAAAACATGACTTTTATGGACGGTAAATGACTGAGGACTATAATGTGAAGTGATTTATTGTGACTGGAAACTATAATATAACTCGACACTGGCAGGAATGAGCCCTAATTTGGGCTTGGTTTCCAAACTTAAAAATAAGAAGAAGAAGAATGTGACGGATAATTTTAAACCTAGGTTCTATTAGACTTGGTTTAATGCATATTTTATTTTATGTTCAAAAGAATATCAATATTTTTAACAAGTTTTTTATGCATTTATTTGCTTTTCTTCATCTGAAATCTAACAGATCATGTCCAAAACATTATCTTAAAAATAAACAAAAATAACATCTATTTGTTGCGTTGTCTTCTGTTTAAATGAGTTGGAATTAATCAAGCTTGCAACCCGCTGGGACAGATCTGTCCACTTCGGATGAACTTTAATTAATTATATGTCGCATTATTATGCGGGAGAGTTTGTTTTACCAGCTTGTCTCTTCTAACCATACTTATGATTTATAAGTCGAGGATTTAAAACAGAAATAACAGATAAGTTTAGTTGTTTTTTTAACTTCTCTTTCGATTATATGAATTAAATAAATGCGTCTACTGATGTCAACTGGAATTCGGTAGATCTACCTAATTATTTATAATAAGAATAAAACATATCTAATAAAAGTATCACATAGTAGGAAAAAACTATAGAAAGGACCTTTAAGGGGGTAAATCTATTTTACCCCCTTAAAGGTTTTTATTTCAGACGAAGGTTTGTATGAAAAAGTACTTCAAACCATGAGAATTGGTTTTATGTATCACCACATAAAAGTGCAAAAGTTAGAAAGCTTTTGAGAAAATTTTAAATATACATTACACAACGTATCGCACTATCTACAATAACCAAAGTGAAAACATTCCAGCCATTTTCAAGTCATAAAATAAACAATAGCGCTGACTAGCTTCAACAATATCAACACCTTAATCTGGCCGAGCTTTGAACAACCTGAATGTATTAGCGCATTAAATATTAATGTAAAGTAGCACTATACAGTGTGTATATGTTATTTTATTTTCACCCTCTTGTTATAAGTCGTTGTTATTGGTTACAGGCTTTTACAGAACATGTTTTACCTCGGTATTACGCATTCAAAATAATAAATAAAATAGAAAATAGTAAATAAATAAAAAATGTTTCCAAATTCGAAATTCTAACGTAATTATTGTAAATGAATGAACTGTATCAACAAGGAAGGTGGTTCCCAAGATACAGGTTTTACCTAGTTTGGGAACCAACGATACATGCACTGTAATCTGTTGTTTTATCCAATAAACGTTATTATTATTATTCTGATAAAAGGTACATTCTATCTTCATATCATTGAAATTCGTCACCACGGTGGAATTCAAACTAAAACTTTTATATATTATATACCATAGGATTAGCAAGGTCTAGTGTTTGCCAGAAGGTGTAAAAAGAGGCAGAAGTTCTACAAAGAGGCAGAAGGTCTACAAAGAGGCAGAAGGTCTACAAAGAGGCAGGAGGACTACAAAAAAGCAGGTCTAATTGATGCTTATGTATATGGACCTCATGAATACCAGAACTGCGGGGGTTGCTAATGCTTTGTTGTCTTTTTCTATAGTTAACCTCTATTGCTTGCGGCGGCGTCGTGTGACGGGTCGCTCACTTCCCTCCAATATGGCGAGGAGGGCGATGGCTGCCACACGCGTCATACTTGTGAACAGGTGCTGCTTGTGGGGGCTGGTCTGCTTAAGTTTGCTATTTATTTACTTATTAAATATTTTTTCAGTCTACTTTGTAATTTTGCCGCCGCGCCGGGGCACGCAATTGTTTTCAGTGCGATTAGAATGTAAATATTATGTAATTAATCTAAGCCTGTTTTGAAAAGAGTAATTGCTGAGTTTATTGCCGGCTCTTCTCAGCAAATGCAACCTTCCGAACCGGTATTAGAGTATTAGAGTCAGACTTTTCATAAGTGCCTGCGAAGGTCTATTTGAATAAATGATTTTGAATTTTGAATTTTTGACTAGAGTGCAACAACCGAAGAACACCATTAAGTGCTTGGCGTCTCAGATCTTAAACTTGAAGGTGGTAGCCAGCCAGACTACAAAATACCCTACAAAAAACCAATCATACGGATTAGAGCGACAACTAAAATCAGACTTCTATCAAAAATAGCTACAGCTAGAGAAATTATCGTAAAAAGTTATTAATACTATTAAGAAAAAATTTACTTATATGACAATAGAAATTTAGCACGGAAATATGTTTTACCGACCAATATTTTTATTTAATGACAATCGACCTCTTACTTCGTCGATGAAGCTCACCCTGCTTCAATTAAAACTTTGTGAAAAGTAAGCTCTACCACAGTTTATACAAAAACGAAACACTGGTAGAGTTGTTTATTTACTTTTAAACGTTTATAACTTACTATGCAGAATCATAATAATGAATGCAGAATAAACGAAAAAAAAAATATTTTTTAATATTGTTACTTTGACTCCTAATTTTGGTTCAAACTATAGGTAAATATATACACATACCACACTGGTATTCATATATACGTACATGTCTCAATTTGAGTAGCTATTTTTGATTTATTTACCTGCAGTGTGTACATGCCCACTAATGGGTTGTAGCGTAGAATGTACTACTGATTTAAACACTAGACTGCTACCAATTATTTCAAACCCAATGTTAAATTCGTTTGTTTACTTAATTAATTGGAGCAATACAATTATTTTAAATACTAATCGATGTTACATATTAGTCGTAGTAGTAAGGTCGTAAGGCTGTTGATTCAGATCACTTGTAGGTATAAATATAGAGTCAAGTAGAGTTTTAAACAACTTACGAATTTACTAGTAGCTTCTCGATATTTATTCATCTTGAAGACGTATCTCTTCGTATACACGTATTAATCTAATTCAAATGCATGTAAAGTCCGCTAATTCGTAATAGGCCGGAACGATGGACTATAATGGACGCTTGTCTTCCTCCCGTCAAGACGCACTCGTATATAAGCTTGAGATAATCTTATAAGTCAAACGATCATTTATAACTAGAATAAAGCCTGACCCAAATTGCAATTTCGGGAAAGATGTGAATGAATTTGACATTTAAACGTCAACCGATTAACCATCCTTTCGAAAGGTAAAATAAAATTAATTTTTGTGTGTCTAAGAATTTAACTGAAAAAATGCGTACGGCGCCGCGGCGTACCAACGATAATGTCAAAGTTCGAGACTATCGTCTGAACCAGACATACAGAAAGGATAATATTTTATGTTATCTTAATACAAACGTCGAAAACTGTTGTTGGAACTAATAAATAGCTTAATATTACAATTGTTATTGTTGTATGAAAGAGCAATCTTGCTTACATGAATTTTTTATTTTTTTTATTCGTTGGATCGTTGAAAACTGCTTTGAATTGGTCTCAAATAATTGTACCCCACCAAAAACATTTTCATGTAAAATGTTGCCAAGGCGAGATCACATTTTTAACTGCAGTCAATCACCCATACATACGTGTCTCGCTCCAAGTTGACATCTGCACATTATGATGTACTACTGTCAACTACATTTATTGTACAGTGTAATTTATGGAGATTTAAATAAACATTATTATTATATGGCTCGCACTGAAAAAAGTTATCAGATCTTATGTAGAGCTAAGCTTATTACTCTACACACCCTAACTTTACAATCTCTACACCATAGTCAAAATATGTGGCTTGGCCGTTTCAGTACAGTTACAGTAGTGAACGCGGAACTCGGAAATCTGAACGCGGAACTCTAGAACTCTCTCTATATGATCGGCGCCTTAGAGCTATGCAATTGAAACTATGTTTAATAAGTCCACTATTGACATCACCGCCCGAAAATTTTGTTTATCTAGTATAATCCAAACCCAAGTTAAAACGACAAAGCGCTTCTAGAAATGGTTGGTAGCGCTTCGCTTGGCTCGTCTTGGCGGCAGATTTCTGTAACTTTTTTAATGGTGTGTGATAACAAAGATTTAATCTTCAGTTTAGTTCTAGTTTCAAACCATCTTTGATTCTACAAAATAGTAAAATAAGCAAGATTGTTTTAGACAAAACAATAATTACATTTCATAATCTCTTACAAACATATTACCCATTATTCTTTTTTGTTTCCTATAGTTGTTACAATACTGGTTATGGTTGGTATTTCCATTGAATACAAATCAGAAGAAGAATCTAACTAGAGCATAGAGAGCAATCAAGTTTATTATTACTTCTACTGGAATCAAACCTGGTATTTTGTAGACTCCTATGCCCTGTACCATCGAATCTTTTTGACAATATTTCTTCTATTATATACAGTTGCCTCACTAAGATAAACTTATAAAATAATCAACCTGAGAAGTTATAATTATTGTAAGCAAACTATACAAACCCAAAGTAGGTAGTTTCTTTATAAGAACTTAGGTAAAATCTTTTCATGTCTGACAAACGTATGACAAATAATTGCTACAAAAACGATCGAATACAAAACGATTGCCTGCGAGTATTCTAAGAGAAGGTAGAATGTAGTTACTTTGTGTAGGTTTTAACCTGTCAGTAGAGTATTATGTATACTATTCATAGATTTTGCACTATTCGTATTTAGAAAATCTTAGTTATTAACTTAAAATAAACATAGATTATAGACAATACATTTTCAACTTTATAACTTTTGTAACAAAATACATAATTTTGCATCAAAAACAATGCAGTATTCTTTTATTAATCAATAATTATTGATTGACGTGAAACCATTTGTACTTATTTACTTATCACATAACTGCATGAGACAATGCAACACGATATCGATGAAACTAACAAATGATTACCGAATTAATTCACAACACACACAATCGCAAATATACAAAAAAATCGACCGCGGAGTGACGTCACCTTTTAATGAAGAAAGAAACGAGCAAGCATTTATGAGGTCGGGCGACAAGCTGACCCGCGATCGGGACAGCCGTTGCCGAACCCATAATCCCTTAATTAGCCCACCATTTATTAAAAAAAAAAAAAAACAGCACTTGGAACACCGGTTTTTAAGTATTTTCGATCGAGTGAGGATGGCGCGTATCGTTTGAATTTCGAAGCAGATGTACCGCGATGGGAGCGAGTGGAACAGGGGGCGCGCGCGGGCGCCTTGTGCGCTGTGTGAGCGCCGCGCCGCCTCAGCCTCGACTGCCGGCATGGAAATTCGATTTTTCTGACGTTTCCTCCGCGCCTTGCTTCGCCACGATCGAACTGCACGCCACATGAATAGTCACCCACCGCTGATTTTGCACGTCCGTTTCAGCGTAATAATTCAACTGGTTTTATGCCACTTTTGTCTGAAGTAGACAGTATGAACGTCGTAAGGGGCACGATCACGCAAAATTCGATCTTCGCATCGCGATACTGTCGGTATGACCTTGGTATACTTCGTATCCGCTCATATTTGCCCAACGAAAGGTTGAAATTACACATAGACCTTTGTTATATAGGTGTAGACAAATCTAATGTTTTTTTTTTATAAAATTTTTGTTTAGTTTCATCATAAATTCTGGTCAAAATGATAACCACAATCAAATGCTACAACCAGTTTGAGCTGAAGGTATGACAACGCAGTGGTTGTGAATTCGGAAGTCGCAGATTCGAAACCTAGGTACCTATAGGAAACCATAAACCATAGCACGGTGTGATAGGGTACTTTGCAGTATGTACTCACCTTACTGACTGCTTCAATGTTAAAAATCGGTACCAGTATGTTCTAGCAGCTGCACTTGAGAGCCAGCACCCTTCTATCCTTCCTTATGGTTGGCAACATGGCCAGTCCCCCGGTTACTTCTATGGCAGTCACCTACCACAAGGTAGAATGGCTGCTAGTAACAAAAAAGTTCGTTCGTTTTTCCCCAAATTGAAGAGGAACAAAAATTCTAACTGATTACCTTGAGTACGGTTAATGAAATACGCGGCTATTAGGGCAGTGCCTTAGCAACATGAATAATTTTCAGTCACGAATACTGAACAATTTGGCGAACATGAAAATTATTATCATAATTACACGGATACGTTATGAGCGAAAGCATTATTTCACGACTTGAAAACAAACTACTTTGTGTGACTTTACATGTAAAGTAAAATATCTCTTTACTCTCTAGTAGTATGAGTATATATTTCTCAGAACTCATGTAAATTAAACCTTAAAAAAAACGAAATCCAAAACTTTTGTAACAGACCTCTTTACTAAATGTTCCAAATATCGTTCGAAGTTTAAACAGCCACTTCGGTTCCGGGCATGTGGTGGCGATATCTCAGTGCCCGACTGTGCTATAGAAATGAGTGGGTTATCGTTTTTTCACAGGTTTCTATAAATTACGTTCCTATTGATTATTATTTGGAATAAAACCTTTTATAAGGTTTCGTACGACGTTTTTTTTTTTTACATCTAAAATTCAAAATTCAAAATTCAAAAATCATTTATTCAAATAGACCTTCGCAGGCACTTATCTATGTCGGTAAACAAACATACGGCCCACCTGATGGTAAGCGATTACCGTAGCCAAATGGACGCTTGCAAGACAAAAAGCATTGCTCACGCGTTACCGACCATTCCCCCTCCCCTATGAGCTCTGGCGACCTTACTCACGCGCAGGAACACAACTTTACACAACATAAAGTTATTTGGCTGCGGTATTCTGTAAGGTGGAGGTACTTCCCCAGTCGAGCAGCTCTTTGAGCGAATAAACGCTATGCTCTACCTCTCTCAAAATATACTGTATATACTTGAAGAAACTGTAATTGCAAATAAAAAAAATACCAAACAGGAGCGATACTTTTTCGGCTGTGGATTTTAATAACTGCTAGAGTTGTTTACTGCTGACCCAAATTATCATGTAGTTACAGTAGAGGCACGAGTGGTGAGCACAGATAGGCAGTGGGGGCAAGCTGGCGCATGTGCACTTTTGGCCAAATGACACGCGAGAATCCAATAGACGACGAGATTCGACTGACGAACCAATCGTGTGCAGCTCGGCGCTCCCCCCCCCTCTTCATTCCGCCAAACAGACCGAAAAATTAACTAGGTACTGCGCAGGTGTCAATATGTGCTCACGACTCGTGACCGTGACCCTTACTATATTACGATTTTTCTCATCTAAATTAATTAAGATATATATTCTCAATTAATTCTTTACTTCAGCCGGATGACAGGCAGGCACCTGTGGCTCGATTCTCGTAACAAAACTTCAACGATTTCGTAGCGACTTCGACGATTAAACTGTGTTTTTTACTATTATAATGTCAAATGAACCATTGGAAAACGATCCTATAGACAAATTATTAAGGCATATACACTTTTCAATGTTTTTTATACAAAATATTTCACGAAACACAACTTAAATAGTTGATGTCGCTACGACACCGCTGACGTTTTATTACGAGAATCGAGCCACTGATGGCATGCGGCTATTGTTGCATTTATACTAGCCATGTGTTTCCGACCTCTAGCCAGGCATACTATAAAGTACACCATGCTAACGATTAACAAACCAAGATAAAATAACAAACACGTGCAGTAAAACTTTAAATGATATTTAAAATGACCGAACTGAAGCCAAATCTTCATGAAAACTGGTGTTAACGGCATGTACCGAGCGATGTTGGCACACTATCGCTACAACTTTGAGGTCGCGTTGTGGCCTTTTAAACGTCCCACAGTTTTATTAACACTAGTATAGGTTGTTATAGTTTGTATTTCCTCAAATTAAAAGACTTTGATTTAATAGGTTTTGCTCGTGCAAATGATGTTATTATCATCCACTTTCCCAGTCAATTATAGTCAAACAAAAATCCTCGAAAACACCTTGCATAAAAATACATCAAACTTTGAGCCATTATTTTTATTTGTACCTAAATTACAGGTTGGAGGTTACAGGTTACAACATAAAAGCTCAATTTATCAAGCTCAAAAAATTACTCAATTTATAAACCTATAAACAAATCTAGATTTTTGATTTGATTGCTAATGCTCTCCATTGGACTCCAAAGTCAAATGACGTCAATTAATCATCAAAAAATATATGATTTTACATGAGACGAAGTGCTCGTGGTTTAGCATGATTAGCTGTTCTTAATCGATCGGCAAAGTAGCCTAACTTTGACCTTTAACCACCGATGAGGTCAGATCTCGTTTTCCGTGATTCCGAAGGCACCTAATGTCGTTGATCTCGATTATCAATTAATTGTGATAGTTGTTAAGCTAATTAGAGGCCTCCTAGGTGGCTTGAAAACTCCAACAGTAGGTTGACCACTAGCCAACCTCCACCGATCCGCAGAGGGCACGCGTGGTGGAATATTAGCCCGTTCCTTTTTACCCTCATTTTGTGAAACCCTTGTGCTCAGCAGTGGGACATTATGAGCTGATGATCATAATGATGATTTTATATAAAACTAGTGTTAAGTGTGAATGTCGTAAAAATAAATTTTGCGCACGTGCTGTTTGTGCAAATATGGTGGTCGATTTAACAAAGCCGATATTCTTGGCGGTTTGGCGGTACCTACTACCGGTCACCGTGTACCCTTTACACGGAGCCCTTCCGGTCGAGACAGGCGAACATTTAATTTTTAATCTATGGTCACGCGACTTTGCTAAACATTCTAAGAAGCAAAATATGACAAGGATTTTGGCGGGAACTTGTAAAGTGACGTTGCGTTTTTGTTTAATTTTCATAAAATACTAACCGTTTGAAACACATCCAAGAATGCAATAAAAAAAAACATTTAATAAAATTATGATACCTTTGCATGGTATAATTTCTATTTCCTTCAAGTATACATTCATTCCGAATTTAAAACGGAATATTCCACGTATCTATAGGTTAATAACGGAATTCGGCATAACGACTTCGTGCCAAGCGGATTCTGTAATTTTCTTTGATAAAGTCGCGAATTAAAAAGTAATGAAGGTTGCCATATATTTATGTGAAATTACAGCACCAACCCGACATTTTAAGACTATATTACCGTGAATAGCATATCATGAAACTTTGAAGCTACTTAAACCCTCACCGAGTTGGCAAATCTCCAATGCTCCCGTGTAAAACAAGCTATTACTGCAAAGTGCCGTTTTTTTTTCTAAACACTGAAACCTGAAACTGAATGCTTTTCAGAACATTTGCTGCCTGGAAAGTTTAACTGATGTTTTTTTAAAAACATAACTTTGTTCTGATTTCAAATTCAATTGTATGACGAATGTTGCTTTTTAGCGACAAAAAAAATAGTGGCCATTGCCAGTGTTGATAAAAAAAAAAGTTCAGGAAGGTTTTCGTCGAAAATTATTAAAGTTGTTTGTTACTTGTAAAGCTTTGAATAGATCATGACGATAGTTACGTTTGTTTATAAAAAGCCTATGTCCTTCTCCATGCCATAGGCTATCTGCATGCCAAATTGTATGATGATCCGTTGAGTAGTTGAGCCGTGAAGGCGTAACAAACAAACAAACTCACTTTCGCATTTATAATATTAAGTTATGATTAGGTAGAAGAGGACTAGCTATCTCCCATGGTTTCACCCGCATTCCCGCTGTGCATATAAATTAGATTATGTCATTCATATTAAAAGTACTTAGTATGAAGATTTATATACCGTAGGAACTTTCTTTCAAATTCAAGCATTAATGAATAAAGAGCAAAAAGTAAACATTAACCCCTTACTCTTAAAGCGCTATTTAATTAATATAATGTTTAAATGGTCACGTAAATAATGTCACATTATTTGACAATGACAATAGAGTGACTTTATTTACGTGACCCTTTAAACAGTATATATAATAACGTTTTATGAGTAAGGGGGTAAATTATTTTCCTTCTTACTCATAACGCGCTATTTAACTAATATACTGTTTAAATGGTCATGTAAATAATGTCAAATTATATGACAATGACAATAGAGTGACTTTATTTACGTGACCCTTTAAACAGTATATTAGTTACACAACGTTTTATGTGTAAGGGGGTTTCTGTTTAAACTATACGGCCAGTCAAAACTATTTGTTGTTTAACAAACTGAATTGAAAGCTCTGGACACTCGTTCAGGTACTTTTGTTTGCAAAATTGAAGTTTCTATGCACGTTAAAAACTGAAACTGGCTTTCAGTATATAGTGATGTTTGCTTTTTTTAACAACAGGAAAAAATAAAATGGCTGACGTGGAATTTAAACAAATAAATGTACAAAGCAATGGGTACTCGCATAAGCACTTTGCCAGCATTTTGGTTGATGGTTTTTGTTGAAGTGAAAACTGAATATGCTGGGGTTTTCCTTAATTCATACTATATCTATACTTATATATCAAAGCGGAATAGATTTCTTGTTTGTTTGTTTAAACAGGCTATTTTTAATCCCGGGAACGTGGGTGAAACCGCGGGGGACAACTAGTAATATAATAATAGTAACACTAATAGAAAGCTACATTATCCCCAAGTATTAGGTTACTTTTATCCCGTGAAACCCCGGGATAAAAAATTGCTTGTTTCAACAAACAAACAAAATCAGTTTAAATTATAAGCTGATAAGCTTTGATTAAGGATACATCCAGATAGAGTGTCGCAGCTGTGCACGCGTCGATAAAAATACGCTCTAACTGTTAGAGGCTAAATCAAATAAAAATGCAAAATAATGATCAATATTTAAATTTCTCCCGATTTTAATTGGAATATTTTAACAACTACTATCATTATTAACGTCATTATGTCAAGCAGAATGACGCAGAGGGAGCGTAAAACGTAGCTGTTACGCGCAGCAGCCTATAAAAGTTGGCCTGTTTTGTATATTAGTGTAGTATGGTAGTTCTTACTAGGTATATTTATTTCTATGCTGATAAGGTATATTATTGTTAGCTGTACGTTTCAAATGTCCCCGGATATTTATTTATTTATTTATTTTATATCTTGTTTAGAAAACTTTAACATTAACTTATAAGTAAACATTGCAAAGCCATTGGGTCCAAAAGCATGACATTATGCACACGAGTTCTATAATTTAAGTGAGCTCTAAAAGATCGTTTCTTAGAGCTCACTTACAATTTTCCTAAATTCTCTTCTCTGTCTCTGAGGGAGCTTAGTAAAATAGAAACTCACGGATGAAACTGATGGGCAGCCATCATCATCATCAGCCTATAATGTCCCACTGCTGAGCACAGGCCTCCTTTCACAAATCAGGGTGAAAGGGAATCGGCAGATACTCCACCACGCGTGCCCACTGCGGATCGGTGGAGGTAGGCTAGTGGTCAACCTGCTGTTGGAGTTTTCAAACCGCCTAGAAGCCTCCAACTGGCTTTACGACTATCACAATTAAGTGATAACCGGGACCAACGGCCTTATGTGCCTTCCGAAGCACGGAAATGCTTTGAAATACCACTAGGCGGTCACCCATCCAGGTACCGACAACGACGGTGGTAGCTGAACTTGCCGATCGATTAAGAACGGCTAATCATGCTACACCACGAGCGCTGGGCAGTAAGTTTCATTATTACTAAAGATGTCTAGCAGATAAGTACATCTAAATATTTGTGTACCCAAAATTTATATAGGTACTATATGTATACAATGTGCACTGTAGGTATACTAAACCAGTTAGTACAGCCACAAGTCAATCTTATGTCGAGTTTACATTGCCGGCGCCCTGGGACTTTTCAATTACAAACATCGTGTGCATCCGCGAGAGACCTTATTTGTTTAACAATAAAATACATTCTATCTTGCATCGCGAACTTAGAGAATGTTTTCGAATGGTAGATGCACGTAACAGCATTCAGTTACGTCGAAACTGCACAAGAGTAATATAAAATGCATAGCAATTCACTTCAATTAGGATTGTTGTCATTATTATTCATATCAGATTATCTCGCCAATTTCCAATCTTCTGAAGATTATATATAATAAGAATTATAAATGAATTAAGTGGTAAATCGTGAAATACAAAGCTAAAAAACAAAAATACATAAATACTTAGATTGAGTATTATGTATTTTGTAATATTTGGTTATCCCCTACTGCAATCTTTATATATAAAATTCTACCGTACGCGTGTATGTCACTGAATTACTCCTAAACGGCTAGACCGATTTGAATGTTTTTTTTTGTATGCGTTTGGGTGGCGCCCTAGATGGTTTAGATTCACAAATCAGCCCGGCAGATGGCGCTGCAGTCGATAATATAACCTAGATACCGACTGCAGCGCCATCTGCCGGGCTGATTTGTGCTGTTTTATATATATAACTCTCCTTCCTTCCGGGTCAGTTGGGTAAAAAGTCAGAGCATTTTTGAATCGAGATTAAAATAATAATTGAATTTCGACCCTGGGTCTATGGCATAGTTTATTAAAAAAAAACTCAACTCAAGGACTTCAGGCTTAATTAAAGTACCACTATGGGATTAGCGCGTGAAGTGTTTCATTATATTAACTGACCAAATAAAATACAGCATATAAATATCTATATGGTATTAGTGCAATATACACAGAACCACGAACGAAGCCAATAACAGCAGTAAGTAATGATCTAAACAATTCAGAAGGATTCCCAAATGCTAGGCGAAGCGTGGAGGCGATCCCCGAAGCAATTTATTTGTATGGCTCCCCTAATGAAATCTCATTTGACTTGATGAATTAAATAAAAATATGAGTACAGTTACAACATTCGTACAAATACTGTTAAGTAATTGAGGGTATGTACCACATTCAAAGAGCATTTTTGAACACTTTTCACTAACTCTGAAGTATTGAGGTATTCGAATGTCATCGAAAGAAAATAAAGAGTTTTTTATGTATTTTAATATTTAAAAAAATCCTATAGCCTAATATAATGATATCTATCTATATTATGTCAATCAATGTTTGTTTTTTTACAAAATCTCAAGCTTTGGGGAGTTGTGTGTGACCAAAGAAAGCATCTCATATAGAAAAAAAAATACATTCATTATCTCATTTGCAGTATGCATATATATTTTAGGGTAATGGATTTTTTTATAGCACCAACCCTAAAAGTTTTGTAATTAGCGGTTGAATATTTGAACGTTTCACGAGTGCTTTGAAAGCAAAGCGGTCTGTTTACCTAGCGTCTACGAGATCTACGAGGCTACGAGGTCTACGAGGCTACGAGACTACGAGTTCTGCGAGTGCACAAATCATTCAGGTGCACGAACAATTAACCTTAAGAAGTGCAATGACGTTCATTTTGCTTGAAATCTATTCCGCCAATTCCCCACCACCGACAATGCGCTTTGATTGGCTAAGTCAAGGACACATGCGCTCTGATCATCGAGGAACAATCCCTTAGAGTAGTAATACCGAGCAATCCGATTCCGAAACTAGTCAGTGATTTGTCACTGATTTTGAACAGTAAGGACAGGACCAATCACTGCATCGTGTGTTCTTGACTTGACCAATCAGAGCGCATGTGTCCTTGTCTTAGCCAATCAGAGCTCATTTTCGATGGTGGCAAATTGGCGGAATAGTTTGCAAGCAAAATCAACGTCATTACGCTTCTTTGGGTTAATTGTTCGATGGCTCTGATTGACCAATTCAAGAACATACGATGCAGTGATTGGTCCTTAGTTTTTAAAATCAGTGCAAAAGCAGTGACTAGTTGCGGAATTGAATTGGTCGGTAATTGCTAAAGGGATTTTTCCTCAATGCTATTTTTTTCTTTTTTTCACTATTTAAAAAACTACATAGTTAAATGAGAAGCAATAAAAATAGTGACAGAGATAGGAGATCAGACAATTACTCAGGTGACCACTTGCCATGCCAGTATATACGCACAAGTGCATCCATTTACTAGACATACTACATTGCTACTCCTCTTAACTCCTTTTCTAGAGTGAAAAGAGGATCGGCAAGTGATACCCTGGTGTTGCAAGAGTCTATAGGCTACCGTCACCGCTTACCTTCAAATGGGTTGTATACTTATTTACTATTATAGTATTATTAAAAAAAAAAAAAAAAAAAGTGAATTAAATGGTTAGTTGGTACATAGTTTAAATAAACTATTTGGTAAACTATAAAAAAAAAAAAAAAAAAAAAAAATGTTACAACAAAAACACGCATAAGCTTTTCTTAACGCGTTTATATGAAATTTTAACACTGTCGAGTATTGTATGTGTATGTACAACCTTAGCACCAACATAAAACCAATCGTTAACGATTAAATACAGACACCAACAATTGTTAACTACCCGCCCTAATGACGTCGTTCTAAAAAACTACAAGCAAATGGTGCGTCCATGCTACACGAACCGAACACGAGCCGAGACACGTAGGAACAGGATTCGTTTGTTGTTCGCGTAGCGTGGACGAACTTGCGAGCCTCAAACGAGCATTCGTAGCAGCGCTCCGCCCGATTGACAGTTTTTTTACGAATACAGAATATTTCACTAATAAGCTACATTATCACCGAGATTTTTTTATACTGGGAACGTGAGTGAAACCGCGGTGGACAGCTAGTAAATAAGATTAGCTGTTGAAACCGTATGTTTTTTTACGATAAACAATTTTAATTGTATAAAAATATATTCATAATCTTACTAATATTATAACAGCAAAAGTGTATTTGTTGAGATAGGCATGAGAGCAATATGGGTTACTTTTTATCCCGGGAATGTGAGTATAACAATGAGGCGGAGGCTAGTCGAAAATATGAAAAAGAGCTGTCAGTTTGTTTGTTATCACGGACGGTTTGTATAAAATTGTCTCAGCTTGAAATGTGCAGGGAAAAATATATTTCTTGAAATCGAGTAACACCACTATAGACAGCCAGTGATAAATAAAAGCGTTTCCGATTGGAACACAATTATAAACGCTCGATTGGAGGCTGTCCGCACATCCACTTAAATCAGTTTACCTCTGGCCGTGGTCCAGGAGCCAGCTGTCCGGAGACCCATTCCGTCCGAATAATCCCTATAATGAGCCCTCACTTCACAATATACCCATTCTTTTAAAATATTATACCCGAGCTCTTTTCCTAGGTTAAAACGGCAGCAATTCTTTTGAGATTTTGATGCTTGCAATTTTATGTCCCTCTTTCTTTTTAGAATTAGCTTCCGCTTTAGGGGGATCTAATTTTATTCTAGTGATATATTGTAACTTTAGTTGTAATTAATCTAAAAAAAGATCTATACATATGCGAAGTTTCAACCAAAACTGTTTAGACCATTTTCATAAACATACGGAATTTATGCATTGATTTTATTTAAGTGGAATACGCTCATAAATTTATTTCTATGTAGGTATTAATTTCCTAGGGAAATATCCCATTTTTTGCATTTATATAAAATAAAAGTTAACGGATAATAAAAGTTTTCGCTGGTTTTAGCCAGGGAAATTGCTATATTGATATGGCGGGGCCCATTGTACTCAGACAATCCCGATAACTCAGTATTTTAATACATTTGAATATTACTCTAATAAGAATCATTTTTTTTACATAACAATGTCCCTTTCAATGTATTCATTTGCTTCATGTAGTAAATTTTAAGGTGTTATAATGAACCAAATATATTCCTACGGAGTTTAGTTTTAAAATTCAGTTTAGTGTATAAAAATGCAATGCTCTCTTTTTATAGTAAAAAAGTGCATTTTAGTTTTGTGAGAGCTTTGTCTGCATTCATTTGCAGGCACGCGAGGTGCCCGCGTCCATCCAAACTAGAGTGTTTTGTTAGTCGAAATTGCTGTGCCACGTTCGATTTTTTTATTTATTTTCTAAATTTTTTTTATGTAGTTGTGTTTTTTTATATTTATTATAAAACAGTAGGCTGTGTTCATAGAAGGAGCTTTAGACAAAGGGTGATGTCGACGAAGTATATTTTCGATGAAGGATGTTTCGGCATTACAACAATAGTAGAACAATTTCAATCCAAAGCTTTTAGACCGGGAGATAGTGGCAAAAATTTCCTGGTCTTTTGTACCAATATGGCGATCCTTCAGGGTTCTAATTACGTAATGACGAAAAGGAAAATGATGGTCATAGCGCTGGTACCGGCGGCCCAATCGCGTGGGCGTTAATCGAACGTGTCGGATAAATTACGAGTGTAGAACGATTTGTTCCACAACAGTATCTCCCGGTCTATTTACTTCTGTTTGTACGTAGTATTTATCTACTCTGAGCTTCTGTCAAATAGAATCATAAAAATAATATCTATAAAATACTAAAAGCCGTTTTCAGTAGGTATACTGTACATATCATGTTACGCGTTCGTAAAAAAATACATGAAGTAAAATATTTCTGAAACCAACCGAAAATTTACAGTCTACTTTTACCGCATACTTTTGCTTTATACAACTTCGTAAAATGCTTTTTTCATGCAACAGAAGCAACCTGAATAACTCACAAACGTATCGCATCGTAGCAAACACGTAAATAATAAAGTATTCGATTCTGCCAATTTATTACAGATCGTTATGAAATTACAGATGAAACGAAATTACATTCCGCCATACATCAGTTCCGTGGAAATACAGAACCGGGACGGTGGGATAACTAGATTGCATTTTTAATGCAGCGCCAATGTAGCGGCCACGGAATAGGAAATTAATATAGTATTAGTATTTTTTTATATTACAGTATAGCGGTCCGCCTGGTGGTAAGCGGCTTCCCCGTTACCAACTCTTCCCTCATCAATGGGCAGCAACACAACATTACCTTATTTGGCTGCGGTATTCTGTAAATCGAGCTACATTTTGAGCTAAAAAATAACCCAATGCAGAGCATTTCTCTTCAGCAGTTTCTTGCCGGTGCTTCTCGATTGAAAGTCGACTCTCGTACTGGTAGTAACTTCAGTAGCTATGACCTTCATTTTTTTCACTGTGTATACCTTTAACATGGTAAGTGATGATGTTGGTCGCAGGTGGTAAGCATACAAAGCCTAGAAGAACTGGCTCTCAAGTGCAGCTGTTGGAACACACCGATAGGTGCTTGGCGATTTTCAACTTGAGGCTGGTTGGAGTACCCTACCATCGTTATATGGTTTCCTCACGATGTTTCCTTCACCGAAAGGTCAAGCTCATTGTAGGATTCGAACCCGGGACCTTCAACTGAGTAATGGACGTCACTACCACTGAGCTATCACTGCCTTTTTAAAACTATATAAGTGCCCTACTATAGAGCCTAAATTGAACAAAGGTTTTGACTTTGACTAACGCAAACTACAAAAAACACACAATTGTCATTTTATATAAAATTCATTTTATTTAGATAGTATTGCCATGTTTAAATGTTTTCTGTCACGTGTTTTAAAATTGAGCAAACGTACAAGTTTTGTTTAGTAGTTTGTGTAATAAATAAATAAAGCATATACTCTTTACAACTTTTTCTGTGTCGTGCAATGCATGTATGGAACTCTGGCAAGTAAGCTATGCCAATTAAAATTGGAAGTAGACTACTACAGATTTGAGGACAATTTGAAATACAATCGTAAATTGAAAACTATCAAGTGTTATGAAAAACATGCACTTCCAAGTTTTTACTATATCCATGGCACAGACTCGGCAGGGCGGCCAATGTTCGGGCGGCCAGGCAGCGCTCTGCCATATTCGTAATGCTGTTAAAAAATCAACGCCATTTATAAAGCGGGCGATATATTTTCTAATAGTGTTAGATTTTGTAGTAAAAAGTAGTTTGGCGTAATTTTTATATTTGCAATAAAAACTTTTTTTGTGTAATTGAATAGTCTCTCAAGAGTCTTCAATAATAGCCAAAAGTGATAACTGCACAAAGGGATTCAAATCGAGGGCATTTCTTACTATGGGTTAGTCGGATAAAAAATTGTGTTGCAAGCATTTATAGGCTACGGCAACAGCTTGACTATGTATGTTTTCCTATGATATGAAATAAAATATATAAAGTACAAGAAAAAACCTTTGGTAGGTTTAGCCCAAGCTACATATAAATTTGCCCAGGCAATGATAACTAAATGGTAATGACGAATGATGTGACGAAGATCGCAGGTTGGAAACCTACAAGGAGCTCGAGCTTTCAGTGAAGGAAACCTACGTCAGGAGACGCGGAATTTCCAAAATTCCTTTCTTCGTGTTCCACCGATTTGGGCTGTGCATTGATAGGTCAGTGAAACAAGTCTTTGTTTACATTTTTATACCTATAGATAGATTTTGTTAACTGTAAATAACACTCACATAATCAATAGCTATAAGACGCTCAACCCTTGCTATTATGTATGCATACGTAATCAACGATGATTGTAGTTGATTATATGGGTAGAAGCCAGCTGAGTTATAACGTAGACGTTCGAACATTTTGCATACAGACGAAGGAAACATTAAAGCAATTTTAAAACATTTATAATAAATCATTTTAATTCAATATATTTAAGTAAGAATGGACTGGGTACCATAGGACATGGATGGACATGGACATAAACTGAGAAATAAACTTTTACGTTGTACAGTAAAATTATAAAATAAAAATGTAGGCATGTATTATGTTAAAAATACGGTAAGGTTTTAATTTAGGTACGAATATTTATAGATAAATGTTAGTATGATGGATGATTTTCTAATGTTTGTAGTTTTTGTATATCACCACTTATAATTGTTGAAAACTTATTAGCCAGAAATTGTAAAAACATCCGAAAAAGCCACCTAAATCAATACATCGGGAACCACATTTAAAATACCATTGTCATCAATAGAAGTACACAATATCCATATAGTGCAGTGCTCTTAACTTAGGTATTATCAGCCCTCATAAATGCATTATTTCACAATAGAACCGAAACAGCCCGTCTGAGCTTTGTAAACAATCATGACTCATCAATCAGGGTCCAAGTCATCCGAGTGTTAACAGCAATGTACGGCAACGATCTACAAACTTATCTCACAACCCTTAAACCAACAACCAAGCAATTTTCAACTCTAACTCCGTTATATAACCAGTTTATATGATACAATTAAAGGTACAATGTTAATAGTGCTTGAACACCCATATTGTTTGCCAACGGCCAGACTAATGTGACCTGCCGTTCTCTAACTAATGATTTATGTATCTTTTGCCTATACACAGAGCTTGGTTGACTAGTTGATTTTCAAGGGTCAGTGTAAATTGGTTATTTGGCACACTAAACTCGTATAGAGTTGGGATATGGTATGATGTAATGCCTAGTCAGGTAATAAATACTTAATATCGTATAACCGTCTGATTTTAAATAGTCTTGCCTTTCAATGATCCGTAGATAGGGTCTTTTCTTTATTACCATTAGAAAGAAAAAGCTTTCTATCTAAGAGTAAACTACGAAACTGATAAAAAAAAAAACCGTCTCCATGTACTAGTTGGTACTAACCACAACCTCAATATGGTTTGTGGCCCAAAGGGGTAAGCATTCAAAACCCTGAAGGAAACTAATTAAATATAAAAATACTTACTACTTTCCTCACACACGGTCATCTGATCCCAAACTAAGCTGAGCTTGTACTATGTAAACCATTTTTTGCGACGCGATATGACGCGCAAACTGGGCCGTCAAATATCTGCATAAGGATTTCATTCATTCGAGTTACACGGTACGATGAAGCCCAACAATGGTCTTCAAACGTCAAAATAACAATTACCACCAAAAATAGACGGTAGACCTCGGGGGCTAAAAAGGAAGCTAAAGCAATATTGCTATGCAATTAATTTTTTCGAATTCTCGGCAGATCCTAAGTGATTCCAATATTTTTTCGTAAAATAGTTACTCATTATAATCAATTCAATTCATAAAAAAATTGGGAATTGATGAATTGCATAAGATCTGCATTAAATTCGAAAAAATGAATTGCGTTAGCAATATTGCTTAGCTTCCTTTTTAGGGGGCCTGCTGGCTCCCAATTACAGCCGGTAGAAGATACCTGTAGGTGCTAGGCAACAGATTTACAACATGATTCGATAGTAGCTAGCCTACTGGGTACAAGTTAGGGTACCTTGTAGGGGACACTAAAACACTTTACCGAAAGCACACACGGTCACAGATATTCATCTGTGACCGAAAGCCCAAGCTCACTGCAGGATTCAAACCCGCGACCTTCGTCGCAGCATTTAACGACAAAACCACAGAGCTATAATTTGCTTTAGGCGGTCAATAAAATTACACTATTAAAGACACTGAGTTTCTTGCCGGGAGTCTTCTCAGTTTAAGTGTATTACGAACCGGTGGTAAAATCAATTGTAACGTTCGTAAGTGCCTTATTAGGGCCTATATTGATAAACAATTTTTGAATTTTGAATTTGAATATTGACGTACAAGGTTTTTTTTTTTTGGTGGGAACTTGCAGATTGACGTTGCGTTTTCATTTTTATTTTCATAAATTCGTATATTTAGAGTTTTATTGCATATTGGTATTTATGGCATAATGGTATTTTATCCAATAAAGATCAATACATGTGCACCAGTTAAGTGAAATGAAATGAATTATGTGTATCGTGACTTTTCAAGTTGTCTCAAGAAGTCCGTGAAAAGTTTTAGTACAATGACCACCATTGTACTAAAACACGACTTTTATGGACGGTGACTGACTGAGGACTAGGTGAAAGTGATTTATTGTGACAAGAACTTATAATATAACTGGAAATTGGCAAAATACACAAGCCGTGTGACGCCATTGGATAAAAAAAAAGACAAGGAATCATAATTTTCCTTTGTAAATATTCATGTAACTATCCCATTACATTTTCATTGTGATATTTAATATGATTGTAATAAAGGAGTCAACGTTGCAGACCAAGTGACGTAGCCAACGTCTCAACACCAGAATCAACAGTTGACGTCGCTGTCATCAATCACGCGGTTAGCTGTATCAACGAACACCAATTGATTGTTGAGTGACGGTATTACACCCACTGCCACGTTTGAATAAATCTGTTATATTATTGCTATTCATGCTCTTCTTTAGATTATGAATTTCAATTGATGACGTATAAAAAAAACTATTTACTAGATCTCGTTCAAACCAATTTTCGGTGGAAGTTTGCATGGTAATGTACATCACATATTTTTTTTAGTTTTATCATTCTCTTATTTTAGAAGTTACAAATGTGTCCCCCCACATTTTACCACTTTGGAAGTGTCTCTCGCGCAAACTATTTAGTTTAGAAAAAAATGATATTAGAAACCTCAATATCATTATTGAAGACCTATCCATAGACACCCACCCCACACGTATTATTTTAAATAAAACCCATACGTTTTATTTAAAAAAAAATGAGTTTCAGTTCTAAGTATGGGGAAACCCCAAAATTTATTGTTTTTTTTTTCAATTTTTCTGTGAAAATCTTAATGCGGTTCACAGAATACTTCTACTTACCAATTTTCAATAGTATAGTTCTTATAGTTACGGAAAAAAGTGGCTGTGACATACGGACGGACAGACAGACAGATAGACAGACAAACATGACGAATCCATAAGGTTCCGTTTTTTGCCATTTGGCTACGGAACCCTAAAAACAGGCAAAAGTACAAAAACTCTATTTATTAGGCTCTAGTAGCAGTTATGAAGGTCAAATCTACTGAAGTTTACTCCCAGGTAGTCATTTAAAGATGGCAAAAATCTTAAAATCCTAAGCTATAAAATCCTTACAATAATCTTACTTCTAACTAATATTATAAACGCGAAAGTTTGTATGTATGGATGTTTGTTACTCTTACACGCTAGTTGCGCCGTTCACGCAAGTTCTCAATAGCGCTGGCAGTTTAATTTTTATTTTTTTAATTGGAACGAATTTTCAAACTTTTTTCTTTATGATGATTTTCTTTTGTTTTTTTCTCTCTCTTTCGCTTCGCTCTTGAGCCTGACCCGCTATATAATTATCCCGCGCTTTATGATATAAATGTATTTAAATTCATGAGAAATATATCGCCAAACACCACCTACACACAGATAACATACAGTAACACAATTTTAACAACATTACACTACATTTTAACTACGGTGTAAGTGCAGTGCAAACGTCTCCGCAATTTGGGTAAGTGGTAGCTATAAGTCCTCAATTACATCGATTCCCGCGAGATCAGCGCATATCAACGGCCACAGGGTGAATCCTGTGCCCGGCGTGATTACACGCAATAACGACAGAACAGATTTGGATGAAAGAATCATGGCGAGCTCCATGCATTGATTTGTACAAAAAAAAAAACATTTTAGAGGGCATTTAATCACTTCCAATGCTGAGATTACATTACCAGCAACATGTTAATATACATGAAATATTTTATAAACCCCGCAAAACATAACAACTACATAATGGTTTTGGTCGCAAATAGTCGCGATTCGCCGGCTTGCCATAGAAATTAGCATTTTTATCCCGGGGTTCTAAAAATATTTTAAATGGCTCAAGTTGTTCCTTAGGCACCAAGGATCATCGTCATTCCAACGTCTCTAAAAATCTTTATATTTTTATACAAATCTCGCCATGATCCTTTGGCACACAGATAGAATATGTTCTAGATTAACACAAAGGATAGTTTTTATCCCGGGAAAACATACGATCCCTCGGGAATGCGGGTGAAACCGCACGAGACAGCTAGTAAAACATAAATATTTAGCGGAAAACAGTGCATACAAATAAACCTTAATCTACATAGTTTAATTCATAATAATTTTGGTTTAGTACTGTGAGTTCCTAACTAGGGAAACCTGTGACATATATTATTCATGCTAGAATTGGTTTTTAATTTGGAAACATGAGAGCACTATACAGGCATATACAGGCTGCGAAAAAAGCTGGAGGTGGAGGGAAAAATTTACTCAAAGGAAAAATGGAAAATCATTATTTAAAAAAATTGCATCCATTATTTTTGTAGTTATTTTTTTACCAGCGTTCGTGACTGATATTTGAAATTGTGGCGGTGGAGGGCGCTATTAACCTACAAAAGTATTTTAAGGTGGATGCTCAGCATGAGGAAATTTGTTTTTTTAAAATTTTTATTGTTTTTGACCTTTATAGAACAAATGGCTATAATATTTAATATAATATTTTTGTGATTAGCGACCGAATACCAAAGTAAAAATCAATAAAAACATGAATACCCTCCTCATGCTGAGCATCCACCATAAACCTGAACAATACACATATTTATTGATGAATTTCACGAAAATATATGTGGAATAATAGGAAGAAATAATAGGTCATAAAAACTAATTTGTTAAAATTTAAAGAGAGGTAGAGCATAGCGTTTATTCGCTCAAAGAGCAGCTCGACTGGGGAAGTACCTCCACCTTACAGAATACCGCAGCCAAATAACTTTATGCTGTGTAAAGTTGTGTTCCTGCGCGTGAGTAAGGTCGCCAGAGCTCATAGGGGAGGGGGGAAAGGTCAGTAACGCGTGAGCGATGCTTGGTGCGTTGCAAGCGTCCATATGGCTACGGTAACCGCTTACCATCAGGTGGGCCGTATGCTTGTTTACAGACTAAGTTGTATAAAAAAAAAAAAAAAAAAAAAAAAAAAAAATTATACAGTTATTAATTGCTTAAGCTGTGGGCGCCTAAATAATGTTAATTTGTTTATTCTGTGACAAATCACAAAAAAACTATTTTTTATTATAAGTAGCCGAGTACGCGTGTGCTTTACCGTTTTTGCATAGCGTGTGTACGAATTGCAAATTAAACACTTCCGTTCACTCTTAATTATTGGCTAAGGAACACGTTACTTTATCAAGCTAGTTAGCATTAAGATTCCTTATAAAATAAATAAAAACTTCAGCGGGGCGATTACGTAACTAGATTTCGATCATTTTCGAATTGAAATCGGTTCAATATAGCGATTTTCTGATAACTTTTTTACGTTCTGATAACTGCAAATACAAACAGTGGTTCGTTAGTAATGGAACCATTTCCGATTTTGTAATATTTCTACCGTTTCAGAGGTTATTTCAATCTGAATTTCATTGCAATAAAGTAACGTAATCCACGTACTGGTTTCATTCAAGGGTCAAGGGTCATATACATAAGATAACAGTTTTTTCTTTTCTTTTAGTAAATCAAACAGTTAACTATGTTTTTTTTTCTTTTGCACATTATTTGACACATGTCAATAATGTATTGATTGAAGATCATCCTAATGTAGAAGTTGCAGTGGAGGATTCTCGACCCAGGGTCGAGATTTGCTTGAATGGAGTTGCCTAAACCCGGAATAGTCACGAATCTCTGTTTGATGTGATGTCTACTATCCATCATCCATACCTACTTATTCATACTCCATACTATAATATTATAAATGCGAAAGTAACTCTGTTTGTTTGTTTGTTACTTTCAAGCCATAACTACTGAACCAATCATCATGAAATTTGGTTATGCGGATAACCTATAGTGCGGAGAAGGATATTGGCTACTTTTTATCCCGTGAACGCGGGACAGCTAGTTCTTTGTATATTTTTGCTTAGGAAACTAACAACCAATGACTCGATTTTAGATAGGTATGTATCTAAATAAAACCATATGCATTCACATTTGAATTAATAGCTAACTTAAGAATACATAAATCAACCCTCTAACACCTTGTCAACTGTCTAACATAAAAAGGTAGCAAATAAAATCAGTGTCAACACGAGAAAACCCTTTTTAAGTCTGTTCTATACTGCGTTTAAAAACAATCAACATTGAACATTCGGTCCAAATCAAAGCCTAAACGGTTGGGTCGTTCGTCTGTCCGAAGCCTAATAAAGCTGGGTATCCATCGTCCGCCTATTACTGCCAATTACACGGTCCGTACGGTTGGCACCCCTGCATTCATAAAGTTGCGCACGTAGGATTGAAGCGGAGCCGTAAGCTGAGCGATTTATGAAAATAATTTTGTTTAAATAGAAAATTATTTTAAGCTCTATATAGTAAATTAACTGTGTTTAAAAACATAATTGGCTAAATTACACTAAATTGCCTGACAAGAAAGTCAATAATAATCTTTTACAAAGAAATATAAACTAGCCTTTTTTCGCGGTCCCGCTGTGAAGTGTGACTTTTTTCACTTAATATAAACACTGCTCGGCTCCCTTTAGTTACAGCGTAATGGCACATAGCCAAAAACCATATTCTAGAAACTCCCAAGCTAACTGTGAAAATCGGATCAAAATCCATATCGTAAAGAATGAGATGTGATAGGATTTTCAACAGAATCCAAAGCTACTCCGTACTTCATCCAATGGTGGTCTTTATCGTACCGCGTCATTGGATGAAATTCATTAATGGTATTCATTACGATTACCACCAAACGCAGCACCAATATGTATTAGCTTTCCTCCCCATGAGTCCATCCGAGGTCCCTTGGGAGGGAGTGAATTTCGGGAAATTCTTTCTTAGTGCACCCCTAGTGTACTCAAGAAATATTTCCCCCAGTTTAGGCTGTGCGATGTTTTATTAAGTAGATGTTTTATAAAGGAGAATAACAAACGCATATTCAATAGTCTTTTTAATATTCTAACTAAACATCAGTCGGTAACAGATACCGTTCCGTGTGTGCAACGAGACATGGATGTATCGCTCGTGTAGTTATTGGCTTCGTTAGACATTCATACGCTTCATGGAGATGTCACGATCCGTTTGTTCCATATAAATGCAATATGTAACCTGATAGAACTTGAACGTTGATTCTACCGGTGGTAAATTCAACTGTATGTACCAATTTAACGTTCATATGTGCCTTACCAGGGCCTAAACTGAATAAATGACTTTTTGATTTTGATTTGATTTGATTTTACCAGTCGGATTCGCCTGGCAGAGCCAGAGATCTAAAAAATCCTTTCACTAATAGGAAGCTACATTATCCCCGAGTACTTTTTATCCCGGGAACGCGGGTGAAACCATGGAGGACAGCTAGTTACAAATATTAGTAAATTAAAATCCTAAATCAATATGATTAAAATAAAAACGAAGTATGAAATTACAAGCTCTCAAAGTTACAAGGTTATGTATTAAAATAACTTTACTTATATTCAAGACGAGTGGAACTCAATTTGATGGCATAGTCACAGACTTCATGAACAGCAAATTTGTAGTAATGTATCCTCCGTGATATGATTTCATTTGTAACTTGATATTTTGTGTTTATTACGTACACAAAGCCTATCTGTATATTGGAGTTGAGGAATTTCGTCTTGGGTTTAACAGAGGAATATTCTGTTACTTTGCTAATACCAGTACATTAATATGTATCCTCAGGATAATATGTCATAACATTGTATCGTTATTTATTTAAAATTTAGATGTATCTTATGTAACCAATTTCAAATTTCTAAATAAAGGAAATAATATTTTCAAACTTTTTATTGAAACTTGATGAATTTTCACTTGTTTTGGTTTTGATGTTTGATTGAGCCATTCTGAAAATCGTGGCTTCAAATCCTACAATAAGCATTAACTGACGTAGAAAAAAAACATCATGCCAATCTTCAGTAAAAAATTATAAAACATGTTATCTTGAAAGCTAAGACTTGTAAGAGCTTGGAAATGTACAATAATACAATAAATATAAAAAAGAAAAGACGCTCCGCTACTCTCTCAGCTCTCTAACATATCCTCACCTTTACCCCGAGGTCTACGTCCGAGGTCGCTCCCTGCGATGTCGGCGCGAACTATGCAACATGCCGAGTTCCCCCGAACGCCACCGAACCCCACCGACCTACCGACCCGCACTTTCACTGCCACTGTGCCACTTTCATTTATTGTACTTCCGATTACTTTATATTTAATTGCATTGTCATTCGTGGAAAAAGTTGTAACATGCAAATTGAAATCCATTTGTTTTATTAATTTTGCGATTTTTTATAAGTTAAGTTTCAGAGATTTTCAGGATGAGACAGCTAATAAAATAATAATCATCATCATAATCATCAGCCTATAATGTCCCACTGCTAAGCACAGGCCACCTTTCGCAAATGAAGGTGAAAGGGAATGGGCTGATACTCCACCACGAGTGCCCACTGCAGATCGGTGGAGGTAGGCTGGTGGTCAACTTACTGTTGGAATTTTTCAAGCCGCCTAGGAGGCATCCAACTCCAACTACCTTAACGACTATCACAATTAAGTGATAACCAGGACCAACAGCTTTTTTTTGTTTTTTTTCTTTCGAAGCACGGAAGCGCTCGATATGAATACTACTAGGCGGTCACCCATCCAAGTACCGATCACGACAGACGTAGCTTAACTTTGCCGATCGATTAAGAATGGCTAATCATGCTACACCACGAGCGCTTCAAGTTGGATGGAAATTGAAGCAATTCATGACCTTTGGAAAAATATTGACAAAATGGGAAGAACCGCGTTACGCCGTCTAATAGGTATACATTTACCCCCTTATTCATAATCGGTTTTTAACGAAATCAGTGTAAGTGTCCTCCGTCTCACTCTTTCGTTCACCAAATGTCACGTGTCAGACAAAGACTTAAGAATTTTAGCTAATCAACGTTTGATAACTTTGTTATGAATAAGGGGGTTTGTAGGTACCTACTCAAAGCATTAGTAAAAAGTTCCCTCGTACAATATTGTAACACACTCTCATTTATTGAACCCTGCACTAATTGCATTATCATTTTGTGGAAGAACTTGTAGGTATGTCTGCTAATTGAAATGCATTTATTTCATTCGCTGAATGGATAATGGCTTTTTCATTATTATTAAGTCTTATAGTAAAATTTTGAAGGTGTCAGTTTGTTTTAAAAAGAAATTGTTTAATTTCTTTGTGTTATTTTTTCCGTAATTTAATGTTGAAAATGTTAAAAGTTAATTAAATGTTAAATATACCAGTCTGGAAACAAACCATACTTTAATTTAATTAATCCATAAAATAACCTTTTTTTTAATGCAATTTAATGTATTAGAATAAAAGTCTAATTTATTTTATTATAATTTGGTCTAAACCATTCCTTTCCTCTATGCCTTAAGAGCCTTAAGTAACTCAGTGTTGGCACAGTATATGCATAGTAAAACGTGGTAAAACTGTGGTGTTGGTGACGGTTGGTGGAGCAATGAAAATGTCTAACTAACAGAACCAACGCAAGCTCTCAAGCCTTAGCTTCAAAGTTTTTAAGCTAGATGGCGATAGGCGTATCAAAGCGGCTCGGGCGGGACTTTGGCAATGATATCTTTTCTACGGAATTATAATACCTTGGATTTCTCTTTCATAGATTTCATTGCCACAGGTCACTGCCATTTGTAATATTAGAAGGAAAACATGCATAGAAGAATAGCGAGTTCTTACAGTTTTCCGTCAATTTCATATTATTAAACTAAATAATTATAAGGGATTTTGTGTAACTATACGATGACGCCATTTGTTAAAATCGAAGTGTACACGTAAGTGTAAATGAGTCACCCACAGTGAGAGAGCACACTCGTTAGCACGCGTGCCACAGATTAAAAATAACCCATAAATGGATCATCAACTAAACGTATCAACAAATTCAATTTGCTTGGGTAGTTTAAAATCTCTGTGTAAGTATGAATTTTAATAATAACATGTCTTACAGTACATGTGCAGATTAGGATTTCGTAAAGCCTATAGTTTTCCATAGTAAATGATGATTGAGGAATCAACTAAGGATTAAGCTCTGGTGCACTTTAACTCAGGAAAACAACATCACTGTGGAGGGACTTTCCCAGTCGGGCTGCTCTGGATTTTGATCGGGAGAGCCCGTTCCGAAAATACCAAATGCGCTATCTGTGAATCCGTAAAAAGTAATTGTTTCTCGATTAGTGCAGGACAATGCTTATGATGAACCAACTATTTAGCAGCAGCTAGAATTTCTTAGTAGGTACACAGATATTAATAGATTTTACATCTTCCATTAGTGCTAATTGAGAATCCAACTCGATCGCTCTACTGATTTCGATGATGCACTACATACTGTCGGCAAACCATGCTGATGAGAAAAACACAGTACCCATATTATTTTATGTAAAAGTTCACATTACGTATTGTATGTAGATGATGCATAATTTACCGATACTAAAAGCATGGGAGATAAAGATACACACACCAACAATTACTTGCGAAATTTTATAAAAACGTAAAGGTCACGAGGCAACTTGCAAGAAATAAAGGGAGCGGAATGCGAAAGAGCAACTGTCGTCAGAAATTAGTCCAATGCCACGCCTAAAGGTTCGCGTTTATTACGTCACTACTGAGGACAACAAGTATGACAAAATGCTATGTGGGGTGGTGACAAAATGGGTGAATCTAAAACTATTCATTTGAGTGAGCTCTTTATATTTTAGTGCTAATCATTTCAAATATAATTTTACACAAAATATAATTTTAGGATATAAATATTTCAAGTTATACCTAGATACATTCCTAGCTGCTGCCACTGCTGCAAATTAGTAAGGTTCTAAGCAGGCTATTTTTATTTTATTTTACACTAGCTGTACGTGGCCGGCGTCGCCCGGGTGAAATTTCGGTTACATTATTAGGAGTTTTGCTAGGAATCCCTATTTATTTTAATAATATTTAGCCTATGTTAATCAGTGATAATTTAGCTTTCTCCTGGTCAAATAATTTTTAAAATTGGTCCTGTAGTTATTTAGTTTATTTATTACAAACAAAAATACAAAAATCCAAAGCTTCTCTCTTTATTATTAGTGTAGATTATAATTACACCAATAGATTATAGACAGAACAATAAATATCTCTTCAACACATAAGTTTTCGACAAGCTTGCTTAAATATAATAGGTGTGAGAGGGTAGCATTCCTTCCTCTTAGCATTATCTTCCTCTTTGGATGGCCAATTTATTTATTGTTGACGGAAAAAGATCCTCACTCGCTGTATTAAGTTAATAATTCGGGCTTTCTCAAATCGACACTCTTGTAAAAGTAAATAATTATAATCTTCTAGAATAGTACTTATTCGTTAGGAAAGCGTCATTGCAGTTTTCACAAAAATAAATAAAAACGTACGTAACTCATATATAAATATTTATGTAACTCATACCTAGAAATAGATCTGATATAACCTAGACAGAGCGTCGTCATACTACACGACTATAATATATAAAACAGGCCAACTTTATTTACATTTGATTTAGCCCCTAACAGTTAGGGTCAATTGTTTTCAACGCGTGAACAGTTTCGACGCTCAATCTGGATATACCATTAATCAAAAGATCTTCTATTGTTTTGACATTTGATTTAAAATACTATATGCGTCAAACACTAAAAGTCAGCACACTATCAGTTTATATTTAATCTGTGGCACAACCAAGCCTCATCACAAATCCGCGAACACTTACCAATTAGAGCGTCAGAGAAGTGATTCTTTCACACCTTTCTATTTTTGATGAGTGCTTAATTTTCCCTTCGTTTTGTGTGCTCTTCGCTGCCGTTTTCAATTCATTTTAACGTTTTCAAGCACTATGGTGAGGGTGAAATTAACTTGGGATCAATTATTACGATTTTGAAAGCAGTTTTTATACCTACTTAACTGTTAGCTTCTTAGAGAAATGTTTTAGAGCACATTATTATCAAATTCTTTTACTAAAAAAGCATAGGTGTAAAGTTAGGATAGTTAGTCCAAGAATGATTTAAAGTCTTAGAGTATGGCTTCATACTGTCCGTCGATGGTCATTAATAACTCTACTTCTAATGTCCTCTGCGAAAAGTTGAGTCTCCCTAAAAATCTTTTCACTGGAAGTTTAATTTTTAAAAACCGCTTCTATCCACACTGACACTATAAATGTGAAAGTAACTTTGTTTACCTGTTTCTTACATTGTCAAAAGATCCAAAATCTAAAACTTCAATCAATGTTTAAGTCAAGTTTTGAGTCGAGATTAAACCAATTTAATTCGGAACCTGCAACAATGATATAAGTTTTCACGATCTATTATTGAGATTTGATCTGAGTAAGACTCTTAACCGATCGTGATGGAATTTGGCATGCAGATAGCCTATGTTATGGAGAGGGACATAAGCTACCGGAAAGGCTTTTATCTCGGAAATTCAGGTGAAACGCGCGGCTAATCTTTTTGATACAAAAAATTGTTTGCTGGTTTGTGGATTTGTTTTTTACGCAGCAACGGACTAACGCGATTTTTCGCATAGATTTTATACCAGAGTACCTTGCATAGTTGTCCCCAAGAACGAGTGAAACCTCGTATAAAAACAGTATAATAATAACAAAGATCAGTGTTTTTTCAAACTGAATCGGGACGGGACTCAGTACCGATAGATTCCCATATTGTAGGACTTGTAGGTCCTACTTCAATGAAGATTTTCAGTGTGTGTTTATTATTCAATAAATTGACAATTACATAACACTTGATTTCTTGATCAGTAGGTATTATAACAATAGAAAGAAAATAAAAAAAAATTAAAGATTTTTTTACTTGTAAAGGGGTTGCGAAATCAAGAACGTTGAAAAACACACATTTCAAGGTCTACAAATTACTTTTTATAAAAAAAAAATGAACATGTTTAAATCTTCGTTTAAACCAACAATACTTAGACAAACTTTTGTAAAAAAAGACCGAGAGCTCATAACAAAAAGTAAAATTTCATCATAAAAACGTCCACACCGCAATACAAATACAATAAACGTAACAACAAGTGCTCCGAGTAGCCTAAATAACCTCCATGATGAATAAATTAGGAGTTTAAATTTTAACACTAGCTGAAACAATGGGGCGGGCGTTTTGTGACACATCCTGTGAATTATATACGTAGGATTGTATGTGAAACTGGATCTAATCCAGTAATTGGATACAACGGTAATATTATCTTGAATAACTGTGAGTTTCCTTTGATTTAAGATTGTTTGTTTGAATTCTATAGCCTGCTAATTTAAATGTTTTAGCGTTTTTAGACAATAGCATGTGCATACAAAGTTCAGCATTTTTCCTTTTTCTAATGCTTCATGGATTTTTGATGGTAATGATGGCATTCAATTTTCCTGGGCGTATTAATGGTAAATGATGGGTGTAAAATAGAAGAGCGTGAGTGAGCACACGGGGTAGTATACTAGTTTTCAATGAAATACTATTTTGTATAGAACTAGGTGCAATTTAGTAAAAACAAACACAAAAACGTGCTTTAGCTGACAACTCACAATTTGAATCGTGAGTGAGCCCTCGGGGTAGTATACTTGTTTTTAATAAAATACTTTGTTGTGTGTAAGTACTAGGTGTAATTTAGTAAAAAAACACGAAAACGTGCATTAGCTGACAACTCACAATTTAGTTTTAATTCATTACAGGATTTTTCACCACCAAAAAATCTCATACACATTAATACAAATCCGCGTTCTCTCCAAACCACCCTCTCTAACATAGTTAAATATATTATTAGGTATGTAAGAAATATCCTAAAGCTCAGCAAAGCGAGTTAATACTATCTAAAGTCGTAGATCCAGGTCATTAGGACTCCAGTGCGGATGGCATCCAGTGTGCGGCTTATGTAGGTACGTCATTCTGTTCGTGTAATCGTTGGTCACAGTGATGCTTTCAGCAATTATTCACTACTTCTACGTATGGATTATGCTTATTTCTTTTGTTTTAAGTCACAAGTCATTGATCCACTAGATAAAGTTTAAGCAAATTCAATTTTAGTGTCGTGCAAACTCTGAAAACAAATACTGCAATATTTATGTATTGTTAGTTGTAAGATTTTATGTATCAGATTAGAAAATAAGGTTAATAAAAAACTAGAGGTACGAATTTTACATCTTATATATAAAATTCTCGTGTCACAATGTTAGTTACCTTACTCCTCCGAAACGGCTTTACTGATTTTTACCAAATATTATATGCATGTTCAGGTCTGAGAATCGGCTACTATCCATTTTTCATAGCCCTAAGTGATAAGGTTAGGCACCACGCGAACGAAGTCGCGGCGGTCAGCTAGTAATTAATAATAATTATAGTAAATAAACTCAAATGGAACTGGAAAGGTCATTATGATCAGAAATAAGTCATAAAAATTGCCCAGGAATGTCACCATGTGGTACCCCCGTGACGGGAAAAGAAAGAAGAGGCGACCAAAAAAAAAAAAAAAAGAGGACATTTGGAAAATAGCCTTCCGGCAATTTTTCTAATAATGGCAATTTTATTTTCTTCAAAATTCAGCTCGGGGTTCCCTTCAGCGTTTTTCTCTAAGACCTGAAGAAGAAGAAGTTCAGAAGTTTCAGAAGTTGCCCATACTGGCTAGAAAAAAAATCGAATGCACTAAAATAATAAAAGGTTTATAACAATATATAATATTTATAACAATATGCGAGAGGATTTTGCCTACCGAAGAGTGTTAATCCCTGCATCCTTTCTAGGTCAAGGCTGTGTCAATCTGGTCATGAAGGATAGATATCAGATAACAAAAGCCGAATTGAAATACGTTGTTATTTACTAGATTCCCTTTTCATGGACATGTTTATTTGATTTTATTTTGTAATAGTGCCCTGTGATCTCTGCGAGTGGAAAGTAAATGGATATTGGGTTTTTAAAAGCATTTTTTCCCGGCATGTATAGAATCAATTTATTGGTTGAAAAATGTATTCAAAATAGGTTAAAATTCTGGAAATGTACTGATAAAAATATACAATTTTAGCAAAAAAGAGTCAAATTAAAAGATTATACTAGAATAATAAAGTGAATTTCTAAATAACGCCTCAGTTGTGTCTAATGTTTCAGTTGCTAGGCTTATTTATAATGAGCGTCTATTTGTGCAAAACAACTATAAGGCTAAAACGAATAAATAAATAAAAACGGCCAAGTGCGAGTCGTACTCTCACACCGAGAGTTCCGTACAAACTTGTAGGTATGAAATAGTTCGTTCATCAAATCGAGTCTCGACTTTTTCCGATTATGTAATTTTTTTATGTGATGTAACCACAAATTTAAGGTTAACGGGTTTCTTCCATTAAAAAACTATTATTCCTTAGCCATTCATTAGAAACCTACTAAAATATGGGTAGATTAGGCCTTACTTAGGATCATTAGCAGCCAATTTGTTCATCGTAATAACAGCTAGAGTGAAATCAATAGATAGTTATACCATAGCTTAATAAATAATAACAAAACCCAGACAGACTGACTGAACATCGATACGTTTTTACATTTATAACGACGGACTTCGTATCAAAAGTGCGCAACACCCAAATTCATCCTTACCTACTCATCGGATCATCATGAAATTTGGCATGCAGATAGCCTATGGTATGGAAAAGGAGGTAGGCTACTTTTTATCCCGGGAACGCGGGTGAAACCGCGGGGGACTGCTAGTAAAGAATAAGTGGCAATTGATTTTGAAGCGAAATCTTGAAGCATGGGACTTAGACAAATTTACTGTGCTTGCATGATAGACTATGGTCTTTTATCCCTATCCTTATTACGGAGTAAATGACATTCTCCCTGTTTTGGCACTTATGAAAGAAAAATCTACTGAAGACCACTGGCTTGAAACCTTTATGCCATCTCGAAATCTACCACCCAGTATGGGATATACTGGGTGGAGATTTCGAGATGGCATATTTTCGAAACCTATGTTGGATTAGCCATTCCGAACAACTTTTAATATGACACAAAAACTAATACGTCGAAAAAAAATTTTTTTTTTCATACCTACCTTATGACAGGTTGATCGTACATAAGCTATATAATTATATAAGGTGACCTCCCATTGTAGGGAAATCCTATACAATGCGAGATCAGCTTTAATACTGGAAATGTATAGCTTGATCTGTAACCGATGATTACGAAAAAAAAAACTTTCTATACCTACTAATAGAAACTATTTTTTTTTTGAGAATTTAGTGTTGGTCCCATACTAAAAGTTGCTCAGCATGACTAACCCAACCTAGGGTTTAAAAAAATGCACTCTGGAAATCTCCACCCAGTATATGTAAAGGTTGCCTGGTAGAGATCACTTTTAGTGATAAGGCCGCCCATTGTAACACTTTCTTTTTTAAGCTCTTGTATTTATTTTTTTCATGTGGTGTAACAATAAAGCGTTATCTATCTATCTATCTATCTATGAGATGATACTGACAGTGTCGTCCTAGTAATGTATGTAGGTGCAAAATATTAATATTACAATCATTATGCAGTCAGTATCAAGAGTACCTGATCCTGTCTATGGTCAGGGTTCCTAGGAAAAGAGTATAAAAGAATATCTTCTCACTTAACACGGGGGTGCAAGTACACTCTCATACACCCCATCGCGGCGTCCATGTATGAAAGGTTACCAAAATAATCTAGATTTAATGCTGACTAGGTATATCTTATACATTTTATATTTCCGTGTGTATATGCAGCACTGAGAACAATATAATAAATCATCTTGTACATACCAACAATTTGTCCCGGGAGATTAAAAGTTTTTCCGGGTAAAATGATTAATCCCGGAATGTATAACGTCAAACGCGAAAACACCCATGGATATTATAGAACATGCAAGTTTTTTTTTTACTGGATATACATCATGTTATCTTTTTTTCTGCAGCAAAACTATTTTATATTTACTTTAGGTACACATTTATGTTTTGTACAAATCTAATCAAAAATGTATTTATTATTATCGCTTATTATTATAATATTTATTAGTTATATTCATTTTAGGCCCTGATAAGGCTTACTTCATCATCATAATCGGCCTATAATGTCCCACTGCTGAGCACAGGCCTCCTTTCAAAAAATGAGCGTGAAAGGGACTGGGCGATACTCCACCATGCGTTCCCACTGCGGATTGGTGGAGGTAGACTAGTGGTCAACCTACTGTTGGAATTTTTCAAGCCGCCTAGGAGGCATCCAACTAGCTTAACGACTATCACAATTAAGGGATAACCGGGACCAACGGCTTTACGTGCCTTCCGAAGCACGGAAACGCTCGATTTTAAATACCAGTAGGCGGTCACCCATCCAGATACCGACCACGACAGACGTAGTTTAACTTTGCCGATCGATTAAGAACGGCTAATCATGCTACACCACTAGCGCTTCAAACTATTACTTACTTATAAATATTATAAATAGAGTTGTCCCTCCAAACAGCCCTCAGCAGCTACATAGTAAAATATAGATAGATAACGCTTTATTGTTACACCTAGAACTTAAAAAGGAAAGTGTTACAATGGGTGGCCTTATCACTATACCAGGCCACCTTTATATAGTGATGCTGATGGCTCTGCCTGCAGTTTCCCGGAAGCACCGGGCCGCAGCTAGCGCGGGCGGCGCTCTAATCACATCCCACTCGCAGCCCTTCCTTGCGGATTAATGCTGTGCAATTTTATAGCCGGGAAAATATAAAACGAACGCTACCATCTGATCAATAAGAGGCTTATAGACGGACACGCCTGATTTATTACTTGAATTTCTTGTACGTAGTATTTATATACTCTGAGCTAAGTTATTAACAAATTGCATTTTCTGTTTTTCTATTCGTTTTACTTATTTTTTACATTCGATATAAAATAAAATAGGACCTATTACTGATACCTATAGAATATGCAAGGATAGAATCGATTACTTATATTATACAATATATATAATAAACTCTAAAAAAATAAATGGAAATATATTGTCATAGGAACACGTAATTAATGCTTATTAATTTTAAAACATACTTTTGGGTCCATAAGTGAATCAATTTAGATTCAGCTGCAAGTTCTAGATTTAAAATATGTGTTATTTATTAGTTTGTATAAAAGTGATGATAAAGTGATTATCTGAAAGCGATATAAAAATGGTAACCATGAGAAATTATAGGACAGCCAAGTAATAAAATAGGAATATTAAGTTAGTTAACTAAACTAGTTAAAAGGAACTTCAAAGATATGCAATTTTAAACTTTTAATAACGTTACAACGTTGAAATAACGCTTTCCTGGCCAATTTCTTACATCTACATCCTTTGAGAGAAATCTAGGAACGTATAGACCGGTATTTAAGAAAAAATCTTAAGTTTGGCCATCCAAAGAGGAAACCGATGATCGGTAGTACCTAGGTCTACCTCTAATAGCAACCTCGAGGAAATGAGAATGATTAATGAGATTGTATATCCAACTTCAGGAAAATACAAGATATATTTTTAAGAGGGGAGGGGTAGAGTACATCCATTTCAGATCCAGACCCATCCCTTCGAAGGGTTGGTAATGCGTGAGTGATGCCTGTGTGTTGCATGCGTCAATATAGCTACGGCAACCGCTTTCCTCCAGGCGGGCCGTAAGATTGTTTACCGAATTAGTTAAATTTAAAAAAAACATATTTTTGTAGTATAATATATCTTAGTCAATAACAAATTGGAGATTCAATTGGCTGCATCTATATTCAATTAATATAGATGCAACTCATCTGTAGATGCACATGGGGCATCAAATCATCTTGAAAGCGTTAATCTAAGTAATTATTATTAGTGATGTTTTTGGTATTAATTATTCGATTTCACGATATGAATTAAATTCAGATACAAGTAGTTACATATTTTATTTTATTTCCCGTATTCCCGAGATAAAAAGGAACCTATAATCGGGGATAATGTATAGCTTTCTATTTTTAAAAGATTTCTTCTAAACCCACTGGTAGTTCCAGAGAATAGCGCGTTTAAAAAAAACAAATGAATAACTCTTCAGCTTTATTATATTAGTATAAATATAGATAATATTAGTATAGATATCAGTAGGTGCTATAAGCACACATATCGTTTCCCTTCTGGTGAACTACCAGGCGATATTCTGTCATTAAATCAAATTTGGATAACTAATTCATTTAGGACTAAGAGCGTGTGTAAAGTTTATGAACGAATTCAGTGTTTCAAAGAGCATACGACCGCAGTGGACGTGAATGCATCGTTAGTGCTTCGTGTGAGGCGACGCCAAAACTAGATTACTCGGTGTCAAACTACATTTTGAAGGCAAAATTACATGTATTTTGAGAGAATTCGATGATTTCGGTTTAGATTCAGATTCAAACAACAAGAGTACCCTTTATAAAAAAATATCTATCTTAACTTTTTCAAAATTAAAAAATACGCATCGATTGGACCCAATTATATTTGTATGCCTTTTGCGGTCGAGACCATGGGACCGCGGGGGTCCGAAGCTCGCCGTTTTGCTCGCACTTTGTCATCAAAATTGATCGAGACCTCCGGAGACCAGCGGGCGGGGAGCATTTTCCGCCAACGCGTCAGCTTGGCTGTCCAAAGAGGAAACGCTGCCAGCCTTCTGGGAACCTTGCCGTTAATCGGAAGCAGCGGCAGACTTGAGGAATTTTCTATGTATAGATTGTATTTTGTACATATTTGTTGTAAATAAAGATTTTACACAAATCTTTTTCATCTTTATTTTTATCGGTTAGTAATTTGTAACTTGTGGTTTTATGTCTCTGAGTAAAAAAAAACCTTTTGGGCGATTCTTAAAATGGAAACTTAAAACCGTACTTGACGATTTGAAAGATTAATAGATTTTCCTCTCCTACTAATACGTGAAGATGGTCTCATAGAAAATTAAAACACAGTTAGAAATATATTAACACATGAGTTACATATCAGCTTATAAGTGCCACAGAGTAAAAAATACTACATCAAAGCAGAGCATAAATCACATAAATAAACCGCAATATTATTTATAGATCATTTAATTCTTGTAACAGACTCTAACGAAATATATTTACTAACCTGGAAACAATCCAAGCTTCGGGTCGAGACTCCATAGTCAATTTGTGGTCAACACGGACTTGACTTATATATGCTGTGGTCTACAAGTGTCTCGTATATTGAGACTAGGTTTAGCATGCGACTGTGATCGTTAACATTAGAAACTCCCGATGTTTCTGGGAGGTTTAAATATTAAATAGACATACCATAACTTCTTCTTCTTGAAAACGAACGTAATCGTCTGAAAGACTCACTGACAAGATTCTTGGAAACTTAATCACTTGTCACGTTATTTTGATATCACATACACTATATAACTATCAAATCTTATATCTTTTATAAACACTGGTAATGCAGAAACTTTTAAGAAAAAAAGTACTCCGAATGTGTGAAAAAATTATCACCTAAACAGCCAATTACTTCACCGCAACTAAACCTTAAACCAAATAAAAAGTCAATAAAACTTAATGCGTGATAATATTTACGTCACGTTATTTTGTGGGTACTGGTTTACCAAGTATTTTATGAACTACAAATATTACTCGAATAAATTTTAAACTCGTAAAAACTTTTTCACAAACAAAACTAATTATGGAATTTCAGAGGAATGTTACTTGCTAATAGGGTTGTAAAGACCGTTGTGGGCTTTTTATTCGTTCTGTAAAGAGGTCCCGTGACGGAACTGAAAATTTGTTGATATACCTACGGACGTTGCATGCGAGGACATTTTGTTTGCTGTATGTAAGCAACTAAGCAAATATTGTGACTGGTTATTTTGGAAACATCAAATGTGGCCAGCTTTGCGATGAGGTTTGTTTTTTTTTTATTTAAATGGGCTTGCGTTTGGCCACTGACCCGCCCATAAGGGGCGATGACGAAGCTTAAGATGAAAAACGCTTACCCAGAAGAAACCTATCCACTCTGGCCTTGAAAGTTCCTAGATTGTAAGCGTCAGGAAACACAGACGCCGGAAGCAAGTCCCACTCCCTGGCTGTCCGCATTATAAATGAGGATGCAAAACGCTGTGTCCGTATTTTCGGTATGTCAACAACGTACATGTGAAAATTTTCCCGGCGTCTTGTGGTTCGGTGTAAAAATTGGGATGGTGGAATTAGGTTGAACAATTCCTGCGCACAATTGAAATTAGGTATTAATATTGTTTCTATAAATAATTATGATATTCGCACATAGTACTGACAATTAGATTATAATTACGCGTTTAAATTTCCGTAATTATATTGAACTAACTGTCTATAATCATTCAATAATAGCGCGTAAAAAAACAGTCCTAGTAAGTTTCCTAATCACACAACGAACACACCCTAAAACTTCTTCTTCAACATTTCTTCAAAAAGAGCGTAACAATTTATTTTCATGAAATTAACAATTATGTAATGGCACTCACTATTTACATTGACAAGGGCCCTGCATTCACAAGGGGAAAGTGGCGCAACATCATTTATTCAGCGGTAAACAAAGCCGAATTGTGTGTTTGCGCTCGCCGTCGACGGGCGTATGGCGTCCACCGCGAGGTGCATGGGCGCTAAAACCAACACATTTTTACAAAAAGCCACGAGGATATACAAAAGCCACAACACATCCTTTCTGTTAATTGTTAATGAGTGACTTTTGATGCTACGGTCTACGGGCTACGATGGAGCTACGGCGTAGTAAGTTTATGGTACACAAAATATATTATATTGTATGTTCTTTATTTATATTTGAAGTCTTTACGATACGCTAAATGAACTACTATGGTCGCGAATCACTGAAATATCTATCCATATTGTTCTACGAAAAAAACTCGAAAAAATTGAAATTTTTCGCCTCGTAACTGATGTTTAACTTTACAAACATTACAATTGTCATTATAATTCCCAATCAGATTAACGATATTATTACAACGCAATATATAGTACACTTGTTCCGCGCCCTCTAGTCTCAAATTAAACGGATTAATTAACGATTATGACGGTATTAAGTTTAGCAAAACCGCCATTTTCTAATTGAGCTAAAGGCGCGCCCGACTGTATTATGACCGAGCGGAGGTAACATTATCCTAATGTCCGCAGAGTAGGGAATATTCCGTAACGTAATAGGCTGAACATTGAAACTGAATAAATGATACGTAAGGTTATGTTTATAGTGGAGCGAGAAGCGATGGCGAGCGGGGAAACTAAGCCTAACATTTTTCAAGATTTTACATCTCGATTCTTCAAGTAATATTAATGCTTGTTTGTATTCGAGCAATTCAAAAGAATCATAAAAAATCTTGATTTTATCCCAAAACACGTTTTTTTTTTTAAATCAATTTCAATATATTTATTTGCTGCTTCCTATGTTAAAGATGTAAATTCAATTAAATTCAACAAAAATTAAGAGTATTATTATTATTTATTTATTTATTTGCGGTGTCATTGTAAAATTCCTGCAGATTATAAAAAGCATTTTTTATTAGAGAATCTTTTAATTTTGATATAAATAAATTGTACTTATCTCAACTACCTAACAACTATCAAAGTACGATACGGTGGTCGATGGAATTTGGTTAATTTTTTTGGAAATTACGTCGTATTATTACCATTTTTTCTGGGGAATCTTCGTTATACTAGCTTTGGGTGAAAACAGGTTTTAAAACACAATCAAAATTGAATGTAGGTTTACACTGCCATAAAATCAATAGATAAATCAAAGTTAGTTATTAACGCCTTAAAACGCGAAGTATAATCTAGTTAGAAAATTAGTGAACCTAGAAGAGAAATGATTAAAAAGTTCAAAACACTTCCAGTTATTTGTACTTACCTATTAATCAAATCACACTATAAACATTATACGTTTTATTTTCGCCACTTTTTTAATTTGAAGTGGCGAAAATAAAACGTACCCGCTTCCGGGCGGCTACAAAAACCTCATACCAAATCATTGGTCGCGCCCGCTGTGCGATGATCGGGTCACATCATGTTTTATATTCCACTGTTTGCATAATGCCTCCAGGAATTAATCTGTATGCTTTTTATATTTTCCTTTCTTATATTAAGTCAATTCATAAACTGCGGGAATTTTAGCAACTTGCGAAATATTTACATCAAAAAGTTATTTGAAATAGGAGGATGTCGTATTTTGGTTCAGCGATTTTTGGTTCAGTCAAACGCCGTATTTTCTGATCTGCAATTTGTAAGCCTTCATGCATTTTCGTGTTATCTCAGTTTCTGTGCAACGGAATAGCTTCTTTTACATTCGTTTCTGAAAATTCATTTTTAAATTCAGGATAAACTCAGGAACTATCAGTATGATATGTTTTCTCTTTATTGCGATTTTTTAGGGTTCCGTAGCCAAATGGCAAAAAACGGAACCCTTATAGATTCATCATGTCTGTCTGTCTGTCCGTCCGTATGTCACAGCCACTTTTTTCCGAAAGTATAAGAACTACAATGTTGAAACTTGGTGAGTAGATGTATTCTGTGAACCGCATTAAGATTTTCACACAAAAATAGAAAAAAAACGATAAATTTTGGGGGTCCCCATATATAGAACTGAAACTCATTTTTTTTTTTTTAAACCCATAAGTGTGGTGTTTCTATGGATAGGTCTTCAAAAATGATATTGAGGTTTCTAATATCATTTTTTTCTAAACTGAATAGTTTGCGCGAAAGACACTTCCAAAGTGGTAAAATGTGTGTCCCCCCCCCCCTGTAACTTCTAAAATAAGAGAATGATAAAACCAAAAAAAATATATGATGTACATTACGATGCAAACTTCCACCGAAAATTGGTTTGAACTAGATCTAGTAAGTAGTTTTTTTTTTATACGTCATAAATTGGAATTCATATCAAATACTCAGGTCTATACTAGCATTTACATATAATACCTACAGGTTTGTACGGAACCCTCGGTGCGCGAGTCGGACTCGCACTTGGCCGGTTTTTTATTTGAGGTAATTAGTCACTTATGTACCTATAATCCCAATTTAACGCAGAACCGCGGGCACCACTAGTTATATTATATAAATAAATTAGTGCACGATTGCAACAAAGATTAAATATTCACGAATTATCCACACATATGTAAGTCACATACGTGACCTTTAACCTCAATATTTAGCGATGAAATTTCGTTGGATGTAATCTGAAATTCCGTTCTTAGGAAATTCAACGTTTAGAATATTATTTCGTCGTCAGCAAAGTAACCTAAAACCAAAAGTTGTGTAATATAAACTTAGCAACGAGGACAACAATTTTGAGTATGTTTAGCAAAATGATTTTTTGTTTCACTACCATATTTTTTGTTACAATTTTATTAGACTAAGCAATGATGTGGCCAAAGATGATGAGCGTTATGCCTACTTAGAAGTTTTTTTTATAAATAATCTTTATATAATTGGACTGTTTTACAAAAAACTTAAACCGATTTCAAAGTACACTAAGAAGTAATCAAATCCTGATCTGACCAAACGGGAAGTGTACCCTTCCAGACAAAAAAAGAATTTTCCAAATCGGTTCATAAATGACGGAGTTATGAGGTAAAAAGCATAAAAAAAAAAAAAAAACACAACCGAATTGAGAACCTCCTCCTTTTTTTGAAGTTGGTTAAAAATCGAAGAAATACTGTAAACCCGAAAAAAGGCGATTTCTTATTTTAACTGAGCTTACTAACTTGTCAGCATGCTAGCAAGATAAAGACATAACTATACCTGACCTTATTCCGTAGCCTATTTACCTTAGTCGAAGAGTTCTCTCCCGAAGTAGTAGGTATATTAAGTAAATATGGGGAATTTGTCAGTGCCACCTAGTATGTGATTATGTAATCTTACTCACATATTATGGAATTAGAAGAAACAAGGACCACTACTATGGTAGTTAATATTATTGTTCGGATTTTTTATTCGGTTTTGTTAGATTACAATTAGATAAAAAAAATGCGCAAATAAGGACCAATCCAAGGTCTTTTTAGGCGGGAACTCGCAGAGTGATGTTGCGTTTTCGTTTTATTCTCATAAATTCGTGTATTTTGAATTTTATTGCATATTATCGGTGGTTTTTTACCCAATAAAGATCAATCAATGTGCACCGGTGATCTTAAATGAAATGAATTATGTGTATCGTTATCTCACAAAGTCCGTGAAAAGTTTTAGAATGGCCACCATTTTACTAAAACGACGGTAACTGACAATGTGGCCAATGTGAAAGTGATTTATTGTGACTAGAAATTATAACATAATCTCGACACTGGCAAAAGTAAGTCCTAATAAGGATTTAGTTGCCAAACTTAAAACTAAAAAGAAGAAGATGTACCTATATCCAAATACAGACTGAGATCGTAAGCTTTATACTTTCTGATTTTACTTGAGATTTCCCATAGTTCTACCATAAATGAAAATAACCAAGTAATCAATCTAACTAATTAATAATTAAAATTAATTGAACATGAAATATTTAATTATTTAGAATAATTCCTTACTAGACACGTATGAACGTTTATCACACCTTAAACACTAGTTTGAACATCTTTGCAACTGAAAAGAATCAGCGAGAAAGAAGTTTTTATGTATAAATAAATATAGCCCACATAGATCCCCTAAACAACCCTGAAACAAAAACCGCTTGTTCATCCCTATCAGTAAGAAGGGCGTGGAACTATAACAAATCAGTTAAGCACTACAGTCCACTCACATGAAGATTGGGAACCGGCCATCAATCATGCCTGATACCAGCTCGTTATCTCAAACTCGCGATATTAAACTAATCACATCGGATCGCCCTTTCATTTCATTACGTGAAGTAGGGAAATATCATAACAAGCGACGTAAACAAAATGATTCGGTCGGCTGCTTACACGATAGGTAGACGGACAAAAAAACAATAAATAATCTTTCATGCTTGTTTTATTTTATTTATTACATTGATAAACAGGTATCAATTTATAAGAAAATTTGCGGCACGAAATTATGTCAGTTTTGACATGATATGTCTCTCCTTATCTCGCTATGTGTGTCTCTTTTTGGCTAAGGTATAGATATGGGCTGTGATGCCATGCTGCTATAGTATAAGTACAGGTAATGGCAAATAAAAGCGACATGACGTGACTCAGTGACTGAGCTAAACACGCGCTCTTTTTTGCTCTCTTAACTCATATCTGATTTTGGGCTTAAAAAGAGCCTTTTGGAAATCCCTCAGACTTGACCACCAGTTACAGAAGATCTACTCCGAAAACATTACACGATAGTTCCGATTATAAAATAGTCTCTGTAAAAATACTGAACACCATTAGCCATGATTCTTTGAAGGGTGTCTTGTTAGCATTTTCAGTAACGACAGCAAAAATGTGTTTCAAAATCATATAAGCCCAAAAGTAAGAAATAATCTCAGGAAAATAACCTTCACAACGTAATAAACAGAAACTATCTCTCCTAACATTTACCTGCATCAATAAGGCTGTATAGAAGGCTTCGGATAACAAACTAACTTTGTGTAAGCACCCTAATGCTAAATTAGTATGGAGTTGTTTGCCAAGTACAGGGTTATTTCAGTGGAAGGATGTTCTTTCATGAATACCTATCTATTAAGGAGTTTTAGTACACAAATGTGCCGGCCGACCTTTAAGGTGAGATGAGCAATATACTGACAAAGTTTTTTATATGAGATTTTATTCGAACATTTTTTGTTTTGTGATTGTTTCGGAACGTCAGTAAGAGCAACTAAGCGAAAATAATCACCTACACGAAGTTATAAAACTAAGCTGATACCATAGATATAGAATATTAATAGAGTGACAGTACTAGAGTTTGTGCCGTGAGTACGGGTACGTGCAACACTGTCTTGAAACGAACTACGCCTTTAAAATTTTCTCGACCAAATACATATATGAATGCCAATAATTTCACGTTTTTATCGATTTTTTTACCGAGGATTATGGCTGATGCCTTTTTATTAATTATTTTATTAGCACACACACCATAAAAAGAACGTTGCATACACAGAATCTAGGTGCCGGAAAATTGACCTTTTCTCGTGCTCACCACTGAACTTAGGAACACAGTGTTGTGCATAACACGTAATGTAGAAAAAAAATTACCGTTTTTTTTTTCATTTCTTACTGTTTCTTTACTTACAGTATTAACTCTGTGCTGTGCTTACTCTATTGTATTAGGAAATTCCTGAAATGATAACTGTAATTTGTGTATAAAATAAATAAATTATAAACTATCAAGACTGAAAAGAACAATTTAATTTATATTCCAGCCGAAAATATTGATTACGACAAATTCTATACCACCAAATAGAGTCTTCCATTATTTCTTCTAAGAAATCAAAATAGAAACAATAAATGAGACATAATAAAGACCGTTGGACCATTAAAACCACACCAAATATATAGCTAATAAAAAAGACCATTAAACACGTCCATAAACTATCACCAACATGTCAACACTTGATAAAGCAACGCTGCCTTGTCCAACAAATAGCCGAGTTGCGTTGGCGGCGGTTATAACCCGACCAGATTACTGGGACCTCGGATAACATGCTGGCCATACGATACCTTCAGTATGGCGTTTTTCGATAAGTTCTATAGTTTTTGGTCGGGTTGTACTGCCAAAATTGTGTCCGCGAAGAATCAGGTAGTTTGTCGGAGCGAGATAAACGTCCGCCTCGCATCCGTCGTCGAGTCACGATATATAGGTCACTGTGTGTCCTTATTTCGTATTACATGCACAGGGTTATGCCGAAATCGACGTAAGGAGGAAAGCAGTTTTCAGATGTGAAATTCTTCTTTTATCAAGATTTATGGCCACACCGCGCCGTCTAAATTATCTTGTTGGTAAGAAAGATTTGAATTTTGAATTCAGTTGATATAAGTTTTCAGGATTTTATGGTGGATATGCGGGATATATCCATGTTCATATTCTTTAATTGCATTCCTCAAAATCAATATTAAACCTTATGTGGTAAATTATGTCTAAATAACATTGTGGACTGTTTGCTAGCTTAGCATTATAACCTTGAAACTAATTTTTGCATATCTTTTTAGGGATATGATTAATGACCGCCTGATTTTCATGCTGTAATACCGGAATAACAATGAGAAAGTCTTCGTCGAGAGCCCTGACTTGACATGATTATGTAGTAGTATGCAGTTTAAGCCGCGTCTACACTTGAGACGGGGTGAGGCCGTTGTTGGCCGAGGACACGATCGTTGAAATCCGAAGACGGCCTTCGTTCTTGAGATATGAGATTACAAAAAGCTGACATCTTGTGTTTGTTGTTTAGAAACGATGAAAATTTTGTATTAGTATGCTAGTGTATTTTATTTTTGGCTGTTTAAATTGTCATTTTGGCTTTTTACTCACATTATAATTAACTAGCTTAGTTCTCGGCACGAACTAGCCTATAGTACTCCGGGATAGTGTAGCTTCTTATTGCAAGAAACTCAGCAGGTTTACATATTTTTTTGTTGAAAATCTTACTATATTGGCAATTTTTTGTAAAACATTATACATACATGCTTTTTTTTTACAAAATAGAATACCCAAACATAAAATCTGATAAACATCCAAAATAACAATAACCTACACTAGTTCATAATTATGTAGGTAATCTACTGGATTTTGTACAATGTGCACTTCTGCAGAGTGAAGCTATTTCCAGACATCTTTATGTTCAATTTGACGGGCCAGCTGGTTGTTGGTTAAGTCTCTGGTTAAGATTCTACCTATCGCGCCGCAGGTCGTGTGTTCGATTCCCACATAGGACATGCATTTGTGTGCATGAACATGTTTGTATGTCCTGAGTCTGGGTGTAATTATGCATATTAAGTATGTATTTACAAACAAAAAGAGGTATATGCATTATATCAGTTATCTGGTTTCCATAGTACAAGCTCTGCTTAGTTTGGGATCATTATGACCGTGTGTGAGGAATGTCCCAGGATATTTATTTATTTAATATAATGGGCAACCTTGTAATAAGCTCGTGTTTTCAAGACTTTCTTTACGTGAGATTTGAACTTAAAATCAGTCATTTTGGTCACCGAAGGTGGGATTTTGTTATAAAAACGTACACTATTTATTATTGGGAAAAGAATTTAAAATCAAATCAGTAGTTCCAGAAAAAAACGCGTTCAAACAAACTCTTCAGCTTCATTATATTGTTATAGATGTATTTGTATACTTATCATTAAAAAAAACTTGTGACCGATAGTAAAATGTAAAGTGCAACACTCTTTAAAAATAAATATACATACTAGATCAAAATTACGCGCTATTTAAAACCTAAATTATATGAGAACAATTAATTGTAATTTTTAATTTTAGTTAATTTTTAATTTAGATTTAAGTTTTTATTGATCGTGTATATAGTTTCTTGTTTTCTAAAAATAAATACCCTTAACTTATGAGAACAAATAATAAAAGTATAGGTTTTTATTTACTCAAAGAACATTAAACATTAATTCAACATTAACATTGGGATTTGAAACCCTAGGACTCTGGGGTCAACAAGCCCACCACCAGTTAGAGAAATCTCTAAGCGGTTGGTGGAAGCCACGCGGGACCCCAGAGCTGGCGGCTACTTAGCCCAAAGAATAAGCCTCGCAATCCAGCGAGGCAATGCCGCCAGTATCCTAGGTACTCTGCCACTAGGGGTTGAGTATAGGGGAAGTTTTTTATTTTTTATTAGTTTAAGATAGATTTTAATTATTTACTAGTTTTAGTTAGATTTATTTATAGTATAGTGATTTCTATGCAATCTTTTGTATCTCTAGTATCCATACTTTACTTGATTACTAAATCAGGTTCAAAGTTTGATTTAACCTAATAAAATTAGTTATGCCAACTTTAGTAATAAGCCAATGTAAAGCGACCTACTTCCGATGTAGGAAGTCTACAATATCTTGATAATTTAAGTATGTTTTGTAGTATTTTATTATGTTTTGCTCAAAATGTGTGAATCAAAACTTGTAGTGATACAAGTTTTCATTCACACATTTTGAGCAAAACAGCCAGTGCTTTAAATTGAAACTTGTTTTATTAACAAACCCTAGTCAAAAAGAATTAGCCCCTAGCATTCTGATAACTTCTAGCAACTTGTGACCAAGATTGTCGTACAAAATTTTGTTCGAATTGTGAAGTATAAGCATAAAATTAAAAAAAAAAAACCATTTCCGAAAATACAAATTAAAAAAAAAATATGCCACATTTATCTTCAAAATTCAGCTAATTCAGCGATTTTCTCTAAGACTTCCAACAGGTGAACTTCAGAACACTGGCTAGAAAAAATAAACAACCCGTACAGGTCGGTTAACTAAAGCTGGCACGTTTCAACACATTTACACCGTCTCTCTCGCGCAAAGTCAAGCTTATGAGTATGAAGGAGACAGTTATTGTTTTGCTTTTGCTACTGCTCATAAATATAGAGTGGTCTATTTTTGCATTCGTCCATTAGACTTGACTGATTGCAAATTTATGAGTACTGTGAACGTGCCAGCTTTCGTTAACCGACCTGTACTAAGTATACTACAAGTATATTAGCCGAACACGGCGGCCCGAATAGTATGCAAAAATCATCGAACTCTTTGTTGGAGTATATCGGTTCTCTGATATACCTATTAAAAATAACGATGTATAATCGCTAATTGTATGAAATTCAGCATATTTTCGAATAAAATGTTCTCTCTCTGAACTTTTTACTCAGGATGGGGGGTAAGGCATCTGTGTTCATGCCTTACCCACTTGCTAAGTACATACCTACAGTTCAATCTACTACCGGTTCGAAATACTACTAACTTAAAACTCAGCAAGCTCAGCATTCCTTCTCCAACCCGCAAAAACCCGTGAAACAGAAACCAGTTAGATATTTTGAAACTAAAATAGGCACTTAAAAGATTACCAAGATTGTTGAACAATTAATTAATATGTAAGACGATAAGTGAACGTGTAAACATCAATCTGTATCCGATCCGATAAACGTAAACCTTACGATAACGTAAACGTAGACTACCGCTGGAAGTATTTAGCGGTACAAAGCTGATAGGCGGGTTCATGATAACATGGTAAACGATTTAGCAAAGTAACTTGCAGACTGAAAATTTCGATGAACTCACACACATGGGACTTTAATCCACGATAAAGTATAAACCAAAATCATTTTTAAATGAATGATGTAAAATTCAATTTATTCAAATCTATGGTGGATCGCCGCATAAATCGCAGCGGAAGATCAGCGCTGTGGTACATGCACGTGCTGCAGCATAATGCTGAGCTGTAGACCCTATTTGTCCTCCACTCGTGTTTTTTTTTTCATTATATGTTTAACTTTTTTCTTTTATGTTTTTAATATTATTATTTTTCTCTGTATTATGTGTTTTTTTTTTGTATTATTACATGTCACCTAGTTATAAGATTGGTGGTGGATAAATAAAATCTATTTCTTTCTTTCTTTCTAATTCGATTGACTGCATGTTTTATTTTTATTTTGCCGCACTTAGTTGCAAGTTGTATATCTAAGCAAAGTCCGCTTTTAATTGCAAAAGAAATAAAAAATATATTAGTCATGCAAAAGAAATGGTGTAGTGACCCATTTCAGAGCGATGTATTCAAGATATCGCCTGAGGATTAAAATGTTCTCTTTGACACAGAAGAGATTGGAAACGGTTGCATCCGCTTACACACCCTCATAGGAAGCTATAGGCAAATATTTATTCGGAGCGTTATCAATAACCTCTACATATTCTGAACTAGCTTCCACCCGGAGTTTTACCCGGGATCCTGAGGAATCTGATGTTTTTCCCGGATAAAAAGTATCCTATGTAGGTATGATCTTAAACGCTTTTATCTATTATAATTATGTGTAATAAAAATCAACAGAGATAGCAAACTTTCGCAATTATAATAATTATTACTGGATGTCCATCGCGGTTCCATCCGAGATAAAAAGTGAAATATGTACCTCTCAAATTCTCAATGCCATAGGCTATCTGCGTGTCAAATTTCATCGCTACCGATTCAAAGGATTAAGTCGTGAAAAGTAAACAAACATATAGAGTTAATTTCGCATTTGTAATCTTATTGTGATAAAACAAAATTTCTGTCTCTTAGACTAGAGTCAAATCCTTCCTTGCTTCCGGCGTCTGTGTTTCCTGACTCATACAACCTAGGGACTTTCGAGGCCAGGATTTTAGGCTTCGTCTTCGTCCCTTATGAACCGCCCGGTTCAGGGGCCAAACGCAAGCCCATTTAATCTTTTTTTTTATATACATCTTAGTCGGTAAATAAGCATACGGCCCGCCTGATGGTAAGCGGTTACCGTAGCCATATGGATGCTTGCAACACAAGAAGCATCGCTCACGCGTTACCGACCTTTCACCCCTCCCCTATGAGCTTTGGCGACCTTAATCACGCGCAGGAACACCACTTTACACAACATACATTTATTTGGCTGCGGTATTCTGCAAGGTGGAGGTACTTCCCCAGTCGAGCTGCTCTTTGAGCGAATAAACGCTATGCTCTATCTCTCTCAAAAATTAAAAATATAAGAAATTTAATGTCGTACATACCTATTTCAATTTAACACACAAATCACAACCATACAAAACTTTCACATTTATAATATTGGTATATAGAATATATAATGATAGGATAGTAGGATGTCAATTTTATGAATTTTGTTATGGGAGAAAATTATTTGGTAAAAGGTTTCCAGCTTGGTATAATTCTTATGTTGTAATTTGTTTTCATAATGGATATTTCCAAAGGTTTTATATTGACTTTATCAAGACTTTTATTTTGCAATTATTATTGAAGCTTCGTTTATAGTAAGCTTATGGAGTGATTGAAGTTACTACGGAATTGTATTCTATGATCCATGTATATATGGTTCATAATAATTCATATCGAATTTAAGGAGTCTCAATGGTTGCCAAATCCGTATCATGTGAAGCGTTCTCATAATTTGTTTATGAAGTAAAATTGTTTAGCTACACTATGTATTGGTATAAATACACGTGTCTTTATTATTACATCATATTAATAATATATGGGTGATATTTTCGGAGGTTAGCATTTGTTATAAATAAGGGTCTTAACAGTTTGTTTCATAAAGCCATATTATAGTGATTTTTGTCACTGTATCTTTCAGTAAAGCTACAATTAAACTCTGTTGAGCTAAAAGCTTTTCCTTAATTGATATTCGAAGGCAAACTAAAGCTATAACGAAAGATACAGCGATGAAAGCCAGCGGAATGTTTTATGTAATGAGCGTCGTGAGCTGCGTGTCTCTCGGAGCACACCTCGCAGATAAAGCACGACTTTCCCATAACAAACGATACGACTGTCCTTCGATTACGTAAATCTGATGAGGATTTTATAAATTTTCCATCCAAAACGAGCAAAAGTTGGAACGATCGATAAGAAAAACGCTCCAATACAGAAAATTTCCGCGGCTAATGTAATGAGAAGGTGGCTCCGCGGAACGGCTCGCTGTAAACATCACACGGCGCAGTCGCATAAATTGTCTCTCGGACTATTAATGCTATCGGAAAAACCATTATTTACTAACGGATTCGGCGAAGTGCGTGCACAATACGTGTTTACGCGTGAAGCGCGAGGCGTGACGCCGCGCGTGGCACAGCATAGGTACTTACGTGACGGACGAGGGTAGAGGCTCGCGGGCACCGGTCACCTCGGGCAATCCATTGATGAGCGACGGCGGCATAGAGCGCGGGCGGTGTCACATGTCACCCGCGTGCGGGAGCGTGCGGTCGCGCGGGCGGGCCGGCGAGCGCGGCGGGACTGGCGGCCGGCGCCGCACGCCGCACGTGGCCGCGAGAGACTCAGGTATCAATCAATCGATGCGCGACGCGGAGCGGGCGCGGGCGCGGCGCGGGCGCGGCACATTCATGTCTCGCGAACAGCTGACGGCGAGCCCCGTAAACATGAATCGGCCCCGCCGCGCCGCGCCGCGCCGCCCTGCGCCGCCCGCCCCTAGCGCGCCTACTCTGCGCAGGGCGCTGCCGCTGTCGGCGTGATCGGCGAACCGTGTTTTCCGCTGGCTGTAAATTTTAGCGACATTTTGTTGCTGTTGTCGTTAATTAAGCTTAATGTGATGATGAATGGAAGATTGATAATGTTCCATCGGTTTTTTTTTTTGGATAATACTAGATAGGTACTTATATGTTAAAGAATGTTATAATAGTTTTCGACACTTAGTACAAAAGGTTGACAAGCAGGAAGACGATACTGATGGTAAGTGGTTATTGCTGCGTATGGACATTTGCAATACCGGGGCGCTTTTCAAAATGTTGTTGACCTTGAAAAGCTCACAACAAACATATATAATTCCATTGTAATTTCCATGGCTCATCCCTTTCACATCGTATCTACTGTCGGACAATAACTCAACTAAGGCACATGAAAAGGCGCCACTGCGTGAGTCCGTGGCGTGTGCGTGACCAATTGTCTTGTATACCCCTCTATCTTATACTAGTGCCGGCCCATAGTATTATTGCTCCCTATAGGCTGTTGTTGGGGTGCGGCGATATAATGTATTTAGTCAACAGAGGAAGATTTTAAGCTGTGGTACTTAAGTGATATTATACATAATGATCAAATTTTAACTGAATGACTAATAGTTAAAATTGGCCAACATTTTTGAGCAAAGGATTCTTCAAGAAGGGTGTGGAGAGTTTTGTGCAGGATCGGCATCATCGTACGCTTGTTTGCTATCTTAATAGTAAAGTCACAGCCATTTATTCAATTTAGTGCCTGCCCAAGTAGGGCACTTATGAATGTCAAATTGACGGAAGTTACCACCCATAAATAAAAAGAAGTTAGAGTAGAATTAAAATTCTTATCATACTTACACAAAATTAACCAGTCACACACCCGTATCACTGACTCAGTAGTTCCCAAAGGTGGTCCACAGAACCCTTAGGTTCCGTGGAAGGGTCAAGGAGGTTCCGTTCGATTTAAAATAACACTAGGGCTCACTAGGCGGTCCCCCATCCAGTTACCGACCACGACTGTGGTAGCTTAATTTTGCCGATCGATTTAGAACGTCTAATTATGCTACACCATGAGCGCTTCAGTAAATGTTGTATGAATAAAACATTATTTTAAAGTATGTATTTTTATTAGATATTTATAATTTGTTCTATCTTTTCAAGTGAAACATAAAGTATTCAAACTACAAGCTACAATCACTGTTGTTCGCAAAAAAATAAAAACGGGGATCCGCTAAAAAAATATGATCAAATAGGGACTGTCATATTGAAATGCATTAGCGGCCACTCGTAAAACGTTTATAATATAACTACTGATTATATTATGGTCACGTAAATAATGTCACCTTACTGTCATTGTCAAACAGTTTGACGTTTTTTACGCGACTGCTCAATCAGTAGGTCGGTTAACGAAGGCTGGCACGTTCACAGTACTCAAACATATGCAAATGATACAGTCTGTTTTATTACATTATTGCTTCTTTGTGAGTAAATTCTAATGGACGAATGCAAAATGACCACTCTATATTTATGTGCCGTAACAAAAGCAAAACAATAACTGTCTCCTACATACCCATAAGCTTGACCGCGTGCGAGAGAGACTGACAGACTTTTCATAATGCGCATGCAGTGTGACGTCACGCCGCGCGCTTATTCACAGACACTAAACAAGCGCAACGTGTAAATGTGTTTAACGTGCCAGCTTTAGTTAACAAACCTGTATATTGGTTGAATACCGTTTTATGAGTAAGGGGGTGGGTGTGCATCTTATGCGTTGGGGGTCTCCTAACTATTTGGTAAAAACAAAGTGCATAAGTGTTGAACTTCAGCAACTTGACAGAGACTTTCATAAAGGCTAAAATAAGTTATTGTTTAAATAATGATTGTACACTTTCCCAGTTTAATCGCGCCTATTGATATGGTAATACACTCCACCTATACAAAGTAATTTTCTATTTAATGTATAATTGAATGCGAACACCACGCCTGGATGTGCGCCAGGAGCAACAGTTCTTTACGGCCCTCTATGCAATGGTAATACAATACCTACTTGTATCGTGATCCGCTTTGGCATACCACACCAAATTGCTATATTGTTTGACCACGCTCTTGTTTTATGTGAGTAGGCAGTTGTATGTTGAATTATCAACTGTACAATCTTGGAAATAGGACAGCTTTTACTTCGTTACAAGTATTGGTTTATTATTATTTGAAACAAGACAACATATGTTATGATACGGCCGAATGTGGTAAGTGTATGAGAGAGAGTGTAAAGGGTACTATAAAGTCTCCGTTTTTGTAGAAGACAAGAACGTATTCCTTCGCAAGCTATTTTAACATAATTACATATTTTATTGAATATATCCTAAGACATTCCTCACACAGGCCTCATCATCATCATCATTTCAGCTTAAGGATGTCAACTGCTGAACATAGGTCTCCCCCATTGAACGCACGCCTATCTGATTCTGCAAACTAAGCAGAGCTTGTACTTTGGAAACCAGTTAACTGATATACTACATACTACTTTTTGTTTCATGTACCTACTACATACTTAATATACATCATTACACCCAGACTCAGGACATACAGACATGTTCAAATGTTCATGCACAAAACTGCATGTCCTGTGTGGGAATCGAACTCACAACCTGCGGCGCGATAGGTGAAATCTCAACCAACCGCACCAAGGTCCGTCTGTGGGCGTACCACTAGCTCTTAAAACAATATTATATAGCCTTATTTGTCTTTTTCTTGTTTTGACGCCGGATGTCAAAGAGGGACAAAAAACAAATAAGGTTATTTTAACCTTGTTTTAAGAGCTTGTGGTAGACCCTCTGTTTAATATTGTGAAATTTATTTTAAAATAAAAAAAAATCTTACCTGGATTTTTTGCTGTAATGCTTTCGAAGTGCATGTATGTTTGTCCTTTTCTGTATTATAAAGTAACTTCTAAACTAAATGCTTTATAAATCGATTCTAAATACTATAATCAAGAATCCTTGCTGTCCCAGGTCGACAAATACACATACTGTTAAAATGTACTAACGGGCAGTCATAAATTGTAGGTAAGTAACTACCCATAAACTACTCTATACCATAATCGTATTCGTCGCAGCGCTACGAATATCTCTTATCATTTTCTTCGCGATCTTCGTAGAATGCTACAATTCGTAGCGAAGGAATAGTAGCGCGAGAGTCGTAGGTAGTGCTACGATTTGTAGCAATAAGTTTGACGCGTAATCTTCATACACAGTGCTACGAAAATTGTTCTACCGTTTTTCTACGATCATCGTAGTAGTTAGGTAAGGTATTCGTAGCGGTAATATTCAGTGCTTGATATTTTATGATGTGTGAATCGCAACAGCTTTTTCATACATTAGTCCCATACTAAAAAAAATCGTATTGAGATTACTTTACGTGGTTTCATTTATTGTCGCATTGTCGTATCCACCCCGGATAATCCATCGTTTGATCTATCCGCGGGTAAGTATTGAAATCCAAAATACTAAGCCTGAATACCTACATATCGGAGAATCGCCTGCAGCGTAATCCGACAGCTATCTATGTTGCCCGCAGCGTCGTGATCCTATGTTTAATGTATGATACGCAAAGTGGACTAAATTGATACTCACGGAGGTATGTTTAGTTCGACATTGGTGCAAAAGAACGAGTAATATTAACGGGCCGTATGGTGTGGGGATTAAATACACAGAATGCCAGAGGTATTATATATATTAGTAGTATTATCTCAGTGGTAGTGAAGTCGGATACCGAGACGAAGGTCCCGGGTTCGAATCCTACAATGAGCTTGAGCTTTCGGTGAAGGAAAACATCGTGAGGAAACCATAGCACCAGGTTACTTTGTAGTACCCGTCTGGCTGGCTACCACCCTCAAGTTGAAAATCTGTCGCCAAGCACCTATCGGTGTGTTCCGTCAGCTGCACTTGAGTTCCTTCTAGACTTTGTGTGCTTACCACCTTCGACCACATCATCACTTACCATAGTGAGATTGTGGTCAAACACAGGCCTATACAAAGTAAAAAAAAAAAAAAAGGTTGTGTTTTCAATTCCCACCCAAGACAAATATTTGCTTCATGAACATGTCTGTTTATGCCATATCAGGGTATAAAATATCTTGGTATGGTTCTATTTTGTAACCAGAACAAAATAAAAAACCGGCCAAGTACGAGTCGGACTCGCACATGGAGGGTTCCGTACAATAATAAAGTTACCTTACTCAAATTTACTGTGACCCCCTTTAATTTGAAATTTTATTTCATTTTTATTATTTGGTGTTATAGCGGCAATAGAAATACATATTCTGTGAAAATGTCAAGTGTCTACCTATTATACGGTTCATGACATACAGCCCACTGACAGACAGACGGGCGGACGGACGGACGGACAGCGGAGTCTTATGAATAAGGTCCCGTTTGGCACCCTTTGAGTACGGAACCCTAAAAACTGCTTCATAAAATGAAATGGTTATTGAACTTTTCTAAGGAGCAGCAGATTTTTTTTCTCGCTTTCAGAATTGACCCCATAGTTACAGTTATTTGTACTTTCAATCCAGAAAATTTTGCTGGTTATTAAACCTATATATTTAAGACGGTTATCTCTTTAATGTGTGTGTGATTGTCGTTAAGCTAGTTGAAGGCCTCCTAGGCGGCTTGAAAACTCCAACAGTAGGTTGACTTGACCACTAGCCTACCTCCACCGATCCGCAGTGGGCACGCGTGGTGGAGTATCTGCCCATTCCCTTTCATCCTAATTTGTGAAAGGAGGCCTGTGCTCAGCAGTGGGACATTATAGGCTGATGATATTTAAAACTACCTCAGTAAATAGTAGGTATAACTTATATACTTTGACGGGACAGCTGGCGTGGTTGGTTAAGACTCTGGTCAAGAATCCACCTATCGCGCCGCTGGTCGTGGGTTCGATTCCCACACAGGACATGCATTTGTGTGCATGAACATGTCTGTATGTCCTGAGTCTGGGTGTAATTATGTATATTAAGTATGTATTTACGAACAAAAAAGTAGTATATGTATTATATCAGTTATCTGGTTTCCATAGTACAAGCTCTGCTTAGTTTGGGATCAGATGACCGTGTGTGAGGAATGTCCCAGGATATATTTATATTTATTCATTTATTTATAGGTTATCTGGTATCCATCCTTCTAATACATAAATAGGAAAATTGCTTTGTTTGTTTGTAATCTCTTGTCGCCTAAACTGGAAAATATTAGATCTCTCGGGAAACTCGCGGAAACCACGGGGTGAAAACTAGTAGAATCTATTACTATAATCATAAAGTTCAAGTTTTTATATGTTGGACGCGCAAATCTAACCTACATATCAGACCGATTTGAAACCTAGGTATGTACTTATTTATTTTCATTACCCATTTATTATTAGTTTTTATAATAAGACGTCGGTACCGTACGTAGAAATAGAGGATTTATCGAATTTGTGCCGTAAAATACCGACAATATCAGCAAAATCCAGTCGAGCGCACTTGATCCTTTCAGGTAGATACCTATTCGATGACAGCAGAAAATCCCCGTGTTGAATTACGAGCGAGCTTTACTACGGTACGAGACCACACGTGACGTATGAACGAATATCATCGCAAATTGGAGAAATTTCTTGACAATAAGATACCTAGGTATAAGTAGTCTCGAATTTAAGTATCATGGACGGATAACTACCCTTTGTATGCATATGCATAAAGACCTGTAGGTCCTGAAAAATATAAACATCGCAGGGTTTCTCTAACACAACCATTATATCTAAGTTCGACCTAATAATCGACCTAAGAATTGTTCAACCTAATTCCACCATCCCCATTTTTACACCGAACCACAAGACGCCGGGAAAATTTTCACCCGTACGTTGTTGACATACCGAAAATACGGACACAGCGTTTTGCATCCTCATTTATAATGCGGACAGCAATGGGACTTGGTTCCGGCGTCTGTTTCCTGACGCCTACAATCTAGGAGCTTTCAAGGCCAGAGTGAATAGGTTTCTTCTGGGTAAGCGTGTTTCATCTTAGGCTTCGTCATTGCCCCTTATGGGCGGGTCAGTGGCCAAACGCAAGCCCATTTAATTAAAAAAAAAAAAAAAAATTGGCTTGCCTGTAGGTGTGCACCTTCATAAAATATACTTCAAAGGCCTGCGCAGGTTAGGGATTATGCCTGATCCTAGCCTGATCTTGTCCGCGGATGATTAAGATTGACCACTCATGCCCATTCTGACTATTAAGGAATGGTACTACCTCAGAGTAGATAAATACTACGTACAAGTACTACGTTAGGAGGCTCCTAGCACATTTCTATGAAAAACTAATAATTTGTTTAGAGGATCCATACGAAAACGGGCTTTAACTACATCGTAGGCTTAACGCACGCGACGAACTAAAAGTACCGCATTTTTTTTGAGCTACTCACTCTGTTAGCTTGGAAGTTTGTCCTCCAAGAAGTCGTCAGTGCAGGCGCAGGTAAGTTGTTGGCTTTCACGTCATCATCATTATATTTTGTTGAAATTTTAAGTATTTATTGCAAATGTCTTATTTAAATTATATTGACCTAAACCTGTAGATTTGGTTTGTGGTTGTAAAGTACCATAAACTAAATCTTATAGATAAATCAGTGTTTTGTTCGTTTTTTAGTAACTACGTAAGTAGTATATTTAATTACAATATACTGGGTGGAGACTTCGAGATGGCATATTTTTGAAACCAATGTTGGGTTAGGTATGCTGAACAACTTTTACTATGGGACCAATAATAAATTCTCATTTTTTTTTTAACTTTTATTACTAAATGTCAACCTTGCTCGATAATAATGAATGAAAAGTAAACATTATTTATTGACTTGGGTAAATTTGTATTCTAAGATATGTTATTTTGCTTTGTACGCACTCTTAACGCCGACGAAATCTGATATTTCACGAAAAATAAGCAACATAAAATTCAAGTCACACTATTGTAACTTGTGCCTTCTGAGTGTTGTTAATAAAATAATAAGATTAGGAAATTAAAGACGAATATAGTTTTTTTTTTTTTTTCAATCCGTATCATTAGAAATAATATGATAACCAAATGAAAATTATATAGTTAGACTTAGTTAGTTTATTATACACCTGGCTATCTGGATGCTGTTATTCGAATCTATTATTTTGTTATTATGTATTTTGTTTGCTAATGAATCATACCAAATGTGTGTGGAATGATACGCTGACCTAAACAATTTTACGAATCGGGTCAAAAAACATAATCTATCTAAGAGGCATATTTAGGCGTATATGGCCATGATTTCTTCTGCCTACCTAGTCCGAAAACCAATGCACGCCACTGGGTTAGATCGAATACCGACAGATTAGGTAGGGATAAAATACACATAATATATTTTTGTCATTGTTGCAGCCCATCTTTTATTATAATATTTAGCTTTAAGAGCCTTTGCTTACGTATTTGATCAGGCGCTAATATTATTTTATGCCAACGTCATGACTAGATACCTACATATCATTCCTTTGCTTCTTACTTTGAAATCACACGAGTTTTTACAACATTAACGGGAAATCTTAATTTATGATCCCCAAAATTACCTGACTAATCCTCAACGTCGCCCACATGGTCCTTCGAGCCGGATATATACATTGAAAATTACCAGCGCAAGTGGAATTAATTACAGACACAATTAGAGGAAAAATTGTTAAATCAAGGAGTGGTACATATGAGTACATGGAGTGCAGATTTGAAATCACCGGTATATAAGGATAGTGGCTTATGGACTTTAGAGTGATTATCAATTAAAATAAAGTGTATAATTAATCATTTATTTGCACCCAACATTCTGTATTTAACATTTCAGGTAATGTAAATCCTTAGGTACTTACAAAGGTTACATGAAGGTTAGTACAACTTAAATTACTATATTTTACTGTAATTAAAGGTTAAAAAGCTATCTACATAATATAATAGGTATTATATACATTGTATTAGGTTAAATTATATAAATTATTATCATAAAGTACAATAGTTGGCCGTGCTTAATTACTACAGTACAGTAACAGTAAAGTTACCTTAGTTATCTATTGTATTAAGATTTAATTTAACCATTATAAATTTGCATTGTATTTTATTAAAATCCTGCCTATAAAGATACTTATATTCATCTTTGTGTAGATAGATTCAATCAGTAAAATTATCAAGTACTAATTACCTTTTAAACACAGTTAAGATTATTTCTTTCAAATTATATATACATTGCCAATCTTAACTAGTATTGTACCTATTTTATCTAAATAACTAACGCAAATTATTATAAACTACTATCTACCTATGTACATTAAAACTTAAACGAATATTTGTAAAATTAAAAGCTCAGATCAATACTTAACCTATATTATATACACATTAGTCAATTTATTATTGTAAATTTCCAGGTCTACGGCACTCGTTTCTCATAATGACCGATTACAAGGAACTAAAGAGCAAACGTAGCAGTTGTAAAGGGAGATTAACAACATTTGGAAGTTATCTAACATCTTTCAAAACTGAACCAACTGCTTGTCAGGTAATGGAGTTACAACTGCGCATTGACAAAATAGAGAGCTTATACGATGAATTTCATGATCTTCAATTACAATTAGAATGCCTTTCTGACAATTCAGAAACCGAGACACTTGAAAGAACCAATTTCGAATCACGATTCTTTAGTTTCTTAGCTAAGGGTAAGGATATGATCAATACATTTAATCAAGATGACAACGAATCTAATCACAGTAAATCTAATCACAGTAGTTCTAAACGTCAACTAGTCAAATTACCTACTATTAATTTGCCTAAATTCTCTGGCTCATATGATAACTGGCTCGAGTTTCGCGACACCTTTACCAGTCTCATTCATGACAATGACGATATTGACGAAATCAACAAGTTTCATTATTTGAGATCGTCCTTGGACGGGTCGGCTGCTGTTGTTATACAATCAATTGAGTTTTCATCCAAAAATTACAGCTTGGCATGGCAACTCTTATGTGAGAGGTTCGATAATAAACGTCTACTTATACAAAATCACGTTACAGCGATATTCAATCTCGAACCGATTACAAAAGAGTCCTCACTATTATTAAAACGTATGATAGATCAAGTAAATAAAAATATTCGAGCATTAAGTACATTAGGTGAACCTGTTCACAGCTGGGATACACTATTAATTTATATAATTAGTCATAAATTAGACACAAAAACATTCCGTGAGTGGGAGGAGTGTAAAGGACACTTTGATAAAGGTAGCACTGTTTCTTTTGTCCAATTCATGGATTTTATGCGTAATCATGCTGATCTGATTGAAACATTGGAACTATCTCGTCAGTCTACCACAAGTAATAATCATTCAAACAGTTCATGTAAGCAGGGTTCCAAACTTAAGTCTTTGTTTTCATTGGATAAAACGAATTCACCCTCTTATAATTGTCCGAAGTGTAACGGTGATCATAACCTTAACACTTGCCCACAATTCTTAGCATTAAGTCTGAACGAGAGAATGACATCACTTGCAAGTTATAAGGTGTGTTTCAATTGCTTTCGTCGTGGTCACTATCCTAATCGATGCAAACAATCTGGTTGTAAAATATGTAAGCGTAAACATCACACACTTATTCACAACTCCGATTATAAACCGAATGTAAATAAAACATCGAGCGCGACAAGCAACGATAATGAACGGGTCGATCAGGCGATGACGTCATCCGCCGCCTGCACCGGCACAACCACATCTACTGATAACACTCAAGCATTCTCAGCTAGCGTTAACGCGCCTTCACAATCGTGTAGCTCAGGCGAGATCCTGTTGTCGACTGCACTAATTAGGTGCTACGATGTTAATAATAAGGAACACATCGCACGCGCATTGCTTGATTCTGGAAGTACGTCGTGTCTAATGACGGAGAAATTATTTAAAACGTTAAACTTACCTACTATTAACACTGATAGGTTTATACAGGGAATTAATAATTCAATTACGTCCGTACAAAAAATGTGCCGAGTTCACATTGAATCTTTGAATGATTCTTATTCAGATAATGTTGTTTGTTTCGTTTTACCTACGATAACAAATAATATTCCAGCTAGACAGATACATTTAAATATTCCGTCTAATTTACATTTAGCAGATCCCTATTTTAACACGCCAGCACCCATTGATATGATTATAGGAGCTGACGTATTTTGGAATTTATTAGGATCAGAAAGGATTGTATTAGGTGATCAAAAACCAACACTTCATCAAACCAGGCTTGGCTGGCTGGTTTGTGGTCCAGTAAACGGCGGCCATACAGTGTATTCACAATCTTTTCATAATAATATTAAATGTAACTTTTCAAATTTAAATAAAGTTGATGTAGATAATATACAAAACCAATTAACGCGTTTTTGGCAGATTGAAGAGCTTTCTTGTCAATCTTCTATCTACTCAGCTGAAGAAAAGTTATGCGAAGAACACTTTATAAAAAATACCTCACGCTTGGAGGATGGCCGATTTTGTGTAAGGATACCATTAAAGGAATCCATAGATAATTTGGGTGATTCATATAATCGCGCCAAGCGATGTTTTCTATCATTAGAGCGTCGAAATCAGAATCAACCTCCACTCGATAAAATGTATAAAGATTTCATGTCGGAGTACATTTCATTAGGTCACATGTCTGAGTGTCATATCGATGGAGATTTTAGGTCATACTTTTTACCTCACCATGGCGTGATACGTGAGAGTAGTTCAACTACAAAATTACGTGTAGTATTTAATGCTAGTTCACCTACCACCTCTGGCGTATCTTTCAATCAAATCCAGATGGTAGGGCCTACCGTTCAAGATGATTTAACAGCTATTCTTCTTAGATTTAGGTTGTACAAATATGTACTTTCCGCGGATGTCGAGAAGATGTACCGACAGATATTAGTACATCCATCAGACAGACATCTACAGAAAATTATCTGGCGTGATAATGTTTCTAATCCGATTAAGGTTTACAACTTAAACACAGTTACGTATGGTACTGCTAGTGCTCCTTTCCTCGCCACTAGATGTCTCAAACAGGTTGGTCTTGAGTGTAATGATCAAAAAGTCGCGGATGTCATCATTCACGACTTCTATGTTGATGATCTTTTGACAGGTGGAGACCAAATCGAGGAGGTTCATATGTTGCGCCATAGCGTAACTGATGCTCTTGCTTCCGCTTCAATGCATTTGCGGAAATGGAAGTCTAACGAGCCCACCTTAATTTCGGAACAGCCCGATCAGACTCCCTTCGATTTAAATATGGAAGGTGACGTCCTGAATAAAACTCTAGGATTGAGCTGGCAAACGCAAACAGATAATCTATGCTTTCCAATAATGGTTCCTGAGAAGATAGAAAACACAAAGCGTGAAATGCTAGGGGTTATTGCTAGGATTTTCGATCCCTTAGGTTTATTGGCACCATGTGTTATACGCATGAAGATGCTGCTTCAAAAGCTTTGGCTCGATAAGTTGACCTGGGATGAGCAGTTGTCAACCGAAGTCAGCAAAGCATGGGCCAATATGATTCGAATGTTACCAGCACTTAATGAGTTAATTATCCCTCGCCGCGTTGTCTGTGATCATTATGAACGGCTGGAGTTTCACATTTTCACTGACGCTTCAGAATCAGCTTACGGTGCATGTTTATACATTCGTAGTGTTGACAAAGAGGGTAAGGTTGACGTACGTCTATTGATGGCTAAAAGTCGTGTTGCTCCTCTCAAACCTTTAACTATACCGCGACTTGAGCTCTGTGCTGCTGTCATTGGAGCACAGTTATATCAACGGGTCGCTAGTGCATTTCGAACGCAGGTTTCGAGTGTTGAGTTCTGGACAGACTCCATGATTGTTTTAGGTTGGCTAAGGATGTTGCCCATTAAATTAAATACGTTTGTACGCAATCGTGTTGCAAACATTTTAGAGGAAACCAGTTCACACAGGTGGAGACATGTACCAACACTCGAAAACCCCGCGGATTTATTATCACGAGGAGTGGAACCTACCACTATGCAAACATTAGATCTGTGGTGGTTCGGTCCATCCTTTTTGAAGGAAAATAATAATATGTGGCCAACCACACCCGATAGCTCTTGTATATTACCCGAGATGAAAACAAATGAAACGTTAAAGTTAAAGAGGTTGCAGCGTACTATTTGTTACGTATTTCGTTTCATTAATTTATGTAAAAAACGCTCTGTGATCACCTCGCATTTTACTACAGACGAATTAAACTATTCATTAAACTTTATTATTATTCAGTCGCAAAAGGAATCCTTTCCTGAATACAATTTATTACTAACTGATAGAAAATTACCACATAAAAATAGACTCTTAAAATTAAATGTATTTTTAGATATAAATAAAATCATGCGAGTTGGTGGTAGATTAGATAACTCAGAATATTCATTTGATAAGAAACATCCAATTGTTTTACAGTCCACTCATCATTTTGCTAAACTTTTATTTAAATATGAGCATTTGAAGTTATTGCATGCTGGTCCACAGCTATTGCTAGCCACTATACGTGAGACATTTTGGCCATTAGGCGGCCGCAACTTAGCTAGAGCTTGTTATCGGCAATGCGTTCGCTGCCAGCGTCTGAAAGGACAGACTGTCGTCCCTCAAATGGGTCACCTGCCATCGAGCAGACTCTCACCAGCAGACTACCCTTTCCAGAACGTAGGCGTTGATTATGCAGGCCCTATTACTTCAGTCAGTCGTCAAGGTCGAGGATGTAGATTGGTAAAAGTTTACATTGTTATCTTTGTATGTTTCACGACGAAAGCATTACATATAGAATTAGTAGGCGATTTGACTAGTAATAATTACATTCAAGCTTTACGTAGGTTCATGTCTCGAAGAGGAAAACCTCTCAATATTTATTCTGACAATGGAACATCATTTGTAGGCGCCTATAATGAAATTTCAATATTTTTAAAGAGCAGTTGTGACTCCATATCTGAAAGCGTGGCGAATGACGGAATTAAGTTCCACTTTATACCTGCTTACGCTCCGCACTTTGGTGGTCTTTGGGAGGCGGGTGTTAAGTCGACCAAACATCATTTAATTAGAGTGTTGGGCAATTGTCACTTAACTTACGAAGAGCTTAACTCAACCCTCATACAAATTGAGGCTATTTTGAATTCACGGCCACTTACTCCTTTATCATCGGACGTTGAAGATCTTCTACCTCTCACTCCGGGTCACTTCTTAATCGGAAGACCACTTACCTCTCTGCCAGTTAAGGACCTCCGTGAACACTCCACATCTCACCTCTCCAGGCATCATCGAATTGAGCAGCTTCGACAGCACTTTTGGGAGAGGTGGACTAAAGAATATGTTTCCGAGCTCCAGCAGAGAGTCAAATGGCACGACAATAAGGACTCCTTAAAACTCAACACACTCGTCGTTATTAAGGAGGACAACCTGCCGCCGTTGAAATGGAGGATGGGAAGAATAATAGCTCTTCACCCTGGCAAGGATCAAATATGCAGAGTTGCCGATATCAGAACAGCCACGGGAATAATCAGACGAGATTTTTCAAGAATTTGTCCACTTATTGAAGACTGTTGAAAGACAAGCTTTCAACGGCCGGGGGCATGTTGCAGCCCATCTTTTATTATAATATTTAGCTTTAAGAGCCTTTGCTTACGTATTTGATCAGGCGCTAATATTATTTTATGCCAACGTCATGACTAGATACCTACATATCATTCCTTTGCTTCTTACTTTGAAATCACACGAGTTTTTACAACATTAACGGGAAATCTTAATTTATGATCCCCAAAATTACCTGACTAATCCTCAACGTCGCCCACAGTCATGCTTTTATTTCGCATACATACAATTATTATATATATACATGAACATAAATTAAGAAACCAACATAGAGTTAAGACTGCAAATATTTGATAAACACACAAATATATGTCGAAATAACTTAGACAAATAACACGAACGTGCAGTGCCACGACATTTTATTTGTAGTAGCGAGAGTTTCAATATTGCCATTTTGTAAGCTTAGACATCTATAGACGCGGGATGTATCACGTATTTTTTAAATGGTAACATTTAAAACGCCATATTAAAAAAAACATATGAAAATTCACATCACCAATCACGGCACAAATGTAGACAAACACATCTAACAAATGTATTGTACAGATCAATATTGAAAGTTTAAAACTATTACAAAGTACTTTAAATCAAAACTTACTGCTAAAAAGTGATCCTTAAAATGCCATGTTTTAGTTGATGCAGTTAGCGTGACAGACTTAAATTAGACTTAAAAACTGTTGTTATTATTCAAAATATTATAATCTTTTCATGGACTTTTTTTTTAAGACTTTATGAAATATCCACTTTTATTCCCACGATCTACACTCGTATTTTTCGAAGGGCCAATGTTTGTCCAAGTCTTTAGCCATCTAGTAATCTAAAGCCCACTCATTGTCCTGAAGGAAGGAATCGACGACCTCCTTCATTGTGAAGTTAGGTATGAGCTGATCTGCTGTCAACTTCACGCGCGTTACTGGATCAAAATGGCCGACTCGCTGAAAATAAAATAAAATAGATGCTTATTTTATTTGGGCACGCAATTGTTATCAGTGCGATTAGAATGTAAATATGATGTAATGAATCTAAGCTTGTTTTGAAAATAGTAATTGCTGAGTTTATTGCCGGCTCTTCTCAGCAAATTCAACCTTCCGAACCGGTATTAGAGTATTAGAGTCAGACTTTTCATATGTGCCTGCGAAAGTCTATTTGAATAAATGATTTTGAATTTGAATTTTGAATTTTAATACATTTTTTTGCGACAATATCACAACATAATCGGAAAAAATCTTGGAGACTTGATTCCTACAAGCTTATACGGAACACTCGGTGCGCGAGTCCGACTCGCACTTAACCGGTTTTTTGGTAAATAAAATAGTCACTCATTTTTAGGGTTCCGTAGCCAAATGGCAAAAAACGGAACCCTTATAGATTCGTCATGTCTGTCTGTCTGTCTGTCTGTCCGTGTATGTCACAGCCATTTATTTCCGAAACTATAAGAACTATAATGTTGAAACTTGGTAAGTAGATGTATTCTGTGAACCGCATTAAGATTTTTACACAAAAATAGAAAAAAAACAATAAATTTTGGGGGTTCCCCATACTTAGAACTGAAACTCAAATTTTTTTTTTTCATCAAACCCATAAGTGTGCGGTGTCTATGGATAGGTCTTCAAAAATGATATTGAGGTTTCTAATATCATTTTTTTCTAAACTGAATAGTTTGCGCGAGAGACACTTCCAAAGTGGTAAAATGTGTGTCCCCCCCCCTGTAACTTCTAAAATAAGAGAATGATAAATCTATAAAAAATATATGATGTACATTACGGTGCAAACTTTCACTGAAAATTGGTTTGAACGAGATCTAGTAAGTAGTTTTTTTTTAATAGGTCATAAATTGAAATTAATATCAAATACTCAGGTCTATACTACCATTTACTTATATACCTACAGGTTTGTACGGAACCCTCGGTGCGCGAGTCTGACTCGCACTTGGCCGGTTTTATACAATTCAATACATTAAAAGATTCGGAATTGATGAATTGCATTAGATCTGCCTGCTATGAATTAGAAAAATATTATATAGCTGTCCTCCGCGATTTCTATCTAGCCTATCTGCATGCCAAATTTCATCGTGATCGGTTGAGTAGTTATGGCGTGTTAACGTTACAATCAAACAAACTCATTCTCGCATTAGTACTATTAGGATATTCAAATGTATTATTACCTCTAAATGCTCTTCGATATCCTTCTTCTCGTAGGTGATGCCGCTGGGCGTGATCACGGGCTCGTTGAGGATCTCGAAGCTTATTTTACCGCACAAATAGTCGGGTACATCGCGTTTCTGTCAAATTATTTAAAACTTTCAAGCCATTTTTCGCTCTTTGATGATAATCGTCGTTTTAGGAGATTTCTGCCAAGTCACGTTCAACTTTCATACAGCCGAGTCAAAGTCAGTTACTGTCCGTACAGGTCCCCAATTCTCGCGCTTTCGACATCGATGTCGAATAGACATTTGGCGGTATTCTGTCAAAACGTATAGAATTTTTAATATCCCCCATGTTGTTTGGTAAATGTCTATGCGACCTTAATGTCGAAGATGCGAGAATTGGAAGCCTGGTGTGTTACCGAAAGCTGGCACGTCCAACACATTTAAACGTTGCGCTTGTGTAGTGTCTGTGAATAAGCGCACGGTGCACTGTCTCACTTCATGCGCATCATGAAAAGTCTGTCGGTCTCTCTCGTGTGTGGTCAAGCTTATGAGCATGAAAGAGACAGTTATTGTTTTGCTTTACTGCTGATAAATATAGAGTGGTCTTATTTGCATACGTCCATTAGAATTAACTGACTTTGCATATATGTGAGTATTGTGAACGTGCCAGCTTTCGTTAACCGACCTGTACAAGTTTGACAGGCCAGTAGGCGTGGTTGGACTGGTTGGTTAAGATTCCACCTATCACGCCGCAGGTCGTGGTTTCGAGGACATTTGCGTGCATCATCGAGGAAAAATCCCTTTAGAGCAATACCAGGCAATCGAATTCCGCAACTAGCGCTTTTGCACTGATTTTGTACAGTAAGGACCAATCACTGCATGGTGTGTTCTTGACTTGGCCAATCAGAGAGCATGTGTCCTTGACTCAGCCAATCAGAGCGCATTGTCGATGGTAGGAAATTGGCGGAATATATTTCAAGTAAAATGAACGTCTCATTGCGCTTCTTTTGGGTTATTTGTTCGATGAGATGAAAAAATTCATATACAGGTATTAGTAGAATAAAAGCCATTTCACTAAAACTTTTCAGACTTTTGGACATCATTTGGAATGCCACGATATACGCATTTATTTAACTTCACTCCACAAGTGCATTTGGGATTATCTTTATTGGATAACACACTATCATTGATTATATTCAATAAAACGGGATTTTATGAATTAAAAAAAAAACAGCATCTGCAAGTTCCAAGTAAATGTTAATATTTTTACCATTGAGAGGTAAGATTGTTCCTGACACTACAGAATAAAAACCGGATATCAGGATAAAATATATCCTAGCGAGTCACCTTGCAGAGTGAAGTACAGAATATACATTGTTTCTTGTGCAAGGATAAATCACACCACGAAACATTAATCCAAAGAAGCGAAATCACGCTCATTTTTTTTTTTTTTACAACTAAGTCGGTAAACAACCATACGGCCCGCCTGATGGTAAGCGGTTACCGTAGCCATATGGACGCTTGCAACACAAAAAGTATCGCTCACGCGTTACCGACCTCTCCCCCCTCCCCAATGAGCTCTGGCGACGTTACTCACGCGCAGGAACACAACTTTACACAACATAAAGTTATTTGGCTGCGGTATTCTGTAAGGTGGAGGTACTTCCCCAGTCGAGCTGCTCTTTTAGCGAATATACGCTATGCTCTACCTCTCTCAAAAATGAAATGTATGTTATGAACAATCCTAATAATTTGCTAAGCCAAAGACACACGCGCTCTGATTGACTAAATGAAGGGCACACTAAACATTTAGATGCAGAGATTGGTCGGTACTGTTATTATCAGTGGAAAAAGACTTATTAGTGGCGGATTTGGATCGATCGGTATTAAGAGATTTACCCTCAATGGATAAATCAAATCAAAAATTGTTTTCATTCTGCTCCTACATGAAGTCTATGTATGTAGAAATGTATGCTTACCCTTCTCCTCTCGTCCATTTTAGAGAATAAATTATTTAATTCACTAGAGTAGTTATTCTGGAATAGAGACAAAGTTATATTAATACATGCAATTGACTAATTTGATCCTTATGGTTTATGTCAGTAAGGTCCAAATTTACCACACAGCCATATTTATACCGTGTATAAGTGCTACCCAATGTTGGTGAAATTGGGCCAAAGACTAAATTATGTAGTAAACATTATTTTAATATGTATATTACTTACACATTCTTCTTCAATTTTAGAAACTTTATTCGTAACTTCCTCTTCATTACTACTTTCTGTTTTGAGTGCTTCTATTCTACGCTGCATGTCGTCATTTATTAGCCTGTAATGTTAAAAAAAAGTTTGGATGACTCCTCCATTTAAAAGAGAAGATTTTACGCCACATTTGGACATAGTGCCTGGTGCCAACTGCAATTTTTTTTCTGATCAGTGCGATTCACGCTGACACACTTAGTTTGAATATCATAATATTCTTTCCTTGCTAGGCTCGCTAGCAAAGATCTAAACTTTAAACCCATTATAACCTGTTTACCAATTAGATTCGAATACCGATTAGTTCACTCATTGGTACATTAAAATTTATAGAAATACTACGTACGCCTAACTTGCGACTAGCGTGCGTCTAACATGCCTGGGTGGTGGTGACTGAAGTCCCTGCTCTCACCGTACATAAGTGTTGATGCATCGCTACACTAGTTTACTCACCTATTCAAATAAGTTTGTAATTCTATCTCTTGAGCTATTCTCTTTTCTTCTTGTACATTCCATCGCTTCTTTCTGGCAATACGGAGCTGAGCAGCAATGTCATCACCAAAATTCAACTTCTGTTCTCTAGCTAGATCATTTGCTGGAAGCATTATTATGTTACTATGAGTGATATGGTTAGTTTGAGACAGCCGAGTAGTAATTCTACTATGTATGGCAGGATCAAAATTGATTATTCAACAGTATCAAATAGCAGATAAAATTATTTCATCTGATTTCATAAAAATTGGCGAAAAATACAGCCTTCAAAAATGCTCTCAATATAGTACAGTCTGTCTCCATATTAAAATCTCAATATTTCATCACCATATAATTAATTCACCATCATTTGCTTGAACTTCCACAGTCAACACAGGCAATGCAATTTGAATATCTAGAGCTAATAGAATAAGCATTAAAATTAAATAGCAAGTACCTCTATGCAAATGTTTGATAGCTTCATCATAGCAATCCAGCTCAACAAGAGCCTGTCCTAAGAAAAAATGCCCCTTGACCTGGTTATTGTCAATATCAAGAGCTCTTCGGCAGTCCTGACACGTCGACTCCCATCGCTTCATCTTCAATTGACATAGTGCACGGTTTGTGAAGTATGTTGCTACTGACGGGTTTTTGATCTGCAATAATCTTTCATCATCAATAGCCATAGATCTCTACTGTAGCAGTACAGTCTTAATATAGGGGGATAAAGGCGATAGTTAACTAGGTTCAGAGTAAATTGGCAGACTTTACGTGCGTTTTACAATCTTTAATTATTAATTGCAAAAGTAAATTACTTAAATAAAACAAAATCTCTTTGTAGTCCTTCAAAATACAGTACCCAAAGGTTGTCTGGAAGAGATCGCTTCTTAGCGATAAGACCGCCCATTGTACAGTAATTAATTTTAAGTACTTTTGTTATGATGTTGTTTTTGTTTTTTGGTGTACAATAAAGAGTTATCTATCTATCTATCTATCTACCCAGTTTAGTATTATTGTTACGAAACCATTGAATGTTCTCTATGAGTTATACATTGTGTGTGGCCATCAAGCAAACTTTTCTTATGATTTTAACTAGAAAACCATTGCCACCATATGGCAAATGTCAATCTTGTCTATCAAGTTGATACAATATGGTTTAACCTACGTGTTTATTTAGTTTAAAAACAAACAAACAACAACATAATTGGACTGTTTTACAAAAAACTTAAACCAACTTCAAAGTACACTAAGAAGTAATCAAATCCTGATCAGACAATGGGACCAAACGGGAAGTGTACCCTTCCAGACAAAAAAATATTTTTCCAAATCGGTTAATAAATGGTGGAGTTGAGATAACAAACATTAAAAAAAAATACAACCAAATTGACCTCCTTTTGAACCTTTTTTGAAGTTGGTTAAAAAAAACATAAAGCACAGTTACACCCTCAAATCCTATACTGGTTCTATATACACAGATATTTTATCTGGTTTCAATATAACAAACTCGGCTTAGTTTGAGTGAACAATTTTCCAAGATATTAATAGCCTATATAGGTACCTAATCAATAAGTAATAAAACTGAAGAACAAAACTCTTTCTAATTTGGTGAAAATCTAATGTATCATAGTCAAAAATATAGGTAGTAGTAGGTATGATTCAATACTAGAAGGCCTGTAAGTTTTTCCAATTTGTATGAAACCTTACATGGAGCCAAATGACAAAGAGAAAGTATACATTCATAATCAATTATAGCAAGAAACAAATAAGGTTTATCATACTATTAATAGTGCAAACAAATCTGTTTTTACTAAGCAAAGGGCTAACTTGAGATAGCATTTTAAATAAATAGATGTTGTTAAGTAATAATTACTCACAATAGCTTTTGTGTAACAAGTCATAGCATCTTCGAAGCGACGTAAACTAAACAATCTATTCCCTTGCTCCTTCAATTCCTTATCCGTGAGGTTCGCAGTCGAATACATGTGTTTACTCATTGTTACCAATGTAATAAAACCTTTTTAAATAAACTTTAGCCAATCAACTCATTATACTTAAAGGAACAACGGCATAATTCAACTGCTGGGGAGAATAGTCGCGTTTTACGAAAAGAAATAAAAATATTTTGTTGCGAGTGATTATTTTCCTTCTAGAAAATTAGATGACATGACAGGGTGACAGGACACTGACAGCCAGCTGACAGTTGTCTGAAATTTAGGCTGCATTCCGAATTAATGATATAATCGCTGTAATCGATTTGAGCGTGCTTAAACCCGTACCGAATTGAGTAATGACAGATTACGTTGTCCCGTGAAACGTCATAGATGACGTCATGATATCCGCCATATTGCGCTCACACCGACCATGCCCTAAACTGATATCACCGTGAGCGCTGTCAAAAGTGACGGTTAACTATTGTGTTTTCGGCAGAAATTCTAATAGGATTCTTGGTTTTCTATTAGGCAAAGATACTTTTTATGATTTTATGAGAGAAAAATAATAAAGAAAGCGAATATTCCTTTTTGCGAGTCAAATTAAAAAAGATCTAAGGAGTCCTAGCGCATTGTTAAATCAGATTTTAATTAAATTCTTAAATGTTCTGTTTTGAATACTGTGAGCGCGATAACGGTTAACAGTTCTTAGCTGTCAATATCGTGATATCTAACTCGGTACGCAAATTATTGCTGTGAGCACTGTGAGCGATATTATTTAATTCGGAATATAGCCTTAGTGTTGCCAGATAGTACCTATCAATGAAAAAGCGTTCTTCTTCTTAGTTTCTTCTTCTTCTTCTTAGTTTCTTCTTCTTCTTCTTCTTATTTTTAATTTTGGCAACCAAGCCCAAATTAGAGCTCATTTCTGCCAGTGTCGAGTTATATTATAGTTTCCAGTCACAATAAATCACTTCACATTATAGTCCTCAGTCAGTCACCGTCCATAAAAGTCATGTTTTACTACAATGGTGGTCATTGTATGTACTAAAAATCTTCACGGACTTTTTGAGACAACTTGAAAAGTCACGATACACATAATTCATTTCATTTCACTTCACATGCACTGTTATTTTCACGGCGCTTAAGCTTTTCGTTCATTGTTCTACAACAACAAGTGTGGACGGATGGCGTCACTTGAACGGAACATAGGTACCTATTTGTAATGTGTGGCGTATTCTCTATACGTAGTAGTAGTACCTCAATGCTACAACCATACATTCTTGTCTTCCACGTAATGAGCAACCAATGAGCAACCCTAGGCTTTGTCAATTGACACAGAAGTTAATATTAACGTTCAGTAGTTACACTAAAACTGTACTTATTCTACCTTTAAGCTATCTGTGTGTATACAAAAATGTTTTTATTTGTATTTTTTGTATTAAGGTGCCAATAAACATTATTATTATTATTTTGTTTGAAAACTAAACCGCCAATTCTCAGAAATATTAAGATGCAGTGATTACTTAGTCGGAACCTAACTATAATTTTTCATCAAATTAAAATTGCTCACCACAACGCATTTCTTTGTAGACATCTTCTAATAGCTGACCTTGTCAAAAAAAAACCGGCCAAGTGCGAGTCAGACACGCGCACCGAGGGTTCCGTACAAACCTGTAGGTATATAAGTAAATGGTAGTATAGACCTGAGTATTTGATATGGATTTCAATTTATGACGTATTAAAAAAAAACTACTTACTAGATCTCGTTCAAACCAATTTTCGTTGGTAGTTTGCATCGTAACGTACATCATATATTTTTTATAGATTTACCATTCTCTTATTTTAGAAGTTACAGGGGGGGGGGACACACATATTACCACTTTGGAAGATTCTCTCGCGCAAACTATTCAGTATAGAAAAAAATGATATTAGAAACCTCAATATCATTTTTGAAGACCTATCCATAGACACCCCACACTTATGGGTTTCATTAAAAAAAATTTTTGAGTTTCAGATCTAAGTATGGGAACCCCCAAAATTTATTGTTTTTTTTCTATTTTTGTGTGAAAATCTTAATGCGGTTCACAGAATACATCTACTTACCAAGTTTCAACATTATAGTTCTAATAGATTCGGAAAAAAGTGGCTGTGACATACGGACGGACAGACAGACAGACAGACATGACGAATCTATAAGGGTTCCGTTTTTTGCCATTTGGCTACGGAACCCTAAAAAGACATAAATAGGTACACACGGCTACAGATCAAGCTATAGGTACATCTCCAGTATACCTAAGCTGATCTCGCATTGTATAGGATTTCCGTACAATGGGAGGTCAGCTTTTACTAGAAATTTATGAATTTAGAATGTCTGTAGCCGTGTGTAGCTACCTAGGTAGTTCGTTCTGCCTTTGGTACTGCGGCATAAAGCGCCTAGCTAGACTAACATCAAAACAAGGTAAATTAAACTAGGTAGGTGTATATAGACACAATTTTAATAAATAGTTAGATATAACAAATAAATAGAATATTATGTAGGATACTGATGAGATGGTATCTTAAACACTGGATAAAGATGAGAAAAATCTTTAGCCCAGAGGCTGTATCTCTTGACCCCTTGCTCTTTTGGAACATGGACCAAAGTTGCATTTGAAATGTTTCTCTTTGGCTTCGCAGGTTTACTGCAAAAGAAAAAAACAACGTACTTAAGTAAATTATCCTCTCTTGAAATCTTATTGGATTTTCCTTTATAATGTATGTATAAGTAAGTAGGTAATCAAATTTACCACGAAAATCCTATAGCAAATAGGTACATCGGGTGATGTTTTACGCTCGAGTGCTCGGGAGCCCAGCACCCATGAAAGCCAAATAATGAAATGAATGAAAGGAATCCACAGACATTCAAATTGATCAGTAATCGGTTTTGAGCAATATCTCTACAACCTTAAAATGAAAATTAAGTACTTAATGATTATTAAAAATATTACATGAGCGTTTTAGATGTGCAGTTATTGATTTTACAAATACTGTTTTTGACCAATATTTCCTACATTAGAAAATGTATCACTTTGTCTTACTACTTCTCTGTTCTTTTAAACGAGTCATAAAATGGGCATGAGTACGGGGTTGTCTAAAACCCGGCGCCCCTGAGCTTAAATATACAATAAGCCCTGAGCTTAAATATTTTGGTATAAAAAAAAAAAAAAAAACTTCTAATATTAAAAGTCAAAGTCAAAGCCATTTATTCAATTTAGGCCCTAGAAACCTATGAAGGTCAAAGCTACTGAAGTTACCGCCAGTTCGTAAGTCGGCCTTCAACTGAGAAGAACAGGCAAGAAACTCAACAAGGTTACATTTTTTTTTTTTTTTTAACAATCTGACTATATCGAGGGTGCAGTGTTAAAACCCGATAAATGCCAAAAAAACGAAAATTCGTTTTTATAACCCACTAGAATCAGAATTTTTTGCTATTCTTAGTGATGTTTCCAGTTAAACAGATATTTTAAGTGTAACATAGAGATATACTAACCAAATAACCCTGTAAATGCATATCTAAGAAATTATTTTATTTGAAAATACTCTAAAGCTACTTATGGCTAAACTTTATATTATTTGTTTTGCGAGAGAACCATATAATGTGTATTTATTGGTATTTAAAGCTCAAGGATAATCACGTTATTCAAACTAACACAAAAGATAAAAGCAGACAATTTTGTTTAACGGATTTTAATATGAGAATTAATTCATGACAAACAAAATTTATCTAAAATTAAAAATACTTAGTGGGTTTTAAGCTCTATATAATTTTATATGAATTCACATAAAATGAAGATATGAAATCCTATAAAATATACTTATTGGTATTTGATATCTGAAAAATATCGTAAACATTCATGTATTACTGGATATTTCCATTATTCGACAGTCAACATTTTATTCCAACTCTTGTCCGGTGAAGAACCCAATAAGAGTGTTGGAAGCCTGAGTTCACGCGCAAAACGCGTTACATGTCTCGTACGCGCAGCGGAGACTGACTGCGGGCGGGGGCGCGCAGTCAGTTGGGCTGCGTTCAGTGCCGAAGCACGGAAACGCTCGATTTGAAATACCTCTAGGCGGTCACCCATCCAGGTACCGACCACGACGGTGGTAGCTTAACTTTGCTGATCGATTACGAACGGCTAATCATGCTACACGACGAGCGCTTCACATAATATATTTCTAGTTTTCTACATAATATGAGATAGGTAATGTTACTTTTCTCATTTAAATGTTACTTTTTGAGCTGTCTCATGTTGCTTTTGACTATCGGCCACTGGGAACACTGACCATTCGCTCTATCCCGTTCAAAGACTCGGTTAGAGCGTTCGTGTTTGGGTTTTCATAGGTGGATACACAGCCTGAAAACATTTAACGACATACCTACATCTGAAACCGACAGTAATAATTAGATATTTTAATAGAAATTACCGTGATTTTCATTTGTTATTTTCATTAATAAAGCCAATAAGTCATTAAAATGTATATTTAACTTTGGCGTAAACCCAATAAGTCAGCCCCCCAATTTACAAATTTGAATTTTATGCAAAAGTTTATTATGTAACATAGACTAAAAACATGAAAAATATTATCATAGATGTATAACCTTACTAAGTTACTAAGTAATTTTCATTACCTTTATATATAAACCTAATATTTATTGCCAATAAACTTAAACATCGATTATCTCGAAAGTTACTTTGTCAAACTTATCGGGTTCCATCACTGCACCCTCGATATATTGGCTATTTTTCCAAAACATTAGTAGGTATACATACATACTTTTTATTTAACAAAATAAAATACACAATATTGCTGCATAATTGGATGTCCATCCCATCTCCTGCCTGGACCTATCTAAATACGCTTCAATTCGCGTTAAAACACTTACGTCATCGCAGGGTCTTTGTACAAAGGCGGGTTGAGTGGAAGTGCTACAGTATGTTTCATCATTGGACACGGGAAGTGCACGTTCCCAAGGGGCAACACACCTTCTTCGGTACCAGGTTTTTCCTGTTGAACAGGAGACTTATAACATTTGCAATATGTAGGTGTTTTGTAATAACATGTTTACATTAAGGTGACTTTACGGTGATTTTCGTAAGCTAGGAATCCGTTGTCAATCAATTACCTACGCTAGTAATATATGCCTAAGTCAATGCACATTCCGCTTTGTGCCTAAGTATCTAAAGATAACCACCCATACCCTATGGGTACACTACTAGATATCCACAATGAGTGATACAGTTATCGTCACTTGGAGATATTTTGTTTCACCTAGAACTGTGAGTTTAGTCCGGTCGATATCTGCGAGCCTCCTATCTTTGACTCCGTCCTCTACCGTCTTGTCCGCTAAAGGCATTGAAAGAATCATCATGTATTTTTTGTACCGTATCAATTAATAAATAGTAACCTCATCCTTTTTGCATTTCTTGATGTGTTTAAGAATGTACTCGCACCACTGCCACACGTTTTCATCAGTGGCACCGCGGCGATCCAGACGTTCCGATAATTCAGTCATGTTACGTATTGGTTTTTGGATCTGAAACCATCATCGTATTGATTAGGCTGCTTTTCCACCAGAGATGTGCTATGCAGCTATGCTGCGAGGATTAAATAGGTAAGCTGTGAAACTATGTGACCTTTTCCACTGATACTAAACTATGTAGCGGTGCGAGTAAAATGTGCTATGAAGATGCGCCGCCCCAAAGTAGCTGCGAGAGGAAGATGCACAGCTCGAGCTATTCGATGTATAACTTTTTGCTTCCACGATGACATGTCTACTTTCAGCGACAAACTCGGGCCTACTGTAAGTAGGTACTCTGCTCTGCACATAGCTACACCACTCGCGACCATCCATAGCTCGCATCCATAGCTCGCATCCATAGCTCGCATCCATAGCTCGCATCCATAGCTCGCATCCATAGCACACATCCATAGCACGCATCCATAGCACGCATCCTTCCATTTAAAAAACATGTACCTTAGTTGAATCCGTTTCCTCCAGTGCTAAGCTATGTGCACCAATGAATATGATTGGTGGATATCAAACGCATCCATAGCAACGTAGCATAGCACACATCTCTGGTGGAAAAGCAGCCTTAGTCTGATGAAAGCTTCCACTTTTTTAAAGGGAGTTACTCCAAGTTTTTCATGTCGTAACAGGAACATGGTGTAGGTATTTTAATTACGGACCATTTAAGCACATAGTAAGGGGATTTAAGGTAGAATATCGAACAGCAAACGTATTTTAGTAGGTATGTGAGTTGGTACTATTTATATTGACATGCTTTTTGTGTTTACTAGGGTCTACTGCTCTCAGACATCGCATATTACAGGGAGTTTCGACCTTATTAAATTATAAGCGTTCATAACCTATCTAGGCAATGGGTCCCACCCATAGAGATCTCTATGGTCCCACCCATGTTAAAGTTATCGACATAACAGACCTCACTTTAGTCAAATAAGGTTAAATTTAGATGAAGATTATAATTCAACCACAGAATAAATAATAGTAGGAACTATTCAACTAACAATAATCGGTCTGGTCAACTTATCACTCATAAAGCGCCTGAGTGAGTAAGCGCCCCCAGATTTCTCACTGGCTCTTATGCTGGGCTGCAGATGTTTCAACTTGATCGACGGTGCTGTGCTTACGCCCACTTGGGAACTGGCTAGGATCTCTTGATACTCTATCTGCGTCATCATCTCCATGCTCGTGTCGTGGCGGAAGAAGTTTTCCTATATAGAACACTCTTTTTCATTCTCCGCACGTGTCCTTATTTAGTCATTATTTTTTTTAGTAATATTTTCCCTTTTAATGTTAATTTTATTTTTTCATTTACCTAACATTTTATGTAAGCAATAGTAGGTACTACCATACCGCTTCTTTTTAAATATAACTATCAAACAGTGAAAGTTAAACGGGTCTAAGCTGAAAACCAGCCCTTTTTGTTTATATGACATTAGACAGTGACGGATATATTTTTATCCTAGGTATTACTATAGGTACATGACTTACACCTTATTTATTAATAAGGGGTATAGAATTTAGAAAATTTAGGTTTTATATTTACTAGATATACCTATGAAAAATTTTAATCTGCGAGGTAGTTTCTACTATTTGTCAAACATTTTTTTTTTGCTTTTTTGCTTAGTTTGGCAATAAATTATTAAACAAAAGTCACCTGTATTTTCTCAAAATCAGCATTAATCTTTTGCCTAGCCGTCAGCTCTGCTCGATACTCGTCGACCAGAAATGCCCAGTATTTGTTGACTCGCGCGACCTCGACGAGCTGAGTACGAGGCAGATACGACAGGATGTGTTTTCCAACCCTCGAGGGGAGCATCTGCACCTGAATTGAGTTTCATTTATTTGAAGATACGGTCATCACTAGCTGGACATACCTACACACACACAACTACACTAAAACAATTCATAAAATGGATAGTTAGATAAAGTCGGCTACTCACACACCCGTCGCAGGGGCAATCTCGGAGTTTCATCACTTCCACAGTTAATACTTATATGTATTAGTAATATAGGATACAGTAAAACATGATTTAGGAATGTGTGATACTCACAAACCCTACTGTTTCAACCATTTCTGGTTTTGGTCGGTTAACCTTCCAAATCTTCCTAGTGGTGCCGTCACTGAACCTCATCTCGACTTCTTCCAGCTTGAAGCTATCACGCATTGCCTTTATAGTTGCATTCCATGCTAGCAAATTCGCTTCAAGCTGAAATAAGATCATTGTATTACTTGGAAATAGGATCACAGGTATAAATACATTCTTCATCACCGCCTTCCGATCGCTAAGCACCATTTTAATATGGAAACCAAATAATTTTAATACTTGTATATAGGAATGCCTACTACTAATTCTATAGGATTTATGTATGAGTAGGGTTAATACATAAATCCTATATAAGTACTTATTATAACTCAGAACAAACATGCTCATATGCACACAAATTATTGTCTAGGGTGGGTATAGAACCCATGACCTGTGGCGTGTTAATCAGTAGGATATCTAACGTCCACACCAACGAACAGTCTGTCAATCTTACTATTAGTCACACTGAGTTAGAATATTAATAGTGCGACCAACGAATATGAGTGCGACTGTTCTAAAGTACGTGCCGTGCGTAATGCCTTAAACGATGTGCGCGTTCATACTTTGAACGACTATAATTGGATTGTTTTACAAAAAAATTTAACCGACTTCAAAGTACACTAAGAAGTTATCAAATTCTGATCTGATGACAATGGGACCAAACGGGAAGAGTACCCTTCCAAACAAAAAAAATATTTTCCAAATCGGTTAATAAATCGGATAAAAAAAAATACAACCGAATTGAGAACCTCCTCCTTTTTTGAAGTCGGTTAAAAATATATATTAAAGTAATGTCGATTTTCCGTTTTTATCGATACTTTACCGAGAACAAATGACAAGGAATCCATATCGACATTTTATCTGACTGTAAATCAACTAGTGTACGTTATATACCTGTGAATGCATCTATCTATATGGAAAACTAGCTGCCCGGCGCGACTTCGTTCGCGTGGTGCTACCCTACCCTATGGTGCTACCCTACCCTACCCAACCCTACCCTACCCAACCCTACCCTACCCTACCCTATCCTAATCCCTACTCTAAACCCTACCCTACCCTAAAAAATGATCCGCCATTTATTGCATTCATTTGTTACAAAAAATGTGATAAATGAAGAACCGCTCGACCGATTTTGTGCAAACTTCACATAAACCATCTACTAAATAGTCCAAACAAAGCCTAAACATTTGGTTTGGATAGGTGAGCCCGTTCTTGAGTTATAAAGTGACAACGAAAAGTGGCATTGATTTTTATAAATATAGATGCACACGCTTCGCACAAGGTAACGTTGTTAACGTTATCACTCTATCATATTCTTACTCTATGATTAGTTGGGTACTATACTTGGACAAGTTTTTTCTCAACTCTCATATCATCTTACTATCTTAATAAGAGATATTAGCTGCTATTAATATCTCTTTTCGACCAAGAAAAGGCATATCAAATCAAACAAAGATATAAGTAATATAATTATACTTCTTTCTGTGCTCGACCCATCTGTGTTGGTGTTCCCGGTGATCCATCAGCAGTTCTAGATGTAGATGATACTCCTTTCTTGTCCTAGATTAAATAATAAATACGTATTGACTTACTATCATGAAGCAATAATTCATGCTTACTATTAAAGTATATTATTTCTGAAGCTATACCCCACACTTGCCATTCGCTTATTTATTTTTACACTAGCTATCCCCCGCGGTTTCACCCGTTTTCCCAGGTTAAAAATGTGTCATGTCCATGTATTTTTCCCATACCGGTTGAGTAGTGCGCAAAAAACATTTTCACATTCGCATTTATATATTAGGATAGTTACATGTTAAAACAAAAGTTCATGAAATACAGCCCACTGACGGACAGACGGACGGACGGACAGCGGTGGCGTAGGGTCATCGCCCACTATATCAGCATATCTGCAACGGCCCGGCAACCGCCTCATCTAAATCCAACCACTAGCTGCCAGCGCGCCGCCTTCGAGGTGGCAGCTCGCGGGCGGTGCGGCGCCGGTCAAATTGGTGGCGCGGCTTTGGCAAATACCGCTTGCTGGCGTCACACAACAAGGGAGCGGGTTGCTCGCTGTAAGCGTATGGTCAGCAGGACTAGTGGCTTGTAGGAGGTGTCAACTATTTTATCTAGTCATTGTAAAATTTTCTTTAATGCATACGATTTCCAGGCCTCACTTGCATGGCAAGGTAAATGCCGAGGCGTAGCCGTGCTGTTATAGTGAGCGGTGACCCTTAGTAATAAAGTCCCGTTGGCACCCTTTGGATACGGAAACCAAAAAAGTATAAAAGAAACCCTAAAAGATTAACAATGACTTTTAAGTAATAATTATAGGATAAGTTACCTACTTTTTCATACAAAGTCTATAGCTTAGAGTTGTGTTTAATCACCATCTAACCATTGTAAGCGATGCAAAGCCGAAGATATTAAGCACACAAAGCCCATAAGGGAACGGATCCCAAGTGCAGCTCTCGGAACATACCAGTAGGTGCTTGGCTCCAGATTTATCTGAATTCATGTAGCAGGAAATTGAAGATAAATTATTATTCTTACATCCTCTACCTTCTTTCACCCTTGGAAAAAATGGGATAGCGAGATCTCTCCATCGATATATCTGTTATATATACCTTTTCAGGAGTAGCCTGTGGCGGTGGTTTACCCTTCTCAGGCGATGGATCGGTAATTACAATGCATTCCTGCAAGTTGTGTAACTGATGTTCCCGGTAACGATCGTACAGAACATTGGCACGTCTCAGCACCTCCCACATGATTGGTCCACCTGCCACTGTCAACAGTTCCGATAGGACCATGGCTTGGGCTTCCTACGTCAAAAGAAATTGTCAACCTTAACGCAACTTTAAAAACGCTACATTCTACCTTAATGTAGCGTTTATTCGCTCAAAGAGCAGTTTGACTGGAGCAGTACCTCCATCTTACAGAATAACGTAGCCCAATAACTTTATGTTGTGTTCCTGCGCGTGAGTAAGGTTACGAGTGCTCATTGGGGACGGCGAAGGATAGGTAAGCGGTAACGCAGGCAGTATGAGGCACGAGTGGTGAGCACAGATACTTAGGTAGTAGTGGGGGCAAGCTCGCGCATGTGCACTTTTGGCCAAATTACAGTAGCCAAAATGACACGCAAGAATCCAATAGACGACGAGCATCGACTGATGAATCAATCGTGTGCAGCTCAGCGCTCCCCCTTCTTCATTCCGCCAAACAGACAAAAAAAATAACGACTGCGCAGGTGTCAATCCGTGCTGACGACTCCTGCCCCTTACTATACGCTTGTTTACTAACAAAAATATTTTTTATCCTACTATGATAGTTAGAGCTTGCGGTCTATTGAAACAACAGCAGTCGCGCGATTACTAGGAAAAGATTTAAGAATTTAAGCCCTTCCTTAATTCATGACTTTTAGATAAAGAATTGACGAGCAAATTGTCAAGTTTCTTATACCCGCTACGATAGTTTCTTCTTTTAACTATAGGTACCTACATCTGTTTCTTTTTGGATGGAGTCGCGAGTAGACTACTTCTAGGTAAACTATGATAATACTGACTGGTTCGAGTGTAAGAAACCAAACGCGATCGCTCTTCATAACCTGCGCCAGGGTGCCCACTGGTAAAGCTGTTCTGTTGTGATCAAGTGGCACTTGATCGTAACTAGTCCATATATTTTGCCTGTAACCAAGAAAACTAAACTTAAAACTCACCACAGAATCTGAACTATTGCCTTCCTCATCAATTTTCTTCCAACCGGTTATCAAGTGTACCTAGCTCTGTCGGAATACACTTAACTCTCTTGTATGAGTTTAAACGCAATTATACATTTTACGGAAGAAACTTACAAGTTTAATGGCGGCCTAAGAATACTTACATAACATTTCCTTTCATCACAAGCTGATTTGAAGACAAGCCAACCATGCTATGTTTAATGATACTTACTCACTAACTGATAGTAATGCATCCTTCGGGCGGCAATTCCATATAGATTTGAGGAGAAGAGATAGAGCCCAGGCGCTGCGGACATCCTCCAAAAGAGCAAGCACGTAACGTTTCTTATGGGCCCAAGATATGCGGGCAAACCAGTACTTAGTCGTTAGTAAATGCTTACTGAAACTAGATGCTTCTTCGGATGAATCGTCGTTTTCTAGAAATAAAAAAATTTATATAGTAACAAGACTTAGGACGAGATGGAAAATAATTTTAATTTTGGCGGTAAGAAGAAACGTGGGTGAAACCGCGTTGGACATCTAGTATTTTATAGAAAGCTGCGAATTTGGAGAAACAATTAACCTATTTAAGGCACAATATGGACAACATGTGATGACCCAACCTATCTAAGCTCGTTTCATATTACTTGTATCACTAAACTATCTAGCAAACTAGAAAAAACTATAAGTAGGTACCACAGGTCATATCTGATAAAATCAGATCATTTATTAGGTGTACTTGTTTTGTTATATCCGCAAAAGTAATTAATTGCATATTGATGAGGTTATAAAATTGAGAATACAAAATAATAAGGTAATATTAAATAACACTGTCAATATTATTCACCATAAAAACTTTTTCTTATGATAAAAGTAACACTGGCTTGTAGGAAATAATATGAATAAAAAAACTTATTAAAAAAAGTTACATTAAATTAGCACGCATGAATCTGAGAGCCGCATCGCGATTCACTCCGCATACTATTGTTGATTACGATCAATTTACTTGGTAAATCTAGCGACAGGGTCAATCTCACAATGGCCACTACACAGTTTAACGTTGATGTTCCACTTATAAATCTCTGTCGTGGCACTGTCATGTCAGTTAGCTGCCATGACGCGTGTGGACACGCGGACTCCACTACAAACAATTTTAATCAAACCAAATCCAAATAGCGCAAATTTTTTTCGGTTTATCTGCTTAATACTTTTAGCAGCAATTGTTGCTGCTGTCTATTTTATTGAGAAACCCAGTGACTCATTAGGCGACCCATCAGACCAGTACGTTGTAAAGAACATTCCAAAAGTCTACACCAGGTTAGAAGGCGTGGATCCTGAGGAACGAGACGTATTTCAAGGTTTCCGAACGTCATTTCTGCCACCAGAAGAGATCGTTCTAGCTCGTAGAAGATCGGATACGACAAGAGAGGTGTATGAAGGCAACGTGACCAGTGACATCCTGATATGGGGCAGTTCAGGCAAGGAACACGAGACCCCGACCAGGGTCAAGAGGATGAGTAATTTCACATTCACTTCCAAAGATTATGAGTAAGTTATTATTGTCTAAAGCCTGACAACAATTGATTATTATTACAAAATATGTGGGTTTTTTAGCTTATTGTTTGTATTATTTTAATGAAGTTTTAGTTTCTTCTTAATGGTTCGTTTAATACAAATAAATAGATACTTAAAGAATTAAGATACTCATATGTAGCTTAAATATTAACTGCCCCGCTCCCTTAATTATAGTTTTAACGTATTTAATGTTATATTTTACATGGATTTATGTAGCCAGGAAAAATCATCACGTCGCAATTATAAATACGAAGGTGATGAAGGTACTGAGAATGAAAGCGAGGTTGATGAGGAGTACGAGACTTCTGATGCCAGTGATCAGTACGAAGACGATATTGAAAGGTTGGTAAAGAATTTATAAAATAATGGCATAATTAATGTAATATTCTATTAATAAATATTATGTTTATCAGTGTAGTTCGCCCAGAAACTCATGTAGACCGTGGACCCTTGGATGATGTTGTGGAACAAGTCCGTGGTCAGCCAGAATTAGAAGAAGCAGAGATGGGTTCTGCAGCGCACATATTTAAGCCAACAAAATCTTATACAGGTAAGCATACTCTTTCATTTGGGTTTTAGAAGGTTACATTTATCTGTTCTAGGTACTCAGAATGCTGACATGGTAAATATAGTCGCTATATAAAACGATTTATTCAATTGACTTACTATACGAAATGAGTTAAGGTTACGAAAGTATCAATTATCTAAAAATATTTAATACAGGAATTCATGCATTTTGGAAAGGCCAAGGACATAGAGAAACTATAAGAAAAACCCAAGCAAACATAATGAAACAATATATGGACGCTGAAGCGGACCCGTGTCACGATTTTTATCAATACGCTTGTGGTAATTGGGCAAATCTTAACCCTATACCAGCTGATAAAGCCGGGTAAGTTTGATTAAAGGCATCATACATTTATATATTTATGAAATTTCAACTAATAATAAACTTATTTCTCAGCTACGACACATTTGAAATGCTCAGAGAAAATCTGGATACAGTTTTGAAGGACTTGCTAGAATTTAAATCCAATGAAAAAGTTCCTAGCATATTTCCAGGAACTCATCTATATTTAGAAGAAAACTTCCTTCTGAATATGAATCTTCACCTCAATACTGGTGACGATGTCTTAAATAATCTATTTTTAGATTCAATTGTTGCTCATTCAAGGGAAACACTGAACGACTCAGCGGTAGAAAGGAAAAAAAGTCAAATAATCAATCGTATTCGAAGATACTTAGACAAAAAATCTAGGCAAATAATTAAACCAATTTCTAATCTGAAACACAAAGTTCACAGGTATATTGACAAAAACTATAAACATAGAAATAGAGTCAAAAGATTTAACATACACAACATTGATGAGTCAAAGAAGAAGATAATTAAGAGAAAATTTATAATTAAGTCTAAAGAGCTAAGGTATGGTAGGAAATTACAAATGTATACAAAAACAAAGAAAAGAAAAGAAAGAGGAACATCTTTCGCAAAAAAGTATATGGATAATAAACTCAACGACAAAGATATTAATGACGCAGCACTGAAAGCAAGGTTTTTATTCAAATCGTGTATGAATTATGAAATTTTACAGAAGCGTGGTCACCAACCTCTTTTAGACTTATTGGACCTCCTAGGAGGCTGGCCTATACTCAATAACAGATGGAATGCGAGTAATTTTGATTGGCTTGAGTTAATGGCAAAATTGAGATTATATAATAATGATATTCTATTATCGGAATGGGTAGGTCCAGATATTAAGAACTCAGATGAATTTGTTATTCAGTTCGACCAGACAAGCCTAGGTATAATTTCTTCTTATTAATTTCTATAGCTACCTAAATGCATTGGTCACAATAAATTTGTATTTTCAGGTTTACCTACACGGGACTATTTTCTGCAATCCTCTAACAAAATATACTTGGATGCGTATAAAAACTATCTCATAAAAATAGCTTCTTTACTCGATGGAGATCCTAATCATGTTAGAAGAAGTGCTGATCAACTGATTGAATTCGAAATTAAGTAAGCTTGCAGGACTTACAATTTTATCAATGCAACATAATTTGTGTCATAAATAAAAGCTTATTATTCTCTCTAGGTTAGCTAAGATAACATCAGCGCCAGAGGACAGACGAAACGTATCAGAACTATACCGAAGGATGCCGCTTCGAAAGCTTGAGTTGCTTGTGCCAGAAGTCAAGTGGAGGCGATACTTGTGCATCGTGATGAACAGGACTTTAAATTCTAATGAAACTGTCGTGTTGTTTGCTCTAAGCTATGTCCGAGTATGTCTTTTTTTTAGTTTTTTTTTTTTTTTTTTTTTACTGTGTATAGGCCTGTGTTTGACCACAATCTCACTATGGTAAGTGATGATGTGGTCGAAGGTGGTAAGCACACAAAGCCTAGAAGGAACTGGCTCTCAAGTGCAGCTGACGGAACACACCGATAGGTGCTTGGCGACAGATTTTCAACTTGAGGGTGGTAGCCAGCCAGACGGGTACTACAAAGTACCCTACCACCGTGCTATGGTTTCCTCACGATGTTTTCCTACACCGAAAGCTCAAGCTCTTTGTAGGATTCGAACCCGGGACCTTCGTCTCGGTATCCGACGTCACTACCACTGAGCTATCATCGCCTTAAATTCAATTACAAATTACAATTTTATTACAAATTTATTTTCAAGTACAATTTCTTTCGACTCATTGAGCTAACAGCAAAGTTGCTTGTCGGGGTTGTTTAGTGCAAGTAAAATTTGTGTTACGACTTGTCCGGGTGAGCTGATCTTTTCTAGTAGTTACGCATTTTCCTGGTAACTTAGTATCGATATAAGGACATAAGAAATTATAATTCCTATTATTTTACCGATAAGTACTTTGATATAACTTATTTCGTCTCTCTCGGGGTCAATAAATATTTCTGTCATAAAGTCGAACCTTTTATTACCTTGCAGCATTTAGTTAAATTGATAGAGGAGACGGACCCGAGCACTTTGTCAAATTACCTGCTGTGGAGATTCGTCAGACACAGAGTCAACAACCTCGACGATAAATTTCAATCTGCGAAACAACAGTAAGTAATTCATATCATGTATAATGATAATGCAATCATTCTTTGCCTTTTTAATAATGCTTAAAGTACCGTTTTGAACCACTTCTAAGATTTAAAGAAAGTAAAATAAGCAGAATTAATAATTTAGAATTGGGACAAGATTGTTAATCAAAGATATGAGTCATAGGTATCTACAGAAGAAAATATTTTGCTCTACAATTTTAGATTCTACTTCATTCTATTCGGTCGAGAGCAAGCACCTCCAAGATGGAAGAACTGCATATCACAAGTAAATTCTAACATGGGAATGGCACTAGGTTCCATGTTTGTGAGGAAATATTTTGACGAAATGAGCAAGAACGACACTTTAACTATGACGACAGAAATACAACAGTCTTTCAGAGAATTGCTGCATTTGACAGATTGGATCGATGATACGACCAAAAATCTTGCAGCGCATAAAGTTGATGCAATGATGCTGAGAATAGGGTATCCAGATTTCATTCTTAATAAAAAAGAGTTGGACGACAGGTACATAGAAGTAATGATCCATCCGGATAAGTATTTTGAGAATATTTTAAATATACTTCAGCATTTAACGAAGATGGAGCAATCTCGGTAGGTTATGTTACGGTCAGCAACGTAAGTAGCTCAGCAGATCCAAAATTACAGAACACCTATGCACTAAAACTATCCATGATATAGACATTTTACTGTATCTTTCCATATTATAGTGTAAAGGTGTTTTTAAAGGATGTCTTCAGTTACTTATATTGCTGATTATCGTTGGATTTACTTATTAGGTGTAATTAAAACCTGAAAGTTTCGCTAACATTATTTCCAGTATTGGACAGCCAGTGAACAAGACCCTATGGAATACGGCACCAGCAGTAGTCAATGCATACTATAGTCGAAACAAGAATCAAATCATGTTTCCAGCTGGTATTCTGCAGCCACCATTTTACCACCGACACTTTCCACGCTCGCTCAACTATGGTGGTATTGGAGTTGTTATTGGTAATAATACATTGGTTAACCTTTTGCTATTTCACTTATAAAAAATCAAAACTATTTCGAATATTTGTTGGTGATCAACTATTGACTTTTTCAATAGCTTAATTCTCCATTTAATGTTTTGTTTGAACATAATTATCAAATTCAAAATCACTCTTTTACTATTTGCCACGCTGGTTCCACAGTTTTATTCTAAAAATAGAAGATCGCCAATTCTTTTTAATCAGGTCACGAGATAACCCATGGATTCGACGACAAAGGCAGACTATTTGACTGCGATGGCAACCTCCACCGCTGGTGGTCTGACTCCGCTATAGAAGCATTCCACCGCCGTGCTCAATGTCTCATTGATCAATATAGTCTGTATACCGTCTCCGAAGTGAACATGCAATTGGATGGTGTTAATACTCAGGTTAGAAAAAAACGTGTGTGTCAAGATAGGTGTTGCTAAATCAATATCTAGATATATCTATCGACATATGGGGAGAAGACAGTTCTTTCCCAAAATGCTGAATATTGTGATGATTACTGTTTTGTTTGTAAAATTCCTCCCAATCGTCCAATTTTAAGCTGTTACGAACGTATCTCATATACGTATCTCGTATGTCATATTTTCATAGTCTCTAGTTATTATTGACGCGGTAGCGTTTTCGGTGCCAAGCAAATCAATGCCATGCCGATGATACGCCGAAAGTGTCAGGATAAGGCCTCACTCACTCACTCACTGTATTGATTGTTTGTCAGGGTGAGAATATAGCAGACAATGGAGGCGTGAAGCAGGCATTCCGCGCGTATTTGCACTGGGTGCAGCGACATGGCACCCACGATGAGACCTTGCCAGGACTCAACCACACACACACTCAACTGTTTTTTCTCAACTTTGCACAGGTTGGTTTCAAGTTTTCAACTTGAGGTAGGTAGGTTTGGACAAGAGTTACTTTCTGTTAACGGAACTTATAACGGAAAGTTTATTTTGCATCCAAAAATGACATAAGCATGTCACGTGACTGCTGGATATAAAAACCATACAAAATTCGAAATTATTTATTCAAATAGACCATCGCAGGCACTTATGACTACCTAGTCTAGCTATACAACTCTAATGCCGGTTCGGGAGTTTGCATTTGCTGTGAAGAGCCGACAGTAAACTCAGTAATCACTATTTTCAAAACAAGCTTACAATCCTTACGAAATCCTGAATTCCGTATGTTATATATACTTAACGAGTAATATCGACCGTGTTAGATTTCTGCAAATTAGGTGGCCTTAAATGCTTTCTCCTTCTATCCTAGATGACAAAATTATCTATAATTCCAGGTGTGGTGTGGTGCAATGCGTCCAGAAGCAATGCGAAATAAACTAAAGACAGCGGTCCACTCGCCAGGTAGATTTCGAGTGATCGGAACTCTATCAAACTCTCACGACTTTGCGCGAGAGTTTCAATGTCCACCCGGATCACTTATGAACCCAACCCATAAGTGCAGTGTTTGGTAACGTTTTTGAACAAGGAAAGATTATTCACTCGAATAATTAGATAGGTAGATATGATACGTACATATAGACAATGTGGAGTCTACCGACCATATTTCAAGGCCGGAGGGAATAGGTTCCTTATGGGTAAGCGTGAAGCGTCTTCGTCCCTTATGGGCGGGTCATCAAGCCCATTTAAGTAAAAAAAAACTACCAACCTGATCTTCCAGCCGTATTTTGCTAAGAAGTAAATTATTAGAAAAACTATATAAACTCTATAGATACAGTAGGTAACTCTAACTCATACAGTAAAGTTGATTGAATTTTGAAAAGTAATTTCGAATAAAGGCGATATTCTCTGTCAGTTTGAAAAATGCATAGAGTTAGAATATTATAAAGTGATAGCGTTAACAACGTTTACGAAGTGATTTCAAAACTAAGGATAGGCCCACCGGAACATGTTGCAAAAAACGTCTTCATACAAGTACCTACACTTCATTCAAGTAAACTGACTTTTTAGGGCCAGCGTGTTGGTGCCATTTCGTCGCGCGGTTGGCCCGATGCTTACGCCAGTAATATATAAGTCAATGATATAGATGCATTCACAGATATATCGTACCTACACTAGTTGATTTACAGTCAGATAAAATGTCGATATGGATTCCTTGTCATTTGTTCTCGGTAAAAGTATCGATATAAAAAACCAGACAAGTGCGAGTCGGACTCACGCACCGAAGGTTCCATACTGACTTGTAGGTATGTCAATAGTTTGATCAGCACGAGAAATCGAGTCTCGAAGATTTTTTCATCTTTTTCCGATTATCTTTTTTTTAATTGTGATGCTACAAAACGGTTTTCTGATTTATTCCTTTAATTGTGCTACATTGCCTTGTTTCTTGGAAAATTTCATGATTCTAGGTCAACGGGTAGTACCCTACAGGTCTTGATTCCCTTGCGAGCATAAACGGCCATATCTTTTGATTGCGTTGACTGAGAAGTTTGATTTCACTGCTCCAAGGGATTGCAGATCTGAATATTTGATATTAATTTCAGCTTGTTAACTCCACGCGTTCCTGAGAAAAAGAGTCTTGACAGACGGACTGACGAACAGCAAAGTGATAACAGCTCCGATTTTTTTCTTTTAAGGTACGGAACCTTAAAATACGAGAAATTGGCATTCATTATATGTATTTTAGTCGTTCAAACAATGTACGCGCACTTCGTTTTAAGGCATTTTACCCGTACTCGTGCTCACGGCCTGCCTGTACAGTACAGTTGCTCTTTTAATATTCTAACTCTATGGAAAGATGAATATTCGATTTTTACCGGCATAGTTTCATTACCACGAAAGCTCATCAAAGGACATTCCATTAGTATCATGCATCTACGAGCTGCTACGAAGCTACGAGTAACCGTTTTCTTGTGGTCTTTCACTACCTATAACTAAAGGTGTATTTTTGGTATAAATTTTGAACAGTATTTAATCATATTTTTGTTAAATAAGTAATTTTACATTAATCTCAATTTACCTCAGTGTACCTATATTAATTTGTAAGCATTTACTTGGTAATTAAAATATTTTAATATGTATTTAATATCTTTATTCCCGCTTCATATGCAAGAATTGTTGTGAATTCCCTTTATAATTGTACTCAAGTTCAATCATAGTACGATTTTCAAACCTACGTTTACCTTGTTCTTCTATATTAGTTCAATTTAAAAAAATGTTACAATTGTTGTTTTGAGATATTTTAGAATAGAATAAATAAATAAATAATAATAATCCTGGGACATTCCTCACACGGTCATCTGATCCCAAAATAAGCAGAGCTTGTAGTACTATGGAAACCAAATAACTGATATAATACATATACTACTTTTTGTTTGTAAATACATACTTAAAATACATAATTACACCCAGACTCAGGACATACAGACATGTTCATGCACACAAATGCATGTCCTGGGTGGGAATCGAACCCACGCCTGCGGCGTGATAGGTGGGATCTTAAACAGAGTCTTAAGCAACCATGCCAGCTGGCCCGTCAAATAAAAAAATAAAAACAAGAATATAAAATAAAGTTTCGCCAAACTATCTTCATCGTCTTGGCAGTGAAATTTAATTAACTTGACGATCACAATAGATCTAGTCTGGTCACAGTGATACAAGCTCTGATACGCCTTGAAACAGCCACTTAACCAAAATAATAATAATCTTCATCGTCATTATCTTTTAACTCTTGTCATTATAAAATTAAATTTAACGCACATGATTTTAAGCCCTAACTTGGATGACAAGTTCTTCCTGTCGCTGCGACACGTCGCCTGCTGCAGCTGCATGCACTCGGCTACGAACTTGTTCCTATCATCATTGTACATTTGAAGATATATAGATATATATAATTTAGAGATACGGTCAGTAACATAAGTATTTACTATTTACAAAACAACTATACACTAACAGCCTTACTAATAAAAAGTTACACGCGGTGTACACATCTGTTATAGGATAATTGCTACTAATAAAAACATTTTTGACACAAAGCCTGTATACACGTGTTTTAGTTACCTAGGAAATTTACACAGGGCTTACACGGGCCAGGACCCTTGTTTAGTGTTTGTATAAGAACATTATGGCGGATTTCAATAGATCAGCTGTGTCTGACAATAAAGTGTTGTGTCCATTTACTACGGACCAGGCCAACCGCGCAACAAAATGACACCAACGCGCTGGCCCTAAAAAGTAATTTTAGGGCCAACGCGACTCAGTCGACTGCGGTCATACTGCGGTCCACGGAACAGTTCATTCGTTCATTGTTTGCTTATAATTGCCATAAAAATGCCTAGTTGCGTAGTGAAAGGCTTGTGTTTTATACTGGAGTTATGGATAAAATAAAACAAAAATTGACAATTTATTTGATTTTGATAACTTTATGCAAAATGTTCCGGTAGGTGTATCCTTAGTTTTGAAGTCATTGGCACAGCCATTTGCTTCGTTTGTTGACGTAACATTTGTAATTTGACAATGACGTTCTTCTTTCTTCTTCTTCTTTGGTTAAATGGCTACTGTAGCCATAAGCACAAGACAGTTTCGTTCAAAACCACCATTAGCTATTTGAATCTTTTTAAAAGTAATTTTATTGTTTAATTATTAAAATAAAAATAGTCTTAAGAAAAAGAAACCTGATTTTTATGATATGATTAATATTTTATATAATTATTTTTCAGTATCTTTTGGTGTTTTCACATTTTTCCCCATATTTTCTCCCGTATTTTGAAGTTAGATAGTTTTAGTTTCAAAACGTTCCTAAAAAGTTGCCAGTCGTTTTTGTTTTAACAAATAGATAACTATACAACGCTTACACACTGATTATTAGTAAAGGGAGTGTATAGCAACTGTGTAAGGCTTACACACTGCATAACTATACAGCTGTTAAACAACCGTGTTCCATATTTTTATTAGTAAGACGGTTTATCTTTCCAATTATTATGAATAGTTAGATATAGAGAGATAGATAACTCTTTAGCCATGTATTCACTGAGAAACATGTTTAAGGTACAAAGTTTCAGGCACAACACGTAGATGTTTACAGAAACAATATTTCGGGGTCTTGTAAATATTATGTAATGAATCTAGGCTTGTTTTGAAAAGAGTAATTGCTGAGTTTATTGCCGGCTCTTCTCAGCAAATGCAACATTCCTAACCGGTATTAGAGTATTAGAGTCAGACTTTTCATAAGTGCCTGCGAAGGTCTATTTGAATAAATGATTTTGAATTTTGGTCGTTCACATCTCACTACCGCAACAGTTTCACATGTTACAGAAACATATTTATTTTTATTTGTTTCAGAAACAGTGTTTATAAATTTTTTACCATTTCTTCCAGATTGGATGGAGAGGAAGGAAGATATAAATAAGTATATTCTTTCTATACACCCCCTTATTCATAAAACGTTATTAAACTAATATACTGTTCATAGGGTCTCGTAAATAACGTCACTCTATTGTCATTGTCAAATAATGTGACATTATTTACGTGACCATTTAATCAGTATATTAGTTAAATAGCGCTTTATGAGTAAGGGGGATAGTGTATAGGTGTTTTGTAAATAAATATCTGTATTTTCTTGTGTGGTAAAAACCAGATATACATGTAGGTATTAAAAGTTATAATTAATAACAGTGGCATATAAAAAAACATACCACACATGCACACTGAAGCTTTTATATGTATTGAAAATTTCAATGCATTAATATATTGAGTCTCTATAATATCTGCGAATGTGATTCACATACACACACTAATGATGACAATTGAATAATAATCAATGAATTACATTAGGGTTGGCAACAGTATTTTACAGGACGATTGGAACGTATAAAGTCACAGCTTCTACTTAATTTGGTAAAATACTAGTGACTCTGTGAGCTGTAGACCTCGCGAGTCTCGATAATTATATGAATTTTATCGTCGATTCAGTTTTTGAAAGAATCGGTTGAAAAATGAGCTTCCTTCCGCGGACGCTCAGACTGTGGAATGAGCTCCCCGCCGTGGTTTTCCCAATGGAGTACAGCATACAGGGTTCTTCAAAAGGGGTGTGAAGAGATTTCTGCAGGGTCGGCAACGCGCGCGTGATACCCCTGGTGTTGCAAGCGTCCATGGGCTACGGTAACCGCATGCCATCAGGCGGGCCGTATGCTTGTTTGCCAACTAGGTGGGATAAAAAAAAAAAAACAACTTGTAGAGGAACAGCGGGACATCCTTCGGACATGTGGACAGATATAAAGCATTTTTGTCCAAGCTGAAACGGAGACTCACTCGCTCGGTCAATTATGATGGTAGCTAAGGATCTATAACAAACAATTATAATAAATTTGTAATCAAATACAGAAGAGTATGTATAACACTGTTTTTAATTAGCTATACGAAAATAGCATTAGTATCTACCTACTTTTAACAGCAGATGTTGAGGATAGCCTGTTTAAACAAAAAGAAACAAACAGTATGCAATACAAACATTTTGTTTGCATTAGCTACGTAAACCGAAGAATACCAAGTACCTACTTGCTTACAAAAGGCGAATGTGTGTATGTTGCTACGTCTTTCTTTCACACAGCAACGGATTATTTGCAAAGAGATAGGTTATAAGCGGGAGAGGGAGAGTGACGTAGGACTTTGTCCCTCACACGCACTGGGTGTAACCGCAAGAACAGCTAGTGATTATTATTATTAAAGTTCCATAAGGAAACGAACATATTGCTAAGTCCGTAGTTAAGTCCGCGGAGTTCCTTTATTAATCCTCCAATTTATTAAAATAATTTATAATAAATTGGATCCCGTCAGAGGCAGCCCTAACTCACACGCAAGTCCGCTTCTGTCATGTCATACAAATATTGTGTATTGTTACGATACGCTTCAATACGCTATTTTAGGTGTACGCCGACGCTACTTTGAGTCGGACGTGTTTTCGGGCACTACAGATAACTGATAACATACCGGGGCCGGCTTATCACAAATAATAATAAAGGTAAGAACATTTTTTAACTTGATTTTACTAAATAGGTAGATAATGGATTATTTAGTAGGGATATTGTCTTTTGAATTCAAATAAATACTTACTTATTTTTATCTTTGGATTCGCTTGTTTGACCTTGACGTGACGAGGCAAAGGCAAGTGATGACGTGGTTGAATTAAATCGAACAAATACAGTTGGATACAAAATTATTTTAAGGTCCTTAATTAGACAGAGCTAAGTGCAAGCCGGTCTGCGGACGGATGGTTCTGTCTGTACGATAATAATAAAAATAATTTTAATTTTGTGATTCTGTAACTCCATTTTACAAGTAAATAACAATAATGATGATATTTGTTATTAAGGCCCAATTCTACCAATGTCCGATATTACTTATCCACGATATCAATATGGCTGCGTGAAAGAACTTATACTGGTTGGAGATTTCGAGATGGCATATTTTCCAAACCTGTGTTGAGTTATTCATGCCGAACAACTTTTACTATGGGACCAACACTGAATTCTCATTTTTTTTTTTTTACTTTTCATACAGTATGATCGAGCAAGGTTGACATTTACTATGGAAAGATAAAAAAATGAATTGAGAATTCACTATCGGTTCCATAGTAAAAGTTGTTCAGCATGACTAACCCAACATAGGTTGGAAGATAATGCTAGGTTGAAAATGATAAAAAAACAGGTCTCACCTTGAATTTAGAAGTCAGACACTTGTAAACATAAGCACTTGCACAACATATACATTGATGCACGGATGTATCTCTGATGACCAATTAGGTATATTATCATTAGGTATATAAATAGCAAACGAGTTAGGCTATTCCTAACATAATTATACCTATATGGTAAAGTTTACCCGTTGCCCCCTCAAGATCTAAAGTCGTTCCCAAGGTCACTCGAGGCATGTAAAAACGTCCTTAAATCGCTGTTTAAATAAAACATATGATCAACTATATTTAACTCGTTTGAATATTTCATTCACAGAACACGAAATAGCTGTTGAAATCCAAAATGGTGAAGGCAAAAAAGTACGTGGTCAAGAATTACTTCAAAGGTGTGCCAAAACGAGACGATTATGAAGTGGTGGAAGAAGAACTTCCCCCTCTAAAAGCTGGAGAACTTCTCGTCAAGACAGAATGGATCAGCGTGGATCCCTACTTACGCGCGTACAATATTCGCAACCCAGTACCTTATGACCAATTCAGTTACCAAATCGCTGTGGTTCAAGAAAGCAAGGACCCAAACTATCCAGTTGGGACTAAAGTAGTCTCGCACAAGGGTTGGAGTGACTACACAATCCTTAATCCCAGTGAAACCGTTGCCAGTCCTGGAGATAAGGTTTACAAACTGCCTGATTTACACGGCTTGTCCACTTCGCTTGGTGTCGGAGCCGTAGGTATGCCTGGTGCTACCGCTTACTTTGGATTTCTTGAACTCTGCAAACCCAAACCTGGTGAGACAGTAGTTGTAACAGGAGCAGCAGGCGCTGTTGGTTCCCTAGTGGGTCAGATTGCGAAGATCAAGGGCTGCAAGGTCATCGGTTTCGCTGGCTCAGATGATAAAGTGCAGTGGTTGGAAAAGGAGTTGGGATTCGACAAGGCTTTCAACTACAAGACCGTGAACATTGCTACCGCTCTCAAACAAGCTGCTCCAAATGGAGTAGACTGTTATTTCGACAATGTAGGCGGTGAAATTAGCAGCCAGATCATGTATCAGATGAACAACTTTGGAAGAGTTGCAGTATGCGGCAGCATCAGTTGTTATAACGACGATAGCAGCGAGTTACCCAAAGCGACTATAATTCAACCAGCTCTAGTATTCAAGCAGTTGAAAGTGGAAGGATTCTTGGTATGGCGATGGGCCGACAGGTGGCCAGAAGCATTTGCTGATATAGTTAAATGGATCAAGAGTGGGCAGATTAAGCCCAGGGAACACATAACCGAAGGTTTCGATAAATTGTTCGATGCACTTGTAGGTATGTTAGCCGGAGAAAATTCTGGTAAAGCGGTTGTCAAAGTTTAAAATGGATAGATAATGCTAAAAGAGCCAATAAAAACGAATGTATTCAATGTGTATTATTATTATTATTTTTAGGGTTCCGTACCTCAAAAGGAAAAACGGAACCCTTATAGGATCACTTTGTTGTCCGTCTGTCAAGACCCTTTTCCTCTTTTCACATCCGAGAATCATGAAGCTTTAATGAATTCGGCAGCGGATTCTATACTTAACTGGCTTGCCCATAATAAACTGTGCGCAAATATATCCAAAACCAGGTATATGAGTTTTAGGAATTATAGCAATAAAAAAGTTTTATATAATATTAAATGTAACGAGCAACCGATAGAGGCAACTGAGGTCTATAGATTTCTAGGTTTAATGATCGATGAGCATTGTAATTGGAAATGCCATGTAGACGCGGTTTGTAAAAAACTCAACCAATTTGTATTTGCTCTAAAGAGGCTTAAACGTGTTGTTAGCGAAAAGGCAGCATTAACAGCCTATCATGGATACGTAGCCTCCCCTCTACGGTATGGTCTGTTGTTGTGGGGCAACTCAACAGACATAAATAATGTGCTATTAGTACAAAAAAAAAGCATAAGGGCAATATGTGGCGTTAGCCCCTGGGAATCGTGTCGTCCACTCTTTAAGAGATTAAAATTATTAACGGTTACCAATATGTATATAATGCAAATGGCTATATTTGTTAAGGAGCATCCAGACATGTTTGAAACATTAGGCAAACATCAATTATATGCCAGAGACCCAAGCAGATTAAAAATGATCAGTTGTAAAAGTGCCTTATACCAAAAAAATTGTAGCGTAATGGCAATAAAATGTTTTAATAATATTCCAAAATGCATCAGGGAATTACAAATAAATTTATTTAAAATCAAATTATTTGACTGGCTGATAGAAAATTGTTTTTTAATTTCAAGGATAAATAGATATTAATATAGACATTTAAAATTAATAAATTGTATTTTGTGTTAATTGTATTTGTGACATCGTTTGTGTATTTAAATTGTTAATGTTTATTTTTAATTATTGATTGACTGTGTCATCAAATTTTTATATTATAATGTAGGTAGTAACCACTAATTATTTTTGTATGCCAGTAATTGGTGAAACATGTTGAGCCACATTATTATTGTACTACACCTATTTTGTACCATGTTTCAGACAAATAAATATTCTATTCTATTCTCAGAAACGCGTGGAGGTATCAAGCTGAATTCATATCAAAAATCTTTAGTTATAACCAAAGCAATCAAATGATACAGCCTCTTATGCTGCAAATTTTTGAAACTCGCAAGGGAATAAAATCCCTCAGAATCTTGAAATTTGGTAAGAAGCAACGTCTAATAGCACAGATAAAGGAAAAATTGCGAATAGAATAAATTTTTAGTTACTTACTTACTACCCCTTTCCTCATTAACGCGTAGAGGTATTAAATTTAAATTCATTTCAAATACTCAAGTCTATAGTACCTTTAAGCTGTACAGATAACAAGTTTGTATGGAACCCTCGGTGCACGAGTCCGACTCGCACTTTGCCGGTTTTTTTTTTTAATTACATCGGCTTGTGTTTGGCCACTGACCCGACTGTTTGACCCGTTTGTCTAACAATGTTGGTGGAGAAATATACAGTCAGATCATGTATCAGATGAACATCTATGGAACAGTTGCAGTTACTCTAACGACGATAGCAGCAAAATACCGAAAGTGACTATAGTTCAACCAGCTTTGGTATTCAAGCAGTTGAAAGTGGAAGGATTCTTGGTATGGCTATGGGCCGACAGGTGGCCAGAAGCGTTTACTGAGCTAGTCAAATGGATTAAAAGCGGACAGATTAAAACGAGAGATGTCACAGAGGGTTTTGATAACTATTCGATGCATCAGAGGAACGCTGGCTCAGAGTCACTCAGCGAGCTATGGAACAAGCTATGCTCGGAATTTCTCTACGTGACTGGGTCCGAAATGAGGACATTCGTAGGAGAACGAAAATGACGGACATAGCTCGTAGAGTTAGTAAGCTGAAGTGGAAATAGGCACGCTACATCGCTCGAAGAGCTGATATCCGATGGGGAAGAAAGGTTCTCGAGTTCGCGACCACGTATTAGAAAGCGCCGAGCGGGACGACCTCCCACCAGGTGGACTGACGACATGGTGAGAGTCGCTGGGTGCCGCTGGATGCAAGCGGTCGAGAACCGTTCGAAGTGGAAATCAATGGGGGAGGCCTATGTTCAGCGGTGGACATCCATGGGCTGATATGATGATGATGATGATGATCATGACATCGTGAACATGAATTCATTTTCCCTTTACTCTTAATCATACAATTTTAATCTGATAAAAAAAAACTTTGGTGACGAAAAATTAAAATATGCTTCATATAATAAAATCATATGCTATGTATTTATAAATAATTTCTAATGAAATCGGTAAAATAAGCACACAGTGCATATACATTTTAATTTACTAAACACACAATAAAAATAAAAAATACCTAAAAGATCGCCACAAAATAAAGGTACCTCGGAACCTCGCCAAGCCTCTAATACACATAGTTGCGTACTTCAACACTGTGGACGTCATCATTGCTCCATAAAGTCTCAACTTCATATTCAGAGTCTCGTGAAGTGTCAGTATGGTCTCGGCGGTCCCATCGTACTCGTACCACACGAGCTACTTCCAGCCATATGCGGGCTTCCAGCACTAGAAAGGCAAAAGCCTAGTTAATTAACTTAGTTAACGCTAAGAATCTGGCACTACGCTAGGCGCTTTGATAAGACATCCTAAGAGTGTAATCTATACAGGGTGGGTACGACAATACGACATTAAATGAAACCACGTATGCAAAAACTACTGAACGATTTGGATGAAAATTGGCACATATATTGGTGTATACGACATTAAATGAAAGAACGTAAAGTACTCATGTTTACGATCAACTTTTACTATGGGACCAAATTCGAAATCGCAAAAAAAATACAGCTTTTCATACATTTGTGCCGAGGAGACATGTACCTTTTGTATGAAAAGCAGTTTTTTATTTTTTGCGATTTCGAAGTTGGTCCGTTGTAAAAGTTGATCGTATACATGATTATTTTACGTTGTTTCATTTAATGTCGTATCCACCCGTATATGTGCCAATTTTCATCCAAATCCGTTCAGTAAGTAGTTTTGCATACATACACATTTATGATTTGACTTTTGGAATAATCGCGGGGTCTCTAAAAAAAACGCGGGTAAAGCATAGTTTCAGTAATAATTATACAATAGAATATAAGTACTTTTTTGTACACACCACCTAAGATAATTTATCCTTATCCTATTCAAACAGAGCTGCAAATTCGTGTAAAAGATAAGAAACAAAATGCGGGCGTACTTCTCGTATCAACTCTATCACAAAAGGATAAAGACGACAAACAGCATACGCGTACATTCTTCCATTAGTTCCTAATAGATACTCTGAGCTGATAGTTATCTATATACTTCATAGCATTTCATTCTCATTTTCATGATATCTATTGTATGTAGAATCCGTTTAGGATCCCGGGTCACCATGCATACTACAATTCTAGTCTCTAACTTATAGAAGAGCTAAGATACAACCACACTCACAAAAGAGAAAAGAGAATGCTGTCAAGAACAGCGGGTTGACATTTCCATTGACGACTGCCATGGTGTATAGAAGGGCTCCCGCTGTGGGTGCTTGGCGCAAGAACAACCCACGAAGAGCTGCGCCTAGCCACGGGAGAAATAGATACTCACTGAGTGGCGATTGCTGTAAAATAATATTTTTTTTCAATACATATCCAGGCTTGGCTTAGGGTCGGCAACGCGCGAGTGATACCCCTGGTGTTGCAAGCGTCCATAGGCTACGGTAACTGCTTAACATCAGGCGGGACGTACCTATGCTTGTTTGCCTTAGAGGTATACAAAAAAAGAAGGCTGGAAATAAAGGCAGGCGGACATATGCTGTGATGCTAGTTTACTCAAAAGAAGTACCTGTGGTCTGAACCTAACTGTACGAACTATAATAGGAAATTTTTGTTGTCCTACGAATGTCCTCGTAGTAGGAAAATTCCGAGCATAACTCGTTCAATAGTTCGCTGAGATTTTACTTTAGATCTAAATAATTCTTTACATAATATAAGATAGTTATTTTCGCAGTAGGTATCTACTTTTAATTTTTGAGATAGGCGGTTAATGCACAGTACCTATCTATTACAATCCATAATACTGTGATAACATTTTCGGCAAGAGTTATTCAATATTGAAGAGTCATGCATCCTATCTATATACTATAGATAGGATGCATGACTAAAATAATGAATAAATGATCTACTAGAAACACCTAAAATTCAAAAATATGTATGCATCCACAATTTATTTTCTAAAAGTATGTAGGTATCAAAGTCCAAACACACTATGTATGTACCTACCTAGAGTCATGCATCCTATCTACAGTATATAGATAGGATGCATGACTCTTCAATATTGAATAACTCTTGCCGAAAATGTTATCATCATATCATATCATATTGTGGATGCATACATATTTTTGAATTTTAGGTGTTTCTAGTAGATCATTTATTCATTATTTTACGCTTTTAAGTATACGTATTTTTTTTAAATAAATTACCTAAAAAGTTTGCATTTTTGTGTCATCAATGATTATTATTTTACCTTTCTTCAATAGTACCCTAAGAATTTACTACTTGATGTAGGTACTTACCTCTACATAATATGAAAGATTCGCCATTTACAAAGTTGTGAAAAAAAAACGTTTATCCAAAAAAACCGGCCAAGTGCGAGTCAGACTCACGCACCGAGGGTTCCGTACAAACCTGTAGGTATATAAGTAAATGGTAGTATAGACCTGAGTATTTGATATTAATTTCAATTTATGACCTATTAAAAAAAAACTACTTACTAGATCTCGTTCAAACCAATTTTCAGTGGAAGTTTGCACCGTAATGTACATCATATATTTTTTATAGATTTATCATTCTCTTATTTTAGAAGTTACAGGGGGGGGGACACACATTTTACCACTTTGGAAGTGTCTCTCGCGCAAACTATTCACTTTAGAAAATAAACCGGCCAAGTGCGAGTCAGACTCGCGCACCGAGGGTTCCGTACAAACCTGTAGGTATATAAGTAAATGGTAGTATAGACCTGAGTATTTGATATTAATTTCAATTTATGACCTATTAAAAAAAAACTACTTACTAGATCTCGTTCAAACCAATTTTCAGTGGAAGTTTGCACCGTAATGTACATCATATATTTTTTATAGATTTATCATTCTCTTATTTTAGAAGTTACAGGGGGGGGGACACACATTTTACCACTTTGGAAGTGTCTTTCGCGTAAACTATTCAGTTTAGAAAAAAATGATATTAGAAACCTCAATATCATTTTTGAAGACCTATCCATAGACACCCCACACTTATGGATTTGATGAAAAAAAAAATTTTGATTTTCAGTTCTAAGTATGGGGAACCCCCAAAATTTATTGTTTTTTTTCTATTTTTGTGTAAAAATCTTAATGCGGTTCACAGAATACATCTACTTACCAAGTTTCAACATTATAGTTCTTATAGTTTCGGAAATAAATGGCTGTGACATACACGGACAGACAGACAGACAGACAGACAGACAGACAGACAGACAGACAGACAGACAGACAGACATGACGAATCTATAAGGGTTCCGTTTTTTGCCATTTGGCTACGGAACCCTAAAAATGATATTAGAAACCTCAATATCATTTTTGAAGACCTATCCATAGACACCCCACACTTATGGGTTTGATGAAAAAAAAAAATTTGAGTTTCAGTTCTAAGTATGGGGAACCCCCAAAATTTATTGTTTTTTTTCTATTTTTGTGTAAAAATCTTAATGCGGTTCACAGAATACATCTACTTACCAAGTTTCAACATTATAGTTCTTATAGTTTCGGAAATAAATGGCTGTGACATACACGGACAGACAGACATGACGAATCTATAAGGGTTCCGTTTTTTGCCATTTGGCTACGGAACCCTAAAAAAGGTTTATATTACAGTCTAGTAATAAAATAAATTTTCTAAAATCAAAACATGTGGCTACTCTATACGTAGGTATACAGTATAGGACAGATAAACATTTAACGATGATAACATAATTGACGTTATTCCACAAGTTGACGTTATCGATCAGTCTGTTAGTAAGTATTCGATAATAAGCCGACATAATGGTGAAGGCAAGGAAATACGTTGTAAAAAGGCAATTCCAAGGAGTTCCGAAACGAGAAGACTATGAAATTGTGGAGAGTGATTTACCACCTATCAATAATGGAGAGATACTTGTCAAAGTGGAATGGGTGAGTGTAGATCCGTATCAAAGAGCTTACAATTCACGATACCCCGTGCCATACGACCAGTTTGGCTTCCAAGTTGGTCTCGTCGAAGATTCAAAGGACCCAAGATACCCTGTCGGAACGAGAGTAGTATCACATAAAGGCTGGCGCGACTACGTCATCATTAATACCGGTATTGCAAATGGCCTCGATAGGGTTTACAAACTGCCTGATTTAAAAGGTGTATCACCTTCATTTGGTGTTGGCGCGGTGGGTATGCCTGGAGCTACTGCGTACTTTGGCCTTCTAGAACTGTGTAGACCACAAGCCGGTGAAACAGTCGTTGTTACGGGAGCCGCCGGCGGTGTAGGCTCAATAGTGGGACAAATAGCAAAGATCAAAGGCTGCAAAGTCATCGGCTTCGCTGGTTCGGACGACAAAGTGGATTGGCTTGAGAATGAACTTGGTTTCGATAAAGCGTTCAATTACAAAACTGTGGATATAGCTGCGGTGCTTAAAGAAGCTGCTCCGAACGGAATCGATTGCTACTTTGACAATGTCGGCGGAGAGATTAGTACCATTATTATGAGTCAGATGAACTTGTTTGGAAGAGTTGCAGTTTGCGGCAGCATCAGTTCCTACAATGACGATCCCAGTGAGTTACCTAAAGCAACTATAGCACAACCCGTTGTAGTACCGAAACAGTTATCAGTTGAAGGTTTCTTGGTAACTCGATGGCTGGACAGATGGTCGGAGGCTTTGACGGAGCTAGCGAAGTGGGTGAAGAGCGGACAATTGAAGGTCCGGGAACATGTGACGGAGGGTTTCGATAATATCTTTGATGCGTTCATTGGTATGTTGGCGGGTGATAACATTGGCAAGGCCGTTGTGAAAATATAGTTCCAGTTTGTGAAAATAAAACATAGTTGTAGTTTTATTATCCACTAGCTGGCCCAGCGCGACTTCGTTCGCATGGTTTTCGCTTACTGTACCCTACCCTTTTTTAGTTATTCTGCTATTAGGGGCGGAGACAAATTCAATAAATCATGTAAATCGTTCCAACCGTTCTCGAGTTATAAGTGTTCGAACAAACCCGACTTTGTTTTATATATTAAGACTAGCAGACCCCCGCGGTTTCACCCGCGTACGGTTTCAATTTTCCGCTTCGAAAACCAATGCACGCCACTGATTATTAGACACAACAAATCAAACACAGATATTTTTACAAATTAAAACTAAAACCATAGAAATAAATATACCTAGAAAGAACGTCGCCATACTACACTAATATACAAAACAGGCCAACTTTTATAGGCTGCTGCGCGTAACAGCTACGTTTTACGCTCCCTCTGCGTCATTCTGCTTGTCATAATGACGTTCATAATGATAGTAGTTGTTAAAATATTCCAATTAAAATCGTGAGAAATTTAAATATTGATCATTATTTTGCATTTTTATTTGATTTAGCCCCTAACAGTTAGAGCGTATTTTTATCGACGCGTGCACAGCTGCGACTCTCTATCTGGATGTATCCTTAATCAAATACTAAAACCTATATTATACCTACACCAAAAAACGAACACAAATCTTATTTAATTATTATAACAACAAATGAGAAAGATATTAAATTAACTACACTCAAAATATTCTAATGAAATACAGAAAATGTACTTTTTTTTTTGGCGTCACACGGGTGTGTATTTTGCCAATTTCCAGTTATATTATATAAGTTCTAGTCACAATAAATCACTTTCACATAGTCCTCAACTCATGCAGTCAGTCACCGTCCATAAAAGTCTTGTTATACCTACAGTGGTGGTCATGTACTAAAACTCTTCACGGACTTTTGAAAAGACACGATACACATAATTCATTTCATTTCACTTCACTGGTGCAAATGGATTGATCTTTATTGGATAAAATACCACCGATAATATGCAATAAAACTCAAAATACACGAATTTATGTATATAAAAATTTAAACGCAACGTCACTCTGCTAGTTCCCGCCAAAAACTCCGAGAAAATGAACTTCCAAACAAATTTCGAATTCTAATCCGATTTAAATATTCTTTTATATTTGACATTCCAATTTTAAAGAGCATTTCAGTTTCCAGAACAAAAGGCAGATTGAGCGCGCGAAACACGGGCCAAAAAAAGCAATTAGGTACAAATTGAAAAACACATACCTGGTATTCGCTTTTGAATTTGTATTTGCTATGTTTAAAATCTGCTGTATGCTAATTTATTTAAAAGAAAGTGTTTTTCGTTAAATAAAGTTTTTTAAACAAAGCAAATACAAATTCAATAAAGAATACCAGGTAAATTCCGATTTACTTACACGTAGGAAGAAATGAGTAATAAGTAGGTACGTTAAGGTATTAACGTACCTACTTATTACTCATTTCTTTAATCTATTATTATCTATAAATACTTATAAATCGCTTATCTCGTCTGGTACCAGACGAGATAAGCGGTTTATAGAAATCAGACGCAGATATAATTACAGATTGTGTGATTACTTTAAAATACCTGATAATACATAAATAAAAAATACAAGTATAAGAATACACAACTCAAAGTGTAGCCCATACCACAGATTACTAAACAGTTATGCCCATACCTACGTATTTTTAGGGTTCCGTAGCCAAATGGTAAAAAACGGAACCCTTATAGATTCGTCATGTCTGTCTGTCTGTCTGTCAGTGGCGTGCATTGGTTTTCGGACTAGGTAGGCAGAAGAAATCATGGCCATACACGCCTAAATATGCCTCTTAGATAGATCATATTATATGACCAGATTCGTAAAATTGTTTAGGTCAGCGTATTATTCCACACACATTTGGTATTCATTAGCAAACAAAATACATAATAACAGAATAATAGATTCAAATAACAGCACTCAGATAGCCAACATAATATTCTGTCTATGATTTTTACCTTTGTTTTCAATCCATGAATGTTTTGTAGTTGGTCTACAGCAAGTTACCTACTATTTTCAACAAACGAAAACTGTCTAAAGGACTAATTTATCGATACATTTTGCATCTTCACCACAAAATTTCTTAATTTCACACAGATAGGTTTCGAGATAGGATAACAACATTGCATGCAATGCCAGCCAAACCATAAACAAACCAATACAAATAAATTGCGAAGTTATATTTGAGTTGCACTAATGTTGGTAAACTGTAGTATTTTTAATTTGGATGGGTTACTTTGTTTACAACAGAGTAGGTAAGGTTACTTTTGGTCCATAAATCGCGAATGTTAAATGTCAGTATGCTACGCATAGCAAAAGCATGATTTATACTTTCGTCGCATTATCTTAAAGAAGTGTGTGTATGTGTATGAATATGCCGAAATCGTTTTAGTGTGCGTGAATTTGAGAGGCGAACGAAGGAGTGCCTGCGCGGCAAAGTTTGAAATTACGTATTGAATGTTAGGTTAAAAATTTTATTTAAAATTATTATGAGTTTAATTGAAACAAAATTTTATTTTATTGAATCTTATGAGGTAGGCATTGCTTATTTGCCTATATGGAATGCACGCCACTGCTGTCTGTCTGTCTGTCTGTCCGTCCGTATGTCATTTATTTCCGAAACTATAAGAACTAAAATGTTGAAACTTGGTAAGTAGATGTATTTTGTGAACCGCATTAAGATTTTCACACAAAAATAGAAAAAAAAACAATAAATTTTGGGGGTTCCCCATACTTAGAACTGAAACTCAAATTTTTTTTTTCATGAAATCCATAAGTGTGGGGTGTCTATTAGGGTGTCCCGTCCATGTATGAGAAATATTTTTTTTCGTGCTACACTATCGCAAGGGGTATCGAAATTTGCGTAATTTTACACAGATTACGAAAAACATAGAAAAATTAGAATTGCGTATCATCTTGAGGGCTCTACCGGACTTTGTAGTTTTGTAAATTTTACGTTTTTAGTGACCTAAGCCGTATGTCTAAAATAATATAAAAATCAAGTTTAAAAGGTATTTTATTATTGAAATTAACGAAAAAAAGAACAAAAAAAATTAAAAAAAACCCTATATTAATTATAATCAATGTTAAAAACAGAATTTACACTTATTTTTGTATCGAAAATTTGGCATTTGTGCTCGAGATTTTCATCTAATAAAGCCATCTCTAAAAGTAGCTTTGTGAGGCTTACGTTACCATTAATACATCTTTCTAATACGATTACGTGTGACAAGGATAGTCCAAATTTTCCAAGCTCAAATTTTATGCCATGATTTGAAGGTCCCCCATTAGAAATATGTCGAAGAACCGGTAGTGCTGATTAATTTCGGTGTAATCTATAGGAGAGAAGTTATTTTTTGGTAGTTCTTTGGTAATCCTCGGCTTAGATAAGTGTAGTGGTTTATTTTTCGAAATGCCAGCTGCGGAATGTGGTCTCTATCATCAAACAATATACCCACAAGTAGGATTTCCAGGCAAAAAGTATTTCTTTTGATATCAGAATTTAACACAATTTAGCTGAGATTTTATTTATTGAGTTTGATTAATCCAGCCGTTCCTTTCATTTCAGCACCGCTTATAACCATTTTCACATGTATATAATTTAAATGAAGTGCATTTAAAAGCAGAAACGTCTAAAAGCTTCTCATATGTCACCAAAAACACTTCAGTTAGTTTTCAAACTATAATTTCGTTTGCTTTTGGGGAATCTTTTCAAATTGAGGTACTTCTAAAAATAGGATTTCAGTAATTTAATAACTCATTCCTCAGTTACGATTGGAATCGAAAAATCCAAAAGTAACTTATTCAGTTTAGGCCCTGATAAGGCACTTATGAATGTTACAGTTGACTCTACCAACGACTTAAACTTAGAAGACTCCGGCAAGAAACTCAGTATAAATAATCACATATATATCTGACTTGGAGGGACCCTTACCATTATACTTCAATTTTAGTTCGTTCTAGACAAATAAAATAAATTTAATGACGTCCCTTATAATTTTTAGCTGCCGATGGTAAGTTATTTGTAGGTATGGTCCCAATATAGTACAATATAATAGACTCGCTACGCCTAAAAATCATTATTAAACCTGCTACTAACACTGTAACAATCGCAACTGTACTTTTATAGCATAAAATTTACTTTGGCTACGAAAAAAAACACTCGCGAGTCAAGTCAAGAAAGCCCTCGAAACAAGTTGTAAATTGAGGGATTTTGCAGATTGAAATATATCAATTCGAAGTCACTGGTAAAGAGTTATTGCATGCAAATCAAAACGTCGTGTATGTATTACAATTAAATATAACAAAAAGTTAATATTTTTTGATATTTAGTTTGGTAGCCGAAATTAAAGGATAGCGAAATATTACCATAAAAATGAAAATTTTTCAAAACTTTGAAGATCGGTAGAACCCTAAAGATATAGATTTAAAAAAAATAAAAAATTACTTTGGTAATCTACGATCAATTACACAAGTTTCGAGAGGTCTTGGGTTAAGGAAAACCAAAAAAAAATATGTCGGGACACCCGTCTATGGATAGGTCTTCAAAAATGATATTGAGGTTTCTAATATTTTTTTTTCTAAACTGAATAGTTTGCGCGAGAGACACTTCCAAAGTGGTAAAATGTAACTATAACTTCTAAAATAACAGAATGATTAATCTATAATAAATATATGTACATTACGGTGCAAACTTCCACCGAAAATTGGTTTGAACGAGATCAAGTAAGTAGTTTTTTTTTAATACCTACGTCATAAATGGAAATTAATATCAAATACTTAGGTCTATACTACCATTTACTTATATACCTACAGGTTTGTACGGAACCCTCGGTACGTGAGTCTGACTCGCACTTGGCCGGTTTTTTTGTTATTTGGATAGGTTTCATAAGTCCCTACCTGATTGCTCTGATTAAACTTTGTTATTTGTCTTTCATAATAACAATTTATTTTACTGTTTAGAATTATTAATCTATCTATATATATAAAATGCTTTGTCCTGAATGACTGACTGACAATCAACGCACAGCCTAAACCGCTGATCGTAGAGACCTGAAACTTGGAGGGTCTGTTCTTTGTATGACGTAGGCATCAGATAAGAAAGGATTTTCCGAAATTCTACCCCTAAGGGGGTGAAAAACGGGGGCAAAGTTTGTATGGGACAACGTGATTCCTTGGTCCGATCTACTTCAAATTTTGCATAAACCTTGCATCAATTCTGTTAAGGAATAACAGAATTGATGCAAGACGAGTTTCGTATTTTAATGAAAATCATCGCCTAACGGGGTCAAAAAGGGGAAGAAAGTTATTTTAGGGGTGATTTTCATCGAAGTTGATATCAAAACTCCTTAGTACTTTTGATTTAAATAACATTTTTTATTTTGACACATGTTTGAAATCCCAATCCGATTTTCACAGATTACAGAATAAGGCAGATGGAGCGAACGGAACACGGGAGCGAGGCCAAAAAAAGCAAATACAAAATTGAAAAACACATACCTGGTATTCGCTTTTGAATTTGTATTTGCTATGTTTAAAATCTGCTGTATGCTAATTTATTTAAAAGAAAGTGTTTTTCGTTAAATAAAGTTTTTTAAACAAAGCAAATACAAATTCAATAAAGAATACCAGGTAGGTATGTGTTTTTCAATTTTGTATTTGCTTTTTTTGGCCTCGCTCCCGTGTTCCGTTCGCTCCATCTGCCTTATTCTGTAATCTGTGAAAATCGGATTGGGATTTCAAACATGTGTCAAAATAAAAAATGTTATTTAAATCAAAAGTACTAAGGAGTTTTGATATCAACTTCGATGAAAATCACCCCTAAAATAACTTTCTTCCCCTTTTTGACCCCGTTAGGCGATGATTTTCATTAAAATACGAAACTCGTCTTGCATCAATTCTGTTATTCCTTAACAGAATTGATGCAAGGTTTATGCAAAATTTGAAGTAGATCGGACCAAGGAATCACGTTGTCCCATACAAACTTTGCCCCCGTTTTTCACCCCCTTAGGGGTAGAATTTCGGAAAATCCTTTCTTATCTGATGCCTACGTCATACAAAGAACAGACCCTCCAAGTTTCAGGTCTCTACGATCAGCGGTTTAGGCTGTGCGTTGATTGTCAGTCAGTCATTCAGGACAAAGCATTTTATATATATAGATAGATTAATAATTCTAAACAGTAAAATAAATTGTTATTATGAAAGACAAATAACAAAGTTTAATCAGAGCAATCAGGTAGGGACTTATGAAACCTATCCAAATAACAAAAAAACCGGCCAAGTGCGAGTCAGACTCACGTACCGAGGGTTCCGTACAAACCTGTAGGTATATAAGTAAATGGTAGTATAGACCTAAGTATTTGATATTAATTTCCATTTATGACGTAGGTATTAAAAAAAAACTACTTACTTGATCTCGTTCAAACCAATTTTCGGTGGAAGTTTGCACCGTAATGTACATATATTTATTATAGATTAATCATTCTGTTATTTTAGAAGTTATAGTTACATTTTACCACTTTGGAAGTGTCTCTCGCGCAAACTATTCAGTTTAGAAAAAAAAATATTAGAAACCTCAATATCATTTTTGAAGACCTATCCATAGACACCCCACACTTATGGATTTCATGAAAAAAAAAATTTGAGTTTCAGTTCTAAGTATGGGGAACCCCCAAAATTTATTGTTTTTTTTTCTATTTTTGTGTGAAAATCTTAATGCGGTTCACAAAATACATCTACTTACCAAGTTTCAACATTTTAGTTCTTATAGTTTCGGAAATAAATGACATACGGACGGACAGACAGACAGACAGACAGCAGTGGCGTGCATTCCATATAGGCAAATAAGCAATGCCTACCTCATAAGATTCAATAAAATAAAATTTTGTTTCAATTAAACTCATAATAATTTTAAATAAAATTTTTAACCTAACATTCAATACGTAATTTCAAACTTTGCCGCGCAGGCACTCCTTCGTTCGCCTCTCAAATTCACGCACACTAAAACGATTTCGGCATATTCATACACATACACACACTTCTTTAAGATAATGCGACGAAAGTATAAATCATGCTTTTGCTATGCGTAGCATACTGACATTTAACATTCGCGATTTATGGACCAAAAGTAACCTTACCTACTCTGTTGTAAACAAAGTAACCCATCCAAATTAAAAATACTACAGTTTACCAACATTAGTGCAACTCAAATATAACTTCGCAATTTATTTGTATTGGTTTGTTTATGGTTTGGCTGGCATTGCATGCAATGTTGTTATCCTATCTCGAAACCTATCTGTGTGAAATTAAGAAATTTTGTGGTGAAGATGCAAAATGTATCGATAAATTAGTCCTTTAGACAGTTTTCGTTTGTTGAAAATAGTAGGTAACTTGCTGTAGACCAACTACAAAACATTCATGGATTGAAAACAAAGGTAAAAATCATAGACAGAATATTATGTTGGCTATCTGAGTGCTGTTATTTGAATCTATTATTCTGTTATTATGTATTTTGTTTGCTAATGAATACCAAATGTGTGTGGAATAATACGCTGACCTAAACAATTTTACGAATCTGGTCATATAATATGATCTATCTAAGAGGCATATTTAGGCGTGTATGGCCATGATTTCTTCTGCCTACCTAGTCCGAAAACCAATGCACGCCACTGACAGACAGACAGACAGACATGACGAATCTATAAGGGTTCCGTTTTTTACCATTTGGCTACGGAACCCTAAAAATACGTAGGTATGGGCATAACTGTTTAGTAATCTGTGGTATGGGCTACACTTTGAGTTGTGTATTCTTATACTTGTATTTTTTATTTATGTATTATCAGGTATTTTAAAGTAATCACACAATCTGTAATTATATCTGCGTCTGATTTCTATAAACCGCTTATCTCGTCTGGTACCAGACGAGATAAGCGATTTATAAGTATTTATAGATAATAATAGATTAAAGAAATGAGTAATAAGTAGGTACGTTAATACCTTAACGTACCTACTTATTACTCATTTCTTCCTACGTGTAAGTAAATCGGAATTTAAGAATTTGAGGGTACAATATCTCTCCTTGCCACATTAAGGCCTTTATTCAAGTATTGAGTCGAGATTAAAACACTTAAATATGGAACCTGCACCAATTAGGTTTATTTTCGATTAACACGATCTATTCTTGACACTTGATCTGAGTTTTGATGTCGTTCTATGATACAGGCTTAAGTAGGTTTGTCTCTTTTAGGCACAAAGATGTGGGACACGCTGTCAAAAGTGACCTATTGTGGTAGCTCTAGTTTATGTAAGTATAAAAAAGTAGAAGTGCCTACCTAATAATACTGATAGTGCTAATTTGTAATCCGTTACGTACCACATGTGAAGAGCTCAATATTAGTAGACAGCTAATTAGTACAACGAGGGTATCTGAAGCTTCCACGCACCACATTACCCCTGGAAATTAATAAAGTTTTTTTTTAAATGACCGAAAAGGTGGTATGCAATCAAAGCCTAGAAAGAACGGGCTCTCAAGTGCAGCTGTCGGAACACACAGATAGGTGCTTGGCGACAGATTGCCAATTTGAGGGTGGTAGCCAACCAGGTGGTTACTACACAAAGTCCTACCACCGTGCTATGGTTTCCTCGCGATGTTTTCCTATACCGAAAGCTTAAGCTCATCGTAGGATTCGAACCCGGTACCTTCGTCTTGGCTTCCGTCGTCACTACCACTAAGCTATCATCGCCTTATTCCATTCGTCGGATATACCAGGTTTTGTAGTGGGCATGGATTACCAGATTCTAAGTAGGTAGTAGTAGTACCTATAATTTTGCGAAAAACGCTCAATGGAGTCTCGATGCCGATTTTGATCAAAACTAAATCTGTATAGGTAAGTACTTGGATTTTGTTTGTGTTTAGGTGTGATGAGGTAGAATACATCAATCTGAGTAATCCTCCTCACGCACAGCGTTCTGTATTTGTATAGGTAAGTACTTGGATTTTGTTTGTGTTTAGGTGTGATGAGGTAGAATACATCAATCTGAGTAATCCTCCTCACGCACAGCGTTCTGTAGTTATATATTATGATGTGCAACTGTTTCGTCATCTGCACTCTTGTTAGATCCTACGGGATGCTCCCCTACCCACCTGGTATGGCTTGAAGATTGAAGAGCTAGTCTGTGGGAAAACTGTTTGCAAACTAAATTTGGAAATAAGAACCGCAGAATCTAAGAATTGCTAGATACCTGGGGCTAACAACTGTACCTATAGTAAGGGGCACGAGTAGTGAGCACCGATTGACACCTGCGCAGTAGTTTTTAGTAATTTTTCGGTCTGTTTGGCGGAATGAAGAAGGGGGGAGCGCCGAGCTGCACACGATTGGTTCGTCAGTCAATGTTCGTCATCTATTGGATTCTTGCGTGGCTACTGTGATTTGGCTAAAAGTATACATGCACGAGCCTGCCCCCACTACTGCCTATCTGTGCTCCCTATTCGTTCCTCATACTGAGTTATACCCATAGTATCATCATAGTTCATTTCATTTTTTCTTCACAGTTTGAAGTGCTGCTCGCTCAGACATTTCAACTATATTTAATACTCACTCGATACATCAATGTCATCTATGTAAAGTCTCTCTTCTCTACTCATTATCATGAAATGCAGATCATGTGGCAACGGTTCGTCATTCAACGTTACTACTTCAAACTTCACATTACAGGCTATCCCTAGTAGTAAGCATACTGCAGCCATGAAAGTCGCAGACAGCGTGGCCTTTGTTGCTCTGACGTGTAACTTCTCTGCATGTGCGAAAGTCTTACGCCTTACGTATTCGAAACTGGTATCCATATAATCAATAAACGCACCTATTATTGGTATTGTTGATTTGGAGTAGGTCATGTGGTTCGGTAGATTTTGAGTGTCCCCGGACATTTTTGGGGAACCAAATTAATTTGTTGCATATAAAAAATTCTGATTCATTGGCAATGCTTGATTTGACAGACAACTGTCAGAAATACGTATTTTCCACAGGTCTTCTCCTATATTGTACATCTTTCAGTCATCATAGAGTTCTCACTCTCAGTGCCTAATTGGTTTTGCAAAAATTAGAGTTTTGGGGATGTTTCCCCTGGACTAAGTCAAGCTAACGAGTATACGTTAGTAGGGTATACTGATGTGTACTCGTTAGGTATAACAACGATTTCGTTTAGAATGTAACCAACAACTAACTGCTGAAAAGTGCTTGCATATCTGTAAGGGTCAGTTCAGACAGAACCGAAAAATGCCCGAGCAATTTACCGACTCTATTGAAAATAGGACCGTATTACCACAGCCTTTTTTTTTATTAGCATGGTAATCCTCATAGGATCCCCGACCGTCCTGGGGGGAGCGGCCACGTTATGCCGGACTTTTACCGGCTAAAATCCCACGGTGGTCGCCATCTACGCTACACAGGGGGGCGAGACCGCACACCCCTCCAGCGCGGCGCTGAGATAGCCCGTCCCGGGTGAAGTCTGACACCTCCCCCCAGCACCCTCGCTATGCTATCGCACGATGAGTCGTGACCGAAAAGACCTATCGTCCCACTCGGTATTACCAAAGCCTACAGAGACCGAGTCACGAGCTATTGCGAGCCTACTACGCCGATATTCATAAAAGTTTCTACTTTAGGCTATAGCAATACGCTCCTATGCCTGAAACGGTTATTAGACTCCTAGAATTACGCTTTCCACTATAACTTTCTGTGTAGTAACTTATACTAGTAAATACAAATAAAACAAGAATAATTAGCAAAATTAATTTAATTATCTCTCAGTCTGAGATTATAATAAGTTTGCAACATAAAATAACAATAACTAAAGAACTTAAAAATATTGTTGCTTAAACTACATTAAGATTTACTTACCTACGGCGGTTATTCTTTAGACACAAGTTTAAAGTACCTCGGTCATTTCAGCAGGAGTCAAAGGTGTTGCTTATGTGATTTCCTAGAACTTAGTAACAAACCATAGATAGAACTTTTTTTCCGCTTTATAAGCAACTGCAAAAACGTTCGAGACATAGGTACCAAATTAAAGATCTACCCAATTAAAATTTCAGTCGGCATCAGTAATATTATTCTAAATCAAGTTTTTGAAGTGCAAATTTTAAATTTATAGCTAAATTGACCGAAGTATGAATACATCTTTTTCATGTTATATTGGAATCTTGAATACCATCTTTAAATAAATTAATCTGTTGATTCCAAGGTTGCATTCCGAATTAAACTGTAATCGATTTGATCGATTCTCAAATGCTTTTGAATACTGTGAGCAGGTTCACGAACGTTCCGAATTGTTGACAATTCTCAGCTGTCATAGACGCGATATCTAAATCGGTACGCAAAATTATTGATGTGACCGCTATGAGCGATTATGTCTATTTCGGAAGCCTATATATGAGCATTTTTTTTATGGAAAGATTTTGTCGTTGGGCGATAATCTAAGCAAGTTCAATATGAGGCACGAATGGTGAGCACAGATAGGCAGTAGTGGGGGCAAGCTCGCGCATGTATAATTTTGGCCAAAACGCAGTAGCCAAATGACACGCAAGAATCCAATAGACGTCGAGCATTGACTGACGAACCAATCGTGTGCAGCTCGGCGCTCCTCCCTTCTTCATTCCGCCAAACAGACCGAAAAATTAACTACTGCGCGGGCGTCAATCTGTGCTCACCACTCGTGCCCCTTACTATAAATAAGCAATGTGTCGCATAATGTTACCTTTACGCATCACAACCAACAATTAACCCATGAAGCGCAATGACGTTCATTTTCGTTGAAATATATTCCAATTTCCCACCGCCGATAATGCGCTCTGATTGGCTAAGTCAAGGACACGTGCGCTCTGATTGGCCAAGTCAAAAACATATTATGCAGTGATTGGACCTTACTGTTCAAAATCAGTGACAAATCACTGACTAGTTGCGGAATTTGATTGTTCAGCATTACTACTCTAAGGAATTTTTCCTCTATGCCTTTACGCGAATGCCATTTAAAAGATAGTATGCATGCTTAAATATTATAAAAATACCTACAGGGTTCTAATTAATTCAGTCTCTTACTTGCTAAATTTAATATTACAAAAATCGGGACAACAAAAAAATTTATAACTTGATACACAGCATTGGAGTGTGATATTTTTCAAAACTGGACCTTATTCATAAGACTTAAGTGTCACATTCATTCCTGAAGTGGATATTAGTAAATTTTAATCAATAATATAAATATGAGATTACAGAGAAATTACTACTTCATCGTCAAAACAAATCTACAAATCTCCAATATTTAAAATAAGATCTTTGGAATTTAGGCGAAAGTTTCACAATGCAGTAATTTCGATGTAACCATTATGAAAAAATACCTAGTTAGATTTACAAAGAAAATTCTCAATCGAAGTCACATTTTCAATCAACAAATAACATAGTTTCACGACGTATTTGATGCGAAAGTCAACTCTATATATACTAGCATAACGATACAATTAAATACATCTCGATTCAGAACAATATTTACAGATTTAAATCGGCTTGTATAGCATAATGATCATAAGAAAATGCTCTCTTGGAAATTGGTTAATTATGTTATGATGTTGTTCCATATCCTAACTTAATATGTGACATTTTTGAGTGACTAAAATGTAAATAACAGACCATGTACTAAATTAGTAGGTAATTGATATTCATACCTACACCTTATTTCTAGTCTGATTGTTAAATTCTGATTAACAATATAAACTACGAATAATAAAAGCCAAGAAACGTAACTCAGCTCAAAAATGGTACATTTTTGAGCTGAGTTACCGCGTTTAGTTTAGTTAATCACGCTAACTAGACCGCGGTGGGCGTTGCATAAAAACTGTACCGCACCGCGCTGACAGCGCGCTCTTTCGTTCGATTACCACTAGAGATAATTTAGTCGATGTAGCGAATTTTGGAGCCGCATTTCGCGTTGATTTTGTTCACAGTTACGCTTCCTGACTTTTATTATTCGTAGACTATAAAGACTTGGGGCTTTCAGAACCTGTCGTATAGAAGTGTATGTAGTAACAGTAATGTAGGATGAAGTACGATTCGGAGGTATGTAAAATTGAACCCGCATCCCATAAAAAAAAAAAAACATTGAAAAACCATTATTTTGCAATTTTATTTATTTTTATTTTATTTAGCCCCTAACAGTTAGGGGCTATTTTTTTCGACGCGTGCACTGCTTCGAAACTCAATCTGGATGTATCCTTAATCAAAGGTTGAAATGTTGCCACTTTTTGGCGAGACTCCTCTGGAGCATTTTTTTATTTAATTAAAATCCAACTTACGGTTACGGGACCTTAAAAATGGTCTACAAAAATATGCTTACCTTTTACATCATCACACGTAATAGCGACACGAACACCGATAAATCACAACAAACCAAAATCACATCAAAACCATCGTGAAACCAAAATTAACGTTCAGTTCATGTATTGACTCTCTTCGCCGACGAGTCCGCATCACCTTCACTAGCTTTGCGTTTCCTCTTGATTAAGTGCGATATGTCTGACGCGGCCGGCTTCGGTTGTGTTGAACTTGAGCTAGAGCTGGAGCTGGCAACATTGATTTGTGATGAAGATCCTTGGCCGTTTGATGGGCAAAGTGTTTCGCGTACTCGTTTTATAGTCTGTAATGTAAGTTTTAAAGAAAATTTGGAGTGTTTTTTTGCACTGGCTCAATTATATGTCTATAGGATGTCAGACCATAATGTCTTATTCAGTTTTCACAGCCCAATCAGGATATTATGTGGTCTTATTAAATCCTGCTAATATTAAAAAGGCTGAACGGCACCTGTTGTGATAAAACTTGCCACGCAGGTTGCATATGGCGTAGTGAAAAACAAGTTTTTATTAATAATTTCCTTTTTCAATACAAGCTTTTTATGGTGACTGTACTTTCTGTTGTTTGTACTTGCATTGTCCTCCAATATACAAAATTTCGGCTTAATCAGACATTAGGAAGTGGATCAACATTTAACTTGCAGGATTCGATTACAGACACCGGACAGGTGAAACTATTTAGAATCTTGTAAAATAGGCTACTTTCTAACTCGTTAATGCGGGTCAAACCGCAGGGTACAACTAGTTTAATATATGTTTTTTATAAGTTAAGAAGGTACTGTTTTTGGACCAATTGCATGAATTCTGCATGGATCCTGAACTTTTCAATGTGTTACATTATACTTTTATTTATATGATAATCCATTTATTATAAAGCAAGATTTATATATTGCGGATTTTTTATAATTGTATACATCTGCAGTTTCCAACAGGTTTAATACAGATTGAAATGTATATCTGAGTAATAACTTTTACAACATTACATTTTTACAACGCGCGAGTGTTATTTGGTGTAGTCCTAATTGGCGACGATCGTACGATCAAACGATGAGATTTCGTCGCACGATCGCGCTGATGTTCCTGTGCTCGCGCAATGACTTGCGAGCCCAATTAGGACACTCTAAAGCGTTTTGTGTATTTAATCTCGGCGTGCGACGAAATCGCATCGTTTGCTCGTACGATCATCGCCAATTAGGACGATGCCTTACCCCTGGTGTTGCAAGCGTAGATATGCTACGGTAACCGCTTACCATCAGGCGGGCTGTATGATTGTTTGATACCTTAGTTGTATAAAAAAGGTACATTATTCCTCTCTTCTGTTTGTAAAATCTTTACTTTTAAAGACTCATTACACTCTTTTACTCATTTTAATAAACATTCAATCAAACGCGCTCTATCAACACAAATTACCATTGAAATCATAATGAATGACATCAATGGCCATGATTGTAACAAAAAGCGTAAGTAAACCACATGGCCATTAATGTATTGGGTTGCTGAAATCATACACAGGTTTTTTATTTTGTATATATTTATTTCAAAAAAGGTACAGTACAAAAATGGCCTTGTGGTATACACACTTATATACTACGGATTAAATGCTTACAATCTATGAGTATTCAAATACGAGATAAGATAGCGGTTCCTGAAAAGAGACCTGACACAAATATTCCATGTTGGTAAATTTTGGTAAATTCTCCTATTATTAAAAATACATAAAAACAGCACAAATAAAAAAAACTCATAACAATGATGTTAAAATAAATAATATAAGTGACAAATAAATTAAATTAATAATTATGTTGTTTCAGAAACCGCATACCTAAGGCACTTACATAAAATAGAAACCAACAATAATACTGATTAAATGCAGTCAATTAATTACTAAGATTTATTATCACATGAATTGGCAAATTTCATTTAGAATTTGGCACTAAATTTAGGAACTTTAAAATCTAGTTTCACAGAACAATTGTCATGGAATGTGTGATATAAAAGCTATAATATTACCTACAATTCATTACTGGATGGAGCAGTTAATACGTTTAGGTTTTAAGAATCATTGCACTATAAAGATGGTCTAATTTGATCTAAAATAACATTGATGTCGCCATAATGCAGTAGTTTTAATACTCCTTATTATGTTGGTTATGAAAGCTAGAAGACAATAGGCATATTTTTTAAATAGTCCATCATGGATATTATCAAAAATATTAGACGTGTTTTATCTTTTGTCAATGAAACAAAAAAATTACAAGATGGTGTGTTGAATTTCCGCGTGACGTCACCGATTGTACACTTTTCACAAACACGTCACGAGCCCCCACTCCCGAACTTTAACGCGCTTTATTTGCTTTGTTTTGTATTGATTTGTAAAGCAAAAAATATGTGTATCAATATTTTTTGATAATTTAACTGACAGACTAATATGAATTAATACTTTGTAACCTAGGCTTAAAAAAGCCTTCAAAATCCTTGTTTCCTTTAAAATAGTCATTTTGTTATTTATAGTTGAGCAAACAATATATTAATGATAGCAAATTTGATATTTGCAATGACTTCAAAACCTGTTAAACACCGTTTAAGCTTTACAATCAACATGACTTATATTCTTTTCTTTGAGCATCATATTCCGAAGCATTTTCCTAGTATCCTCAATACATTCGCACGGTCTTACCTCAGCTTTGTAATCCATCATATCCTGGATTTTCTCCTGGATTTCCGGGAGCAGTTCCTTCAACTCTTTGATTTCACCTTCGACCGAGTAGCCCGGGTCCGCTGATGTGTATTTCTTAACTGTGGCATCTTCTGTGGACGCTGCAGGGTTCTCAAGTGTTTTGATCCTGGTTTCAAGGATGTTAGCTGCATTTTTGAAGTGAGTAATGGCGTCTTCAAAGTTGGAAGCGAGGGAGTTGGCAAGACCTGAAAAATAAGAAACGTAAAATTGAACAGATGTAACAAAGACATGCGTAAATCGAAGTAATTCGACGGGCCAGTTGGTGCGGTTGGTTAAGATTCCATCTAAAGTGCCGCAGGTCGTATGTTCCCACAAGGAGCATGCATTTGTGTGCATGAACATGTCTGTATGTCTTGAGTCTGAGTGTAACTATGTATATTAAGTATGCTCTGTTAACATAGTACATGCTCTGCTTAGTTTGGGATCAGGCAGCCGTTTGTGAAGAATAATGAACCAGGATATTTATTATATTATTAAATCATGATTGAACATGATTGGTTTCTTGTAAAATCTTCAGTATTGTCATCCATGCTACAGTACATAGTCCAATATGGAATAAGTTGCATATTTATCATACCTATATTGAACTTACCAATTTGATAATGTGTCTCCGCAATACGCCTGTCGTCGCTACGATACAGCTCTTTCTGTAGATCCAAGCAGCTCTCTGTGACAAACAACGATAATTAATTGTAACACTTGCCAGTCTGAGCTGTCAACCTAACATTATTTCTTTATATTTAGCTACTTCTTTTTCCCTGAGCTGTCAACACAGCTATAAAACATTTTTAACTAAATTACACCATTTACACCTACATTATACTCAACTCAGTAACACCATACTCAGAAAAATCAATCATAAATCAAAGTCATATATTCAGTTTAGGCCCTGGTAGGGCACTTATGAACGTTACATACAGTTGAATTTACCACCGGTTCAGAATACACTTAAACTGAGAAGACTCCGGCAAGAAACTCAGCAAGGCTTTTTTTTTAGTTGTGCAAGATCTTTTCATACTCAACTAAGTAACACCATACTCAAATCAGTAACACCATATTCAACTCAGTACCACAATACTCAACTTCATTTCACCATCTTATTTAATTAATTATTAAAGCTTAACAGCATCTTAATCTCAAATCAGGTAGGTACATCATTCTAAAATCACTAACACCATCTCAACTACACAAAATAAAATAAATAAAAAAACTCAGTTACAACCTCCACAACTCAGGTACAGTGGTACCCAACTGATAAGCCGCGTCGTGAATCTTCGTTCGCACAAAAAATAAAGTATGGCTTGAAGATTAACGAAAGAATCCTTTAAACTTACAATCAACCTTACAACACTAATATTAAGGTTCATAATACAGTGCAGCTGTTAGTTCCGTCTCACTCGCAAGTCACGACCCTCCGAACACATGGCGGCAGCTACCAATAGCATTTCCCGCGCTTTGAAAATGTATCTTCTGCGCAGGTACATCATCGGTAAGCCATATTAGTTGGGTACTACTGTACACCATTATAAACTCAGCTACGCACACCAACAATGGCAAATACTCACGCATATCTGTAACAGCCTTGTCGTAAGTCTCACTCTCCAAGGCGACCTCTCCTAACGCGAGGTGGACGTCAGCGAGAAGCGCCCGCGCAATGTCTCCGCCGCCATCTTGTACGCGACGGTATAGAATGCTGCGGGCCAAGTCTGTGGACCAACATATTATTTAGTTGTGTACAACTTACCAAGGCTATAGTGTAACATTGTAGTGCAAAATGAAACTGGTTAAATACAAAAAAAAATATCCTGGGACATTCCTCACGCACGGTTATCTGATCCCAAACTAAGCAGAGCTTGTACTATGGAAACCAGATAACTGATATAATACATATACTACTTTTTGTTTGTAAATACATACTTAAGTATATATGAAACTAAAAATTCAAAAATAAATTAACTTTTTAACAAACAAAAAAACCGCCTTCCCGCGTAGCCGTTTGAAGGCGGTTTATTTTTTTTCTCAAAAAGTTAATTTATATAAACAAATATTTACCAAGCATCTCCCATGCCAGCTGTAGGTTATCAACATCGTCTTCAGTGTCCACATTCATCATGGATTCATCATTCGCCTCACCATTTGTGGAGCCCTGAATAAAAAAATATAACTTTCTTCAACAACCTTTGTGTTGTGTGAAATTAGCTTATAAAGTTTTTTACGTTTATATGCTTGGTTGCATTTGACCACCATCCATTGTTAGTAATGACTGTGTCAGAAGGATATGGACTTTTAGTCCTACAATGCTATCAATGAAGAAAATCATTGCAGGGATAGATAGTTGTAGGCCACTTTTTAGTATGTACCCTCAAAATCTGTCACCAATCTATTGGTTTATTCCACCAACTGAATTTGAAAACTTCTTGATGTTGTGTGCTCACTTTCGCCTATATTACCATATTGAGATTATGTAGGAAAATACCCGTTTAAATTGATCAGATATATCAGTAAGTTTGAATCATAAAAGTCCACTTACAGGTTCAGCATCCCCAGCACCCGTGCTGCTTCCAGGCTCATCCTCTTTAGTGGTAGACTCTGCCTCAATCTTCTCAACTTCCTCTTTAGCAGAATCTGCCTCTCCATTCTGCTTTTCCGCTTCGGCTTCACCGTTTTGTTCTTCATCACCATTCTCACCATTTTCTTGCTCTAAAACAAACAAATAACGATTCATTTTTAAACTACGAATTTTTATATTATTGATATTTGTAATTCCACCGTAGCTTCTATTTACAGAATACTGCAGCCATATAACTTTCATGTTGTGTTCCTGAGCGTTAGTGGCAGTCGCCAGAGCTCATTGGAGAGGGGGCGCGGGTTGGTAATGCGTGAGTGACACCTGGTGTTGCAAGTGTCCATATAGCTACGATCACCACTTACCATCCAGGCAGGATGTATGCTTAAAAAAAACATATATCCTGATTAATTATTAGGATACTAAGTATAAAATAAGCAAGAAATCTAAATAGGTTTAAGTTTATTTAGAAAATGTACCTTCATTGTCTTCCTCCTCCTCATCAGCATTGCCCGAGCCTGGAACTCCATCTCCTAAGACACCGCTTTCTTCTCTAGACAAACCGAGGAGTGATTTTCCATACCTAAAATAAATAATAACCTATTATTATAAATATTCTTACATTCTATGTAGTACCTGCATGTTTCCAGTAAATCAAGCAAATGTTTACCAAAGAATTTTACCTATGCATTGACAAATACTACCAATAGCCGTAATGTTCCATCCTAGCAAGTCATTTTCCTAATTAAGCACACTATCAGAAATAGAAACATTGAAGAGTTTGTATATTTGAACATACAAATGTCAGGAACTACCAGTCTACATAGATTTGACAAAATTAATAGCTGTATATTGAGGAAGGTATCTAAAACATCAGACTTGATTGACTTATCCCTTTTTTACTAATGTGAAATCACAGACAGAAAATGTCAAATGTGTTATTGTAAAACCTACCACAAATAAGCTTCAGCACACTGATCAGCAGTGTCTCCATGCTCCTTAGCGAGAATCTCACAGGCCTTAGCAAGGGCTTCCGCCGCGGCATTGAAGTCCCTCACTGCAAGGTGACGCCGGCCTGAACCAAGCAGCTCTGATGGGGTTGATGTCGAAGCTTCTGCTACTTCAGTCATCCTGTTTGTGATAATTAGGATTATACAATTTTGTGAGGGGTGTATATTTTAGTGGCGCAGTGATGTTATAGTTGCGTGCGTATTACATGTATGAAACATGGCTCCTGTATTGTATGTGTAGTGGGATTATTGCTTTGCTACTGCTATAAGTACAATATGGGTGCCATCAGGGATGTGAAGGAGTGCCATTCCACTTAGGTCTCAACTAATCGCGCACTGGTAGTACACTTGGCATGAATCAAGGCATGCGCCTTTAACGCGCACAGCGCGCCAACTTTCGTCAACAATAGACGCAACACTACGGTTGGTACTTACTAGAAAGTATTCAATAATGATACGTGTGGTAAAGTAAACGATCTCACAGCTCAAGAACCTTACTTTCAAAAGCACTTTCATTGTAAAGTACCTACTTACCTCATTCATCGCCGGATATAACGGTCACATAGTATATAACAATACCTACATAAAATACAGCAACCACGTGTCTGAAATTGTTGAATTTCAACATCATAACAAAATAATATAAGTTAAAATATGTTTAAATTAGTAAATATCATGGAAATAGTGAGAAACAACGTATTAAATCCAAAATATGTAGTTGTATGTTTTTTTCCGACAGCAGCCATTATTGAACCTTGAACAATATAAATGAAATTACAACCCAAAATACTCACATAATGTGTCAGCGAGCAATTTTCTACGATAAGGCTAACAATAATTCAATTATTTATGTATTTTTCTTGTAAAACAGTTTTTATTGTACTCGTGTCGTGTCGAACAAATCGCCTGTTTCGCTCGCTCGTTTAATTTGACTGATCACCCAGTGTTGCCGTATCCGGTTTTTAAAAATCCGTAAAGCATCCCTCCGAAATTTATATAATTCCGTAGATTGCCTCAAAAATATCTATTACTATATGGGTATTCTTAGTGATGTTGATATATTATATACATTGTTTACAACTAAAATAATTTAGTCTCAGTCTCACTATATCTCTTTCTACAAAGCCATAAAAAAGGATGTATGTTCGTTTTACGTGGTGAAAATGGGCATTATTATTATGATATTAATTTACAATAAAATATGTTGTTTATTTTTACCTCGACACAATTCATAGCAAATTTAATTCCTTATCTATACTAAGGTCATCTTAATTCGCTTTTATCAATATCTTAATAAATGGTTTAGAACCTGTAAAAGTATGCTGCACTTACCTCATTATACAATTTTAATCATTTCTGTAACCTGTGTTACCTCTGGAAAACTGTCGCATTTAGTAAGTACCATTTCTTGGTACCATTATATTTTTAAAGTGTAAAAAAGTTGCCATTTACAAAACAATTTTTGCTACTGCCGCTCTTGCCCCTTTTTGTTGGGAAAGTGCGGCTAGGGATGAGTTTAAAAAAAAAAAATGAAATATGTAGAAAACATGGTACAATTATCAAAGTGATTAGTTTCTTAGGCGGCTGATTAATCAGGGTATCCTTTATAGGTATAAAGGATTATTTGAAAACGAAACAAATTTACAATTATTTCAGTACAAAGTCAACTTCGAAAATCCTAAGCTACACTTCCCCGGACTTATGTATATTGCAAGACAATGTACCCAGCAATTAATTTATCAAATCTCAAATAATAAATCTTTATATTTCATCATCATCATATCAGCCTATGGATGTCCACTGCTGAACATAGGCCTCTCCCATTGACTTCCACTTCGAACGGTTTTGGGCCGCTTGCATCCAGCGGTGCCCAGCGACTCTGACCAGGTCGTCGGTCCACCTGGTAGGAGGGCGACCCGCTCGGCGCTTTCCAGTACGTGGTCGCCACTCGAGAACCTTTCTTCCCCAGAAGCTCCCATTGCCACTTGAGCTTACTAACTCTACGAGCTATGTCCGTCGTTTTCGTTCTCCTATGAATTTCTTTTCTTTATATTTACTTAGGTAACGATAATTTTAAATGAACAACGACCTAACTGATTAAATTATCCCAGTAACAACGTCCCATCTTATTATCGAACCAACAAATCGTATAACAGAATCCGAAGAAAAACGTCCTATATTCACACGAAACGCTTAGAAATTCAAAAATGTTCACACAAAATCGTCCAAATATTGTCCCAGGTCCCAGGATATATACTCTCTGTCCTACAAGTATTCGTTTAAAGATATTAAATGACTGGATTCAATAGAGTATTATTACGGCTTAGGTATGTAAATTTTTTATGCTGATAAGTATGTCAGTAAAGTCAATATTTGTAAGTAGAATTGGTATCATTGAATTATTAATTCAATGATTGCTATAATGCATCAATCTAGCTATTATAGCACCATGAAATGAGGGACTTGCGTTATCTATTTAGATTTATGTCCGTGCTGCTGTGAGTGAGACTAATTACTTTATTTGTAAACAAAAGGATCAGCACCAATATCCTGTATCTACATTGCACTAAGCAGGCAGAAGATGTCTCTATGAGCAGCGTGCAGCGGTTAAAAAATAACAATTGATTTTTATTGTTATAAAAGACCGATCGGGCTTTGTGATGTTCAAAGTAGAACAATGCGGTCACGTTAAGTGAGTGTCTTTTTTTGTTCCAATATCTATTTTTTCATAATTATGTATGTACATAATGTAGGTGCAATTAATTATGGTGCAGGCCGAGTGCATCACACAAGGTGGGTATCGACTTTTCCCCCGCCCAGCTCATAGTGGTTGCCCACCCAATCAACCTCTAGTGATGCCTGTTATCTACCAATAACTACGATTAAAATAACGATATAGGATATAGGTAATAGATTTTAATTTACGCATCTACATTGATGTTACTTTACCAAAATGGCTTCAAATAGTACCTTGGTACGTAAGTAAGTAGGTACCTATTGTGATTTGAAGAAACTTTGCAGGTATATAACGTGTGAAGCTTGCGAAGACCTGAGAAGTTCTGAAATTTGAATGGAGTTGAGCTTCTTATATTTCTCAACAAAAAAAAACACAAATAGTTCTTAGGTAAAATTGTCGATAAAAAAACACATCGATAACTTTCCCAACCTCCCATCACTGAAAACCGCTTCATTATCCCACTATCCTTCAGTAATGCTTCAGTACGTCTGCATCGCCGGCGCTAGACGCTCGCTGCGCTGTACCACCCGCGGAATCAACCCCTTAGTCATACCACGCGATCATAATAAAACACAATTAAATCTGTACACTTGAGGAAATAATGTGACGTGATACGTTATACAGCCTGATGCATTACGCTTCGGGTAATGATGAGAATGTAAGTATGAGTTTGCCGATTATTGTCACTGGTTTTTTGTGTACAATTAGTGAGGTGACATGTTAACAGTGTGCTTAGTGTGAGTTTTCTTAACGAGTCGATAGTCACTATCGTTAACTCAAATTTGTATGGCGTCGGATCAGCGCCGCCTAGCGGCTAAATTGTGAAACATAATTTGCGAGTGCAAGATTGTTTATGTTAGCCTTTTCGATAGCAAGCATCGAATAACAAGTAAAGTAAACAAAGAAACGAGCGTGAACGTTGTTTTGCGAGTGCGAGTGGTAATTTAGACACCTTTGACAGATGTTATCGACAACGTCTCACTAGGGAGCATGTTAATGTTGTCACGGAGATTTTTGCAGTGAGAGCATACTTTACAAACTTATTTTCATCCAAATGGTATTGTAATGAGTGGAGAAAATAATGGTTTTACGATTTTTTTTCGCTTGGATGATGTTTTCGACGGGTAGGGTGACGAAAACATCCAAAATAAAAATAAAATAACCCGGTCCCTCAACCAATAATAATAGATACCTAATACTGTAGTACTAGTACGTATAAAATTATGTATTTGCAAACCTTTTCCTCTTTGTGAATTTTGTATCACTATCACCACTCTCATCACTGTTCAACACAAGAGGAACTGATATCACCAGTTCCTCCCAAAGCTTAATTTGCACCATCCTACGCCTTGCATTGATTGTTGATTCACTAAGATCTCCATGTCTAGCGATAAGTACACAGTCATACAAAATATACCACAAAATTACTTCAACAACTCAAACCAAGAATCTTATATATACCTATTATCTTACTCAAACATAAAATTTTGTAAATATCTTTATTACTTAGCTTCCATAATCGTTACTAACGCTGGCTTGTTATAATTATACGTTTTAAGTTTAAGTTTCTTTCACGGATGACTAAAATATTAGATGAGATAACCATATGATACGATACGATATACTAACTAATATTTCTTTGGCAATACGAGTACCTACCATTCGGTTTGTAGTATAAACAAAGTGACGCGATGACGCTACGCGTTACCCGAGTAGTTTTGATATACAACGTCTACATTCAAATAGCATAAGAAAAATATTGTATTTAATTTAGCCGGCTTATTGCGAAGACGAAACGTGCTGCCAATATAAGAAAAAAAACAAACGCAGTTCACAGTGAGGAAACACCACTTGAATCAAATACCTAGCTTGTCACTCGCACTCGCACTTATGCACTAAACGACGTGACGAAGGAATTCTCGAAAACGCTGTTGTGAAGTCATTCGGTTTGTTTTATGTAACTCGCACTAAGCCTACTGATAGTTACCGACTACAGAACGTAATTTGTGTTTGTACTCGTAATAATGATGTTTGATGTTGCTGGGTAGTCACGTATTACCATATATTTATTTGGTCATCGGCTTTATAGTTACCTATCTGAATAGATAGCGACCTACATTTTATGGACTACATTCACTGGATTTCTTACCTTGGATCAGGTTTTCCAGAAAAAGGAAAAAAGATTTTTACGTCCTTTGGAATCGAATCGCGAGAATCCCTTTCTTTGCGATTTTAATTAAAATAGTCGAAGCTGTTTTCGAGAAAACGTAGACAAAATATATGTTGAAAGCATTCTGTTAGAATTCAAACCATTGAAACCAATTTTAGTAGGATTTGAACATTTAACCAACCAAAAATATAGGTAATGAAATACAAAAACGAAATAAAAATCAATTTTCTTGCTATAAAGATAACCGGTGCAACGGTTACGCCATAACCATAACGCTGCAGGTACTCAGAAGTTAGGGTAAAGAGCTCTTTGCATAATAGCTGATGCAATATCACTTTTTATAGAATACTTGGCACCCTTATACAGTTTATATAAAACTTGTTCCCGTTTTATGTAAGGCTACCAACTTGCCTCGTAACGAGAATATTTTGTCTAGAATTATGGAACGACTTTTTTTTCTAATTTAGTCTGTAAAAAGCTCTCGTGCAATTAGGGTTGGGTTTCTTCCCGGGAATAAACCCAACTTCGAGTAAATTTCCAATTTAGTGGGAAAGAACCCGGGAATTTTCCCATTGGGTGGGAAAATACTCAAATGGTCATATTTAGTAGATTTTGCGTATATAGCGAGAAATACCTTTACCAAATCGTTTGAATAACATTTAACATGATTTCTATTAGGGTCATACTCAAATCATACAATAAAAAAACAAAAAAATTTTTTTTTTGCGTTGTTTTTAAAAAATCGACGTTTTGGGGTGTAAGGTTTGTGGTGGACAGTCGGTGGACAGTCGGACAGACGGTCTCGTGCAGAAAGAGCACGTGCACATGTACGACGCTTATATAGCCCGTCCCGAGTCCCGAGGGAGGTGTTGCAAGCGTCCATAGGATACGGTAACCGCTTACCAACAGGCGGGCCGTATGCTTGTTTGCTACCTAGGTAGTATAAAAAAAATGTGTGATAACTTCCTCCAAGGTCCGCGTAGGTCCGCGCGTAGGTGATGTAGGTACATACAACAGCGAGTATGATTAAAATAACAATCAAAAGCATCAACAAATATATTTTTTGAGGAACATAAAGCCATTTGAGTATTTTCCCGCTGTTTGGGAATTTTCCCGTATTTTTCCATTCTTTTCCGTATTTTCCCGTATTTTTCTTTTCTTCCCAATATTTTTCTTTCCCTGCCCATCCCTACGTGCAATACGAGCTCAATATATTATTTTTAAAATGAAATCTCTACTAATAAGTAATATTATAGATGCTAAAGTATGTTTATTGTGCTATCATTAGGGATGGGCAGGGAAAGAAAAATATTGGGAAGAAAAGAAAAATACGGGAAAATACGGAAAAGAATGGAAAAATACGGGAAAATTCCCAAACGGCGGGAAAATACTCAAATGGCTTTATGTTCCTCAAAAAAAATATTTGTTGATGCTTTTGATTGTTATTTTAATCATACTCGCTGTTGTATGTACCTACATCACCTACGCGCGGACCTACGCGGACCTTGGAGGAAGTTATCACACATTTTTTTTATACTACCTAGGTAGCAAGCAAGCATACGGCCCGCCTGTTGTTTTTTTATTGTATGATATGAGTATGACCCTAATAGAAATCATGTTAAATGTTATTCAAACGATTTGGTAAAGGTATTTCTCGCTATATACGCATAATCTACTAAATATGACCATTTGAGTATTTTCCCACCCAAAGGGAAAATTCCCGGGTTCTTTCCCACTAAATTGGAAATTTACTCGAAGTTGGGTTTATTCCCGGGAAGAAACCCAACCCTAGCTGTCATACATAACTTTGTTCGTATTGTGACATAGAAGCTAAAAAAGAAAAAAAAAGAAAAATATCATATCTACGAAAATACGTGTTTTTTTATTTTTTAACTCATTTTTATTTTCTTCAAAATTCAGCTCGGGGTTCCTTTCAGTGTTTTTCTCTAAAACCTTTAGTTCAGAAGTTGCCCTCACTAGCTGGAAAAAAAAGCCTGTATACAAATAATATAAAAAATTAAAAATAATTTGGGTTCTTTCTTAGATTTTTTTATTTTAATCGTTCAAGACACAAACATCCATTCACAAACTAAAAAACACAAATAGGCCTTAAGGACCATAATATAAAACAAACAATAATGATCACTCAAACGCTCTTTTTAGAGCCTTACCTACCAATATAGTAAAATTGTTTTTTATAGTTGACAATGATGAACCAGTGACTTAGGTAGGACAATTCATCCAGGGGCTCTACCGCGTAACTTTGGTAATCGTAACGACCACTATTAATAAATGAAATAATTAGTGGTGTTCGTTACGATTACCACGAAAGTTACGCGGTAGAGCCCCAGGTACACCAAACTGAAATAATCAATCATACCACCTCAAATACCATCATTTTCAAAACTCATTTATTCAACATAGACCCTGACAAAGCACTTACAAACGTTACAGCACAATTGACTCTACCACCTGTTACTCGAAGACTAACGAATGCCTTGTCCTCAGGTGAGGAGCATAACCTCCTCGGCGACCCGATGAGCAGTTTCATAATAATTGGGCGCGAGTTAAGGCCACGAAAATTGCTCCCCACGGCAGTCCAGCGCGAGCGTACATCGCTTACCACAAGCTCGGCGCAGGCATGGAGGCCCAGACCGCCACGCCGCACGCCGAGTGCGAATGTGGTGTGCACCCATCGGTCTTCTATCTGTTGGCAACACTGCTACTCACCAGGTAAGGGTTTTTAGGAACCAAGCACTGGATAAAGCAGTGGTTCTTGAAAGCTTACGATAAATATTTTGGGTGGAACTATCAGATTCAGCTGAACTGGCGGTACTATTTGCTTGTACTGTGTATTCACGGAGTGTTCCGACAGCTGCACTTGAGAGCCAGTTCCTTCTTGTATTTGTGTGCTTACCACCTTCCTTCGGCCACATCATCACTAACCATGGTTAGATTATGGTCAAACAGGCCTATACAAAGTAAAAAAAAAACTATACTTGAACTCATTTAGAAATACATGGCTTTTGTTCATGACCATCATCTGTTAACCGACTCGCAAGTGTATTATCTCAAAATGGAATTGGTACAGCAGCTAAGAAATTACTAAAATTAACGAGATTTCTGTCAGCACCGTGCTCAATAAATTAAATTGGCAAGCCCGGTTGGGATACATTCGTCTCAGTAATATAACCTGAAGGGTCTTTGTTTGCCACTATACGACGTACCATTAATTTAATAATTCACGTGAAATATGAATCTGGAATAAACCGGAAAGAGCTACCGTGTTGGTTATTTATGTTTCTTGAAGCAAAAAATAATGCTTGATTACTTAACAGTTGAATTTACAACTGGTTCAGAATACTCTAAAAATGAGAAGACTCCGGCAAACAACAATCATTAACATTTTCGTACGGTCTGCTGTTCGCAAGTTCTACGTCTATGGCCGAGATGTGCCTCGTAACCCGGATAAGAATATAATAACTAATGATATTTTTTCTAGAAACGCAACATGGATGTAATCCAGGACTAGCTTATAACTAGGCCCCATGTTCAAATTCAGTCCATCCCTAGAAAAAGTTTCAGTTTCAGCTTTGACCTACATAAATTCACACGAAAGTTTCGTAATTACTAGGTATTTGCCACTCCTTAGCAAAAACTATGCCAGGCACACAAAACTCCTAACCTAGGTATCAAATAGTGTGTGAATAAATTCTAATCTTTAAATTTTACTCTTAATAAAAATTTGATCGAAATGTCTTTTTTTTTTTATTATATGGGCTTACGTTTGGCCACTGACCCGCCCATAAGGGGCGATGACGAAGCCTAAGATGAAACACGCTTACCCAGAAGAAACCTATTCACTCTGGCCTTGAAAGTTCCTAGATTGTAAGCGTCAGGAAACACAGACCCTGGAAGCAAGTTCCACTCCCTTGCTGTCCGCATTATAAATGAGGATGCAAAACGCTGTGTCCGTATTTTCGGTATGTCAACAACGTACGGGTGAAAATTTTCCCGGCGTCTTGTGGTTCGGTGTAAAAATGGGGATGGTGGAATTAGGTTGAACAATATTGGTCGGAGGACCAATATTGATCCCAGACGCTTCGCGCAGACATGAACCTAAACCTATGTTATAGGACGCTTTAAACTTTAAGTAGGTATAGTAATTGAGACACAGTTGTTCACCTATTTACGTGCCCAGAAGTAAAGGGCTCATAAGAATGCCTGTCACTTATTTTTAGATAAGATTTAAATAATACGAGTAACTTTCACCAACCTTCAAGAAAAGGCTATCGGTAGGTAATTCGTCTGATAGGCGTCGTGATGTGCAATCATCATCTTAAGGTACCTATCTAGCGTTGATGGTTACTCTATAAAACTCTCGTTCGCGTCTAAAGCAAGATAAAGTAGTCCTATCAATATTATAACATTATTCAAATCGTGATAAAAGTCGTAAAATAAGCTTGACGTTAGATAGCGGTCTCGGTTTTCAGAATTACGATACTTAAATTAAGCTGAAGTAATGTACGGCTTTAGTCGCGTTTAGTTTGATAAATTGAGAGTAATTTGAACATTTAATACGCTGAGACGCATTTTTTTTATTTTAGGAAATTATTACCTATGTTGTCTTTTTGTTACTCCCTTATTATTTATGCCTATCGATAGTTAGTGCTAACGATTTGTCAGATATGATGCGTACATACTTCTTAGTGACTACACGTTTATACCAAAAGTTTTTAAAAGCGAGTGCACAATGCTCTAAACATTAAAACCTATACCCCCTTATTACAAAACATGGTTTAAAGGAAAACCAGGTTTTAAAATAGTCTCGTCCCTTTTTATTATATGACGTTAGAAAGTGACCAAATGACAGTAAAACCTGGCTTTACTTTAAACCATGTTTTGTAATAAGGGGGATAAAGTGCAGTAATTGATATTGACCTACCTAAAACACATGTCCGAGAGTACTTACAAACTAAACGCTGTATTTAAAAAAACTTCTCAATTAATTCGGCCGTGTCTACACACAGGTGTGCCTAATCGTCTTAGCTGAAGAGGTTTCGAGTTACAAGGAAATAAGCCTCTTGACGTGAAAGTCCTCTTCCACTTTATTTTTACGACAGCCAGAGTCAGATTAGCTTTGCCGACAAGAACAAATGGATAGACATAAACGTAAATGTCGCTCCCGAAAATGCCTATATACTAGCTCAACTTATACATAACATAACAAAGAAATACGATGATGGCGATGAGCTGGGCAATAAAGAATTGTTACTCGTGTTCGTGTACCAGAATAAGATAAAAACGCCTGTTTATACAATGAGTGAATCTCATTTATTGTATAGTGGCACATATGTTGTTGAAGTTGTTTCACCCTGCGATCGCATATCGGAAAATTTGCTAATATCAAAAATGAAATCGAAAGAAACTTAAAAGTAGCCACACTCCGTAAAACAAAGTGTACCTACCTCCTAACTTTTTGCCGTGAGCATCATTTGTTTTCCCATAATAAATCAATATAAGTGATTATATCATTGAGCTTAATGAAATACCAAGTTCCAAATATACATATTATACATACAAAATTTAATGCCAATAAGCTTTGCCACCTCATTTTTTATGCGACCTAGACGTAAGCGAACAGCGTGGACTAAATGAAGGTAAAAGTATAAATCGAGTCGTAAGTGGCACATATGTTGTTGAAGTTGTTTCACCCTGCGATCGCATATCGGAAAATTTGCTAATATCAAAAATGAAATCGAAAGAAACTTAAAAGTAGCCACACTCCGTAAAACAAAGTGTACCTACCTCCTAACTTTTTGCCGTGAGCATCATTTGTTTTCCCATAATAAATCAATATAAGTGATTATATCATTGAGCTTAATGAAATACCAAGTTCCAAATATACATATTATACATACAAAATTTAATGCCAATAAGCTTTGCCACCTCATTTTTTATGCGACCTAGACGTAAGCGAACAGCGTGGACTAAATGAAGGTAAAAGTATAAATCGAGTCGTATAAAGTTGAAATAATCGAATGTAGTCGAAAAAGCTAAGCTAACAAGAGCCCATCCCTTCAATATAAAGGAGGACCATTTGTATTCGGATACACAACTTCTTGAATAAAGATTTGTTTCGCTCGATAGCATTTAATTTGTCATTTCTTGTTATTTAATGCAAAAATATGCAACTTTGTAAACGACAACGTTTTAATTATACTTTAGCTTCTTTATCTACGTTTTGGGTATATTTCTATGCTATAGTCTATGCCCGTGGCTCTACCCGCATGGTTATTTTTGCCTCTGTTTTTGTTACAGTAATTGTCTACGAAGCTCATAATACTACAAAAGCTAGTGTTAAGAATAATACAATGCTTTTGTAAGTTTATTACGTTGAGGCATGTTCATGTATACAATTCCATTTATGTTGATTTGTTTAACTTTACCGTATCCGTTGTATAAACATTAATTTCCATATGTATACATGTCGGTGTTTGTTTGGCGGTTTATTTGTTCATGCTCGTTTGTACAATATCAGTGGGTTAAGAATTATAGAATTTTCTATTATCCTTTATTTACTTAAAAAATAAGGCAAATAATATTTTATATATTTAAATTTGTATGAACTAAACATTGACGGACAAAGCAAGCTGCTATTGTTTATAGAAATTAGCAACAAATCCTTCCCCTGATTAGTTTGCCATCGTTTACGAAGTATATAAGACTACATTTGACACTTGATATTTGCTACTCTATTTATAAACATATTAATATAATAATACACAGTTAAATTAACATTTTCAACCGCAATGTTGCATAAATAATTACAAAGTAGTTTTCGTAGTAAGATTCAATAAATACACTTTTATAGTCTTCCTACAATAACAAAAGAGCGCAATTATATATTTCGTGATAATTTGCAAGCAAAGGTACCGCGGGCTAAGTCTGCTATAATGTCATACTGACACGATACTATTGCAATTCCATTATCATGGAGCCGATGTGCGCAGTCTACTAATTCATAATCAAATAATAGTCTCATAATAATTAATGAAAAGAATTTTAGTACTGTCAAAAATGACAATTAAAAGATTATTGTGGCACGATTTTCAGTAGAAAATCATCGGAAAGCTATTATGGCGCCATTTATGACGCTATTATTTTTATTTATTTATTTTTAAGAGATCGAACAGCATTACAGTGTATATTATAGTTACTAAATAATTGAGCTTATTATAACAGCTAAAATATATCTCCTCAATTAAGCATACAAATTAGTAAAAACAAGAAAAAAGAGAAGAATATAGTAAGCATATATATTTATTTATTTACCACTTACTCATTAAAACGAAACGCAAGTATAAAATGTGTCAATTTTGACACCACTGACAGTTCATTGGAACTATTTGGAACACAATTGTAATAGCAGACTTGGGCCCAGTCGGTTAACTAAAGCTGGCACGTTCAACACATTTACACGTTGCGCTTGTATAGTGCCTTTGAATAAGCGCGCGGCGTGACATTGCACTGCATGTGCATCATGAAAAGTATGTGCGTCTCTCTCGCGCGCGGTTGTTATAGTTTTGCTTTTGCTACTGCTCATAAATATAGTGTGGTGTTTTTTGCATTCGTCCATTAGAATTGACTGACTGATTAGAATCAATAAATGTAATAAAATATACATAGGCCTCAAACGGCGCAAATATAGTAACCTCGATAGTAGTTACATATTTGAGCCCTTTGGGGTAGAGACATTGGGTCCATGGGGGCCGGCTGCTCATCGCGTTTACCGCGGTATTTGTAAGCGCCTGATCGAGGCGTCGCGTGACCAGAGGGCTGGCGAATACCTCGCTCAACGTATACGCATAGCTATACAGAGAGGTAATGCCGCCAGCATTCTGGGCACGCTACCACTTGGCAGCGACCTTGATAGGCTAGCCTATTTATAGGTTTGTTATAATATTATTAATTCTTTTTATTTTTCTTAAGTTTTAGTTTTAGTTATTAGTATTTTATTTTTTAGTTTAAGTTATTTAGTATAGTTTTGTTTTATTATTAGATTATTCCATTAAAAGATAAATAAATTCTAATGGCTGATAAAAAAAAAAAAAATTAAAAAAAAAACATACTGTATCGTGAAATTTCACATGAGTACTGTGAAAGTGCCAGCTTTCGGTAACCGACCTGTATAAGATTACGTGATATAATAACATCATGAAAAATTAAGATATAAACAAGTTCACGCTATATTGTTAAAAAAATAGCAAGTGGCGTGCTCACTAATCTCGCTACACAATATCGTAGCATGGCTACGAGCTACGATGCTTCGTAGCGATCTGCGTAGTAGCTTATCTTTGTAAGTATATTTGTGTTATATTATATTTAATTAAAAGGTTTTATTAACTTTGTCGCCTTGAAAATATTGGACGCAGGTACTAAAAATACACGAAACCGTGACGTCATCACAGCTTGGTAACTTACATAATTATTATAAATAATATATTATAGGATCGCATGTGGCTTCTGTATCAGCCAAAGGTTTGAAGATGGCCTTGGGTAATTAAGCATCCTAATAAAAAAACTGGCTATCATGTCTAGTAGCCAGAACATACATGACATATGTCAGGGCGACTCGAGATAAAAAGAGAGGCGTTATTTGCAGTTAAGCGATCAAATAAAAAATACTAAACATTCTTACAAATAACAATGTAAATACAACAACGTCAATGTTTGATCACTCATCCGTAGAACCAAGGTATCAATTACGTACACAAATAAAATGGCGTATTGACGAATATAGCTCACGCATATACATGAGCCTTTTAGTTAGATTAGAGCCACTATCTGTTTTATCCTCTCCTACAAATACTTATCTTACTAAAATAATAAATGCCGCCAGCCTTCTCGGCACGTTCACACAGGGCAGCGATCTGGCACAACTTTTTTACTTGTAAATATTTAGATTTGGTATTTTATAAGCCGGATTTATTTTATTTTTAATTATTATGTAAGTGTTGTAAATATTTAATACATTAAAAAGTACTTACATAACTAAAAAAATAATAATAATAATAGGCATAAATAATTTTAACAAATAAATTTGATGAGTTTGTTTTTGGAGTTCCGTACCCAAAGGATGCCAACGGACCCCTATTACTAAACATCCGCTGTCCGTACGTATGTCGGTCAGTAGGCTGTATCTCAAGAACCTTAATAGGTAGACAGTTTAAATTTTCAAGAAATATATAGGTAACTATTGCCGCTATAGCGACAAATAATATAAATGAAATAAAATTAAGAACAATAATCTTCTTTACGAGCCCTTTTATATACGAATCCGACTCGTACTTGGCTGATTTTTTATTTGTTACCACTTGACGCTTCATTGACTATCAATCGTGATAAAATATGGCATACAGGTTGATTCATAACCTGGAATAACAAATAGGAGATCATCATAAACGCTCGGAAAAACGGGTAAATCCGCGGGTGGAATTCATAACCATACAACTTTACAAGAACATGTAAACAGATTTATAATTCACTAACGAATTGACCCTAGTAGAAACTGGTTCTCAGGAATGCCGAAGCACCGGTAGATGTTTTGCAGATTGTCAACAAGATGGGTACTACAAAGAACCCTTCCACCGTGCGTTGGTTTCTTCACGAAAACTAAAAAAAAAATATTTATGGCAAATACACAAACTAGTAAGATAGGGAAAAAACAAAAGAGAAAAAAAAAATAGAATTTGCCACAAAACGATCCCAAGAATCCCAACTCAGTATAATACGGGCGGTGGTGTTGATAAACCAATACGCTGGCGGTAACTTCAGTAGCTTTGACCTTCATAGGTGCCCTTCTAGGGCCTAAATTGAATAAATGGCTTTGACTTTGACTTTGTTGGAAGGGTGCGTCACATCACTTTACAGAAAAATCTCATTATAGGATGAAACGCAAGCCTTCGCAACAACTTAGCTTCAAAACCTTCTACATAATATATAATATAGAATACATCAATCATTACGATGCTAATGGATTACACCAACATCATTATTTCTTACCTTTCAACATATTCAGCTTATGAAAAGTTCCTTGACAACAGCTTTATAAAATCAAGGTATTTTACAATGAAACAAAGATAGGTTTAACATTGTTTTCTATTTGAAACATATTAACCGGACCGTTTTCTCATTGTTTGTTCTACGTGCTACAAAGTTTTTAGGGTATCATAACACTATAACTCGCTAAAATTGAATTAAGTATGATCCAAAATGAAAATGCAGCCAGAAGATGCGATGAATAGAGTTCAAATTTAGTTAATCTCGTTTATTCGTTGATTTTGTCAACCATTGATGTATTAATTCAATGGGGACGACCTATAAATATAATAAGTACCTTCACATAAGCGTAAACACAATAATTAATGAAACCCAACAAATCTGTACGCCGATCATGCATTATGCTGCCATTGCAACCAATTTCGGATTTTAAGTAAGGAATTTCTTATGTACTTACGATAGCAGTATAGAGAGGTAATGCCCAAATACGCCTATCCTGTAGACACCATGAGTGAAATCTCAGACTGTTCTCCCACTACTTTTTGCTACGTAAAGGCGTAAATTGGTGACCCGAATCCGTCGACTCCGCATTTTATAACTCCAACCCCCCGTACAATTTGCTGAATAGTTCTCAGCGTGAAACTTTAGTGCTTTCACGTGTTAAGCTACTACTATTTTATGAGGCTAAATTGCAGTATGAGTAAACCATATATGATACAAGATATATATTCGTGCTATCTATTGTATTTTTGTAGGTAGGTAGGTTTTGCTTCGTTAGCTGAAAACAGACTCGGGTTGATTCAATTTAGGATCATGTATAGTAATCCCTTTGAGACCTAATTCCGCTGCTATGTAGGTAACAAACGAGAATTGAAATATTGTAAATGGACATTGTATTTACGATATAGCAGTATGACGTTAGCAGGGTCATAAATGGCGGACATAATGTAGAACAAAAATCTAGACATTTTACTAAGTGAAAGTTTACGTGTCCCTTACGTAAGCTTACCATAAAAATTCCATATAAAATGTGGCAAAGGTAAAGACATCGCCGATCGCATACTTGTGACTTTTACTGACGCCTTTTTGTTTGTCCCTTAAATAAATAGGGGTGTTGTGCGGCTCATTAGGTCTCCAGGTCACGTATATTCCACGAGGATTTAGTAGAGTTTTATTAGTCGGGTATGGGGTATACCGACCGCCCAACAAAAAGGTCAGATTGGGCAGAAAAAAATAGTTGCTTACACAAAAATCAAATTAGGCGAGTAGCCGTCCTGTGTAAACTCGACGATTGGTTTAATTACCCGTTTCTGGTCTGCCTAACTAATAAGAACATAGCTTTTAGACGTCATAAAATGAGGTTTAATAAAAACCCTTACTTTATTCAGCTTTATAGGCCCTTTTAAATCGCTTTATTAAGATCTTGATACAGATGGCATTACAGCTAGCTCACAACAGATGCTGGTGAATGCCTTCACAGAGCATTATTACACTGTTCAAAGAGATTACGGTAAAGCTACTATTCAGAAATGAAGAAATTCTTTTGGGATGATATTATTATTTCATGATCCGCTTGTATGTGGAGTTATAGTTTACAGTGTTAATATTTCAAACAGGAACACATCGTTAACGACATTTCGAGGATTCTCAAATCACCAATTCTAGAAGTCATTTAAGTCTTCGTAAAAGGGTGTTAAAACCAAAATACTTACATACCTACCCACTACTCACACGACATTACACCCTTTATAATTGTCATCTCTCTATTTGGTGTATAGTTTCCATTTTTACTTCTCAAAGCTTTGCATAGCAAACACCACCCATATGAAAGTAGCTATCACAGGTAAAATTAGCTTACGAAATTATTTATATGCCCAGTTGCAAGTTGCAAGTTCATAAAGTGACCGTGATTGTGACCTATTCAACTCGTGGAAAGTGACCTATAAAGCCCCGAAAATAAAACTAGAACTCACCCTTTCTCAGATACATTTACTACTTTAAAAGCATATGTTTCTATAAGCCCAGAGATGACGAGGGATCCAAAGAAAAAGTCCCATTTCAGCGAATGACAAATCGTCTTTTGAGATTGACCCAGTTTTGAACTTTCTCGCACGAAGATTGCGAATTTACTTTAAATCTATCTTTTAGCTGTCTTAAACAGCAGTGTAATCCTTAAGAAATTACTTAATGAAAAGACTATCTATTCGTTAATATTGTGATATTTGTCTGGCCATTTTTAGGGCAGACGTTTTGGCGCCGCCACACCAAATTCGCCACGAATCGATTGAGCTTCAATCTGGATACTAAAAATATAATGAACTATATTACAATTGTAAATTGTCATATAGTAGTTGCTCTTTGACTTCGAAGCATAAAATTAAAAGAAATAGAGCATACTTTAAGCTCGGTTGAGCTGAATTTTTCTGTCATTCTTTTCTTATAATATGTGACCGAGCATGCATAATTTAAACGTGAATGTCAGTCTTGAGAACGATTAAGCATACACAAAACCTTACGTTTATTATCTTATTCCTTGCATTTGATTTGTTAAATAAATAACCAATTTTACCTACATGTTAGGCCTCGCGATGGTTGACCATCAAAAATGATCCACATAAAATATAAGGTAAGAGAACTCTAAAAAGATACAGAAACATCCCCAGGTGCTCTGGTGATTTCTGTTTACTTGCCGTTGAATTGGCAGTTCTCAGCCAGCGACGAATCCCGTGGAAAAGGGTTAGATTCAAGCTTTGTTTTACGAGCATTGCTCACGTAAATAAATCAGCCTCCAAGGAAACTTTAGTGGCGAAAGGTTTTAGCGTCTAAAGCGGTCGCAATAAAGTTTATTTTTGATTTAACGGCTGTATGTCTTCGTGGTAAGTAATTTAATATTTTAGACTATCTGCAAAGTAATTGGAAGCTAAAGTTGATATTGGTGTTTTATTTCTAGGTTATCTACTGGATATATTAGTAGATTATGCAGCTTGGGGATAATGCAGTGTCTTATAGAGCGGGTGCATATTGAACTGAGCGTAACGACGGACTCCAGGGTTAACTCCCGCGCGTAGCGAGGGATTTTAAACATAAATCCCGAGCAAAGCGAGGGAGTTATGTAGAGTCCTAAGTGAAGCGAGGGTTTCAAGCCGCCCAAGACGAAGACTTTATCCTCAAAGTGCATACTCTACTTTTCTTACCCTCTACGAGACAACCAAACACCATCTTTTGTTTCACATTCTTTTTTTTTTTGCTTCACACGGCTTGCGTATTTTGCCAATTTCCAGATATAAGTTCTAGTCACAATAAATCAATTTCACATAGTCCTTCGTCAGTCAACGTCCATAAAAGTCATGTTTTAGTACAATGGTGGTCATAGTACTAACACTTTTCACGGACTTTTTTTTATTTTTATTTATATACTACGAAACATCTATCTTTACAGGAATCCCAATGCGATGTGTTGCCTTACATGTAACAATAACAATATAGAACATCTTTATATATAACATTCTACTGCACGTGTGTATGTCACTGAATTCCTCGTAAACGGCTGAACCGATTTGAATGAATGTTTATGTATGCGTTTGGGTGGCGCCCTGGATGGTTTTCAATTCACAAATCAGCCCGGCAGATGGCGCTGCAGTCGATAATATAACCTAGATACCGACTGCAGCGCCATCTGCCAGGCTGATTTGGGAATCTAAACCATCCAGGGCGTTAACAATAAAATAAAGAAGACTCTCCAAATAATAAAAGCAAATATTTATGTTGCTTTGCTATGTAGGTATAGAAAATAAAATACGGTGCCTAAAATGTAAGACACAATAAATAATGTCAAACGAAACCAATTCGATGGATAGAAAAACGAATTTACTTTAGAAGCTCTTCAATCCAATTTCTCGGTGAAAGGCCTTCTTGTTTAAATTGAGATTGTTTTTCTTTTCTTCCTGGAAAAGAGACGATAATTTTATTAATTAATTTTTTCACACTTCATGCTCGTACAGAAGACTCGCTCTCTAATTAAAACTGTCTTCGGGTACAACAACTTACGTACAAAGAAAGGCAGTCGTATCTTTTTCGAAGGCGAGGCCCTCTACTCAGCTGATCGGCACGCGAGGAATATTTTATACCCAAACTACGTAGTGACTTGGTAAAGGTAACCAAAGGCATAAAATCATCACCTAAGCAATTATAAAATACATAAACTTCGATGGAAATACTATAACTCTGAGGTTCTCTTGATCTAATGTCTCACGGAAAGATTTTAGGACTAGGTAATCCTTGGAGGTAAAACTTCACGTTCATTATCCGAGAAGCGGTAGACAGACAAAATATTATACCCATATTTATTATTATTCTAAGCATTAAGTATCACCGTTGTCCAAGTAAAGTCAGGGAATGAAAAGGTAGACCTCACCGTCACCTTAGAGTTGGTTTTCGCTTGCACCAGATTGCAAGAATCAATTTTATTATATCAACAAGAAAGTTTTAGATAATCAAAACATGTTGAACGAATCAAGTTGAAAACTGACGACCCTTTTCATTCCGGCACTATACATTACAATTGCCCCTTGAAGGAAGAACCTATTCTAACCACCGTTGTATAGCATCACGAATCCAAGCACAATAGTGCTTTAGCAAATAACAACATTGTGTACCTAAGTTTTCACCAACTCTGTTGCGAAACACAAATGTGCCCGAGTTTGCAAGAGGCTTTACTTTACTCCAACACCCACAGGAATTCACGATACTCATTGAGATAAGTGTGACACTAAGCGTCAATGCAAAACAATTTAACTTTATACTAAAACTAACGTTAACACGTGACCTTTTAAGTAAAGAAACAAGTTTAATTTGTTCTCTAACAATCCCTTGAGCTCGTGAATCGTGTATGCATTACAGTAAAAGCTTTTTAAGGTCGCTATATCATCGAGAGCAATGTATAGAGCAGTTTTAAATTGATATTAGTTCGAGAGTTCGAGATAATCAAACGTTAAGCATCTGCAAAGATTGATCTACTTTATTTGACTTTGATGTGTGAGGTGAATCTGGGTTAAGGAGGCACAGTATTGAGTTTCCAGACGTGCTTGATTAGAGAGCTACTTCTAAAGAATAAGTGGATTCTATAATAGCAGATGAAAATATGGATTCAAATTATAGAATGAATATTATTCCATGAAACAAAAGTCACAGATAATGTGTTTCATTATACTTACTCAACCCTAAAGTGAAGGACATTAGGGACCGAGCTAATGACTTCGCGCACCTCGTTCAAATATTATCATTTGGAAATTGTACTTTATACTCTAGATAAATTACGGTTATTATTCTATGAATAAACCATTAGATGGCTGATAACAAAATAGTATTTTCCATAGACATTTGTAAATGATACTGAACTTTAAAAGACAACACGAACAGCGATAGATTTTCGGGTAAATTAACGGTATCGAATCATGCGATGGGTACAAAATAAATAAAAGGGTTTTATATAGACTACTATTACTTTTTTGTACAACTCAACCGTAACGTTATAAGTCCCACTATGAAGCCTTTTGTCTCTCTTAGTAACCCCGATGAAATGTCTTCTGCTAGAAGCAAACTGATATTTTTGCATCGTGTTTTCGGTAAGAAGAAACATTTTCAATTACTTAAGCCAATCCACACAGGGCCAGTGAAGTTGACTTTAAACTTAATTAATCGGGCGTAAATATTTTCAATGGCTTAAGCCTATCCACACAGGGCCAGTGAACTTAATTAATCGGGCGTTTAAAGCCATGAGAGGTCATTCTAAGGGTGTGCTGTGCCTTGATGATGAAGATGACCGCCCATTGTACAGTAATTAATTTTAAGTACTTTTGTTCTCTATGTTGTTTTTGTTTTTTGGTGTACAATAAAGAGATATCTATCTATCTATCTTTGGCTATAGCGACAGCGACTTATATGTTGAACTACGCTAAGCTTTATTTACGAGCGTAAGACTCACGAATATTCGTTAACAATATCACAATGGGCGGCCTTGGGGGCTAAAAAAGAAGCTAAAGCAATATTGCTACGCATTTCATTTTTTGAATTCTCGGCAGATCCTAAGTGATTCCAATATTTTTTGGTAAAATAGTCTCATTATACACAATTCAATTCATTAAAAGATTTGGAATTGATGAATTGCATAAGATCTGCTTTAAATTCGAAAAAATGAATTATTGCTTAGCTTCCTTTTTAGGGGGCCTTATCACTAATAGCTAGCCGGGCAATCTTTAGAAAGATAATACTGCTTGATTTTAAAATCATTTGTGTTGTTACAGTTGTTCAACGGCGATGCTATGCGCGGCGATCATGACAGACCACTGGGAGCACGTTGTGTGGGAGCACGCCGCCCTCGCAGCGCTTGCCAACGCATCCAACACGGCCATACAGTGGCTGCTCGATGAAAAAGTCGCTAAGGTTAGTATTATTTACTTAAAATATTTTTTTTTCCAGGTAAAGCTAGTTTGTCTTATTCTAAGTAGGGTAAGTATGAAGTGGCAATGGATAAAAAGCTGCCGCAGAAAAGATAACCATTGGGTTCTATGGAATTATATGTACAGTGGCAGAATGGCGCTGCAAATACCTCGGCTATGTGTAAATAAAAAATACAGCCATCAGCATTATACCTTAATCTTCACACCCCTACACACGTTCCTACGTTTAAAAGAGGAAGGTTTGCAAATTCCCCTCTTAACATTTAATTTCAACAGGGGTTAATTTTGTTTGTTTTTTGGTTTCGACGAATATTTAGGATTCTCGACAATTACCATTACAAAGGTACAAATTTTGTCGACTAATGTCTCATTTCATCTGTATAGTAATTATTATCTGTATATTGTTTAAAATGTTGATATTGTTGCGGCATTCTCAAACACTTGAAAAAATATAACCAATATAGTCAGATTCTCAAAAAAATCTTTAAAAGGTTTAACCTTGCTGAGTTTCCTTCCTCAGTTTCTTCTTATTTGAAGGCTGCCTTCCGAGTCGGTAATTTCAGTATCTTCGACCAACATAGTGCTCTCCTGTTAATGGTAAGAATAACTTAAGCCTGTCACGCACGTAGGCTTTGGCTATCAGCTAACTATCAGCCTACGACCGGAGCATTCAAAATAGTAGATGTTGAAGAAAAATGAAACTTATAGACTGTCTTCCATATAGTTTATTGAGTAAAATAAAGAACTGTAACAATGAAAATATGATATAAAACACTTGTAAGAAAGAATAACCAAATATTTTGATATGAGAACTGAGACAACAATTTGGGATACAAGGAAGTGGTGATATGAAACGAAGGAACTTACCCCAGCTGGGTTCTAGTAGTATATTAATTATTTATACTATAAGTGCACTGGATATTATCACATTGTACATACGGCTATACATACATAAGTATTGTACACATTGGTAACTTATTTCTCTTTATGCAATAAATATATTCTGATTTGTTTTATTTTACTTGTAAAGACATGACCGCACAATTTAAGTTTTGTCTCAGAACTGATCGAATAGACTGAATGTCTGATGGACATTCTACATATGAGATTTCAAAAATTTGAAAATTGGAATTAGAAAATTGATCATATGAAAATTTAAAAATTAGAATAAAGATTTGTGACCAGAAGCAATAATAGAAATAGGAGAGGTCGCATCGTTACAATACCCGGGGCACCGTGGTAAAAAAAATCTTGAAGAGATTTTTTTTTATGTATCTTCTAAATAAAATAATGTTTGGTATAATTTAGTGAAGGTAAGGTAAGTGAAAACCCTTGATAACGATGTGACTAAAATCAATTGAAAGTATTAATAGAAGAAGGCAATTGTTTAAATCAAATCTATCTCCGAGTAGACAAAAGTATTTGAAAATGTTTAACTAATTGATGCAAAAGTAAAAATTTAATTGGTAAATGTAAAATAATTTCAAATTAATAAATCAAAAGTTGGAAGATGTTGGAAGACAATATTTTTAAAGTAAAATGTTAGTAAAATGGTTATGTGAGTGATTAATTTAGACATGGAATGTTATTTATAATGTTTATATACATAAAGTTAGTTTCGCCATTCATAAAGATTCAAATTCCTCATTCATACATCATATCACTTTAGCAGTCTTAATTCCATATTTGTGGAGTTAAGACGCTGCACAAAAAGAGACGCTTTATATTTATTAGAAAGCTGCTCAAGAAATCTAACTATAAATTGGTATAAGCTTATTTAGGCAGTTACCATCTGCTGCATTAAGGGTATATGATGGATAATAATGATAATTTATACACAAGTGCACACTGCACAAAATATAGTACTGGTAGCGTACTACGTAATTGTGTTTAGCACAATAAATAAGGTAGGTAGTAGTAATTACTATTAGGTAATTACTAAATAGGTAATAATTAATTGTAGCATTTTAATGCTAATTAAAATAACCATAGGCTTATTTAAAGTGTTGGTACCGCACTACCATAGGCTTATTTAAAGTGTTGGTACCGCACTACCATGGGCTTATTTTAAGTGTTGGTACCGCACTATTCAGAGGTTGAAGATATGTGTTTAAAATACCAGATATGGAATGGGGCTTATTTAAAGAGTATTCCTACCGCTCTATACTGAAAGATAATTGCATGTAAGTAGAAGTTAATAACCTCTCTAAGAGATAAATAATAATGAATATACAATAAGATTACGTGAAACGTTATGATGAAGTTCCAAAATAAGATGTGGTGAAAAGAATAAAATATTTAAAATTAATTTAATTTTCATATTTAAGTTAAGGTATTAAATAAGTAATATCATGATTTAAAGTTAGTTATATTAACATTAAAATAGTTAAGAATTGAATTTTCAATGAAAGTTTCAAATTGATAATCAAATGTATTTACAGTTATAATATTAAAATAGTAAAGAAATTAAGTTGTCTAATAGGAATTCTAATAATCAGTGACCGACATAATGGGTTTTTTGAATTTTGAGAATTATGTTGTCTAATAGGAATTCTAATAATCAAGTGACCGTCATAATGGGTTTTTTGAATTTTGAGAATTATGTTGTCTAATAGGAATTCTAATAATCAGTGACCGTCATAATGGGTTTTTTGAATTTTGAGAAAATGCCATGATATCTTGATAAAGTTAAGTAGGTAATAAGTTAAGGTAAGTTATATAATAAATAATAAATATATATTGTATATGAAGTGTAATATTTATATTGGTTGCTATTGCTATAATTCATATAGTCGGTCTCGAAGACCTATGAAAATATATGCAATAGCCTAACTAAGTGTTGTAGTGGCCTTTGCTGTACTGATAATTACAAGGATAACATTTGTTACCAACCACGCACAGCACCGACCGTGTTAATGTCTGTAAGTGTGAGTAATATATAAATAAATAAATTGGTTAATTGATTTTAACTATTAAAAAAAAACATATTCAAAAAAAATTGCATTCAGGTACTTACGTAGTCTATTTACATACTACATCTATGTCTATGTCAGAGCAGAGATAGATTTGTCACAGAAATTAGATTGTCATAGCAACTGTTGTTTGTTATGACAACCATAAATAAATAAAAATGTCAAACCTAAAACTGTGGAATAAATGATTAGACAGGTAAAATTATTAATAATTATGTACAGAATTTTATAAAAACGTGAAAAATTATTTCCTTCTGGATCTTGACGTTGGTGTGTCTTCTTTTACGATAGAACAGGATTCAAATAGGTAGTTCGGGCGCCAGATGTCACGCACGTAGGCTTTGGCTATCAGCTAACTATCAGCCTACGACCGGAGCATTCAAAATAGTAGATGTTGAAGAAAAATGAAACTTATAGACTGTCTTCCATATAGTTTATTGAGTAAAATAAAGAACTGTAACAATGAAAATATGATATAAAACACTTGTAAGAAAGAATAACCAAATATTTTGATATGAGAACTGAGACAACAATTTGGGATACAAGGAAGTGGTGATATGAAACGAAGGAACTTACCCCAGCTGGGTTCTAGTAGTATATTAATTATTTATACTATAAGTGCACTGGATATTATCACATTGTACATACGGCTATACATACATAAGTATTGTACACATTGGTAACTTATTTCTCTTTATGCAATAAATATATTCTGATTTGTTTTATTTTACTTGTAAAGACATGACCGCACAATTTAAGTTTTGTCTCAGAACTGATCGAATAGACTGAATGTCTGATGGACATTCTACATATGAGATTTCAAAAATTTGAAAATTGGAATTAGAAAATTGATCATATGAAAATTTAAAAATTAGAATAAAGATTTGTGACCAGAAGCAATAATAGAAATAGGAGAGGTCGCATCGTTACAAGCCTACGGGTCAGGTACGCATCATTATTGTCATTGATTAGAAACCAAACTCATCGAAAACATAAACATTCTCCTCTCAAGTCACAGACGTATGAGTAGTACCTACAAGTCTCAAGTTAATACAAACTATACAGGATAAAAATTTAAGGAGTACGGATATTTTTTTTGGTGGTTCAGTATCAGTAATAGAACACATTTCCACCATTAGCCAAAAAAAAATTTTTTTTTGTTCGACTTTAAATCAGCAAAATATGGACACTATCTATCTGAAAATAAGAAAAATCACCTCATAATATAATGAAATCCACCTTTGAGGTAGGGTAGCAAGCATTTAAGAAAATATTTTTTATCCGACCAGTATCAAAGTAGACATCTTTCGTTACCGATAACTTAATTTTTTTGTACTAAGATATATCAAAATAAAAAATACGTGTTTCATAAAACTCCTTTAAGTTTCATGTGTCAAAATTTCCGCAGTGTTTTTTTTTTTCTGTATATAATTATATTACCCAAAGGTTGCCAGGAAGAAATCGAATTGGCGCTAAGACCACCTATTTTGTGATCGCCATTTTGTTTTATTTGTTTGTTAAGTTCTATCATGTGGCGTGTACAACAAAGTAGGTATTATATTGTATTGTGCAAATAGAGCTATGGGAATTTCTTTAAAAATAAAATGAATCAATTTTTATTCATAATAATTATTATCGCGGTTTTTACTATTACACGCATCGAATTATTATTACTTCTAAACAACACCAATGTAGTGAAAGTTTTCTGTTACGGTCGGCAATCAACTGCCCATACGATTGGTATTATTATTTCCCTTAGGGCTGAACTTCGGTGATGTTGGGGTAGTTTACAAGTAGGGAATAATTGATGGTAGATTGTGGTCATTTTTTACAAAGTTTTTCTTTCCTCTTGGATCTCCAAGAGAAACCAAAAAGAAATTTACTGTTGTTCTCACTTTTCAAAGACTACGAACGAATTTTAATTTAATTTTGGCCCCGTTTAAATATGGAATTAGCTCATAATTTTGACTTTTAATTATCAGAAAACGAAGGTGTGCAAAGACATTAATTTTGAAAATCTGTCGCCAAGGACCTACAACAACACAGTGTTTCGACAGGGCCCATCCCTCTAAATTAAATAAACTTCCCACTTCCCACTAAAATTCTAGTCAAATACAATATCCATTGTAAAAACACTATACATTAACATTGCCATAATCGGATACCAAAACAGTTCCAACTCGCGTAGGGATATAATAAAAAATATTCCATCTAAGCGAACTCCCTTCTATTTTTCCATACGCCCACGGAACTTGTGACATTTCTGTGCCAACTTTCCGATAGGAAAATACTGGCAACTACATATGTACGTACCTAACCAACTGCATTTATTAGGGGTGGAGATTTCGAGATGGCAGAGTTTCGAAACCTATATTGGGTTAGTCATGCTGAACAACATTTACTAAGGGAACAATACAAAATCTAAAAAAAAAAAACTTTTCACTAAAGGTAAACCGCTCATCATATTGTATCATCATCAATCATAGAGTATTAAAAAAAACAGTGTAGGTCCTTTACCTATATTAAAAGTTGTTCAGGATGACTAAACCAACATAAGTACTACTACTATAATAAGGTCGGCAACGCGCGAGTGATACCCCTGGCGTTGCAAACGTCCATAGGCTACGGTAACTGCTTACCATCAGGCAGGCCGCTTGTTTGCCACTTTAGTGGTATAAAAAAAAAAGTTTCGAAAACATCCACCCGGAATACAAATAAATCAAATTGAAATGTCATACTTCGTAAGTACATTTCTGGCTGGCTACCACCCTCAACCAGCTCCCGTCTAGACTTTGTAGTTTTACCACATTCAGCCACGTCATCACTAACCATGGTGAGATAGTTATCCAACATACGCCTATCTACAGTTAAACATTATAACAGAGACCACATAAAAGGCACTTTTAAAGAAAAGGCAAACATTTTAATAATGTTGTCATAGTTACACCTCAAGCAAACTCACACAATAAAACTTTTCCTTTGTGCTAACATAATAAATACTTGCAAACTTTCCACCGTCTTTTATAGAGCAAAGACTAATGTTAATTTTATTATTCATTATTTTTAAGCAGTAAATGTGCTGGGACTGGAGCATAATTTATTATGCTAATATTTAATGGATTACTTTATGAGTATGAAAATAATGTATGCGAGCCATCTCCATGCAAAACGAAGTATATTCCTATTTTTAACCGACTTCAAAAAAGGAGGAGGTTCTCAATTCGGTTATGTTTTTATTTTTTTCGTCATTTATGAACCGATTTGGAAAATTCTTTTTTTGTCTGGAAGGGTACACTTCCCGTTTGGTCCCATTGTCATCAGATCAGGATTTGATTACTTCTTAGTGTACTTTGAAGTTGGTTTAAGTTTTTTGTAAAACAGTCCAATTATTTATATTAACGATGATATTTTGAAAACACAAAAATTCGCAATATTTTCCCAAAAAGTTTCAATGATAAATATAACATTTTTGTATGGATTTTAATACACCAGGGACGAAATAACTTCCGAATCGAACTTACGGTTCAAGTCCTATTCGACTGTAATATTTCGAGGGGGCAGTCAATGCGCATGGTCCCCGACCAATCAAAGCTCTAGTTGCCTGGTTTTCCTTCTAAAAATGCCGGCCTCGAAAATGCCAGCATAACGTAACGTGATTTACTCTCGATAAAGTTAGTTTTGGTACTTTTTTCGATCGAGCAATCAATTTCGATTGGGTGAGAATTGGCTCCCAGGGGCTTAGGAAAAATAATGAAATTCCTATGTTAAAAAGTGATACTTCATCTTCATCATTAATCATGTTAAAATAAAGCATACTATTACGCAATAATGTCCTGAAACTCTGCCGTCACACCTAGGCGCCGCCGCGCCGCGGTAATTACCGATTGAGATAGCGATAATAGAGGCGACATGATAGCTCAGTGGTCGGATGCCGAGACGAAGGTCCCAGGCTCGAATCCTACAATGAGCTTGAGCTTTCGGTGAAGGTAAACATCGTGAGGAAACCATAGCACGGTGGTAGGGTACTTTGTAGTCCACCAGGCTGGCTACCACCCTCAAGTTGAAAATCTGTCACCTATCGTTGTGTTCCGACAGCTGCACTTGAGAGCCAGATCCTTCTAGGCTTTGTGTGCTTACCACCTTCGGCCACATCATCACTTAACTTGGTCAGTATGCAAAAAATAGTCTATTAAGCGATTTTTTATAGGTCCATGTTACGCATCTAGGGAGAAAAGTAGGGCATTCTCGCCCGCGTTTTATCCGCGTTTTTTTTTTCTTACACTGGGATGAAAAGCTCGATCCTCACTGTTTTAATAGAAACTTACAAAAAAGTGACTTTTTTGTCGCATACAGGGTACGAGAAGTGAAATTTCATCCATGGTAATAAAAGCGGTAATGTTTATGAGCTTCTACGAGGCCCGTAGAGACTTGCTACGTTTTCGGATACTCTACAGCTACGAAGCCGCTCCGGCTACAGACGAGCTACGAACCCAAACTTGTAATATTTTTGTATCTTACTTTGAATAAGCGTTTGTCTGTGTATTTTATTAAGCCCCTACATAAAGTTTATTATTAGTAGGTATAATTTATAAAGTGAAGGCATATTATATTATTAGTTGTAGAATTCATTATTTTCAAGTCACCTTGGCTTATTTTCGTCTGACACGCACCTATTACAACGATATAAGCGCAATTTTTTTTACACAAATGCCAACCCTTGACTTTGAATTTGACTTTTGCGAATTCAAATATGGTCTAGTCATTTAGTCCTTTGTAGTATAATATTATAAATAAGTAAAATAAATCTAATCCTTTGCTTACGTTGATCTTGAATCCTCCTCATGACTATTTAATCAGCTTTTTTTTTTTTTTTTTTTTACTGTGTAGGGCCTGTGTCACTATGGTAAGTGATAATGTGGTCGAAGGTGGTAAGCACACAAAGCCTAGAAGGAACTGGCTCTCAAGTGCAGCTGACGGAACACACCGATAGGTGCTTGGCGACAGATTTTCAACTTGAGGGTGGTAGCCAGCCAGACGGGTACTACAAGGTACCCTACCACCGTGCTATGGTTTCCTCACGATGTTTTCCTTCACCGAAAGCTCAAGCTTTTATCAGGGGAGTTGGCCATAAAACAAAGTATCTAATTACTAAGTAATTGTGGCCACCATGTCTCTTCAAATCTATACATCTACACATATTTAATAAAGCTGAAGAGTTTGTTTGAGTTGAACTACCAGTCGGGTTCGAAAAAATATTTCTCTAATAGGAATATATATTTTCCCGGGTATTATAGGCTACTTTTTGTCCCGAAAACGCAGTTGCAACCGCGGGGGAGGTCTAGTTAAATAATAAAGTACTTCCGGAAATCTTAGAGCACAGAACTTGACGTTCAACGCGAAATAAACTTTGAATAGAATACTCCTTAAGACGGAACCTTGTTTTACGCCAAAAGAGACCGAGATGTGCTATGTTTGTTCACCATAAACTGCGACGCAACGGCTCCTCATATGTTATCATACATAAGTAGTACAAAACCATACGAACTTCTCTTGACAACACAATCCGTGAAACGATTGATTGACTACAGTAATATGCTTCCTTATGGTGCGTCCATGCTTGGCGAACCGAGCACGAGCCGTGCCAAAAACGAGCACACTGCGAGCACGATTCGCGTAGCGTGGACGGGTTTCGCGAGCCACGAATCCATACAGGTACAGACCAAGACAGACGTAGCTTAACTTTGCCGATCGATTAAGAACGGCTAATCATGCTACACCACGAGCGCTTCTTTTTACTATTACACGCATCGAATTATTATTACTTCTAAACAACACCAATGTAGTGAAAGTTTTCTGTTACGGTCGGCAATCAACTGCCCATACGATTGGTATTATTATTTCCCTTAGGGCTGAACTTCGGTGATGTTGTTGGGTAGTTTACAAGTAGGGAATAATTGATGGTAGATTGTGGTAATTTTTTACAAAGTTTTTCTTTCCTCTTGGGGATACCAAAAAAAAATTACTGTTGTTCTCACTTTTCAAAGACCACGAACGAATTTAAATATAATTTTGGCCTTCTTTTAAATAAGGAATTAGCTCATAATTTTGACTTCTAATTATTAAAAACCGAAGGAGTGCAAAGACATTCATATTGAAAATCTGTCGCCAAGGACCTACCACAGCACTGTGTTTCGACAGGACCCTTCCCTCTAAATTAAATAAACTTCCCACTTCCCACTAAAATTCTAGTCAAATACAATATCCATTGTAAAAGCACTATACATTGACATCGCCATAATCGGATACCAAAACAGTTCCAACTCGCATAGGGATATAATAGAAAATATTCCATCTAAGCGAACTCCCTTCTATTTTTCCATACGCCCACGGAACTTGTGACATTTCTGTGCCAACTTTCCGATAGGAAAATACTGGCAACTACATATGTACGTACCTAACCAACTGCATTTATTAGGGGTGGAGATTTCGAGATGGCAGAGTTTCGAAACCTATATTGGGTTAGTCATGCTGAACAACATTTACTAAGGGAACAATACAAAATCTAAAAAAAAAAAACTTTTCACTAAAGGTAAACCGCTCATCATATTGTATCATCATCAATCATAGAGTATTAAAAAAAACAGTGTAGGTCCTTTACCTATATTAAAAGTTGTTCAGGATGACTAAACCAACATAAGTACTACTACTATAATAAGGTCGGCAACGCGCGAGTGATACCCCTGGCGTTGCAAACGTCCATAGGCTACGGTAACTGCTTACCATCAGGCAGGCCGCTTGTTTGCCACTTTAGTGGTATAAAAAAAAAAGTTTCGAAAACATCCACCCGGAATACAAATAAATCAAATTGAAATGTCATACTTCGTAAGTACATTTCTGGCTGGCTACCACCCTCAACCAGCTCCCGTCTAGACTTTGTAGTTTTACCACATTCAGCCACGTCATCACTAACCATGGTGAGATAGTTATCCAACATACGCCTATCTACAGTTAAACATTATAACAGAGACCACATAAAAGGCACTTTTAAAGAAAAGGCAAACATTTTAATAATGTTGTCATAGTTACACCTCAAGCAAACTCACACAATAAAACTTTTCCTTTGTGCTAACATAATAAATACTTGCAAACTTTCCACCGTCTTTTATAGAGCAAAGACTAATGTTAATTTTATTATTCATTATTTTTAAGCAGTAAATGTGCTGGGACTGGAGCATAATTTATTATGCTAATATTTAATGGATTACTTTATGAGTATGAAAATAATGTATGCGAGCCATCTCCATGCAAAACGAAGTATATTCCTATTTTTAACCGACTTCAAAAAAGGAGGAGGTTCTCAATTCGGTTGTATGTTTTTATTTTTTTCGTCATTTATGAACCGATTTGGAAAATTCTTTTTTTGTCTGGAAGGGTACACTTCCCGTTTGGTCCCATTGTCATCAGATCAGGATTTGATTACTTCTTAGTGTACTTTGAAGTTGGTTTAAGTTTTTTGTAAAACAGTCCAATTATTTATATTAACGATGATATTTTGAAAACACAAAAATTCGCAATATTTTCCCAAAAAGTTTCAATGATAAATATAACATTTTTGTATGGATTTTAATACACCAGGGACGAAATAACTTCCGAATCGAACTTACGGTTCAAGTCCTATTCGACTGTAATATTTCGAGGGGGCAGTCAATGCGCATGGTCCCCGACCAATCAAAGCTCTAGTTGCCTGGTTTTCCTTCTAAAAATGCCGGCCTCGAAAATGCCAGCATAACGTAACGTGATTTACTCTCGATAAAGTTAGTTTTGGTACTTTTTTCGATCGAGCAATCAATTTCGATTGGGTGAGAATTGGCTCCCAGGGGCTTAGGAAAAATAATGAAATTCCTATGTTAAAAAGTGATACTTCATCTTCATCATTAATCATGTTAAAATAAAGCATACTATTACGCAATAATGTCCTGAAACTCTGCCGTCACACCTAGGCGCCGCCGCGCCGCGGTAATTACCGATTGAGATAGCGATAATAGAGGCGACATGATAGCTCAGTGGTCGGATGCCGAGACGAAGGTCCCAGGCTCGAATCCTACAATGAGCTTGAGCTTTCGGTGAAGGTAAACATCGTGAGGAAACCATAGCACGGTGGTAGGGTACTTTGTAGTCCACCAGGCTGGCTACCACCCTCAAGTTGAAAATCTGTCACCTATCGTTGTGTTCCGACAGCTGCACTTGAGAGCCAGATCCTTCTAGGCTTTGTGTGCTTACCACCTTCGGCCACATCATCACTTAACTTGGTCAGTATGCAAAAAATAGTCTATTAAGCGATTTTTTATAGGTCCATGTTACGCATCTAGGGAGAAAAGTAGGGCATTCTCGCCCGCGTTTTATCCGCGTTTTTTTTTTCTTACACTGGGATGAAAAGCTCGATCCTCACTGTTTTAATAGAAACTTACAAAAAAGTGACTTTTTTGTCGCATACAGGGTACGAGAAGTGAAATTTCATCCATGGTAATAAAAGCGGTAATGTTTATGAGCTTCTACGAGGCCCGTAGAGACTTGCTACGTTTTCGGATACTCTACAGCTACGAAGCCGCTCCGGCTACAGACGAGCTACGAACCCAAACTTGTAATATTTTTGTATCTTACTTTGAATAAGCGTTTGTCTGTGTATTTTATTAAGCCCCTACATAAAGTTTATTATTAGTAGGTATAATTTATAAAGTGAAGGCATATTATATTATTAGTTGTAGAATTCATTATTTTCAAGTCACCTTGGCTTATTTTCGTCTGACACGCACCTATTACAACGATATAAGCGCAATTTTTTTTACACAAATGCCAACCCTTGACTTTGAATTTGACTTTTGCGAATTCAAATATGGTCTAGTCATCTAGTCCTTTGTAGTATAATATTATAAATAAGTAAAATAAATCTAATCCTTTGCTTACGTTGATCTTGAATCCTCCTCATGACAATTTCATCAGCTTTTTTTTTTTTTTTTTTTTACTGTGTAGGGCCTGTGTCACTATGGTAAGTGATAATGTGGTCGAAGGTGGTAAGCACACAAAGCCTAGAAGGAACTGGCTCTCAAGTGCAGCTGACGGAACACACCGATAGGTGCTTGGCGACAGATTTTCAACTTGAGGGTGGTAGCCAGCCAGACGGGTACTACAAGGTACCCTACCACCGTGCTATGGTTTCCTCACGATGTTTTCCTTCACCGAAAGCTCAAGCTTTTATCAGGGGAGTTGGCCATAAAACAAAGTATCTAATTACTAAGTAATTGTGGCCACCATGTCTCTTCAAATCTATACATCTACACATATTTAATAAAGCTGAAGAGTTTGTTTGAGTTGAACTACCAGTCGGGTTCGAAAAAATATTTCTCTAATAGGAATATATATTTTCCCGGGTATTATAGGCTACTTTTTGTCCCGAAAACGCAGTTGCAACCGCGGGGGAGGTCTAGTTAAATAATAAAGTACTTCCGGAAATCTTAGAGCACAGAACTTGACGTTCAACGCGAAATAAACTTTGAATAGAATACTCCTTAAGACGGAACCTTGTTTTACGCCAAAAGAGACCGAGATGTGCTATGTTTGTTCACCATAAACTGCGACGCAACGGCTCCTCATATGTTATCATACATAAGTAGTACAAAACCATACGAACTTCTCTTGACAACACAATCCGTGAAACGATTGATTGACTACAGTAATATGCTTCCTTATGGTGCGTCCATGCTTGGCGAACCGAGCACGAGCCGTGCCAAAAACGAGCACACTGCGAGCACGATTCGCGTAGCGTGGACGGGTTTCGCGAGCCACGAACGAGCGCGATTGTCCGTTTTTTCAAGAACAAAGGGATTCGCATCGTGCTCGTTGTAGGTTCGTTCGTGGCTCGGCTCGTGCTCGATTCGCGTAGCATGGACGCACAATAATATTTTATAGCATGTATGTTTTCCATGACAAATTAATGATTCCTTATATCACTGTTAAAATAGCAATGTCAGCCTTAGTTTTTTGTAGTATCCCGACGTACATAACTTTCTGCAGACTGCTCGGAATCTCTACCCAATTTCTACTTATTAAAAAAATTATACAATTTAATACTCTCAAAAAATATAGAAAAATATTCTGTAGCAAAATAAAAATCCTTTATTTAAGGCCTCGGGGACAATAAATTCTCATTGAATAAAAACTAGACGTCCTATGAATAACAAAAAATCTTATATGTTACGTGGGCAAGCTAAACGAACTGCGAGTAATCCCTCTAGAAAACCTTTTCTAGTATTACATCATAACCTGAATACCTAAGAAGCTGGAATAGCGTGATATTTCTTGCCTTGACAACTTATTTACATTAATAAGATTATTCTTTGCCTAGGACTTTGATAACAATAGCTTTTGTATTCTGTGTAACTAAAAATAAACTAATAAATTACACAAAAGATACTTAGTTGGAGGTTTTTTTAGAATCTATATCCTAATAATGAAAGTGTTATCACAGAGTTTATACTGGGTGGAGATTTCGAGATGGCATGTTTTCGAGACCTATGTTGAGTTCGTCACGCTGAGCAACTCTTTTTATGGGACCAACATTGAATTCTGAAAAATATTTTTTACTTTTCATACGACATTATGATCGAGCAAGGTTGACATTTACATGAAAAATTAAAAAACAATGAGAATTCTCTATTGATCTCACTCATAGTAAAAGTTGTTCAGCATGACTAACCCAACATGGGTTTCGAAAATATGCCATCTCGAAATCTCCACCTGTTATACGCAGATCGTTAAGTGAAATAAAAACTCAGTTAATAAATGTGTAATAATGTGCATAATGTTGTTTTTTGTTCCGTACCTAAAGGGTGCCAACGGGACCCTATTACCAGTATTTACATACTCTGAGTTATTACTAAGCCTCCGCTGTTCTTTCGTCCATCCCTCTGCCTGTCAGTGGACTGGTATCGTAAGAACTGTAATGGTGCGTCCATGCTACATGCTCGTCCGTGGCTCGGCTCGTGCTCGGTTCGCCAAGCATAGACGCACCATAATAAGTAGACAGCTAAAATCACAGAATGTGTATTTCTTTCTATTGCCATTATAACAAAAAATAATAAAATTAAAAATGAAAGAGGCCACAAACATTTTACGGAACCCTTCGTGTGCGAGCACGACTCGTATTATGCCGGTTTTTTTTATTACACTAGCTCTACAGAATTAAAGTGGGCACATACGTTATCGTAAATTGCATATCTAACAGCCTTGGGTCACGGTTCACTTCCACCTTTATATGTTCACCTTGACCGACCAGCGTGCTACCACTATGTAATCATCATGAACTAAGCTGCATTTATCCCATTTCTCATGTTAATTTGTTTAACTGTGCTAGTAGCATGCATATAGAGTGTTTATTTGAATTTACATAGGTACTAGCTCCCGCCCTGCGGTTTTACCCGCGTTCCCGAGGAATATCCTGGGACTATCCTTTCATCTAAATCCGTTTGGTAGTTATTGCGTGAACGAGTAACAAACATTTTCACATCCTAATGGTGCGTCCATGCTTGGTGAACCGAGCACGAGCCGAGCCACGAACGAGCACACTGCTAGCACGATTCGCGTAGCGTGGACGGGCTTGCGAGCCTCGAACGATCGCGATTGTCAGTTTTTTCACGAAGAGATTCGCATTGTGCTAGTTGAAGGTTCGTTCGTAGCTCGGCTCGTGCTCGATTCGCGTAGCATGGACGCACCTTCCAAATCGATCCTTACAAACTTTCACATTTAGGATTCTCTTTTATTTGGATTAGGATGTATATAGGTATACTCTAGTCTCTATGTATTGGAGATAATGGATTAGCTCCAGTTCATTCTGTCACGGGTCTCTACCTAGTAAATGGTATAAGTTACTGACCTGAAAAGTGTAAAATGTTGCCCCAAATATTGAATTAGGAATTCAATTAAATTATTTTTCAGAGATATTTTTCTAATATGGCATATTAGGTATCATTCTCTATAGCTTAATTAGGAGAATACAAAGACTAATATTTTTTAAGAAAAGGGGGGGGGGGGGCAATTATTGTCGAGGCCCGAGCAGAACTTTGCCGGGCTTTACTTAAGGAAGTCTAGAACAAAACCACCTACCTAGCATAATATTTTCCCTGTGAGTTTCTAAGCCAGTTCAGTAAAACTTCTTTAGCAAACAAGTAAAATTAGCTGTTGCTCATGATCTCATTCCTACTACACAACGTCTCATATTCACTATTACAATACTGCACAGTAATTAGAACATGTTTCGGTTTGTTCCCAATGGATTATACAACAAGCTGCACAATTAAGTATAACACAATTAAATTCTAATAAAACAATGGAAGGTACAATTTAGACACGCGAGACACGCTTTAAAGGTCACAAATTAGATTATCAAGGCATTTTCTAATGACTTTTATCATTTGTTCTATTTAGAATTTTGTGATGTCTGGCGGAAGTTCTATCTTTGTTTGACAGTGATGTATCTAATTATGTTTTTGAGGGTGCACATTTAGGTCGGCTGTAGTGAAAGTGTAGACGTTTGTAAACTAGTTAGTACGGGAAAGTTTTTATCGTTGTCGAGGGAAATTATGAAATTTTGTGAAAATTCTGTGATAAAAAAATTACACAACGCTTTTAGTGGTTAGGTATAGGTACTATGTATCGTATGACGCTCATGGTCCTAGCTGCGCAGGGAAATTTGTGAATTGTCGCGTATTTTACCCACGTGTAAAGAAGGACGGATAATGTATCTTCACCCGCAACATATTGGCGTGATAGTACTACTGATAGTATAACCCTGCCCGTCAACAAACAGCATCACCGCTTGCTGCATGTGCGATTGATTCGAAGTGTATTATTAGGTCTCTTGTATGAACAATGTGACTGTCTAGAGTGTGTCAACATCATCAGTTTCAAATATTGCAATAGGATCTACTGCAATGCGTATAATATAATGTTTATTAAAAAGATAAAACCGCAACAATACAATGACTTATCGTATTTAAAAATATTCAACATAAAGAGATTTTTTTTTATCGCAACAAAGCCAAGTTGAAAATCGACTGGTGTCATGTGAACAAAACATAATATAAAGACACGTCCACAATTCCGTGGAAACAACGTCAGCTGTTGATATCAAACCTTTCATTTACTCATAGCTATTGATAACTAGCGATTCCAGTGTCGTTATTTAGGTCAAGGTTATCTACAACACTAGGGCTGTCGACTTTTCTTTTGGAACTTAATAAGGTTATATATACACAACTTGAAGTTTTTTTTACGTTGTATAGGCATACTAAGTAAGTGACTTTGAAGGTGAAAACAGGAACGTTAGAATTGAACTGGCTTCCAAATGCACTTGACGGAATACTTCGGTATAGGTTTTCTTCATCGAAAACTTATGTAAAGTAGAATTTGAAGGTAACTAGCATAAGTATAGAAACTATTTTCTAGTTGTTTATAATACAAACTGTTGATGATCAGTTTGAATACTGTTATTTTTATTTCAGGTTATCTGCACATAAATGACAATTATTCATAACAAAATGTGCTATTTGTTAGCTCCGATGAAAGACGAGGCAATTTAACCCAAGCGTTAAAATTAAGCGTTTCAATTTTTTGGAGCATATTTTGAGAACACGTTTTTAAAATGATTGGTTACCCTATTATAGGGGCGCAAACAATGTAAAAACAATGCTATTGAATTAACTTCGCCTTGGGAACTGCACCCAGAGCTTGCACGCTAAGAACGTAATTAATGGAACTGCTGATATAAAAAAACGTACTTTATCTAGACATATAAAATGCTTTGTCCTGAATGACTGACGGATCAACGCACAGCCTAAACCGCTGGTCGTAGAGACCTGAAATTTGGAGGGTGTGTTCTTTGTATGACGTAGGCATCCGATAAGAAAGGATTTTCCGAAATTCTACCCCTAAGGGGGTGAAAAACGGGGGTAAAGTTTGTATGGGACAACGTGATTCCTTGGTCCGATCTACTTCAAATTTTGCACTTTTGCTATGGAAGACTTGTTTCGTATTTGATTGAAACTCATCGCCTAACGGGGTCAAAAAGGGGTAGAAAGTTATTTTAGGGGTGATATGCATCGAAGTTGATATAAATACTCCTATAGTACTTTGGATTTAAATAACATTTTATTTTAACACATGTTTGTAAACTGAATCCGATTTTATTCAAATAACTTGGTGCAATACAATACTCTTTAAAATTGCAATCCTTATTATAAATGCGAAAGAGAGACAGATCACGATGAAATTTGGCATATAGGTTACGCTTTACTTTTTACTCACGCTCCCGGGGACGCGGGTGAAACCGCGGGGGACAGCTAGTTTTATTACAAAATTATTGGGTAAGTAGCTTGTAAGGAATAAAATATTCCCATGGAATTTTGTATTTAACCCTGTTTCCAGAATTACGATGAAAATTGTTCTTTACTCTTTAACTGATGACGTGGTCCCTTCAAACAGATTTCTCCATGTATAATAATTTCAAACTTCCCCATACTGACCCACTTTCTGAACCACACGACAGTAAAACATAAACAAAAACAAAGAAATCAAAATATGCGCGCAAAAATAAATACGTATTTCTTGCGTTAGAATGATTTAGCAATCTATAACAAAAGATTTTGAAGCCATATAACTGCTATGCTAATTGGCAATTCCTTTCTGTGAAATAAGTAGGTACCTATATTGCTTTTCGGACCTAATACTAAAAAAGAAGTTATGATAAATCCAATCAAAGGGTAGATTATTATGTGTTTTCTGTATTTAGTGCTAGTTGATGGAAAAATATAATTGACAGACTATTATACAATAATGTGACTATTGGACCTATGTCCAAGACATTGTCCATTACATTACTAATTTTAAATCGAGATAAAAACGTTAAAAAGAATTGAATCTGAATTTTAATAATTGAATAAATCGCTCAGATTAATTTTTGACTAGCTTGTCGCCCCGATGTCAATCACGGTACTTCTTATTTTATAGGAAAAAACTATAGATTTTTAGAAGTTATCTTATGCCCGCTTTCAATAAACAAATACAAATCGTTTTGTTTACCAATGGTAGGTTTTTTTATTGCCAAATTAGGCATAGGTATGTATAGATCATTTCGTAAGCTAATTTCACCTGTGACAGCTATTTCCATATGGGAGGGTCTGCTATGCAAAGCTTTGAGGTAGTTGCTTCATTATTAAAAGATATATAAGAGTCTTAATTTTAACAAATCTTAACCGATAACGGTCCGTAAATTATTGAAACCGGGCATTACTCGTTCTAACAATAAACGTTTGGAACACTCCTAAACTCAGAACAAGTTTTTGTCAACGTTTTTATCATTTTATGGGACCTTTTCTCTATACAAAAATAAATTCTATTCTTAATATTAAAAATAAATCAAAAGTTAAAGTAAAGTGTGAAATTAAAAACTGGTTAAATGGACTAAATTTCGAAAAGACTGAAGATGTACTGGAAATCTAAGGGAGTTAATGATCTCGTAAAACATATGATTCTATTTTTACCTATTATAAACGTTATATTGTAAACATTCTACGCTCGCTATATTACTTTTTATATTACCTATTAATGGTTAATTGTTTATACATGAACACATACATATATATAAATATATATCATATAAAAGAATGGGTACATAAAACATGTAGTACCTGCACAGCAGTACACACTTAAACTTAAACTTTCATAGTAAGTATTATATAAGACGAGATGACCTAGCCCCCCATAGCACAGGGAATCCTAGTTTGAGGGGCTAGAACTCACTTAAAATTACATACATAAATGTTAAAAATAAAAAATAAATGTACTTACCTACTTATAAGTTATACGCAATGTATGTACCTACTATATTACTCCGAATAAAGAAATTATTATTAATTATTATTAAATAATATACTAATAAATTTATTTATATACTAATATAAGATTTTTTTGTTTGTTTAAACGGGCTAATCTCTGGAAAGCTAGATTATCCCCCAGTATTATAGGTGAAACCGCGGGAGACAGCTAGTACTTAATAATAGAGACAATAACTTGGCTTTCTTTTACAGATTGAGGACACAAGTAATCGAAAAGGCGGGGGAACATTTTTAGTTCCAATGAACGGCGGCATTTGGACCATGTGCGTGTCATTAGAAGGTATTTAGACTTCTTATTTTGCATACTTGAATTGTATTTGTATTTTTTCTGTAGTTTTAATTAAGATCTTTATTTCCAGAGGAAGAAGTATCAATATTGTCTAGGGCTGGCTTCCCTACACAGCCTGTGTGCACAAATTATTTAGCGAACAGTGATGATGAAGAACCGAGAGCAGATTGGCAGCATCGTAAGTACCAACCTACAAAAAAGCTAAATGGTTCAAAATTTGCTGAAGTAATAATTGGACTGTTTTACAAAAAACTTAAACCGATTTCAAAGTACACGAAGAAGTAATCAAATCCTGATCTGATGACAATGGGACCAAACGGGAAGTGTACCCTTCCAGACAAAAAAAGAATTTTCCAAATCGGTTCATAAATGACGGAGTTATGAGGTAACAAACATAAAAAAAAAAAAAAAAAAAAACAACCGAATTGAGAACCTCCTCCTTTTTTGAAGTCGGTTAAAAAGTGAAAAATATTACCTATACAAACAAAATAATTGGATTAATTAGTAAAATAACTATTAAAACTTAACTACCTAGGTATATAACCCGTAATTTTACGTTATATCAAACTCGACTAAATCCTTGATCTAAATAAACATGCACAAATAGCCTTGATAAATTAGCTTCTAGGTATTAACACAAAATTGTGGAACAATTAATAAAGAACAAACCAACTTCTTAAGGCGCCGTGTGTTCATAGATTAGCAAAAATGCGTTTGTTTGATTCGGTTTTACGTAAAGAAAATGCAATAGTTCTAGTTCGGAAAAAATATATGTGAAAGTTGACAATATTTCCTAAGGTCCAGCGAGCTCCAAAACACGATTGCAATAATTTTACTAGATAGAAAAAAATCGTAAAGTTACCCCTTTTTATTACTTTTATTGCGTTTTATGGCTATAATAATCAGAATTTTCAGAAGAAAATTATACTAAAATAATAGTCATAATATGATCTATCGCCCTACGTTTTGTTTTTTTTATTTTATTTCTTTACTTTTACACAAATCCAAAATACCTATAAAATTCATCGTCTCGCGGTCAGCGGTGGCCCACTCTGTCGCGGTGGAGCGCTTGTGGAGGTCGGACCTATGCCAGATTTCTCGCCGAGCGGTTGAACTTGCTTTCATAACACTTCGATACACCATTTTTGTGCGTATTGATAGTAATCATTATAGATATTTGATTTTTTATTGCCGCGTTTCGTCCGAGAGTTAAAACATTCGTAGAAAAAAGTCGTAACTAAAATATAAATGTTTTATAGTACTTATAAATTATTATAAGTAGGTAATATTATTATTTATTTATAATATGATCTTTCTTTTCAATTGAAACATGAAAATATTCAAATGACAAGGTACAATCACTTTTGTTATTTATCAAATTGGGGATCCGTCAAAAAAATTATGACCAATTAGGGTTCCGTGGGAACCGCTTTATTGTATAGCTATATAGTTAAATTGTGTGTGATTCAATATGGGCAATAAGATAAATAAGAAGAGAAAACAACTTTTTAATTAAATTATGTTGTAAAAAGTGTTGTGTGAAAAATAAAAATAATATTATGATTTATCAAAGATTAGAGTAGGTGCTTTTAAAATAATTCAAAAAGCTTTTAGGTTACGTACTACCAGTGCGCGATAAATTGAGACTCGAGTCACAGTCACAGTCGCGCTGTAGCGCACGTGTTGTAGACTTCTAGTACACACGGCTACATATCAAGCGATACATTTCCAGTATAAGCTGATCTCGCATTGTATAGGAATTCCGTACAATAAGAGTTCAGCTTATATTGGAAATATATAGCTTGATCTGTAGCCACGCGTACAAAACGAGCGCTATCGGGGAAGTACAGGGGAAGCGGGCAGATGAACGTGGGCCTCAACGCGAACGGGTAGTACCTACGTTTTATTATAAATGTTATCAGAAAATTAGTAACTCACATTCATTTCTTTGTATCAATTCTTTTTTTTTTGTATTTTTTTTTATTCTGGAATTGAAAAAATACCGAAAATTCGTTCTATGTATTACTTCCGTGTAGTTTTATAATTTCCTTTATTTTACAAAAATACCGCTAGGAATTATATTTTTGTGACTTGAAAATAAATCAGAAAAAATTATAAAGGCACAAAGAAGTGTATATACTTTAATAATAATAATAATAAATTTATTGAACCAACCAAAAAGTTTTACACAAAATTGCTTATTTACTAGAGTTACCTACTAAATAAGCTTATATAATATTATTGTGTTAATAAAGTAGCATCTGCTGCTGAACTAGGTTTATAGCCTGTATTTCAGCATACAGCGCCTCAAGCCTCGGGTTTTAATGTTTTAGAATATTATATAGCAAACTAATTATATACAATTTGAAAGTGAAATACAAATTTAAATGTTACAGTCCTCTCGGTGTGTAAGGTGTAGTGTATGTGAGTGTGTGTGAGAGGGTGAGTAGAATGTATAGTGTGAAAACATAGTCATAAATTGTAGATTTTTACATAATATATATTTATACAAATACAAATTTTATTGATGGAAAGAAAGGAGGTTTTCTGTCTCTTCATATGATAAATTCCAAAGCCAGTGAGAAACAGTTTTTTTTGCAGCAAATATATTTAAAGTGTAAATTGAGATAATTTTGTTAATTTTGTTGTATATATAAGGGCCTAAAAATGGGTAAAATCTGCGCATAAAAGAGGTTTTAGGTTGTCGAAATGTATCACATACTGCAAACCATCTACGCTTCGTCAGCAAGTCCGGATTGTACTTCAAATTAGAATGCTGTTTCAGCAGAATACTAAGCAAGAAAAGCTGACGCACAGTCAGAACCTCGCAGTATTCATATAGAAGTGTAGTTGGGTACTGGAAAGGCATAAAAGTACATAGTTTGAGGATACATCTTTGTGAGATCTCAAGTTGTTTAAGCGTCGTTTTAGGTACTTTAGGCATTACTTTAGGGCATGTAATATCAGAAGGTTTTCAATTCCGATATTGATTTCCGATAAAATTAATCGGAATTTTCATTGCAAATATTCCTTATAAACTGCACATATCTATCTATGAGGGCATGTAATATCGGAAGGTTTTCAATTCCTATATTAATTTCCGATATTGAATATCAATACCGGAATTAGATATTTCTATTATAAATTGCACATAAGCCTTATAAAATGCACTTAATCTATCTATACTAATATTATACAGTGGAAGAGTTTTTATTGTTTTGTTAAACTGGCTAATCTATGGAACTACCGGTTGGATTATTTTTTTATTTCACTTATAGGAAGCTACATTATCCCCGAGTATTATAGGCTACTTTTGATCGCGGGAACGCGGGTGTAACCTCGGGGGGCAACTAGTTCGTTATAAAGTTGGATTGAAAATATTATCTGCTCAGTCTAGCACGATTGTCAGAGTAGTCGTGGTAGCAATAATAGATACTGTACATGGTGAGTCTTCAACGCCAATGTTCTTCTTGACGAGGGTTACAGCTTTCGCAATGCTTTTCCATTTGATGATTCTCCTGAGCTGTCTTTCTCCCGATGAGTCTCCTGGCTCGGCGGTCTATTGAGTCGAGGGCCTCAAGCTGGTACTTAGCTGATCCATTCCAAAGATGGCAGCAGTACTCCATGCATGACCGGACTTGTGCTTTATAAAGTTGGAGCAACTGCCCAGGCGTGAAATACCGCTTAACCTTAGAGAGGATACCCAGCTTTCTGGAGTCTTCAACGCCAATGTTCTTCTTGACGAGGGTTACAGCTTTCGCAATGCTTTTCCATTTGATGATTCTCCTGAGCTGTCTTTCTCCCGATGAGTCTCCTGGCTCGGCGGTCTATTGAGTCGAGGGCCTCAAGCTGGTACTTAGCTGATCCATTCCAAAGATGGCGGCAGTACTCCATGCATGGCCGGACTTGTGCTTTATAAAGTTGGAGCAACTGCCCAGGCGTGAGGTACCGCTTAACCTTAGAGAGGATACCCAGCTTTCTGGCAGCTGTTTCTGCCTTCGACTCAATAGAATAGCCAAAGTTTATTTTGGCTGTTAATGTTATGTCTAGGAGATCAAGCCGATCGCATATTGGCAAGGATATATTTTGGAAAGTAGGAGCCTGATGGTAAGGACTCCGTTTGGCAGTGAAAAGACACGCCTGTGTCTTGGAGGCGTTAAACGTGACCATATTGGCTCTGCCCCAATCAGAGACTGCCTGTAAGGTCACGTTCAAACGCTCAACCATGGCCTCTCGAAACAATTGGATCTCGTCACTAGTGGCTCGTGCGCTGGAAATGTATCTCTCTGCAACAGTGCTGTCGTCTGCGTACCCAAAGATACCGGGTTTTAACAGATCGTTGATATGCAGCAGAAATAAGTTTGCAGAGAGAACTGATCCCTGAGGAACTCCGGCATTGATTGCCAAGAGGTCCGACGAGCACCCGTCTATGACCACTCGTATAGACCGTTCACTCAGGAAATCGGAAATCCAAGCGCACAGGCCATCAGGATTTCCATATGAAGGAAGCTTGCTTAGAAGGCTGGTGTGCCAGACCCTATCGAAAGCCTTAGAAATATCGAGGGAAACGGCAATTGCTTCCCCGTGTCTCTCAATGGCTTCTCTTCAAAGATGTGTGGCATATACAAGAAGATCCCCAGTAGACCGTTTTTGGCGGAAACTATACTGTCGGTCGCTGAGGAGTTCGTTATCTTCAAGGTATGCCAGGAGCCTCCGATTATTGAATCGTGTATTGACACGCTCCATAGTCTTGCAGAGTATGGAGGTGATCGCAATCGGTCGATAGTTTGTAGGATCGGCACAGCTTCCCTTCTTTGGTTCAGTTCAGTTCTTTCTTTCAGGTTGCACGTTAGCAAGCTTCCAGACTTTCGGAATATAACTCATTCGAAGTGAGAGGCGAAACAGGCGTGTCAAGACAGGAGACAATTCGGGCGCACAATTGCGCAGGACAATGGCTGGAATGCCGTCGGGACCACTGGCTTTATTCACGTCTAGAGCGCGTAGTACCTTTACAACCTCCTTTTGTCGGATACGGATGTCCGGCATTTGGCAGTTGCAAGTAGGTAGTGGGGGTGGTGTTTGTAAACCAGCGTCTAGACATGAATTCTGCTCGAATAGAGAGGCGAACAAATTGGCCTTATCACAGCAGTGTAAGCTAGTGATCCATCAGGCTTCAGCAATGGCGGCAGCGACGGGCGGCAGAAATTGGTCGCGACCGATTTGGCAAGGGACCAGAAAGCTTTACTCCCAGAGGGGTAACATGATAGCTTTTTTCCGATCCGGCCAACATGGTTGAAACGCGCCTTCTTCGGTGCCTTTTCGAGGCTTTTTAGGTTAATTTCTAAATGTTTTCTTAATTTTTACAAAATATAGGGATAAGTAAAGATATACATCTGTAATTTCTTGATGATTATAACAAGTTTATTGAATAAAGGTGTTTTATTTTAAAACTCAATTCCGTAACTAATTCTGAAATTGGTTCCGGAATGAACGCATAGTCCAATATTGAATTTCACAACCGGGGTTTAAAACCATTGCAATATTGTTGAGATACATATCTAAAAGTTCGTGTTTTATTTTAAAATTCAATTCCGTAACTAATTCTGAAATTGGTTCCGGAATGAACGCATAGTCCAATATTGAATTTCACAACCGGGGTTTAAAACCATGGCAATATTGTTGAGATACATATCTAATAGTTCACATTATCCGGAATCCCGGACTAATTTTCATGTACTAAAAGTGGAAGATATTTTTTGTTTGTTTGTTAAAACGGGCCAATAACTAGAACCACCAGTCGGATTCGAAAAACTCTCACTAATAGGAAGCTACATTATCCCCGAGTATTATAGGCTACTTTTTATCCTGGAACAGCTATTTTTCACATATTTCAATTCCGTATCGTAATTCCGATATCCATAATTTTTTATTATAATTTTAATTTATATCATATAGGTATTTAGCTTTTCCGGACTTATATTAAATATTAAACACGGAACCATGGCTCCAACCCCTCAAAAATATATATCGGCAATAGTTTTGCTAGTTTTTTCTGTTCTTATTCCAAATCATCTAGAAACGAAAAACCGTTCACAAGGTGCTAATTCGAAATGAAAACGAATGTTGAAATATTCAAGAAACATAATTCTGTCATGCATAAACAACGCCCTTAGCGTCCCTCGCTTAACTTAACCTTGGCTAGGTCCGTTAGGCAAATTCATTTATCAAATGTTTTGCACGTATTTTAGAAATATCAAGTCATTCATATCATGCAGCAGTAGAAACCTTTTTCTTCATGTAAATAAGCCATTGACTTCCTACTACATGTATAAGTACATACAAATAAATAAAATCGAAGGTGATGTCTGTAATTTCAAAATAAGCATGGGTACTTGCACTTTTCGAAAACTCAAACACGCATTTTTAAATGTGTTTTCTATGTCTGTTTGTTTGTCCGAGCAAAAACCGAAAATTTGTGTGAAAATGTCTCAGTCAGTGAAAATTTCTATTCAGCAAAAACCATATACTAAATAATATTGTCTAACATTGCCCTGATAGGACCACAGCTACTTACTTTTCAGTGCCTTTTTTAGCAAGAGTTATTGCCAAAAGTACGACACAAAAAAGCATCACAAAGCTTGCCTACGTGCCTTTTTGTGAATGCAACATTCAGTGCGAGTTGAATGGAAACTGTGACGCTTTTAGAATTGCTAATGAATGTTTTTCAGCTCACATTTCGGAATATTTTGACGTTGATTTGTTGAGGGGTTTCCGAAACCGTTTTCAATCCGCAAATTAATGACGTAGAACGGAATTTATTGCAAATACTTTATTACTTCTTGCTACGTGTAGACACTGTTATTAAACATAGATTCTGCAGGGAGATTTTTGAATCCATGGGACAAAGAAAAAGAAAGAAAAGAAGGCGATAGCTCAGTAGTAGTAGACTCGAATATACTGGTAATTTCAGATCAAGAGCTTTCAGTGAAGGAAAACATCGTGAGGATTTTTTTTTTTTTTATGATAGGTGTTAGCTCATTGAGCCTTGCCACCCTTACGCAAACAATCGCGGTACATTTATTTATAGTAGCCGTCTGGCATAGCCCACTAGCCAGGTCGTAGCCAGCTAGCTACAGCCCCCAAGTTGAAAATCTGTCGCGAAGCACCTACCGGTGATCCCATAGCTGCACTTGAGAGTTAGATCTATTCTAAGCTTTATGTGCTCACCACCTTCGGCCACGTCATCATTTACCATGATGAGATTGTGGTCAAATACGCCTTTTCTCAGTAATTAAGGAAGAAGCTATAACTTATCAGGAGAATAGCAGGAATTTTCTATCTTATTTCTTCTGTAATACAGTTGTTATTTCTTCACGACATTTAAGTTCTTATACAATTTCAGGTATGCAGAATTTATCTATATCGTGTGCTCTGGTGTGTCTGATTGTATTGGGCAGCGCGGCGTTGGTCGGCGCCTTCGGAGTCTGTAAGCACCAAATCAGTGCTGTCCTCATAACGGGTGTCATGTATCTTTTAGCTGGTGAGTAATTGTGAGCTGTAAGATGTCCACAGAAAGTTTTTAGTCAATTATCAAGACTGAAACTTTAAATTGGTTCTTGATTTGGAAATATACCGTGTCCATGAAAATATGGATCAAATCTAACAGTTGCACGAGGGAAGTCATTTACAAAAAAAAATTTGACCTTTCAAATGTTATGATGATCAAGATAATGTACAAGGAAAGTTGATGAAGATGGGTAAACACATTTGGTGGGTAATGACCTCCCCCGTGCAAGTGTTCGATTTAATCCATATTTTCAAGGACATTAAGTGGCCAGTGACTGGCTTTAAACATATAAAACACTATTATGTTTTCAGGTCTATTCGCAATGTTCACGCTAATGATAATACATTTCAAGCGCGTACAACGGGTATCAACACGTGGTAGTTCACACGGGGACGACACCGGCGACGGGGTCATAGGCCCGAGGTTCCCAGCCATACCATTACTCTCAGCCAGAGAATTCTCTACCTCCTGGTCCCTAGATCTCGGCTGGGGAGGCGTTGCCCTGGCAACCACAACCTCACTACTCTGGATATTACTATCAAAAATAATGCGATACAACCCTATATCCGCCATGTTGTTGTAAATTTATTTACTTTCCTTAGTTTCTAAGTGGGTTATCCTCGGTCAATTCCAAACACGAATTTAATACTACAGCAGAATTGATTTGCAACGATGAAGCTTTCTAGTAAAACTTAGTACTTAAATATTGATGATTTTGATGTTTTATGCATATAAAACGCTGAGCTTACTGCCGTCCATTGCTATTAATTGTTATACCTAACTTCCTGTTGATACTCCACTTAAATCTCGTTGAAGCGATTTTGAACTTGTAAAATGTTGCCACTTTTAAATTAAACAAATATATAGTAAAAATGTTTTAGCCACTTTACTGTACAACTTACTTGACTTTCAAATTGCAAAGATTTTCGAAATGTTTAATATGTAGTTAATATTTCAACATTTTCTCTTCATAGTTCTTCTGATAAAAATAATAGCTGTTTATATTTGGATCAAGCTCCCGCCCTATTCATTAGAGCATATTGAGGGATTTCCTGATAGCAAATAGCTCGGAAGATGGCATTGACAAGACTGGAGATTTAACAGCATAGACAGTACCATTCTCAAGATTGAGCAACGCCATCTATTGCCAGTGCCATCAATAAAAAAAATACTGGAAAATCCCTCAAATAAATAACTGATAGATAAGAATAGATTACAATTTAGTATAGAATATGAATGAAAATGAATGTGTACAAGGGTACGGGTAAACGACATGATCTATGAATATTACTTTGACCAGAATATATGGAGGTATATACCCTAGTTTGTTATTTAGCTTATATTATGTGAGTGTTATAATTAATTTAATATACTTAACAAAATAATGGAATTATTCTGTATAATATGTTAAGGTTTTCGATTACCTGAACCCTAAATGTATAATGGTGCTGTGCAGTGTAAATTGTTAAAAATAAATTATATTGTATTATTGACTAAACATAAAAATTTACATAGAGCATGTATTTGACATCCCTAGCTGCATTAAAAAACATAATAACAGGCTGACAAAAAACCGACCCCATTCCTTCTATTATAAAGCTTAAAATTAAATGTATGAAGGAATTAAAATTACTTTGCCAGACAATAAATTCATAGACAGATTCCTGTTTCAACCATTAAAAGTTCTTAACGCACATTAATAGCATTTCCTGTTAGTAAAAAGTAGGTTAAGTTTGAAAGTAAGTAAAACCGTGTTATAGGCTTGAAAAGCACTAGTAAGTATTTATATTAATTTCATTCACATTCAGGGTTGCCATAAAAAGTTACTGTGTCTTTGTGTACTACATATGCCCGATTCCTATAATTTACGGACCGTTATCGGTTAAAATTAAGACTCATATCTTTACTAATAATGAAGCAAAGACCTCGAAAGCTTTGAATAGCTGACCCTCCCATATGGAAGTAGCTATCACAGGAAAAATTTGCTTACGAAATGATCTATATGCCGTATAAACGATCCGGTTTTGTTTATATAGAAACCGGGCATTAAACGAGACATGTTAATCTTCTAATACTTTGTATGGTAAAAAGGTTTACTTAATGGATGGATACTGAGTAAGTCATTACCAAAGAGAATTTAATGGTTATTATATGAAATAATTAATTTTAGGTTTTAAGTATGTAATTTTTTTTACCCATTTATTGTATGGCAGCCCTGTCAACTAAGTATGCGATATGTGAAAAAGCTATGCTATCGCCGCAAAATACTTTGCGCAGAGTACTTTACTTTACGCGGAAGTATCGTAAAATTGTACTTAATTTTATAATCGAAATAACCTGCCTATTGTATTATAAACGAAATCTAGGTTATATGTTTTAACTAACTTAAGCTCGTACTTAATTTCAGCGGAAAATAACCAAGGAAAAGCACTGAAATATCTGTGATATTTCGAGTGGTTCATTTTGCTACATTACTTAACATAAATCGGCCTTCTTATAATGTACCATCTAACTTGCAGTTTATACAAATTAAGATATGAAACTGCGAATACGGCAGAATAAAATCCCCTTTTTCGTTCCGGATAGTTTGGATATACGAATATAATGGAAAACTATTTTGGATCCGCAGAAATGTAGTACGTGCTTAAAGCCGGCTTTTCACTATGGGATATAATGTAATATATATTACATCTTGTGATATAATATTTTATCGCTCGTCATACATTTTGTACGAGACCGTTCACACTGCGCTATAATATACATTATATCGCAAACTATAAATATTTTTTCGAGCGATATTTGAAGTATATTTTACCTCACGTCCCCGGACACCGCGCCTCCCCCTGCCTCGCCCTCAGTTTGAATGGCGACGTGTCAACACTTCCAAAATATACATCTTACACTGTGAACGGCAAACGCGGGTTGTAATATACAACTCAAGATGTAATTTATATTATATCCCATAGTGAAAAGCCGGCTTTAGTCTTCTGCGTTTCCACTTGCATGCAATTTCAGTAACAATTTTTTTGAGGTCAAAGAGAATATAAAACTAGTCGTCAAAGTATACAAAGTAACTTGCATGTAAAGTGGAAACAAACTCCGATATTTTGAAACTTTGCTTCTATGCACTTTTATGAGATGTCCTCTATATTGTACCTAATGTATATGAGAATAATTTAAATGAATGTTATTTATTAAATTGTGTTGAATGTTTTTTTATACTTTGAATGCATAAAGCAATATTATTTTGTTTATATTGTTGTTTTATTGTTGACAAAATACCATGTAAAATGTTTAAACATATATTTTTATTAACTTCTTAATCTATATTTACATATTCTTAAATTAAAATACAAATAATTATTGATAGAAAAACATTAACAGACAAAAGATCAAAGCTCTTCTCTCACCTACCGTCCACTCATTCACTCGATCAGCATTCATTCATCCTTTAACAATTGATCTTCAATATCCATGTCTTCGGCCTTCCTTTTCTTAGAACGTGGTCTTTTTCCGTGTAGCATTTCTAATTTAACCTTTTTTGATTGCTTTTTCTTTTCTTTTAACTGCATTTTTCTCTTGGCTGCCCTTTCTGGGTTGTTAACTTTTTCTTGAAGTAGTAACTGGAAAGTGAACATTATGTTGATTATCACAAGGTATATTTTATAAAAACATAATGTAACCAAAGAGTACCAACCTTTTTCCTTTCGGCCCTCTTTATATTCAGTCTTGTCTGTACTTCAGCAACTAGTTTACTGTATTCTATATCTCCTATTTTCCTTCTTAGTTTCTTGCCAAGTCTTCCCGCCAGTTGTTTGACAGGCGACGCTGGCGCCATTGCGTCTCCCGTGGACAACTCGCGAACAATCGGCGGCAAGATGACGTCAAGTATTTTATTAATGACGTCACTGTCCAGTGCACTGATAAGGTGTATCCACATGGTGAATATTGATATTCTCTGAAATTAAAATGGGCGTATTAAGACAAAGTTATTTCTATAAACATAAAATAATGATTGCGTCTCATACGTACAATATTCATAGAATTAGGCGCTCTAGCGACCTCTACGTTGACAGCCTTCCTCAATTTAAACAGAATCCATCGGATGTTGACTTTCCCTCCGCCTTCCATCTCTTCCTTTTCATTATCACTTTTATTTGTTAATCTGAAGCTCGACATTGAATGCACTAGGTTTAGTATTTGGTATAAAACTGACGTAGCCTGAAAAGTAATTTATTTTAACCTAAATAATAATCAAAACGAAACATATCAAATAAAAACGCCATATTGTAACTTGAAATTTGTTATCCGGCTCGAAGGACCATTCAAGTAGTAGTTATAAAATAATCGGCGCACAGGTATGAGCGAGAAATATAAACAATCAAATTCTAAAACAACTAATTAACAACAACATTAGAAAAAAAAAAAAAAGAAATGTCTACTACTAATCTTTATAAGGCATTAGAACAAAAGAAATACCTGTTCAGCCATTTCCTTTGAAACGGTAGCCGTGTATTGAGCACAGAGATCCAACACCAAACTCCTTATAGTATCTTCGGTGTCATAGTAAATAAATCCTCTATCACTTTCAATCTCTTTCTTAACCACCGAGTCCAATTCTTCAGCGTCTATGATAGTTAATACTTGTCCTATAATCTTAGCTGCTCTTAATCTAACCCACGCGTGAGGATAAGCAAGCAACACTTGACAATACTGTGCTATTTCATCGTAATCACTAACATATTTCTTACTCTTCAAACTAGCCGCGCAATGGACACTAATTCTATCGATAAGATTGAGAATCTGTATCAAACTGTGGTCTTTTTCGTTCTGTTGTTCCTCATCGGTTTTGTTGTCGGCTTGATCGAGCTTTATTTTAACAAATCGCCCTTCTGTTATATCATTGCTAAGGAGAAGTATTTTGCCGCTAACTAAAGATAGGACGGTGCTGAGGCGGTTTTTGAATTCGTCTTTTTCAACGTTGACAAATCGTGTGGTTAGTTGAGCTGCTAGCTCGAAATGCACTGGCTGGAAGAAAAAAAACAATCAGTTCTCAAAAACATATAAAGTTACGCAGATTGTTAGAACTGCGACTATTTTAGAAGTAGAAAAAGAAGAAGAAGTTTTAAGAGTGGTAGAGCATAGCGTTTATTCGCTCAAAGAGCAGCTCGACTGGGGAAGTACCTCCACCTTACAAAATACCGCAGCCAAATAACTTTATGTTGTGTAATGTTGTGTTCCTGCGCGTGAGTAAGGTCGCCAGAGCTCATTGGGGAGGGGGGAAAGGTTGGTAACGCTTGAGCGATGCATCGTGTGTTGCAAGCGTCCATATGGCTACGGTAACCGCTTACCATCAGGCGGGCCGTATGCTTATTTACCGACTTAGTCGTATAAAAAAAAAGAAAAAATTTGTGAATTGAATTCAGGCAAATGTAAAATTTAAAAATATTGCTGCACAACAGGTAGTGTCTGCACTGCTGCAGGGTGCACTAACTGGTAGTTTCCGCAAAAAAATATTCAAGTTTTAAATCATTTATAATTTAGCAATTTTAAATACAATTTCATAATTTCCATGGATTAGTTGCCACTGTAAATATTGTCTGAATATTATACAACTTTTTTTGCAGTCGATAAAAAAATTACCATTTAAAGGTGAACGCACACTTATCCGAGCGGAACGCGCCGAACGCATCGAACGAAACGAATTTTAGAATTCTGTATATGAAATCATAGGAAAGCTCGCACACTTGCCCGCGTCGAATCGTCCGAACCTGGAAGAACCCCAGAAATCCTAGAAAAATTCGGATGTCGTGATCAGATTCGTCGCGGCTTATGCGGTCGCATCGCATCTCATTCTATCAGTTGCGTAGCAACACGCGAGTCGTTTATAAATTTTGTGCGACAGGCGTAAAAGAAATAGAAGTGATTTCTTCGGCGCGGTCGATTCTTTCGTCGCGGTCGATTCTTTCGGTGCGGATATGTGTGCGAGCCCTCCTTGACTTCGATTCGTTCGCCGCGTTCTCTAATAAGTGTGCGTCCACCTTTAGTGTACCAGTTACAGCATGAAATGAACTCTCCAGACCCTTTAACATCTTACCTGTGTATCTTGAAAGAACGTGAGCACGAGATCGAACAGCTTATTCCTCTCGAGTAGAGTGAACTTATTGAGCATCGCTTCTATACAGCCGGCGGCGGACGCGCGGCAAGCGGGCGCGCTATCGTTCACCATACACGCGCCCAGCGACAGAAGTAGGTGGGACCCATGTTTTGATAGTTGCGCCTATTTTTTATAGAAAACTTGTCAAGTACATAGTTTTTCCTCTCTATACTAAAGGAGATAGTATGTAGTACTTTTTAAGCTTTCGCTTACTAAAAGTCACATAGTAACGAAAACTGAAAACATGGATTCAGTACATGATTCTGAACCATTTTTAACAGACTTCAAAAAAAAGGAGGAGGTTCTCAATTCGGTTGTACTTTTTTTTATGTTGTTACCACATAACTCCGTCATTTATGAACTGGACTTGGAATTTTTTTTTTTTGTCTGGAAGGGTACACTTCTCGTTTGGTCTCATTGTCATCAGATCAGGATTTGAATACTTCTTAGTGTACTTTGAAGTCGATTTAAGTTTTTTGTAGAACAGTTCAATTATTGGATTCTAAAGAGATGATAGCTCAGTGGTAGCGACGTGGGATGCCGGGACGAACATCCCGGGTTCGAATCTTACAATAATCTTGAGCTTTCAGTGATGGAAAACATCGCGAGGAAACCATAGCACGGATGGTAGGGAACTTCGCATTACCCACTTGGCTGGCTACCACCCTCAAGTTGAAAATCTGTCGGGAAGCACCTGTGTTTCGACAGCTGCACTTGAAAGCCAGTTCCTTCTAGGCTTTGTGTACTTACCACCTTCGGCTACATCATCACTTACCATGGTGAGATTGCCATCAAACACAGGCCTATACATACTATACAGTTAAAAAACCTCTATTTCTTCTGTTTGATCCATCTAGATGGGTCAGTAGTCAGTATGGGCAAGTCTTCAAAAAAGCTCCACGCTCTCGTATAGAATCTGGATATTTTCTTTAAAATATAAATTGTGTAGGGTGCAAGTAATAAAATGTTGCCATGGACAGTGCCCAAAATTAAGTGCAAATATTGCAATTTCATTTGCGGTCCCGAAGGATCGAATATTTTTCTTGATCTATCTATGTTCCAAATTTTCAATATATTTTTGTATGATACTAACCATAGATAACTTATTGATGATCATCTCAAGGAATTTCAAGGAGGACTCCCTCCCGTGTTGCAATTCATAATTGAGTTGGGAGACAAAGAACTCAATTTGCTTTTCCATGCGCTTGCCGGTGTAGTGGGTCAAATAGTTGACGAATATCACTCGGGCTTCTTCCCTAAAAGGTAAAATTATTAGTTAGATCTTTTAAACAATTTGCTTTTGATTGAAAGCAAATAAGGACATATAAGTGAAATCTTGAGATGGGAGCCTATAGCCAAATTCGTAACTATGAGATATACAGAGCCTTATCCTTACTTAATATTATAAATGCGAAAGTGAGTTTGTTTGTTTGTTTGTTACGCCTTCACGCCTCAACTACTCAACGGATCATCATGAAATTTGGCATGCAGGTATAGCCTATGGTATGGAGAAGGACATAGGCTACTCTTTTTCCCGGAAAGGCGGGTGAAACCGCGGGGGAAAGCTAGTACAAAAATATAGAGTTATTAATTATAAGCGCTATATTGCTATGTAGGACGCAATAAGAGCTATATTAATTAGGGTATATTGTTAGGTAGGACCTGAATTCTACTTCTACCTGAAACATTTCTTTCATTTTGATTTAAACGAAAACAATCCTTATATTCCTAAGAATATAATTGAAAACTGTTTTACAAAAAACTTAAACCGACTTCATAGTACACTAAAAAGCAATCAAATCCTGACCTGATGACATTGGGACCAAACAAAAAAAAAATTTTCAAATCGGTTAATTAATGACGGAGTTATGAGGTAACAAACAAAAAAAAACATACAAGAACACACTTTTTTTGAAGTCGGTTAAAAAGCTAGCTTACCTGGCCTTAGCAGATTCACTCAATATGCAAATCTTGGCGACTTTATCCATAACCTCATGCAGTTCAGGTGATACAAGTCTAGCTTCTAATATAGCTTTGAGCAAAGAGAACGAATTTGTTTGTCTCTCATCATTCTGACAGTCTTCTTCTGCATAGAGCAGTAACGCTTTGAGTTGGTCTGCTTCTAGTTTATGGTACTTCACATTTCGAATTAGCACTGTTACCGCCTGAAATATTGTTAAGAAGTGTAATTAGAACTTTCTATATTCTGTTATTATTTCAAGGCCTTTATGACGTTAAAAATATCAACGAAAAAATAACCTTATCTGTATACTATTAAGGTAGTTTTATTTATGGTTAATTGTATAATGATTCATGACTTCATGTAAAAAATATATTTTATTTTGATTTTCTGATACATCACAAGTGACTTAATAATGTACGCGGATATTTTAGTGGGAAGTATCTACAAATAATGTTTCATTATTTGTTATATGTTTTCATGATTATCAGCTACTAAATGATCGTTATTTTTCAGTAATGCATGTCTAGTGCTAGTGAAATACTCACCTTAAAAGCATTCCTGACAAGATGATAATTATCATTCTGCTTACTAATTTCAAACGTCGCATACTTATGTAATATCGTAAATAATGTCTTCACTATATCTGCGACCATTTCTTCTAGAGTTGGAGTACTGACTCTTATCGTCCATAGCGTTGCGATACATTTCAATGCAACTGTCGACACTTTGATATGATCACTCTTCAGAGCGTCTACTAAAATAGGTATCAACGGATCCACAAATGCTCTACAATCCATTCTCGGTACTTTCTCCCTTTTCAGCATGACGTATAGAATATTCAGACTGAATTCAACTAACACATGAGCATTAGCTTTCCCAGAAGTTTTAACATTTTTCGCTTGTGATTCCTTATTGCGTTTTGGTATTTCGGGTATTATAAAACAATCAGGTTTTGCTCTCAGCATTTTCTCTCTCTGCGCTTCAGTGATTTCTCTTCTAGGTGCACCTAATACAAACTCCGGTATACTTTCCGAAGCCAAACCGTGTAGAAATACGAACAAGGACTCGATATCTATAAACTTGTTTGTTACTAAGCCACTTGAAACGTGCATCAATGCTTCTTGTACTTTCAGAACAACTTTCTTCGAATGATGCTTCTGTAGGACCTCTTTGAAAGGTAAAAGGAGATTGATTAAACATTTCTCAGTAATGTTTTGAGAAACAATCATGAGGGTTACATAGCTTTTCTTGCTAGGCTTTGCCTCTGGAGTCTTGTAGTGTAGCTTATCGACTTCTTTTTCTTCAGATAAAGCTCCAAATAGGTCATTGGTGCATACATCGAGTATGTAATGTAGGTTTTTATTAATTTCTCCAGGTTTAAACTCAGCTTTTAGAGCATCAAGGACTGTGTGTATCGAAGCAACCAGAACGTGTACTTGGAAGCCCCTAGTCAATAACATAGTGAGATGTTCAAGCAAGACGCCTAAGTAAGCAGAACCAACGGTCAGCATGATTTTCTTGACAATATCCCTTGCTGCAATTCTCACTTGTTTCAGCGGTGATTTTAGGAAGGAACATAATTTTATGATGATGCTGTAATTAAAAAGAAAATCAAGTTCACCGAGGGCATGGACGAAGTGAATTTAACAATATTATAAAGTTTTTTTTTTACTTGGTATAGGCCTTTGTTTGGCCGCAATCTCACCATGGTAAGTGGTGATGTGGCCGAAGGTGGTAAATACACAAAGCCTAGACATTGTATTATTCGAACCCGGGACCTTCGTCCCAGCATCCGACGTCACTACCACTGAGCTATCATCGCCTTAAAGTATTATAAAATTCAATAGATGTGTGTCCTATTTAAAGATTGTTGATGGTAAGTTACCCAGGTAGTTGATGGCTCAGTATATCTCCCGGCAGCCGCTGCAGTAGCTTGACCAGCGCGAGCGCAATCGGCACTCGGAGCATGTCTTCCTCTTGCCTTTCAAGGCCAGTCCGTCGGCGATTTACTTTATGAGACTCTTCGTGGTCGGTCATCTTTCCTATAGCACTAAAGGAAACAAATGTAAGTGTTTTGACAAAAAGCAATAAATTGCCAACCAGAGTTTAATAATAATAAAAAAAGTACGTTGATATTCAGTACCAACCATTTTAATTGACAGTTTTTGGACATTATAAGATAAAAATGACCTAAAAGTTTTTTCAACGACTCTTGCAGTCATTCATGATTTTAAAAACATAATAATCAATATACTTAATACTAGAACAACAGTAACAAAAGAATGTCACTTAAAGATTAGAAAAAATAAAAATATGACTCACCGATTTAGCTGTGGTAACAATCCAGCAGTCAATGATTTAACAATCCTTTTGCCCACAGAAGGTGAAACGCTTGTTATTCGTTCAAAAGCTGGGATATTTGCAACTTCTTTTGATATTTCCTCATTATCTAATTCTTCATCAGCTGCCTTCAATTCTTCTTCTACATCTATTTGATCACTCTTTGAAACATTATTGTCATTATCTTCTATTTTTTCACCAAGTTCATCTGCATTTTTATCAATATCATTATTCTCTAGAACATCAGCTGACTTAACATTTTCAATTTCTTTAAAAACTTTTCTAGCTTTGGCTCCTTTTCTTCCTTCCATATTAGTAGTTAATGCTTTTGGGAGTTCAATATTCTTAACTTTTGAGAAATCGAAATGGAACGCATCAATTATTCCAACTAAAATTCGAACTAGTTGCTTTTGGTGTTCAGTAGAGTGACGCATTTTGTTTAAGTACAGTTTTAATATCACTTCGTAATGGTACCAAGGCAACAATCTACAGCAAGTAGACACTACTTCTATACATGCATCTATCAATGTATTTTTATCGCTGTACTTATCATCACACATGTAAACAGATGCCAAAGGTAATATGAAATTGGTAAGAGTCCTTGGTGTCGGACATTTTGTCAACTTCTTGGCAACTTTAGAGAATTTTAACAACGCCCTTACTCGCCTGTGCATTTGTAAATGACACATGTTATCGAAGAAATCTACCTCTCTGTCTTCATTATTTATCAAATTAGCTAAATCTGAGAGTACTACGTCAGCGTCTGGACATTCTCTTGCCAAATCTCCAAGTAAAGCTATACATTCATTCCTCAAAATATCGTTTTTTGTATCTCTTATCCCAGTCGATATAAGAGCTAAAACAGTGTCACGAACTAGAAACTGGCCATCACTTGCCGATCTGTATTTCATGAGCAATTTAGGAAGTATTCTTTTTAGACAAAGACCAGCACTATCACGTAAACCAATATCTTTCTCAGTACGAATAGTATAAAAGCAGTTGTTAACAATAAGTATTGCTAGATCCACATCAATCTCTCCACTTTCAGAAAGCTGATAAATTTGCTTATATGCTGCTAGTCTCCGATCGAAATCAGGTTGTTCGATCCATCTTTTATTATAAGCATTCATTTCAGTTATTACATTAGACATTCTGGTCAATACATCTTTGTTTGTTGGTGCACTTTCAGCAATAGAAGATAGTAGTTTTATAAGAAGCTTTCTGACATCAACTGGGCTGACTTTATTGAACAAAACTGCTATATTCTTTATATAGGCTTGAGGATTAGTGCTATGTCCTAGCAAATTAATAATTGTGTTAACTGCATACTCCATATTTTCTTCGGCCATTTTCATACAAACTTTTTTCACCAGTATTGGTAATAGCAAATTCAAAAGCTCGTCACAGATTTCTGGTGTCGCAACTAATTCTGTCACTCTTGAAAGAATTAGTAGATCTCTTTTGTTCACTGTGTTTGATTTCGCCGAGTTAGCTATACGGCGTTTCATAACTTCCAATATGCTAGGAATATGTGGAATCAATATTCGACTGCCAAAATTAATGTCTTTAAATGCGGTTTTTTCATTCGCATCTGGTAGAATATTAAATGATTCTATCGCAGGAATTTCTTTATCTTCATCATCTTCAGTTAAAGTCAATAGTTTCTCAATCATATCAAGAATCACATTAACCACACCAGAACTGGTTTTTGGTGCTAGCAGCAGTTTGAATAAAGCTGGCAATACACTAAGGCAATCTTTTTCTGAAGATGTCACTAGCATGATATAATATCTTGGATTCTGACACCACACATTTAAAAGCTTCAGCAATGCTGTCGGTGTGTGAATACCCTCAATGTGCAGTTTGGGAGTCAAAGGCCAGAGAAGAGTTTCGAATAAAACATACAATTCATCTTTACTCCAATCGTACTTTTCGAATTGTTCAAACAATTTTCTCAATGTTACTAATGACAATGTCCTAAGATTTTTCATGACTTTAATATAACCAACATGAACCTTATCCCCTTGAGATAACACTGCAGCCACCGTGGAGCAAACAGCGTAAAATGTGGTAAAAAGCTGAGAGAGTAATTCGTCCTTCATATAACCACCAAAATATTCTCTAACTACTTCAAATAAGTTCAGAATACTGTGCAGTTTTCCTGGACTTATTATTGATTTCAGATCTAAGCTTGTTGTGACACTTTCATAAATTTCTTTAGGTTGCATTGTCATGTACTGTTTGAGATGCGAAAACGCCATTTCTATAAACATTTTCAATTCATTCTCAGTGCAACCTGCTAAGTACCGCATTACAAGTGATCGCCTTGCCTGTCCGCCACCTTTCTTATCTGCACTTAGCTTTGTTGTCATTTTCCCATAAAGGATTCTCAATATAATCGGCACAACATGTTCTCTGTCTTCGGACTGTATATTTGCAGCATCTTCTGTTATTTTGAACAATGTAAGTTCATCTTTGAACTTTTTCTCATCAACCAAGTTGTGCAAGTTATTTTTATAAGGTACTACACTTTTGTTTTTATAATTCAAAACGCAGTCAAGTGCGTATTTTTGAAGCCCGGGATTCTTATTTTTGAGAAATTCCATATAGAGATCCCAAAATACTGGCTCTTTATGGAGTGCTCTAGGATTTTTGAACTGTGCTAGAACTTGCATTATGTTGATTAGAGTTTTAAATATTATTTTCCCAGATACAGTTTCCTCGGGTTCAACTGCTTCAATCATTGCTTCCATATTTTCTACGTTTTCTTCAGGACTCTCCTCATCAACATCCATCTTATTATTATCTCTGATTTCTACATCAATTTTAAGGGCATTGGAGCTTTCTTTTCTCCTATATTCATCGTCAATGAAATTAAGAAACAGCACAACAACATCTCGATTTTTAGCTTCACAAACTTGAATACAGTTAGACATAACTTTTAGCATCAGATTTCTATAGTTGAATAGATCGGGCCTTTCAGTAATACTATTGTATTCTGAGTATAGAACTTTCATAACGTCATAACTTGACTCCAATTCAGCATCAAACTGGAACTGTTTTAAGTTCTTCTTCGCATTAAAAAATGATGTCTGTAATGCTGCATGGAATGAAGGCCAAAATTCATCCATTGATAGTGCGTTACCATATCCAGCTATGAATTCAATCACTGGCTCCCATAACAATTTAAAATTGAAATACAGCACTCCCAACATGTAATTTAAAGCGAAAAGATGATACTCTGTGTCTTTGGCGAGTGCATATTGTGTTGTATTAAACGCCATTTTCTGTAGCATGTTTAACTGGCTCTTATATTCTTGGATAGAAGGCGAAATGGATTCGACAGCGTAGCAACGACTGAAAACAGAGAATTTTTCGACACTACCTCCTACTTCCGCAGTCTTGTTTAACTCTTCCACATTTTCAAAAAGCTTGTAAATGTGAGTGGTTAGCAAACGAACCTAAAATGATTAAAATTTATTAAGATTATGCCTAAAAACAATTAATAAAAATTGATGAAGTATGTTAAGATTACTTACCACATGAAACGGTGAAGAAACATTGCTTTTCAAATATGAATCAACTAGTGATAAAATTGGGCAAGTCAAGCCATTTTCGTGCTCATAAGCTGTCAAATACAAATCCAACAAATGGAGAGCGCATAAATAATTTGGATCTGCGGCGCAAGGAAGTATAATCGGTAACAACGTATCAATATCACATATTTCTTTCAACTTCTTACAACTTGAAATATGAATTGCACTTTCTAATGCATTGGCTAATATGAAAAGCACTCTCCTTGCGTATTTCGATAGAGCAGTTGTGTCACAGTGAAATTTATTGTCACTATTCTGATTTTCAAGATTATAACTTGACAGTATATTCAAAAGTTTCAAAATCAATTGGCTCAGACTTTTTACACAGTAATCAACATCAACTCTCTCTAAGTGTGGCAAACAGAACAAAACGTTCATCAATTTGATTGGATTCTCGACAATGTTCTCTATACTATCATTAATTACGGTGTTAAAATGGTCCATGAACATTGGGAGGCACTGCCCAAAATCGAGAGGGTATTTCACCCATTCAAAAAGTTTTATACCATTTTTGGATAGTGGAGATTTTTTCATGCAAATTTTACTGAGTGTGGACATGGCTTCGTTATCAAAATCAGATTGAACCACAAAGTTTAGGCAGGACGGTAAAATGTGCATATCAAATTGAGAGTACTCAATAACATTTTCGATAAAGTTTATCAGAATATTTGGATATGGTAGAGGTAGTAAAACTTTTACAATAATTCCAGCATGTTCTTGAGATAGGGATATATTTGGAGAGAGGAGTAAAACTGCACCTATTTGTGCACAAACTGATAGCACACTCTCTGAAGACTGTTCACATATCACCTTAATCAATAGAAGGACAAATTGTGGCGGATTTGTCAAATATTTGCCTTTTTGGTGTTCAATAACTTGACCAGCTAGCCTTAATATGAACTCCAGGCCTCTGTTTGCCTCATCTTCTTCTTTCAAAATCTCTTCAGTGAATTTCATGACACTCGTCCAAAATATAGCATACTCTTTATGTGATATAATCTGTAAGCTGTCTTCTATAGTTTGAGTTAGAACTTTGAACAGTACCTCCTGATTTTTCTTGTCATCTTTAAGTATTTGCAGAAGAAGGGGCATGAAGGTTTCTATGCAACTGTGGAACTTACCCCCAACTCCTCTTAAAATTTCAAAAATAAGGTGTCCACATCCTGCTATAGCCTGTAAAGAAAAAGTAAAAAATTAGAATTTACTAGAATTTTATTTATTTACTTACACATATTTAGATCTAATGTGTTTGGAAATAATAATGGCTTAGGAATCAAAGTAGTATTTGTGAATAAGAAAATAATATGCACAGGAAATCATGTAATTTTAAGAGACTTTTTGTGCGAGAAATTTGTTTGATGATTATAAACCAACCTTCCGAACCGGTATTAGAGTATTAGAGTCAGACTTTTCATAAGTGCCTGCGAAGGTCTATTTGAATAAATGATTTTGAATTGAATTTTGAATAAAGTATTGAATTTCACCCAAAGGGTTCAATGTTTTCCGTTGACGAATAGCATTCTATATTTTATTCAGGATCTTTAATGTCAATATTCTACCTAAATCAATTCTACTGTTTTATAGCATAATTATATGTCAGTAACAAACACTCACTAACAACATACTACTCTGTGTTAAAGAAACTTTAAGTTAAAGAGCATACTTACATCATCAGAAGTCTGCAAATAATTTAAAATGAGACCAACAAACTTTTTCTTGTCTCTTATATCTCTGGCCACAAAAGCAAAGCTTTCTGCTGCAAAATTATTGATATACTGTGGCTTAAATTCACTCAGCAAGGGTATAATTCTCTTCAGCACAACTGCAATATCTTTTTTCAAATATGGTTTTAAGACTTTAAATAGAAATGCTAGGCAGATTAGTGCCCATTCCAATCTTTCAGCATCTTTTGTATTTAGCAGTTCTATTAGTATGTCAAAGAATTTTGGAAAATAAGGGTAGAAATCTTCTCTTAAGTCTTTTGCTAATGAAACCAGTATTCTGAAAAAGACAGAAAAGATTAATTTATCATCATCATATCAGCCTATGGATGTCCACTGTTGAACATATGCCTCCCCTATTGACTTCCACTTCGACTACCCGTTGGATTAGAAAAATTCTTTCACTAATAGAAAGCTACATTATTCCAGAGTAGTATAGGCTACTTTTTATAACGGGAACACGGGTGAAACCGCGGAGACAGCTATTCAATAATAACAGTAATAATCTTTATTATCATAACTATTAATTTTTAATAATTAAGCACAGTTATTATCTGCCTGTTGTTGATAGGTTATGGATATAATTTAGGTAAGGTAAGAGTAAAAACATTTATTACAAACCAAGTAAGAGTTCTATATAATAATAATCACACTAAATCAATTTCTGACCTGTCAATTTCAGTAGGTAAATTTGAGACTTCAATACTAGCCTACCAGTTTTTATTTAAATAAGTATTACATAGACTAAAATAGATTATCCAGACCTCAGTATAATGAACTTGCGATAATCCAGAATTTCAACTATGAGCACATTTCTTTGTAGATGGACAGTGTTGGTTATAGGATTTTGAGAACAGATTTCTAAAATGCTAAGCATTTTTCTATTTTCTTGTATAAGCTTTTACTTTAACTTTCTATTGTTAAACTCTTACCCTTCTCCCCTTTTTGATAGTCTGAATAAAGATGAACATATTATTTTATTGAATCATTCACTTACTCCAACAAGGGTTGTAAACACAACTGGTCCTCCAACTTCAAATACCTCTCCAATATCTCAACAACTTCATCTTTCCTATGTACCAATTGTGGCACAGTTATTATACCAAATACTTCCTTTCTGAACTTCTTGAAGTTGTCCGTCAAATTGAGTCCGTGCCATTTCTGTATAGCTAGGAAAAAATGGGACTCATTCTCTTCAGGTTGCTTTGTATACGCATGTTCAATGTGATATAAAGCTGCATGACGTATGTCAATTGAATTTATTCGTTCGGCAAAGGGGACAAACTGAAAAACAATATGATAACCTAGGCATGACTCACAAGTATTTTTTGATGGTTCATATTATCAATACAAAGTTAAGTTTCATATTATTAATTTTCAATTTTAGTTACTTCACAGTCAAACAAAGTTATCAATGAACTATCCATGTGCAATATGTTGAGACCTGATGGTAGTGACGTCAGTAGTCAGTCAGTTGTACTAGTTGAAAAATTGCATTGCCTATTGCACACTATATAGGCGGCTCCATCAGGGAAGCACGGGCAGGGAGTCACATTCCAATCAGGTCTCAACTTATTGCGCATGTTTAGTACTTATAATGATGGATTGTCTGTAGACCCAAACCTTTCTACAGCTAGTAGAAAGGGCCGAAGGTAGACGGTTGGTAGTAAATAGTAATATTGTAAAGTAACTACTGTTTCCTCAAAGTTTAATCTTTCACTTCACCAAATGCTCAGGTTGTTTAAAGCCCATTACAGACGTAGCTATAATATATATTAAATATGCCGAGCTAAAATTACAGTGTCGACAAAACCGGCCCATTAGTATTTAAACACTTACTTAGAAATAAAACCTGTAACAGGTACAAATCTTTTAATTTTATTTTTTATTAAATTTTTATTATCTAGCTAGATAGACTAAAGATACGTTTTTGGATTAATTAAATTATATTATACAATCAAATTGTTTCCTATATTATATTTGACCTAACCTACAAAAATAACTTGTAAAATAAATATATTTCTATTGCATACCCGAAACGTGTTCGTAGTTTTGTGTTTTACAGGTTTGATCTTCATTTTGTCTATTTATATTCACCGTCGCACTAGATCATTTAAATAGTAAAATACCTGAAATAGTAAAAATAAAGTCACATCACATGTAAATTACACATGTTAATATTTTGTTTTGATGAGAAAAAGGTGATAATGACATTGACATTTGTTTGCTGTTGTTGTTTGTCTTATTCGCCAAAAGGCAGGCAAAGGTCTGAGCTATACAGCCTTGTCGAATTTCAGTTTTCTCGTGTTGTATTTAAAATAAATCACTTCATATAGTCTGCACTGTCAGTCACCATCCTTAAAAGTCTGGTACAATGGTGGTAAATTGTACAAAAACTTTTCACGGACTTCTTGAAAAGTCACGACCATAATTCATTTCATTTCACTTCACTGGTGCACATGTATTGATCTTTTTTGGATAAAATACCACCGATAATACGCAATAAAAATCAAATTACACGAATTTACGAAAATTAAAATGAAAACGCAACGTCACTCTACAAGCTCCCGCCAAAAAGTCCTGAAATTTGTTTGTTTGACACTGAGACTAGTGCTATTACGTAACTTTTTTTGCAATAATATAATATAAGTTTCAATCATTTTCGAATTAAATCGGTTAAATATTACGGTTTCCCGATAATTCTTTACGTTCTGCTAAAACACTATACCAAATACAAACAGTACTTTATTGGAAATGGAACTATTTCCGATTTTTAATTTAATATTTCTATCATCAGTTGTTTCTACCAGAATCTGATAGCGAAATCAACGTCGAAGTGAACGTGGTTCACTGGGAGAACCGCGTAGGGGAGTTTATGTGTCGCAAAATGTGAAAAAAAATGTGATTACCTGAGTGATCACAACAAACCGTTCAATAACATCGTCGTACCGGTCACACCACGGAAAATATATTTCTTTTCTCTGTGGGTCACACCGTGAAATAGGTGGATGAAAATCACACCAATTTCACGTTGTCAACTAAAAATTACAAAATTAATTAAACCACCTTCAAAGTACTACGCTAAAAAGCGTATGAAATGATTCTTATCTGACACTGTTTTGAAGTCAGCGAAATAATTTCTATAGAACATGTCATGCTCTTTCGCTGAAAAGATTTTTTGTGTGTTTCCATCAGACACCTAATGACAGTCACAACCAAATCTAGGTGTAAAGTTCTCATCAATACAAATTAATCAAGCCAGGCCAGGCTATTGCTATAAATCGTTAAGGAGTTCCCTCGACTTTCTTTGGGCTCCATCATCAGATTGACTCCAGACAGATAAATAGTATAGTGCTTTAAAATATTTAATAATAAAATTTACAAACGCACTAAGTAGTCGCCACTACGATTTTTGAAGGTTCCCCTCGAGTTCTCTGGGATGCTATCATCAGATCCTTATTAAATTCTTTATGTGTCTGTATCCTTATCTTGGTTCCACCCTTGGGATATTATTATCCTCATTCCAACAAAAAAAAAATATCATCAAAATCTGTTCCTACACGACGAAATTATCCCTTTTTTTGGAGTCTGTTAAAAATAGCGCCAATACTTATTGAACTTTAGAAATTTATTTTTCCTGATTGGAAACCTATTTTACACAACTGTTATAGTCGCGAATCACTGAAATATCTATTCATAATTATGGTTCTTCGAAGGTAAAAAGAATTCGAAAAAATTCTACCCGCCTCGTAACTGATGTTTAACCTTTATATTACTTGTTTATTTCGTTTCATTGGCTTTACTTTAGTTTTATCAGTGTCTCTAAGTATATGTAGTCTTTGCTCATGGGCCAGAATGCCCATTTCTCTTTCTGCCTTGTATTACTCAATAACTTAAAATAGTGATAGCTCAGACGTGTAACCTCACAAAAAACAATGGACATGCATTCAAATAACATTACCTATAATGGTTGTATTTATTTATTTATTTATTAAGGAACTTCAACAAAAATACATATTACACTCTTAATAATAAATTAAAAACTAGCCTATATCCTTCTCCATACTAGGCTATCTGTATGCCAAATTTCATGATGATCGGATGAGTAGTGGAGGCGTTAAAGCGTAACAAACAAACAAAAAGAGCTACTTTTGCATTTATAATTTCAGTATGGATTTGATCCGCCACCCGCCACTCATTCATGTACACACGGATCAAGCTATACATTTCTAGTATTAGCTGACCTCCTATTGTATTAAATCCTAAACCTACAATGCGTGATATACCTACAATGCGAGATCAGCTCATACTGGAAATGTATTACTTGATCTGTAGCCGTGTGTACATACATAAGTACGTAAATTAAATCTTCACTGGCCTTAGTTCGGCCTTAGGCCGTAGTTAGTGACAGCCGCACTCGTTTCTAAGGTTTCTATATTTAGATTTGTAATGTAAACACACGTTCAATATGAGACCCTGTTTGTTTTGTAAGTTAGTCTGATTATACCGTGCTAAAGGAAAGACGTGGTTTTATTAATCTAGACTTGTACCATTATCTATTCTGTAATCTAGACTAGACCCCTTCTGTCATCAGAAGTGGGATAGATTCTGATGTCTGTAATGACTACACTTCTTACGTAGGTAAGTGTAAATGCTATGCAATTTTTAATGAATGCGTCGTCTGCTTCTTCTTATAATATCATCATCATCAGCCTATAATATCCCACTGCTGAGCACAGGCCGCCTTTCACAAATCACTTGTATGTCTTGTGTTCAATTTATAGTTTTTACTTTTTAAGTCAGAGATCAACTACTAACCCAAAGAAGCGCAATGACGTTAATTTTGCTTGCAATCTATTCCGCCAATTTCCTACCATCGACAATGTGCTCTGATTGGTTTAATTCAAGGACACATGCGCTCTGATTGGCCAAGTCAAGAACACACGATGCAGTGCAATCACTGGACCAATGTCCTTACTGTTCAAAATCAGTGACAAATCACTGACTAGTTTCGGAATCGGATTGCTCGGTACTCTAAGGGATTGTTCCTCGATGGATAGGTATCATAAGAAAACTCCTCATTACCAAGTCCTTTTTCCAAGATTTTGATCATATTTAGACAAAATTATATATTTTTGCATGAAAATAGACAGAAAATAAGAATCCCTGGCAACACTGGTCAGCCGGTCAGTCGGGTCTCATAGAATAAAGTTGGCATTGGACTTTTTGGCGGGAACTTGCAGAGTGACGTAGCATTTTCATTTTTATTTTCATAAATTTGTGTATTTTGAGTTTTATTTTGTATTATTGGTGGTATTTTACCCAATAAAGATCATCCATGTGCACCAGTGAAGTGAAATGAAATGAATTATGTGTATCGTTACTTTTCAAGTTGTCTCAAAATGTCCGTGAAGAGTTTTGTACAATGACCACCATTGTAGTAAAACATGACTTTTATGGACGGTGACTGACTGAGGACTATAATGTGAAGTGATTTTGTGACTGGATACTATAATATAACTCGACACTGGCAGAAATAAGCCCTAATTTGGGCTTGGTTGCCAAAATTAAAAATAAGAAGAAGAAGAAAGTTGGCATTACTTGTAAATCGATGTTTACAAAAAAAGTCTAAAAGTATTGTATTTGTAAAAAAATACCAAAAGTGCTACATATATAAAAAAAAAAGTTTGTCAAATCACAGCAAATGTCAAAAAAATCTAAAAAAATAAATTGTGTTACCTTACCTGATCAAATTGATAAATAAGATAAATTGATAAGACTTGCTATTGCTATTTAAAATTAGGTACATAATTGTTATATGCATGATTTGTTTCTTGTTTGTCCCATAAGTTTGAAATGTTTTAGGTATTAGTCAATTGTCAATAATTCACAAGTTTTGTTAAATTTTATTTTCACAAAATTATTCTTACAATTTTGTTCAATGCTTGCCCGGCTTGTTAATTCGTTGCCATTTGGCCTATCTCAACAAATCACGAAGCTTTACTTCCAGGGTATGTGCACATTATAATAATAAATTATTTCCATTTGGGTTTTTCAATTTGCTCAAAACAAATCTATTTTAGCTTTAGTGCGCAATCAAAGAGAAGCTCATAGCGCGCAAGATAGTCACGAATTTTTAAACATGGATGTGACGATACTGCCAGCTCTTCAGGACAACTACATGTACCTTATTGTAGACAAAGCAACCAAGGAGGCCGCTATTGTAGATCCTGTTGAACCAAAGACTGTGCTGGATGCTGTTAAAAAGCAGGGTGTAAAACTTACTTCAGTATTGACCACACATCACCACTGGTTAGTTCTACATCATAACTTCTTATGGTAATGAGGATTCTAAAAAGTATGACAAGAACCCTACATAGTTTATAGGGTCCTTGTTATAGACTTTGTCTTACAACCCACTTATAAATAGGAATAAAACTTTTATGATGAAATTACAGTTTTCGTCAAGCATTTTTTTTATTTTAAATCTGTAACAAATTTATACAGTTTAGGCCCTGGTAAGGCACTTATGAACAACAGTTGAATTAACCAGCGGTTTGGAATATTAATAATAAACAGAGGTTTATCGAGCTTAGTTTACCTTAGTTTGTGACAACCTGCAATAAAAACCCTGTTTTTACAAAACATTGTTATTAATACACTATGTAGCTTGATACTGCTACACTGATGAAGCTGATGTGTGTATATCATTTCAGTGCAGTTGTCCTTAGGCATATTTGTTAATCTGTTCAATGAAGGAGTACCTACTAATCACTCTTCAGTAGTTTATTCCATGCACACTACATGGTTTGAATTACTGTATAACTTAACACTTCTCACTTTAGGGATCATGCTGGAGGTAATGAAGACCTTGTGAAGCAGCACCCTGGCCTACAAGTGTATGGTGGAGATATCCGTATTGTTGGCCTAACCAATAAAGTGAAACACAATACAGTCCTCAACATTGGCAACTTGATTGTAAAGTGCCTGTTCACACCATGTCACACATCTGGACACATTTGTTACTTCGTCACTGCTCCTCAAGAAGGAAATGAGCCTGTTGTATTTACAGGTAAATTTACTCAAATAAATGTAAACTTCAGTAGTATGTTTGACCCATACTGGAATTACCACCAGGATTTGAATTTGGAGTCGGTTTTGTAGCAACAATCTCTGTATCTCAAGAATCAATGTATTATGATGCTTCTGTTGGCGTAGCTGTACCACACAACCCCATACCATTATTAAAATGTGCTTATTATGTGTTACCAAGTTCTAATGAGCCACAGAAATGTTTCCAAATTAAAATATTTCCTATGGCATAACTACTAAGATTTAATTTTCAGGAGACACATTATTCCTTGGAGGCTGTGGCAGATTCTTTGAGGGTACAGCAGACCAAATGTACAAGGCCCTTATAGAAATATTGAGTAACCTCCCCAATGATACCAAAGTGTTCTGTGGTCATGAGTATTCACTGCAGAACTTGAAGTTTGCTTTACATGTTGAGCCAACAAATGAAGAAGTGAAGAAAAAGTTTGATTGGTCACAGGAGAGACGACAGGAAGGGAAACCAACAGTAAATATAAACTTTATATACAGTGCTGAAAAGAGCATGTTTACTTTATCTCTCAAGTGACTGATATCAGATAAACGCTTATGTAATTTATATTGCAGTCTTGACACAAAACATTTAATTTAGATTATTGATTGGTTATTTGTTATCTAAAAACAATTTTACCTTTATAAAATTAAAATTGTCTATATCCACAAATCTTATTGGCTCTTAAAAGTAATATTTAATGAAATCATCTTTATTTATAGGTGCCTTCAACAATTGCTGAGGAAAAGTTATACAATCCATTCATGAGAGTTATGGAAGCTGCAGTTATGAAGCATGCAAGGAAAAATGATGCTATTGAAACTATGAAAGCTATACGCCTAGAGAAAGACAACTTTCAAGCTTAGCTTACACATTTTGTATATTATTGCATTAATTTAAATACATGTAACGGTTACAAGGTTATCTATTCTGTTAAATATTTTGTTAAATATTAAACTTTTATACCAAAGGTGTTTACATTTAATCCTTGGATAAAGGGGTAGTTTTGAAATGTAGGATTTACCAAAAAAACTCAATAGTGCATTAAGAAATATTGTTGTAATGTTAAATCTAACTTAAAGCTGACTATCACAAGATAATTTAGAGCAATCATTGTTAGATGGATGTCATTGTTCCTTCTTTATATTATATGCAGACATTTGCTCTGCATACTTCTCCTTTGATCTCTCGAACATTGCCACATATACCTGTAAATAAACAGATGTGAATAAAACAAAGGCGTAGATTCTTTTATTAAGTAAATAAATCTAACTAAACCAGTGGTAATTTCAGTAGCTTTGACCTTCATAACTGCCCATGTTCTATGTTGAATAAATGGTTTGACTTTGCCATATAAATTTTAACATTACTTTTCTACCCCTATAAAATACCTTTATAAAGTAATTAATATTGCAAGCAAGCAGATGTTGAGTCTAAAAAAAAGAGAGGTAGAGCATAGCATTTATTTGCTCAAAGAGCAGCTCAACTAGGGAAGTACCTCCACAGAACATTGCAGTTTGCATTGAACTTTGTTGCTCCTGGTCATAAGGTTGCCAGTGCTCATTGGGGAGGGTGAAGGAGTGGTAATGTGTGAGTGATGCCTCATGTGTTGCAAGCAACCATATGGCTATTGTAACCGCTTACCATCAGGCGGGTTGTATGCTTGTTTATCAACTTCATCATTTAAAATGAAAAAAACTTATATTTTACCTTACCATTCCTAAACAATGGGTGACGACAACTGTAAGTTAAGATTATAAATATCCTTTGTCTATACAAGTGTTTTTCAATAGAAAGTTAGATACTTTTGTGGTCAAAACCAATGTTATTTACTCACCCTCTTCTCTTCATTAGTCAGTCCCCTCCATCGTGAAGCCAGTTGCCTTGTCACCTCCTGTTTAGAAGGCTCAGCACCAATCTCCGAGTTAGTTTCAGCAACTACCAGAGGCCGCTGCTCTTGACAGAATTGGAAGAATGCATTGCATGGCTTTTTCGGTGCATTTGGGTCTCTTTCAGGCTGAAATTATAAAACCAGTTTAGAAGCTTCATGAAATATTAGGATGATACCTAAATTAACTACTCAAGCTAAAGATGGTTTTCAAATTGAAGCAAAATATAGTATTTGTGATACCCAGGTAGGTCAGATTGATTCTGCAAGACTTATGATTTCAGTGTAAAGATAAATACATACCTTGTCAGCTTTACTTTTCCGTTTTGGCCCAGGTTTCTTGCCGCCAGCAGCATTCTGTTTCTCAGTTTGCTTGGCAGCTGACGTAGCTTTAGCTGCAGAACGCGCCGGTTTCGGTACAATTACAGGCTTAGTTTCCACTTCTATAGTAGCTGTTCTGAATGCATCCCCATGCATGTCCAACCTTTCAATCAATAACTTGATATCCTTCCGATGACGCTTGGTTATTTTCTTCGCCTCATGAATTCTGTAAAGACACGTAACAATACTCAGCCGCGATGTGCGGATAAAATACAAATACACAGCAATAATACCGACCTGTTTATAATTCTTTCGTTATCCTGCTGCAACACTTCACATCGTTCCAAAAGTAATTGATATTTACGCCTATAAATTTCCTCCTCGGACGGTAAACTAACCATATCATCAGAGTCGTCAGAAATATTCGAGTTAATCTGCTGGACTGTCATTTTAATTTATTTCACAGCTTCAAAGTTCAACACGATCAAATTTCTTTTTATTTTTGCCTGTCTGTCACTGTCACATCTATCCGTCGCATTTATTTTGTTTGTTATGTTGGTCATACTGCATGTTAAAATTCTTGCGTTCCATTTAAATAATAAAAATAGTTCAACATAAAAGCGTCTGCGAACGACACGATTTGGCACACGGTCGGTAGGGCCGATCATAGAATACAATTTACTAACTTTTACATATTACTCTATAATTTGTTAATTTACTCCGATAGTCAGTAGGCCAGTTGACGAGTCAGCCTGATTTTGTTGGTGGTTTTGTCGCGCCGACTCCCAAAGGGGTCTACGAACGACACTATTTGGCACCCGATCGGTTGGGTCAAGATCGTTGGTTTCTCTCTTGACGCACTGACTTCATCAGATCACCAACCCAACTTCAGTCCAGCTTGTGCCCTTGTGGCATTGAAGTGTATATACTCGTTACACGGTGGCTCTATATCTATCTAAAATATTATTATGTCTAAGTAAATCATTCAGGGATTTGCGTTCAAATATTAACCATATTTGAACGTTCGTCTAAAAACAGTAAAACTGTAAATTTTGGGGAAAGTTACGAAAATAAAAACATGAAAAATTCAAAGCCATGGATAAACTATTACAGACAGATGTCTGTGAGACAGACAACGTGATCGCGACACCCGACGCTAAATGGTCTATGATGGCCACTGGGTCTATGCTTTCGTTTGTATCCGGTCATAGATTTACACCCGAAAGATAGGACGACGTGGTTGGTTATGGCGCGGGGTGGAGCGAGGGAGAGGGACATGTTTGTGAAAACGCGGTAAAATATGATTTCCTCTTCATCCTATCATATCAGATCAGCGAATCATTCCGCGATTGCGCGTAACAGAGTAGAGCTAGCTCCTTAGAAAATAACATCGATCGTACTTACGGCTGCCTGCCGTAAACTCACAGTGATAACAGTGCGGACAAAAAATGCGAGATATTGCGATGTGGTCAATTACTTTTTATAAAAATAAAATGATAAAATTCCATTTGTGAACATAATAATTAAGTAATACTTACAAATGAATCCGCATAATAGCAATGAAATGGATTCCAGTGGTATCGAAGCGAACTATGTTTATTTATCTCATATTATTATTTCTATTATATTTATTTTATGCTCTGAATTCTTGTTTAGTTGACGAAAGACAGGTGAGTTCCCACGTTTACTGTTTTATATCGTCCCGCCCCGCGCCGAAAACAGGCTCTTCAATTCACTACTTAAGCAAGCACGACTTTTATTTCAATTGCGTAGTTGCACTGTAATTAACATATTTTCTTTATATTTCAGTTAACAATGAAGTATATATTCCTAAAGCGTCATATATCCAAGTACAGCAGCGCTACAGTTCGCTTTGCTTCATTCCTGGGGTTTAACGTTGAGAGCAATAAGTATAGAACTCTCAATAAGAATTCAGTACCAGTTAAGAGATTGCCAGACGCACTCATCATAGGTGTGAAGAAATGTGGGACTAGAGCATTGTTAGAATTTTTAAGGTAAATATTTTTGTCAATATTTTATAGCCTGGACTTTCCATTGCTATATGTGAAAGAGACCTATTTCCCTTATCATTAGCCATACCAGCTTCTTCAAGGCACATCCATAGGAATGTTTTCGTACCTATTCATCATCATCATCAGCCTATAATGTCCCACTGCTGAGCACAGGCCTCCTTTCACAAATCAGGGTGAAAGGGACTGGGCGATACTCCACCACGCGTGCCCACTGCGGATTGGTGGAGGTAGGCTAGTAGTCAACCTACTGTTTTTTTCTTAACTTGCTTAACGACTATCACAATTAAGTGATAACCGGGACCAACGGCTTTACGTGCCTTCCGAAATAACGGAAACGCTCGATTTGAATGAAATACCACTAGACGGTCACCCATCCAGGTACCGACCACAACAGACGTAGCTTAACTTTGCCGATCGATTAAGAACGGCTAATAATGCTACACCACGAGCGCTTCTACCGTATTACTACTTACTAATTTGCTGTGTCCACATCAGTTTCATAATAAGTATGCTTAATTTGTTTGAAGTTTGAAGCACCAACTTAAATTTTTTCAGAATACACCCGGATGTCAGGGCTGCAGGATCTGAAGTGCATTTCTTTGATAAGTACTACCATAAAGGATTCGAATGGTATAGGTATGTTCTCAAAATTACCTGAAACTTATACTTTAAATATCAACACATTATGGTTGTTATTCCTCCACCGGTCTTGTTTTCAGAGATAAAATGCCCCCAACATTAGAGGGTCAAATAACTATGGAGAAGACACCATCATATTGGGTAACTAGATCAGCTCCAAGGAGGGTGTACGCGATGAATCCTGCTGTTAAATTATTGGCTGTGGTCAGAGATCCTGTTACAAGAGCCATTAGTGATTATACCCAGTCTGCAAGGTAAGGAATATTAATTTGAGAACAAGGTGCTATGATAGATTCTTTAAAATATAATGGAACAATTATTGCTGTTTTCTAAATTGAACTATGTAGGTATTATAATATTTTCTTGGCAAACGATTTTTAGAATGGAACAAAATAGACTTAAACACGTGGATAAAGAGTTCAAATTTCAATACCCTCGAGATCTTAAAAATTACAAGTCTATAGTTTTAGAAGTTGAAGCACTATTTTTCATATATAGCAAACGCCCCTCACTCCCCCGGTTCGAAGAGCTAGCCCTAGTCAACAGTAGTATGGGGTGGGGAGGTGTACCCTGGTCTGTAGTGGACGCGTCCTGGCCTCCCGTCAGACTAGGGGTTTATGCTCGACCGTTGAGACGCTGGCTCAAGAGGTTCCCAAGGTCTAGGCTACTGCTCATCAGTGGAGAGAGACTTGTCGCTGATCCTGCCGCTGAAATGGCTAGAGTACAGGTATTTATGTTTTTACAATCCCACACATTCTTATAAATATATCCTGGGGAGATATATTCTTCTAATATGGCTATCTGATCCCAAACTAAGCAGAGGTTGTACTATCGAAACCAGATAACTAATATACTGCATAGGTATACTAATCATACTTAAAATACATTAAAAAAAAAAAAAACTCGGACATTCCTCACACACGGTCATCTGATCCCAAACTAAGCAGAGCTTGTACTATGGAAACCAGATAACTACTAATCATACTTAACGTACATAATTACACCCAGACTCAGGACATGCAGACATGTTCAAGGTGGGAATCGAACCCACGACTTGCGGCGTGATAGGTGGAATCAATCACGCGAACTGGCCCGTCAACCTTATGAATTCCAGGGCCTAAAGGAACTAGCAACTGGCATACCAAATTTAATGAAATTCTGTTTAGCTGGAACGGAGCTGAGTGGCTGACACTTTTAGTAGGTAGACTTATTTTGTTGGCATAACCTGGCCTCCCATCAGGGCGGTCGGGTATCTTAGGAGGATTTCCCCACGCTAATAAAAAAAAAAGGTAGGATTATTTCATTCAATCATGCACAGGATGATTTTGAAGTGCGACTAATGTCCAAGGCCAATAGGTAATCGTCGATGAAAAATAGACTGTCATGAGTAATGGTCATGAGATTGTTCACTATACTTTGAAATTATTTAGGTAAGTGCTACGTTTTTAATTTATTGGAGAGTTGTAGGTACTCAAAGTTTGCAAAATTAATTTTCTTCCAGGAATTCCTAGGCCTTAAGCATGTGATAACGGAAAAGCACTTCTATTTCAACTCTACCAAAGGCTTCCCATGCCTTCTCAAGTCTGAAAGTCGATCGACCCCCCACTGCCTAGGTAAGACTAAAGGACGAAGTCACCCCCATATAGACCCTGTAGCTTTAGAACGACTAAGGGATTTTTACAGACCCTTCAACGAAAGGTTCTACGAACTTTCCGGTATTAACTTTGGATGGCCTTGAATAATGTGATTTTAACGTGGTATACGAACAGTATTGGGTAAGGATGTGATTCAGTTCATAGGTACTTGATCGATAAAGCCGAATTTGGTTATACCTACATTGGTACCCCACCGAATTTGTACTAATTGAAATACTTATCTAAGGACCTTTACCTTCCAGATACATTGTACCTACATTAAAAAAAAGCTTATTTTTAATTGTTAACCATTGAATTATTATTTGTTAACTTATTTTAGTCCTAATATCATACCTATAACGTGATATTTTCAACTGTACCTAATCTTTTTAAAATTGATATGTTTTTATTGAATTTTCATATTCAATTTCAATCTAACTCGATCAGATTGTCAGATTATACCTGATAAAAAAATTGGTTCCATTGTAAAAGACGTTAGACTGTCAAATAGTTATCTAAGATTTAGAAAAGATAACAAATGTAAGTATCCACCCTGTATTAGCGTATTAGTTACTAATTTGTATAATCTTTACATATCATTTATTTATCTCGTGTATAATTGTATAATTAATGTAAGAATACACTTACGGCCAATGAAAGGCCGAAAGGTTAACTGATCTCAAAATAATTGCAATAATGTTTATGTTATAAATTGATATATTTTCAGATAGTCGATACTTGGTTATTCAGTTCACTTACACTTGAATATCGAATTCGCCAAGAGTCGATATCAAAACAATTGAATTTAAATTGTGGACTCATGAGATAGGGTATATATTTGATTAACAACATATTTTCTTGCGACTTGCTTGACTGATGTTTCTATTTTGTTCTGTAATACAAAACTGTTGCATTATAAAAACTATATTACAGAAAGTCAAATATAGCTGACTGAATACAAGAGTAAAAATTAGAGTAGGTAGGTACAGTACATATTATTATTAAGTAAATAGTAGCTACATGTACTAAATCGTCGAATTCGGCAGACTAGTGTAAACGAACCATTATAATCAAAGATATAAATAAGAAAATAAATAATTATTTCTTATAGTTCCTAGTAATACTAATAAAAAAAGCATTCCTTGAATCGTGTTCCATTTTAGATTCGTTTTCTATATTTTTGACTTCATAATTTATACGATTATGAAGTTATTTATTATTAGCTAATGTGCTCAGTAGGTAGCGTTAATTAATTAGGTATTTAATTATAACTATTTAAAATAATAAAACTTAATATATAAATAAAATGCAGTATTACATTTGTTTGACCTACAATGTTTAACTTAATTTGTTATTTTGTAATAATATTTATATTACTTATAAGAAAACAAGCTGTCTACCCCGGTTTCACATGTAAAAGCCTATATCACGCTGCATCCCATAAATTATCTCCATGCAAAGTCAATCCGTTGCTGCGTGAAAGAAGTACAGACCAAAAAACGCTATTATAATAATGTTTGTGGAGTTAATTTGCGATTTATTAATGCAACTCCACATATCAGTCACGTCACAAGATTTTTTCTTGTAGAAGTTGTGGGATGCTCCACACACCAGACACAGTCACTTTGGGCATTCTCATACATATATCACGTGACTAGCCGTGTGGCACTTCTTGGCAGGCCCACTATCATGGATTCAAATTTTGAGTATATAACCAAATATCTGATTTTGTCGGTCCCTGGTTCCAAAGGCTTATTAGATGACCCTGCCAAAACAGGTTCGTCCTGGGCCTTTATTTATCCAGAACTAGAGCACCTAGGGAAGTTCTTGTTGCTCTCTGAATGTGTTACTAATAGCGTTAGCAATAGACTTAGAATTCGTGATGGCAGCCTTGTCAGGAAGTGCCACACTAACTGATTTGGCAACGTGACTGATGTCTGAGAAACAGGTATGCAAGTCATACCTACCTATATAAAGCGTGTTGTTTTTATAAGCTTACTACCAAATATATTAAGCCCTATTTATTAGGAATATAACCCGATGGTTGTGTAATGTAAACGAAGATATTAGCAATTAGGCTACTGTTAATTGTATTACATGTTGTTTTATTTACAATACTTACCTCGTTATTCAGAGACAAATATTAGTCATTCATGGTATTATAAAGGTGTCTAAGTACAGGAATTTTAAGTTTTATTTTAGACGTTTTTATTGAATAATGGCAAAGAAAAATTAACTTTTCTACTTTATAATAAGTTTATCTGTTAAATCAATGATCAATTGTATGACCTATTACCCATACGAATAAAGTTTATTTTTTCTTTAGCATTCTTAAACGTCGAAATGTTTTTTTTTTAAATAATAATAAACAAGGTTTAGGAATAAACAACATACAATTTAAATACTGTAAAAGGAATATTTATTTCCTTTCACTCACAGCACAGTTTACGATTTACAAATGTAAGCTAGTAGCAAAAACAATATACACTTGATACTTATTTATAAAGGGCATTAACAGAAATGTAATTTTGGAAAATATATTACGTTTTTCAATAGATTTGTTTCACAAGATTATACGTGTTTATTTAGTTTAAAAAGTATTGTTATATATCACTTGTTTCAAGTTAAATCTGCGCGATTGCAATGTAGCACTATGCTCGAATCTTATACCTGAAGTGTAATAAGTTGTCACGAATAATAAAAAAAATCACTAATGAAAGAAGGTTCGTTTTTCGTTGGCATTCTTAAACATGAAACATTCTTATAACGGACTAAAATAAATAAGTAATTTGCAAAGGCACAGCCCCCAGCGACTAGAAATAAATATTAATTAAAGATTTTTTATAAAAAGAAAATATGCAGTAGAAAGAAGAAAGTGTAGTTCCCTTTTAAAAATTGTAACACTATTTTGGTTAATTTTCGATAAAACAAAATTTAATAACTAACAAAGCTTCTCATTCTCGATTTTTTTCTAAGTAAGTAGGAAAGTAAACACATAAGTAGAAATAGCTAAGAGTTTGCACTATGCCCTCCATTATCACACGTGCCATGCCTGTAGATGCTTTTTATATAAGCTTTCATAAATTATAATTTATTTAGAGGAATAGTGAAACGAATGACTGTAAATTTGTAAAAAAAAACTCGTGTAAAGTATAAACTGAAGAAATAAAATCCTTTTCATAAAACAAGTCTTATCATTTCTGCAACCTATGTTACTAAACGACTTAGCTTAACGATTAAAGCAACATAAAACAAACAACTTAAAATAATAATTAACATGTAAATAGATCTCATCCTGGGGGAAAAAATTACGAAAAATAAGACGAATTTAATTTTAACATGGTGAGGTAAAATTAAATTCGTCTTATTTTTCGTTTATCGTCCGTTAGAGCCAGCTGTATTAGTACCCTGTTTAATCTACGACATAAAGACAAAAATCAGGTGACATTGTTGCTTCCTTTCAGGGGGTCGATTCTCGTAACAAAACGTCAGCGGTGTCGTAGCGACATCAACTATTTAAATTGTGTTTCGTGAAATATTTGTATAAAAAACATTCGTGTATATGCCTCAACAATTTGTATATAGGATTTTTCCATCGTTAATTTGACATTATAATAGTAAAAAACACAGTTTAAACATTGAAGTCGCTACGATATCGTTGAAGTTTTGTTACGAGAATCAAGCCTCTGGACTTTCAAGGATTCAAGTCCTTCAACACAGATTTTAAAAATCACATGCAAAATAAAATCAAATATACAGTGAAGTCTTTTCTGCAACAATTTTTAAGAAATCACATTTATATCCTTAATACTAATATTGTTTTTTTTACTGAGATGGTCTATGCTTCAGCTGGGCGATAAAAATTGAGCTTATTATCAGGGGCGTAGCTATACGGGGCCGAATTTCAATTTCGAGTCTGTCGCAATTTTGATAGTCAACCAAATATGACAAATTCTAGGAGAAAACAAATTTTCGCTAGGTACAGTAGTACCATACTGACATGGCTTACCGATGTATCTGCGCAGAAGATACATTTTAAAAACGCGGGAAATGCTACTTACTGTTCGGCAGCTCCAGCCATGTGTGCGGAGGGTCGTCACTTGCGAGTGAGATGGAACTAACAGCCTAAGTGTATTATGACCCTTATAGTAGTTATCTAGGGTTGATTGTAAGTTTTAAGCTCTTTCGTTAATCTTCGGGCCATACTTTCTTTTCTGGGCGAACGAAGATTCACGACGCGCCTTATCAGTACTACTGTAGTCTAGTTCTTGAGATGCAGAGTGGCATATCTCGGAAAATTCCACGCCTGAGGGGGTCCTATTTTTTTTAAGGTTTAACTACAAGCGGAAAGATAGGTAAGTCCTCGATACTGAAATTGCGGAAAACATAGACTTCGGGGTCTTCAATCTTTCCCATGTTTTATTGAATTCTTAAGAGTTCCAAATCAAAAAGCCTGTCCATCTGTCACTGCGGTATAATTCAGCAGCCACAAATACTATTGACTTGAAATTTTGAAGTTTCAAATATTACTTAAAATGGAAAAAAAATGAATATTTGTATTTTCTTTGCAAAATAGTTATCATAAAAGAAAAAACAATATTTTCACTTATCGTAAAAACATAATTTGTTGTAAGTTAACCGATGATGTTAATCTTGACATATTAAAGCATCAATTGACTATACCTTGTAAAAGATAGATCTCTGCGACAGTTGCTTGATTTATATGAAAATTAACCTTATGGGTTTAGCAGTCAGCCCGCCAGCCCAGCCAGGGGTCTACCGCGTAACTTTGGTGGTAATCGTAACGATTACCACCTAAGATACGCAATAGCCCAGCAGTGTTGATACAGTGCAGCCAATGCTTATTTTTGAGCGCGAGATTTGAAATTACATTCCAACAGAATCTTTTTTAAATAATATGTTTATAGTAAATTTGTTATAAATAACATGAAATCAAGGGAAATCGTTACTTGAAACGTAAACAGGTATCTCGAAGTTATTAATCTGTAAAAATGAGATAGAACTGGAACCAACGATCGCGAAAACTATAGTCACGTTATCATCGTATTTATTGTGAAGAGCAGCTATATCTTTTCCATCAGGGAGGCTACTTGATTCACTGAAAATGAAAATAATATTAGTTACATATATGTCCGCAGGTGTTCAAGTTAGAAATAATTTTATTAAAAAAGCATAAATACAGTTTTAATTTATCTTTATATATAAAATTCTACTGCACGTGTGTATGTCACTGAATTCCTCCTAAACCGCTGGACCGATTCCTGACAGATTCACAAAGATGGCGCTGCAGTCGGTTTCTAGGTTATAATATCGACTGCCGCGCCATCTGTCGGGCTGATTTGTGAATCTAAACCTTCCAGAGCGCCACCCAAACGCCTACAAAAAAAACATTCTAATCGGTCCAGCCGTTTAGGAGGAGTTCAGTGACATACATACGTACAGTAGAATTAACTTCCTGGATGGTTTAGATAGGGTAGCACCACAGGGTAGGGTAGCACCACGCGAACGAAGTCGCGCCGGGCAGCTAGTATAATTTATAATAAGCAATATTAAAATATTATGTCAAATACCCAATTTAACAAAAATATCAGTGGTATTAAAAAATACGAAATCCCTTGTTGTTTGCATATACTGGCCATATTTCAAAAGCCCAAAAATATTCAGTCTAGTATCAAATGAAGTTACTTACTTGAGGCAAATAATCCTAAAGTGAGCCTTTGGCGGATTAGATTTCCTAAAATTTTGTACATCCCTGTTGTACACATCAAATACTATAACAAGACTTGTTTCGCAATCATCGTCTTTGTGTGTTTCAATAATTCGTAATTTCTTTAACATAGAAGGCATATCGGTGCAGTCTTCTGGCTTTATTATAGGACTGATACCACTATTATCTGTGGTTTCATTTTCCATTGATATGTCGTGATCGTTTCTATATGACTCGGCAGTTTCATCCATTTGTGTTAGGAAAGCTATTTTGGCTTCCGACCAACTTTTATACTTGCGCTGTTGTTCCTGTAGAAAATCGTATATATACTGGTCTCTATAATACTCCATAAGCCGATTCCTTATTTGATGACTATGTACTATGTCTGGTCTACCAAAGTCGTTTGCATCTGGGAGCCAATTTTCAAATACATTTTTCAACTCTTCATACTGAGTTGCCATCGCTTCTGTAGTATTATTGGAATTGCTTTCTCCTGCAGCAAGTCTCTCTCGCAAAACGTTAAAAGGATTCCTATAAATTTTCGGTGCTTTCGGAGGTTCTTCGATAACACAATCGGAATCTGAACTCGAGTCAAGAGTTACTTGTCTTCTATCTACTATTTCATAGTCGTCGTTTAAATGAATATCAGCATTGTAGTGTTTATTGTAATGTTTAACTACATTTGATAAGGCTCGTCGGTGTGGAGCTACAGCTTTGCCCATTGCTTCGAGTTTCTTGAGTTTCATCGATAAATGTTTGAGTTTATTTAAAATATGATTCTTTGATATTTCCTCAAGCTTTGTGCGCTGTTTTTTGACGAATGTCTCATCGTCGTCTTCCAACTCTATCGTTTCTATTATATTTTCATCTTCCATTTCGAATTGTTCGGTGAGGCGCAGCCTAGTTCCGTACCTTCGATTATACGTTTGTAGAAGTCTTTGAAGAGATTGAATGTTTTGGACTTGTGAGTTTCCTGCCGCAACTAAGTTCTTCAGTCTCGATGCCAAGTTCTTGAGACATTCTAAATGGTAACGTTGCATACCATCTCTCATCCTTGTGGTTCTCTGGCCATGTTGCGCGCTTTGATTAAAATACACATTGTTTGGATTTGGAACCTGTCTAAACATCATAGGATGATGAAATCTTTGTTGATTAATAAAACAGTTGGCCAAAAATGGTCTCTGATAGTAAAAACTATACTGGAAAGATTGGACACTGCAACGAGTCTTCCAAAACTGGAATGGTCTGTATTGAGGATTATTTCTAGGTAACCTATTATCTCTGGGTGGTGCTGGTGGAGTGGGCATATTTTCGGGAGTATTCATTGAGGAACTTCTGATTCGTCTTATATTCATGGTGTTTACTTCATCATTCATTGAATACTTTTGTGATTCTGTCGATTTACGTCCGCCACTTTTAGCCCTCATATTTGCCAGGTTTAGGACATATGATAGCTTGTTTGTAAACACATTCTTGGGGATGAATTGTTCATCTGGTACTGTTATAGTGACTGTGTCTTTTTGAAACAAATCAGGTATTATTTTCAAGAAGTTATGTAAACTCTTACTGTCACATGGCATAGTCTGTCTTCTTTTGAGCCTATCTAGTTTACTGTCTTTATCCAGTAAATTATCATCTTTTTTAATTCGTTTTATGGCTTGTTCGGTGTTACCAATTATTTCATTTGTACGCTTCTTGGTGATTGAAGATTCAGCATTAGTATTTTCATCAGCTATATCTGTAAATTAGATAAAAAGTTAATATTATACATTTGAACATTCGAAATAAGTAAAATAGTTTTACTAGCTGTACTTTATGAATTACCAGTATTATTGCTTGTGGTTGGATTATCTACTTCCATAGAATTACTTTGGTTCTCATTTTGTTCTACTTTACTTTCTTGTTCTAAGATACCTGAAATAATTATGTTATGAATTTATTATCTCCCCATAAATTCGTTCAATAATTATTTAGCGTTTAAACATAATAATTTATAAAAATTGTGAGAAACTCAATCGTATATACCATCAGATTATAAGATTGAGTATATTCCATATAAACATTTATATTCCCACCTGAATCTTCCGAATTCATATTTTGATTATCAGTTTCTGCCATATCAACTTTAATATCTTCTGGTTTAAGGATATCTACTGCGTCATCAGATTTAGTTCTTTCAGTCTCATCATTCTCACCATTAGCTTCTATCGCAATGTTTGAGTATACAGTCTCTTCTTTACTGGTAATAAAATCGGAGGAATTTACGTCTTCCTCTTTTGAACTATTTCCAACTTTTATACTCAAGTCTTCTATGGGTGCATTCTGTTTATCATAATTGGTATTATGTCTAAACACTTTGTATCCTAACCTACTGAGATGTGCATACACTTTATATTCAACAATAGATATTTTATCTTTTAGAAACAATGAATATGCTTTTTGTAATGATACTGTTACTTCATTATGTTTTAGTAGAAGACAGTTCTGAAAAATCACAATTTATAAGTTAATAATTTTTGAGATGATGATGAGATGAGTTAAAGATATTTGAGATGATACAATTAAGTTGCCAACTATTGGCTTAGTTGGCGCAGTTGGTTAAGGTTCACCTTACGCGCCGCAGGTCGTGGGTTCGATTCCCACACAGGACATGCATTTGTGTGCATGAACATGTCTGTATGTCCTGAGTCTGGGTGTAATTATGTATATTAAGTATGTATTTACAAACAAAAAGTATGTATATGTATTATATCAGTTATCTGGTTTCCATAGTACAAGCTCTGCTTAGTTTGGGATCAGATGACCGTGTGTGAGAAAGGTCCCAGGATATTTATTTATTTATTTTATTTATCAAAAATAATAATAATCTCGCTCATTAGGAACAGTTCCTTCAATTTCGGCCCTTGCTAGAAACCGAAGCATCACTGGGACCCTATTGCTGGCAAAAAATACTAGAAGATGAAACAGCCAGTCAGTTAATTTTGAATACTTACAACTTCCATCAAGTACAGAGCTTCTTCAGGATAAAGATATATTTTCTTTTCTACACTATGGCCTAAGTATTGCCAGTAGCCACCAGACTGCTGTGTGACTTCAGCCAGCTTGAGGTCATTTCTCCACTCTGCATGGCTTAATGTACCGCTGTGAAGATGTTAAGTAATTCAAGGAATTTTATTACTAAAGAACCTTTTTTTATTCTCGAGAATGGGCGTCTCTTCATTGGCCCGGCACTGGCACCGTCAGCACTCGACACGGGCAGCTACATTCGTTATTAAGACTGACACAGACACGCTCCGGCCCGCCCGATATGACGGCTTTGTAAGCCGAGTTAAGCCTGACGTGGTAAGAGCAATGGCAGAGTATAATAACATCATTTATTTTGACTTGCTGCTGACGACATGCCAGGCCCAGTGAGACAACGTGCAGTACAATTATGCGTCCACTGATATGGATGCCGATGACGGGCCAGGTTGGCCACTGAAGAAAATGAAGAAACGTCCAATAGGTTACATAATAAAATAATTAAAAGAGTCTTGTATGTTTGATAAGTAATCTCTGTCAGTATGGACAAATAACTAAAATACTTCATAATAGTATGCATCTACAAACTGGATGACTGATTGAATCATTAATACCCAAAACTAAATACAGTTCTTACTTTTTCTCAATCCTTTCCACCTCTACCAAGTTCTTCCGTGCTTCCAAAGCAGACTGGATCTGTTTCTGTTCTAACCAAGTACCATTTGGTGTCACATCTTTCATTCCAACTTCAGGTAATGTAGCATCATTCTTCGTTATCCCTTTAGCAACCAACTCATCACCTCTGAAATTAATTAAGTAATATAAGATTAAATACTCCTAATGAGCAGTAATACTTAGGCACAGAAATACAATAATACTCTAAAAGAACAGAAGTTAATGTTCCATAGAAAATTCTATTCAATTCTGCTAGGATTTTGTTCACTGACTGTATTACTGGTGATACTTAATTACTACAGACTACAGAGTTCCTAGACCAATTTTTTTAGTGTTATTTTGGAGTCAGTTTTATCCGCTCGATGGAACCCCATCCCGCTTATTCTACTCATTCATAATTAATAAAATATTAGAAACACAATATACATGCTCTTTGTATTGAAGAATGGCACCTTATGGTCTACAAAGTTTTAGGAATTTATCTTTCCATCAAAACACACTGTGAACAGAACTGTTGAACTCATATTTGCCAGTTAGGACCACACATCCATTGTACAAAAAACATACTTATGTATGGACAAATTGAGAATCCCTAATCATCTTCATGGTAAAGCCTTGAAGGTGAAGTATACCACAATGTTCTTCAGGCTTATTTTTTACATTCTTAAAGGTCCAGATATTTCTCATGTTTTATGATCATTTTGATGACCCTACCTACCTTGTAAAACATTGTGATATACTTCAAATAAAGACTGTCTTTATTATGGCTTTGCAAGGTTATAACCCAAATCCTTTTGGTAGAAGGCTGTAACCCCAGTATTAAAATCGACTGAGCTGACCGTTTAGAAATCTGTTTGTTGAGGTATAAGACTTTTAAATACATTGTAACACACGTGAAAGTAGATATATTGTTTTACTTACGACAATATTTTTGGTTTATCCATTTCAAACAAGATGTTCACACGACGCTTAGATAATTAAATTGTTAAATGACTGGTAGTCTTCACTTCCAAAAACAACCGGCCTGTGAATTATTTTGATCATAAAAAGAGAAGATGAAGTTCGAAACTTATTATTAATTTGGCGGTAGAATCACATTATCCATATTAGGTACTCTTTGACATTATCTCCATACTGTAGGTTTGAGTTGTATTAAAAATTTGCCACACAAACAATTACATAGAAAAAGCATCGATTTTTGTGGAAAAACAATTTAATTCTGTTAGGTAGGTAGATACAAGGTAGTTTTTAGGTAGGTACAAAGAGTATTCAATAACTAGGTGCGTAAGAAGAGACGGGACTCCATAGAGCAAGATAAAAATGATAAAATATCAATTGGGTACCAAAAAAAGCCACAATGAGAACAACTGAGAATAATAACAATCAATCACTTCAATCAGTGAATCAGTACTACCAACCTTAGAACGAAATAGAGATGCGCTGCTTAGTAGATATTTAAATCTATCGATATCGATATATATATATACATATATATATACTGTTGTAAATAATATAGATATTTAAGATCCTCTGATTTTGTTTTAGCACTACCAAAACAAAACCAGTTTGTTCAGATTATGACTTGTATAAAAATATAATATACCATACAATATATTAATACACAAGGTTACATAATAATAATAAATATTAATATTTTTTACTGTATAAATATAATATTAAATAGGAAGGGGAATTAGATGCATTTTTTCCTGTGGATCACAGACCGGGGTATTTAAGAAAACCGTAAAATGTCGAGACAAAGAACTAACTAATACAATACACATTATATTAATATACAGTAAGGTTTGTGATTGGAGTTTAATTAAAACTACATAATATTTGCAACTAGACGTTTTATCAAAACAAAAAGTAAATCCTGTTTAGGCCCTGATAAGACATTTTTTTGTGAATCCTAAAAAAATATGTTGTATGTAGGGACTCATAGCTTTATCCCTGCATTATAAAGCGTACACCGTATGCGCCGCTTGCAGTCGTCACACGCAGTCGTCACACTCAGTCGCCATAGAGTTCCCACTCTCATCCCAGTCTCAACGTTGCCTTTTGATAAACACACGTGTCATGTTATTATTATTGTTGTGCACTCCTAATATAGCGTAATAAAATATATTCGCAAGTTGGAGTTTTGTTGACTCTGCCCACAACGTAACCTTAATAATAGGATTGGCTACAGAAGAGTCCTAAACTAGGATTAGCCATAAGAAGAATCCTAAATTGTATGTTATGTTACATATTAGATAAGCACAGTAATATTATTTTGCTGAACTCAACTTAATTGAGCAATTTTATTTTTGTCTGCATTAAACTGTTCTGTGTCACTAACGGAAGCATTAACTTTACGACATTAATTTCTGATTAATAAAGCTGCCAATCGAGACAGCAAAGCCTCAGATACATTTTTAATGTGCTTCTCACACAACCATGATGATTTAGGTCTGTCATCATCATTAACTGGCAATATTTGCCAATATTGATAGAGTGATGATTTTCTCTTACATTATGCTCAAATACAGAAACACATGAATCAACAGTTTTACATAGATCCAGAGTCGGGTACGTAAGAGATAGTGTATCCTTCCACCATTCCCTTAGTGCGATATAGTCGTATATTGTATCCTTTCCAGGCGTAGTTGCGACACGTCTCGTCGCGTCTCGTCTCGGTGTGAACTGACCCTTAAAGACCGAACCTTTCAACGCTTCACACTTAACAACATTTTCCCCAATGACCCCTTTAGCTCTACCGCTAGCAGGAACAGTATGAATATTCGGAATATCTGGAATAGAAGATGATCATTATTTTGTATCAAATTGATTTTATAAAGTCTTGTGAAATAAAATCAAAAAGTGGTTATATACCTTGCAGCTGCTCACTTGTATGGCTCACCTCTATAGTATATTCTACTGGAATATCATACTCGCTATAAATTTCATTGCAATGTACTGATAAATTATCATTTAAATTTATAGATTGTTCAATATCCAGGGAAGCATTTGGGGCCGAAGGAGTAGGTGGATAAACTAGATGAATGTGAAAATATTTAAAATATATAATTATATAATAAATTATCGTTTTATTTGTATTGCTTTTAAATATGTGTGTTACTGACCTGATGCTCACTGTTCTTTATAAAGGTAGCAGGGAAATCCCTTAAGTTTGTCTTTAGAGAGTGGCTTAGCTGAGATTCTTATGGATGGAACTGCAGTCTTCCTTAGCCGTGTTTTTTTTTCTGAAAGTCCTTCTCAACAAAATGGTTTCCGCAAATATATTTTAATTCATTTAGTTTCTCTATTGGAATGTAAGCCAAGTCCTCGTTGCCTGTCATTTTCACCCATTTTCGGCACCTAAAAATATAAAAATATCGATATCGAATTCGATAATATAATGTTGCACAACTCTATTTTCTTATATATTATTATGGTATATACCTTAAGATACTATATTTAGATGTTTTTATTAAAGGTATTATAGAACTCATAAATAATATGATATTTTAGTTACCGAACTGCATCCAGGGGCCATAAAAACACGTTTTTTACCATCTTTCCTTTCCGATCTTAATCCGCACACTTCGCATTTTCTATACTTCATCTTAGTTAAAAAAGAAACGGTTTCGTAAGCAAAACACTTATTATTCTACTTAGCAATTAGATTAACCACTATCCTGTATAATATTCTGTAATATAATATAATATTCTCAACTTATCAAAATGTTTTCATTTATTTAAAACTGGAGGGAAACAACAAGTGACAGATGACGTTTAATCATAGAGCGAGACAGACTACGGAAATGAGAGGGCACCATAAAAGTTCTACCAAACTTCATTGACTTTGTTCTTCTTCTAAGTCGCGACAGACTGGGTAGGTAATGCGTTAGCATCTCTACTAAGTCTGTGGGTAGGTACCTACAGTGTTGCCAACTGCTAGCTTTAGCCTTTAGCCAGTAGCTAGACTTTCTCTTTCTTGCAAAAAGTAGCTAGATTGCCAGATTTTGTCACCCAAAAAAGGTGCTAGAAGTAGCTAAATAACAATATAAATTCATGTTTTATTAAATCAAACATGAGAGTATCAATAATCAGTAAATTACCTACCTTTTTTTCACAGGTTTAGTTCCATTTTCACAATAATATATGTATTAAAACAGCGAGCATCAGTTTTAAATTAATAAAACAACACAAGGCAGAACACAAGTAGCACAGACTATCATAGGAGTAATATACAGTTTGAATGAAGAAATGAAACTGGGAATTCCCGGCCATCGACCTATACCCTCACGCAGACTCATAGCGTCGCATTTATTATTTTTCTTTCGAGATACAGTGTCCTATTAAGAACTCTCGAAAGTATTAAAAAGTGACTAGAAAAAGTAGCTACAAGTTTCATGAAATTGTAGCTGCCTTACACCAAAAATAGCTAGATCTAGCTATAAAGTAGCTAAGCTGGCAACACTGGGTACCTATTTATTTGACGGGTATTGTGTTGCCAGCCCCAATTTAGCTAGACTAAGGCTGCATTCCGAATTAATGATATAATCGCTGTAATCGATTTGAGCGTGCTTAAACCCGTTCCATATTAGTTTGAGCGCCATCACGATGTCCCGTGAAACGTCATAGATGACGTCATGACATGCGCCATCTTGCGCTCACACCGACCATGCCTTAAACTGATATCACCGTGAGCGCTGTCAAAAAGTGACGGTTAGTTATTGTGTTTTCGGCAAAAATCTAATAAGATTTTTGGTTTTCCATATGGCAAAGATACTTTTTATGATTTTATGAGAGAAAAATAATAAAAAATGCGGATATTCCTTTTTGCGAGTCAACTAATTAAAGATATAAGGAGTTCTAGCGCATTGTTAATTCAGATTTTAATTAAATTCGCAAATGTTCTGTTTTGAATACTGTGAGCGCGATAACGGGCGTTCCGAATTGTTGACAGTTGTCAGCTGTCATTATCGTGATATCTAACTCGATACGCAAATTATTGCTGTGAGCACTGTGAAAGATATTATTTAATTCGGAATGTAGCCTAAAACTGCAAAGAAGCTTTCAAAAAGCTGTAGAAGACTTTTTGGCGGGAACTTGCAGAGTGACGTAGCATTTTCATTTTTATTTTCATAAATTTGTGTATTTTGAGTTTTATTGTGTAGTTTTGGTGGTATTTTACCCAATAAAGATCATCCATGTGCACCAGTGAAGTGAAATGAAATGAATTATGTGTATCGTGGCTTTTCAAGTTGTCTCAAAATGTCCGTGAAGAGTTTTAGTACAATGACCACCATTGTAGTAAAACATGACTTTTATGGACGGTGACCGACTGAGGACTTTAATGTGAAGTGATTTATTATGACTGGAAACTATAATATTTATTTATTTATTTATTGCAAATTATAACACCATTACAGTTAATAAGACTAATACGGTGCCATAACAAAATTCCGAAAGATGGTACATACACATTATATAAAATTAAGTATAAAATTAAAATAGTATTACAACATAGAATAATAAATATAAGTAATGCTTCAACAACACAATACTTGTGTCATAATGACACATCATTTTCAATACATTTGTATGCTGCTTCAATGAATTTCGACTGGCCACAATAAAAAATATCTATATCCCGGGAAATACTATTTATACACCGTATAGCACGTGAGAGTGGGGCATACTGCAGCAATTTGGTCCTAGCTGCTGGCACAAGGAGTAACGCAGGACGGCGACGCATAAATATATACTCATCGGGTACGCATAGCTTCAGTGCCGCGAGCACTTCCGGGTGATGCACCCACCCACGCAATACCTTCCATACAAATTTGACCAGTGCAACTTCCCTCCTCACCTGCAGCCTACTGTAGCCCACCATACCCATTACAAATAAGCTTGGGTACATCAACGGATAGTAAGGATAGGTGCCGCACTGTTTTAAATATAAAAAACGTGTAAATTTGTTTTGAATTTTTTCAAGCATAAGGCTATATTTGGTTTCATGAGGATTCCAAATTATAGCATTCGTTTCTAGACGACTACGGACGAGGGCGTTAAATAAAATTTTGATTACTATGGTACTTCGAAAATCTCTGCACTGTCTCAAAATAAAACCTAAATTCCTAAATGATTTTTTACATATGTCCACTATATGCTGACGAAATGTCAGTTCAGGAACCATCTCTACGCCTAAATCTCTAACCCGTGTGACGCGTGGTATAACCGCAGCATCCACTTCATACGGACATTGTAGTGGAGTTCTCGCGCGACTGTAACTCATAACGCAACACTTGCTTACGTTAAAATATAATTTGTTGTCCTTACTCCACTGTACCACCCTGTCAATGTCATTTTGCAGTGTCTGACAATCTGCAGTATTATTTACTGGTAAGGAGAGTTTAAGATCGTCGGCAAATAGCAAGCATTGCGCGTTAACCACAACATTAGGAAGGTCATTGATCATCAAGATGAATACTAAGGGCCCAAGATTACTACCTTGACTCACCCCTGAATATGTGTAGTATGCCTTCGATTCAAAGCCTCCATAATCAACGTACTGTCTGCGGTCACTTAAATAGCTTGAAAAAAAATTTAACAGGCTAGGCGTAAAGCCTAATGCTGCAAACTTAGCTAACAGAATATCGTTATCGACTGTATCGAAAGCTTTCCTAAAGTCAAAGTACGCAGAGTCCACCTGTCCCCCAGCATCAACAACTGGCAGCAAGTGACTCATGAAGGAAATCAGGTTACTCCCCGTACTTCGACCTGGAAGAAAGCCGTGTTGTACATCAGTAAGTTGTGACCTCACTTGCGTGTAAATACATCTATGAATCACAGACTCAAACACCTTAGCGAATGCAGATAATACAGCAATCGGCCTATGGTCACTAACCTCAGTAGCCGATCCACCTTTAGGTACCGGGGTTACTCGAGTGGTTTTCCACTCTTGTGGATAATAACCTTGCTTGAGACATAAAGAAAATATATGCAATAGTGGCAATTCAAATGTTGAGCGACAGTCCTTGACAATAAACGGTGGAATACCATCCGGGCCAACTGAGGTTTTAGGCTTTAGGCGAGCAAGTGCATCGCGGAGGTCGCGCACGCTCAACTGATCAATATGTACGCGAGCGGCGCTCATCGCGGTGCCGGCGATATAACTCGACACTGGCAGAAATGAGCCCAAATTTGGGCTTGGTTGCCAAAATTAAAAATAAGAAGAAGAACTGTAAATTTCTACTTTACTTAAAGTCCTGTACATCTGCAGCTTTTCTTATTTTGTATTAAGTATTAATCAATAAAACAATATAATAAAGTAAGAAAATTATGCTTTTATTCGTAAATCAACTTATTAAATCTTAACAAATTAACATTCAATAAATATTCATCTTTATTTTTAAAAACATACTTAATTACATATTTTTATTAAATATGGTCATTGGTAGCATTGAACTCGAAACATTTTTTAATTTCTGATTTTGTAATGTAAAGTTCCTTTTATGGTACGGGGGCATCCATTACCTAAATAATAAAATAATTAAGAGTCTTGTTTGTATGTTTGATAACTAATCTCTGCCTGTATGGATAAATAAATACTTCATAATCATAAGCATCTACATACTGGATGACTAATTGAATCATTAATAAATAAATAAATAAAATAAATAAATAAGCCTTTATTGCTGTTAGATTTTAACTTATCTAAACATTGCTTTTTTAAAAGAAAAATTATTACAATAGAGGTAAGAAAAGCTATAAATTAACTTAAACTAAAAAATATTCTCGGCATTCGGCTTATCTCTCCTCTTAACAGCTTGTCTTTCGACAAAGGCCTCCTCTAAGGATTTCCATTTGGTTCTGTCCCTTGCTGTACGTAACCATTCTGGCCCGGCTACTTGCTTCAAGTCATCTTCCCATCGCTTTGGCTGTCTTCCTTTACTACTTTTGTTTTCTCTAGGGTACCATTCTGTTATTATTTTGGTCCATTTCTCTTTCTTTTCTCTCAGCATATGTCCTGTCCAACGCCATTTTAATTTTCTGCATATTGAACGAACTTTTGCGAACTTAGTCTTTTCTTTAATCTTTTTTAATTGTATTTTATCCCTTCTTCTTACTCCCAATACGCTTCTCTCTATCCCATTAATATCATCATTAATAAATCATTAATGATGATATTAATGGGATATTTTGATTATTAATGAATCATTAATAAAAAAGATTATTTTGATTATTAATGAATCATTAAACAAAACTAAATACAGTTCTTACTTTTTCCAAATCCTTTCCGTCTCTACCAAGTTCTTCCGTGCTTCCAAAGCAGACTGGATATGTTTCTGCTCTAACCAAGTACCATTTTGTGTCACATCTTTCATTCCAACTTAAGGTAATGTAGCATCATTCTTCGTTATCCCTTAGGGGGGGCAGCTGCAAGCCCCAGCCCCCCTTTTCCAAGTACCCCTGTCCACGCTATCCGTAGCATCCGCCGCCAGCTCCACTCTCTCTTTTCCACTCCCTAGCTAAGATAGGCCGAGTCTCCGCTGTACATTAATATGGGGAAAACCAAGGCACGGACTAGGCATCTTGGTTCTCTCTGTTATGCCTCGGTCCTACCAGATGCCTTCCATGCGTGTCATTGAAACTCTGCCCATGGTCATCCGATGCTCGATTTCTGGGACACAACTGCCATCGTTAGGGATGGGAGTCGAAGTAGATGAAATTGTCCACCGTTGCGATGCCCTGACAAATATTGGGGCCTGAGAGTACACCTGCTCGGTCGACCACCATCTGTTTTGTTTTGCTCTTATTGATGGATAGCCCCATGACCTCACTCTCAGTTTCCAGACGACTCAGTAACGTTTCCATTTCCTCCATTGATGTGGGTGGTGATTAGAGTTGTGTCATCAGCGTATCAGAGGTTTGAGATTTTATTCCCACCTACAACAAAACCTCCAGTCCTTTCATCCAGTGTCCTTCGGATGATGTATTCTGCGTATATGTTGAATAGCACCGGTGAGAGTCGCCGCCCGTCGAGATGCAGCCCTGCCTCACGCCTTCTTTCGTTTCGAACGCAGTAGAACAGTCGGTGTCGATATGAACAAAGGAACGGTTGTTGTTGTATAGGTTACTGATTAGCCCGATCAGATGCTTAGGCACCCCCATTTCACCTAGCACCTCTCAAAGTTTGTCCCACCGAACGCTGGACAGCTGGGGTGCTATTGAGGTACGGAACCCAAAAAAACATGGTAACTTAATGCATCACTAGGATCACTTTTAAGCAAATTTAGAAAAAAAAACACGCATGTCTTAACCATTAAAGTCACTATGATCATGTTTAAAAAAAACATGAAAACTAGTCATACATAATCGAAGAAATTGAATGTAACGTAAATTGACAAGATGAAAATATTTGATGCTTGCTTTATCCGGACTGAAGCGCGGCTTGAATGACCGTCACGCTATATTGAAAACTGCGCAGTCTAATCTTCGGCATGCCAATGATCGCACAAGCCGCGCTTCCGGGCATGTAAAGCTACCATTTTGCCAACCACAAGCACATTCTTACTTGCGCAGATTAGGTTAGGTTTTTGAGGAAAAATCATAAAGCAACAATATTGAAACCTACCTACGTGATTGTTAACAATAAGTTAGTTTTTTTTTATGGAGCACCTGCCTCTTTTCGCTGAATTTAAATTAGTAGCCATCTCAGGTCATCATTATTATATGTAAGCCACAATACATGACCTTTAACCTCATTTGCTGACTATAATTGAATTGAAATCTGTTCTCAATGAAAATACTAAAGGGAATACGAATTCAATTTCCTTTGGTGTTTGTTATCTCAGTAAATCAACTAAACCTATTATCCTCATCCTTGGCGCGACATCGGCCGAGCAGAGAAACAATAAAATTAAGCGTTGCAACACCCTTGATACACAGACATAAGACAACCCCACTAGTTCAGTCAAGTTCGACGCCTTTTTAAATCAGCCGGTTCATAACAACACAGCTGTACTGTAGCGTAAGCTACGAAGTTGTAGACTCGCGTAGTAGCTAGCTACGAGCTTACGTAGCATGTCAAGACCATGCCTGACGGGTATCGATTAGTCTCCCGGAATTACCCGAGCTTTCCCGATAACCACCGAACGCGGCCGAACGCTCCCCGACAGCCACGTCCATACATAGCGGAAGTAATGAAATGTACAGAAAGATATGAACCGGAAAAATTGTCGCTCTCTTTTTCTTCGCGTCGCGTCTTATCCGGGTCCCTAAAAAGGCTTCCTTTGTCGGTTTTCCCTTTCAGCACATTTTTCCTCGGGCTGTTACGAATGGATGTTTATGTGCAGGGTGACATTTTTTGTCTTCCTGTTTAAAATTTTCTTAAGTTTTTCACGCCTTTGTCTACCGCGAGAACATGGATAACATCAAATTTACATAAACTTTTCTTCGAAAGATTTTACATTTAAAATTCTCTTTTCATACAGGTAACAAAGGCCCCTATTATAACTCGCAATGCTCCCCAAGTTCTTTAATGGAAAAGCGTCATTAAAGTTAGAGTTAATTGGCTGTATAGTGAGAGCCTACTCGGGGACGTCACCGGGAAGTTCCCGTCGCGCCGACCGAAGTCGGCGAGGGCTGGAGGCGATTTAACGTATTGTAGTGCCAGTTTATGCGACGTTCCTCCCCCTTGGTGCCGACGACCGACGCGCCGCTTACACCATAGCTCAGCGTCGAAGGCGATAGTCATTCTTTAACGCACGACAACGCTGGCCAGCATCGATTTAAATTTATTCTTAAATCTCAAATTTCGAATTGTGTTCCGAGGACTATGTTTACCGCCCGCCGTCGATCGAAGGGCGGGCGGCGTAGGGTGGCGCGCACCCCGGATACGTCGTACGTACGTACATACCATGTTATTTATGGTATATTTTGACGTGTTTGTTCGTTGCTAACTTCAAGTAGCGTAGGATAATGGGGTGATGGATAGTGTTATCGGTCGCTATTCGTGGTGTACCATGTTCGAATTGTGCGTTTATTATTGCAGTGTTTGAAAAGACCAATAAATTAACAGTTTTTCACGGAAAAGTATTGTTTCAGTGATGTTTATAGGTTGTGGTTGTGTCGACCGGCGTTTCCTTCAATGCGGATTTTGTACTGAATGAACCTAATGATTCTGTTGATTTTTTTGCGAGTTGATTAATGTGGTAGTGAAGTTCGTTTATACTTAATTTCTGCAGTTAAAAGTATAGTATAGTAAAGTAGTTTCGCTAAGGTAAGTTTTAGTACACTAAGCTTTCTTAAAAATTGTGACTGAAAATGCCCCTTATTTATAGTGCTGGACTATTCTGTAATTGTTTGTTTAGGTATAATAATTAATTTAAAAAATGTAGCAAGTGGTTGCTACGTACCTGGTTTTTCTTGTTTCATTCGCTTTTATTATAAACTATAAACAATTAAAAAAATAAATGGATATCAGTAAAATAAAAATATAAGTGCCATTTAAATTGTCCATGTAAACAAATTGCTCAAATTTAATTTAACACCATCTATCGTTAAAATTATGAAGCCATTAATAGTTCGCGATCCTGCCACCGACTACAGCGCCAAAGTGTCAGCCGGCGACACGCCTGCAGTCACGCGGCGTTGACGCGCGTCGCAACATGTTTGCGTGGGTGTAGATCGCTACGTGATAAACAATTTTATGTGTTTTCTTTCTTATCAACTCATCAAAATAGTGTTATAAGTAAGCTGTTGTGAATTACCAACGTCACGTTTGAAAGAGCTGAATATTTTGATTGTTGTGTTTTTGGAATAAATGATAAGTGTTTCTAGTGTGTCTGTGTTTTGTTGTCGGCGATACCGAGGACAGGATTTTTGCCGTGCTGTAAGGGTCTAGGGCCATCATGAGGAAAATAAACGGTGAGGTTGCAGATTTGGACTAACATTTTTGGAGCACGTCTGCAGTGCATGTTAACCCCTGTCTCACATTCGAGATAAGCATGACACCGGGTTATGGTCATTGAAGATAACGTTAAAAAATGCGAAGTTTTAACAAGACGAAACGCAATCGGATTCGATAACATTTTACCTTTAAAGCTTATGAAAGATAACCTTTTCGCAAAGCGCGTCAGCTCGGAGCTATTATTTCAAAAACATGGGGTGCTGTTATTAAATAGGGGAATGCCTACCTTTCATAATAATAGCTACCCGCCACGACACTCTCCGAACCGTTCGTTTTATAATTCCCGATTATTAATGAACATCAATTTTATAAATAATGTCCGCTAAATTAATCGAAGTTACAGAGATAATAAAAAAGACAGATAGAATGAAAACTCCCACTATCGATACTGAAACCCTATAAAAAGTTATTAAGTAACTGTCTCTCGAAATAGAATTGCTCAAGCTAAGGAAGAGCAGCGGCCGAAAAATCATTAACCGTAGCAGATCCCATACAAATGGTCCATAAATGTAATCCGACAATGTTTGATGGCCTTCGCCGCCCGCCTAGGCGTTCGATTACGAAACCTCTCTGGAGCCTAGACAATGATTACATACGGCTTTGTAGATTTATAGAAAAGAAAAATATATTGGACTTATCGGATATATTAACAGTAAAATTGGTCACCGCCAAGTTTTTAGAGAAGTGAACGTTTAATCTGACGCATTAAATGCAAATGGCAAAAATTTATTGAAGGTTGCACTCGATGATGAAACGATACTAACGTGGAGTTTATTATTTTTATTCAGATAACCTGTTTAGTATTCCGCTGGCGACTGGGGAGCCGTTAAAAACTTTAATATTCAATAATGTTATCTTATTGTTTTCTTGGTGAATGTCAGGCCTATGTTAGAAGAAGTCAAGATTTATTGTTTAATGATTGCGACAGACAAGGCGTAGAACATCTATTTGTTTAAATAACTCGCTCGAATGAAGACACATTTAGGTGGCAACTTGTAGTTTGTTATCTAGTCGATATTAGAGGCTGGCGTGCAATATCTACTGAGGGCTATTAACGTTTTAATTAGGTTACAGATGCCAATGGCCATTAAAAGAAAATTCGGACAAAGTTAATTACATCTCAGGTGGTGTAATATGGTGCGAACTGGGAACATCAAACTTGCGGGAATTTTACGACGCGAGGAAATGAGTGAGCAGGCCGCTGGGGTCGTTGGCCGAAGCTTAGTTAATATGCTTGCACGTAGCGGCAGAAAATCAAATAAACAGTCGCTTTCATCTCCGGTTTATCGGCGATGCACTTCGTAGCCTTGCACTTTGCCGTCTGTGTACAACAACTGTTTATTCGCCGAAGCCATTACTCAGATATTCGAGGTCAATAATTCATCTCTATGTTCATATTTGCATTCCACTTGCATGTTAGGGAAACAATGCTAGGACAGAAAGAGGCGTCAAGTGACGGCTTTCTTAGATTCACTCGAGGCGTTTGTGTTGATGTTACTTATCTATTCTAATATCTAGACAGACATGGTAGATTTTTAGAGAATTTGGGAAGACGTTACAATTCATCCTTGGAGTCCAAACAATAAATACCTTGAGGCATTTAAAATAATTTTATAGCTACATACAATACATACAATATCCTCTAAAAGGGTTATTTGAACGTATCAATGTGTGAATATCGCCATGATTCTTTTAACCACATATTGGAATTGAGAAATATTGATTTTCTCCGCGCTCTGGTCATCAACAATATTTGTTATTCATTAGCCAGTAAAACAATTTCAAGCAATCATACGTCTAATAACCGATAATGCCTCTATTGATTTTGCCAGTGGCTCGGAACAGCACTCCAATATTGACAATGAGCGGTAGTTTAGACGCCACTACGTGCTTCGAGAGTTGATGAGCATCCTACGTGCCTCCCAGTTCATTGCTCCAGTTTTTTACCACTCGATCTTGTGAATGAGTTTGCAGACCTTGGCTCCGAGATCGGAGACAAGGACCTCGGACGGCAGGATTTATTGCTACAAAAACACTACGCGTGCTAGGACAACGTTCGCATATAAGTACTGCCTACTTAGCTAGACAAATGGTTTAGTGGCGCACCACTATTATTATGCAAATGGCTATATTTGCGGATAATCTGATAGCATTCGGAAGACTTTCAGCGCTAACATGAAAACAAATCATCACTTTAAACTGCAAGTAAATCACTGTGAAATCAATGAGTGTAACTAGGCGTGTTAGTGCGCTGTCGACGCTGTGAATGCTGATTTTCAATACTGGTACTTACATTAGAGGAGTAGTTGTGGTGGCGCCGCGCGTGATTGCCATGTTGATTGAGATCACACGTATGTCACAAATTGTCGCTCCAATTTGCATGTGACGCGAATACACGTCAAACTACATAGAAAGTACGCCGCAACAAAAACGAGCTTCCTCTCCCCGAACAGGAAAAGTTTACACGTAATTATTTTGAACTTTAAATATTGTATTTTGAGTGTTAATGAACACAGCATCATTTACGTTCTCAATCTCGAGAGCAGGTAAACGGGTCTACTTTGTTCGCTCGTTTGCCTCCAGAGGGTGGTGTGATATATTCAGGGCCCATTTAAATATTCCCAGGGGTGATAAGGGGAAGGGATGCGAGCCGGTTAATCAAGTAACGTGATCCATTTATCTAGAGCACTCTTGATATGGTGTCGGTGAACTTCGGAATATTGTAGCCTCATTTAGGGTTGAGATTGAATGTTGAAGGAAGGCGTATTAGCGGATAAACTGGTTTCAGATTCCATTATGATGCTGAGAATTTTTAGACTACCAATTTAACCGTATTTAGACAATTCTACCCGTAAAATTCAGTCTAATATAGTGCGTTATTGAATTGAACAACGTATTTTAGTAGCAAGATTTAGAAAATCATCAAGCTTCTTAATCAAGCCTTTTCCGTGTAACTATGCATGGCCTAGGCATGTAAAAGCCTAAGGTTTTGAGATATTTCCTTTATTTCTTTGTGTAATTACACACAATCCGGATGCGATTTCTATACTGCCTTCATTTATTAACATTGTATTTATGTTCTGGTATTACCATTCAAGGTTTGCTGTGTCTCGTATTTTTGCTCCAATTGCATCGACCGGATAAATGTATTACTGATTCCTTGAGTATCCTGCATCGATATCAATGGAATTCTATCGATCGCAATGCAATGAAATTGGAAACAGGCGAGATACAGTGGCTTGGGTGCAGCGTTGCTCCGTTTTACTGCATTCGATCTATTTACAGGTTTATGAATGCCGATAAACTTGTGGCGCGTTGAACCGAACTCGGCCCTCGGCCGAGTGCCGCTGCCGAACCGTCGATAGATACATCTGCATTTAAATTGACGGTTTGTGTACACTTGTTAGTTCGATGGTCAATACTCCTGTTAGTATTGTTGTCTAAATCAAGTTTGTTATTTTCTTTGTTAGTAAACATAGGCAAATAAATGAAAACGTAAAGCCAAATGCAGTTTGTAGTAATTCATCATTAAATCGATTTCCCTTAACCCATGATGCTTCATGTTTTATTCTATCAATACTTTCGACTAGAGAAATCCTTACCTAGATAAAGATTGCTCTCAAATCTTGCTTTCATCAGTGTCCGTGACTTGATTTTTGATTCACAGAATAGGCTGTTAGGTGTACCTACATTCGAGATCTCAATAAAAAGCGAGAAAAACTGTTCGACTCGATAAGCTAAGGTCAAAATATAACAAATTTGTCAGTGATGTCATTATTGCTGTTACCGGTTTTGTGGATGAAACATAAGGATACAAATCAGACACACTTGAAGTCCTGGTTATAGACTACACCCACTTTAGTTTGACCTTTATAAAGGTAAAAGGCTTACAGGGGCCTAATAACCACGTCCTTTAAAATGCTTGTATTGTTTTCCAAGGATCAACTTGGGACGTATAGCAATTGTGCCACATTATGGCATTTAGAAGCTGAGAGGTATGTGGGGAGTTATTCTAAATAATGAATTTTGTAAAGGCTTGTTGAAGGACTGCTCTGGATGGAATAGCACAATAGGAACATGTTATATGTTTCAAAATAGTAAAATTGGTGAGTGTATGTTTGCCCCGAGAAACTAATATATGAAAATACAAAGTACACATTAAGGCCTCAATAGCAATCATCCAACGGAAATAGCAGGAAGATTCTATAGCTTTCTCAACTTAAATCCAAATAGAATGCATACATCAATCCACACTGAAGCTAAATGGCCACGTTAATCGTTTAAGACTTCTCTAATACCAGTTTACACCACAAGTTATCGCTTCAAATGCCTCAGTATAATATAACTCGTTCATTCGCCCAGGAAGTGACGTCATGCGCCTGGCCTCACACACGTTTCCTGCCCGTCTTCTCGACCTTCACCTAAAAGCCTCTTTGTATTTTTTGTCTCTTTCATTCATAGATAAGTTCTCTTTGAAGCAACAGACAGGTTGATTGATATTTGCAATGGCGTTTGGTTGATTTAATTTGCCTGAGTTATTGTCTGAGTGTAAAAGTTTCATTGTTTAAAACAAAGAAGAGTAACAGGTAGGACCTTCCATCAAATACATCTTAAACAATATCACATTAAAAGTTTATTAATGGTTTTGAAGACATAACATCTATCTAAAATGGATAAATTAAGTTTATTTTAATGATTCTAAAATTCGTTTGTTTTAACAAAGCTAACCAAAACTAAATAAAGGTAGGTAGGTAGGCATTATCGTTTAGTATACAGCGCAATAAACTGTTATTAAAAATTTAACAAAAGTGGACTGTAATTTTGTGCAACATTTCACAAGCAACCACGCGATCTCAATACGGCGATCATTGCAAAAATCAATGTCACACTGAACAATGCCCTCATGGCTGCTCTCCTCTGACCCCAGGGTCATGTTCGACAAATAAATAAGCATTTTGTATGACTTTCTTCGCTGATTAAGCTCCGGTCGTGAGTCACGAGGTTGTCGAAAGCCATCTTGCTACCGTGTTGAACAATGCAATGTTCGGATCCTCCGGACTTTAACAATGTGTGCCTCGGTTTGGACATGAAGACTCTGACAGTCTCACCACCAACATTGTGTCTTCAATTCATTGAGACAATTTATTGCTGTTTGTGATAGTGTAGTTTATTTATAATGCCTTTGAGATTTAATTGAAGACAATTTAGACAAGTTTGAAACGTTTTGTCTTTACTTTCTATTGAGATAGATATGGAGATATTCTGGTATACGACTACCAGAACAGTATAGTAGCGTACAGTACGAGTTATAAATGACACTGGTGCCGATTCTGTTGTAGATCGCACTAAACTAATTTTAGTCACATCTCATCTCTTTCTTACGAACATTATTGAAAAAGGATAGAACATATTTGAAGCTGTCAAATTATTCTTTGCCGTCTTATTTTGCGTGTATTTAGGCGTAACCGCGATAGATGGCGACTAAATTTATATTGATAACAAGCATTGGACTAATTTGACAGGACTAAATTTCTTACATCCTTTTCTTATGTTCTTTGTTAGAAAGAGACATAGCGAGATTAAAATTAGTTTAGTTGTGAACAACAGAATCAGGGCCAATAGCACTGTATTAGCTCTTCTATTCGAAGCAAATTAAAATAGAGCTTTGTAACAGCATAAGCTAAATTGAGGTTTTGATTCATAAGTAGATTTCTATTCTCTTGCAAAGTAGCTGGATTCGTGTTAAAAACTTAAACCCATTTTCCGCAACTCAAAGAATTGCTTTACCAAGAAAATTAAAGTCAGTTTCATGCAAATTAGGTAAATATTTAAGAACTCGTTATTGTCTTGTGTACAGAAAGATGACTAAGTAAATTCAACCAGCTGCCGCGCCGCTGTGATACTGTAATTCAATCTGCTGTGTCTATGTGTATTGTCAAACACAGGCGCACCTTTCTGCACCTAGTCGGTGTACAATGATAATGAGAGAGAGGCGGGTCTATCATGTTTATTTCAAACGACATCCCACGTGTTCGCAGGACGGTGGGAATCGCCACACTGGTGGACTCGCAACGTGCTCATGGTTCTAGTATGTCGGCATCGTTTCTCTGTTGGATATTCTAACTGCATTATTGCTATTGTTTAAATTATCTTTACGACCTTTGTGTTGCCAATCGCGCGGTTATTAAAAGGGATATTTTCATTTATTATGAACATAACTAGGTTATGCTTTCAGGTTTCACATGCGTGAAACTGCATCAATGTCGAATAGCTCTTACATACAAGAAATCCCATAGAATATTTATTTTACCAACTTTTTAGTTTGCCCTTGCGAGGTTACCTCATAAGTCTTCACTGCGAGTGCAAAGCAAATTTTATCATCATTATCCAGCTGACTTTCACAAGAAGTTTCTATTTCGCAAAACCCTTCTTACACACCTTTTTTTTTTTTTTTTTTTTTTTTTTTTTTTTCGTGGGGAAATCCTCATAGGATACCCGACCGCCCCGGGGGTAGCGGCCAGGTTATGCCGGACTTGTACCGGCTAAAACCCCACGGTGGTCGCCATCTGCGCTGTAGAGGGGGGCGGGCTCTCGTGTTGAACGCGTACCTGCTCACCCCTCCAAGCGCGGCGCTTTGATAGCTCGTCCCGGGGGAAGTCTGACACCTCCCCCCAGCACCCTCGCAGTGCTATCGCACGATGAGTCGTGACCACGTCGACCCATCGTCCTCCTTGGGGTCGCTTCTGAGCGCACAGAGCCCCCGCCCTGATTGCCCACGACCCCAAAGGCCCCGTTTAGTCGCCTTTTACGACAGGCAGGGGAACACCGTAGCTGTTATTCTAAGCCCCAGCTACAGGGCAGGAGGGCCGCCACGAGGCACGTCTGCGCCTCGGCGGCGTCGTCTCCGAGCGGGATCGGCTCTCTCCCGATCCCGCTCAGCAGCCTCCTTCTGGACCATTACGGTCTCACAGAAGGAGGCTACGGCCACACACCTAGCCTATTCCGACGACGAAACACTATTCGCCACTGCAACTTTGAAAACATTGCACTAATTAATGAATTAAAACTGGCAGTATCCCAATCGAGGGTTGCCTGTCAGTTTTCACGGGGTCTGACGTGTAGTTCCGTGCCCACATACCCGCAGTGTACACAACTCTTGAAGGAGACAATAGCCTCGCGAGTTCAAGATCACGACCGTCTCGCTCGGCGGTCGAGTACACTCGCTTACTTGCACACTTGCTACGAATATTTTATTTTTAATAGCGTCCAGTTTGTTATGGTAAATTATGATATATGTAAAATTACATAGTTAAAGACGCTGTTTAATTTGTTGAGGTGTTAATGGAATGCAGTTGGTCATTGGTGCCTATGATATGGTGCATTTATAATATTATAGAGCCTGGGAATAAATATTTATTATACGAAGATCGAAAGGAATATTATCATTTATGTTCATATTGGGTTTGTAAAATATTGCATGTTCTGGCCTGTTCTGGCAATAACACATTTAATACCCTCATATTTTTTCGCTCTACATTATAAGTAATGGATAAGCTTAGTTAGTTAATGTTTCTTTTGGTAACTATTTTGGTTATACATTGCTTGAAGTTAAATTCATATATATGTTGCAATTGCATAATACCTATTTGCATAAATGCAGGAATCAAATAAATATGTGATTGAAATGATCAGCCGCGCTGTCGCGCATCTTTGGTGGTGTTCGTTGTGACGCGGTACGACGAATACTTGATTGGATGAAATTAATTAATGGTGTTCGTTACGATTACCACCAAAGTTACGCGGTATCTACCGCGAATCTTGCAATCAGGGCCCACGAATGGTCATCGTCGCGTCATACCGCGTGCGCGTCATTGGATGAAATTACGATTACCACCAAAGTTAGAAATAAAGAAAGAAAATTCGTTTATTTTGAGAATACACACAACACCACATATTTCATATAAAATATAACATCTCACAAAGCATAAGAAACAGAGTAGTGTTGTGTGACATCAAAATTGGTCAGCGACTCAGTATTAGTATTACACTGCTATTCCGAAACCGCGTAGCAGCACTGATTTTCTGTCGCTGCCATTAGTGACATCACGCACAACCGGTCAATACAGGAAGAAAATAATTTGTACGTACCTAATATAAAGATCAACATAGGCAATATAGATCAAGTTACTCTGTAGAGCCCCTGGTTAGTGACTGGCATTGACGATGAGCCAAAAGAGCGTAAAAACATGGTATAATCTTTTAAACTCAAAAACTAATGAAGATAAAGCGTTCCCGAGACATCAATTATTGTGGTGGTAGGTAGTTGTGGAGCTCTTGTGAGATTACGGAATTTACGGAAGTCTGGTTCTTAATTGATGGACGACTGTAGTTTGTTCAGAATTTACAATTTAAAATGTAACAGACATTTAATACTCTGTTATGGATACAAAACTATTAAAAAAAATATGTTGTCGATTAGTTTTTGTTTTCATAAATAAGAAATGAATTCAGTGTATATAAAAAGGTAATATCCCACCAAAATTTTTTTTATGTAAAATGTTGCCAAGACTTATGGCTCGCACTATCAAAAAGTTATCAGATGTCATGTAGAGCCAAGCTTATAACTCTACATGCCCTTACTCTACAAGCCCTAACTTCACAAACTCTACACCTTAGTCAAAATATGTGGCTTGGCCGTATCACTACTATAAGAACCCACTTTTTTTAAATTGTAAGGTGATAATAATTAGTCTACTGTTCATCTAGGTGCGTCTTTGATCGAATCTTTTAGATTCGATCAAAGACGCACCTAGATGGCAGGCCAGTTATTAAATGCGTCCTAGGAAATGGTGAGCTTTTTCTCACAGAGAGAGTAAACAAACCCAAAATGCCACAGCAATTGACACGTGTATTACACCTAACTAGGTGTTTTTCTATTTTATGCAACTTAGTCGGTAAACAAGCATACGGCCCACCTGATGGTAAGCGGTTACCGTAGCCATATGGACGCTTGCAACACAAGAAGCATCGCTCACGCGTTACCGACCTTTCCCCCCTCCCCTATGATCTCTGGCGACCTTACTCACATATGGTGTTATACTTACTTCAGAATTTCTCTGAAAATGTATTTATGTAACGAGCTCATTAAACACAAAAAACTCTGCTATCTGTCATCCTTACCGAACATAATCACTTTCTTAAGTGATTATTGAGCAAGTATTTACAATACGTGAGGTTGGGTATAATTGTAGGCTAGTAACAAGAGTATACTTTTTTAACCAGCCGACAACTGATCTTTAACCAATAAAGGTTAAAAGTGAGAAGTCCAATTTAAGATACCTACACGTGATATTCACCTTTAAAACAAAAGAAATTGAAAGAGTCTCAACAAGATGGTCTACTTAGATTCGAAAAATGAATTTTTTCAATATAATAATTTGTCCTGGGTTTCAATAATTAGATTCTAGTTTTAAGATCATTCTACGCGAAGCCAGCACGAGCCGAGCCTCGAACGAACAGGATTCGTTCTTTGCTCGCGATTTCAAGCGTGGACGTACCTAACGAGCCTACAACGAGCGCGATGCGAATCCCTATGTTTGTGAAAAATACTGACAATCGGGCGGAGCGCAGTCGAGCACGCTACGAATGCTCGTTCGAGCCTCGCAACCCGTCCACGCTACGCGAATCGTGCTCGCCGTGTGTTCCTTCGTGGCCCAGCTCGTGCTCGGTTCGCCAAGCATGGACGCACCATTAGCTTATCAATAGTAAAAAGTAAATTGCTTCTAGAAATTATTTCTTGTGGAAACAGCGCTGTCGATTTCGCGAGAAGGCGAGAAGATTAGATAATAAGTATATACAGACGAGAAATATCAGGAGAATCCTAATGGTTGTCTTTAAACATTTCTGCTATTTATATAATGGCTCTATTCACATTTAGGGATTTACTCTAAATTATTGTCTTCGCGAAGTGTTCCAGTTTTCTTCAATCCTGCATTACAGTAAAAGCTTTTCTTACTTGGAATGATTGCATGGTATTTTTGTAAAAAAAAACAGCACAAAAGAATATCAGTTACTTAAGTGTAGGGTACGGTACAATCTACACATTAGTTTGATTAATTATGTTAATTGGTAAGAAATCTTGGCTACCGCTTTTATCAACTCACTATCTTGTCTGTCTGTTTGGAAGGTAGTTATATTTGCAATGGATTTTGAACGAACTTCCCCACGAGAGAGACTTAAAACTTTAAGCTTTAACTTTGCTGAGAGAGGTAGAGCATAGCGTTTATTCGCTCAAAGAGCAGCTCGACTGGGGAAGTACCTCCACCTTACAGAATACCGCAGCCAAATAACTTTACGTTGTGTAAAGTTGTGTTCCTGCGCGTGAGTAAGGTCGCCAGAGCTCATAGGGGAGGGGGGAAAGGTCGGTAACGCGTGAGCTACGGTAACCGCTTACCATTGTTGTATAAAAAAAAGCATAGCTCAGAATTAGATGACATTCTCGTCTGATTGTTTTAAATAAAATGCCATTTAAAAAAAATAAACTAGGTTTTTGTAAAAACACCGCAATTAATTATACTGTTCGTGTTGTAATTTATTCAACATTACGTTCATCTGTAATTATTTCATTATTATTTTGATGACCTTTTATAATAATTAAATACAAGAAGAACTCTTCTGATGTAATTGATTAAATATGACATTTTGTGATAAGCATGACCAAATTTAATTAATCATATCATTAAATAAATTAATGGTTACAAAAATGAACATCTTGATTAAATAATAATTGTCAAGTAAGTTGTTACGAGGTCGAGGGATCGAATCCAACGATGAGGTTTCAAAACATGAGGAAACCATAGCAGAGAAGGGTACTTTGTTGGACCTCCCTGGTTGGCTACCACACTACACATCTGCGATAGATACCAGCGAAATCTGTTGCCGCTACTAGTCAGTGATTTTGCACTGATTTTGAAAACTAAGGACCAATCACTGCATCTAAATGTTAACTTAGCCAATCAAGTGCATCAATCGAGTGCATTGACGGTGGTGGGGAATTGACAGAATAGATTTAAAAAAAATAACGTCATTGCGATTCTTCGAGTTAATTGTTCGATGGTTGCCAAGCACCAGAAGTGGTATTCCAGCCAGCAGTAGCAGTTAAGAGCCTTCTAGGCATGGAAATAAAATAACTATGATATTTCTATGCTTCTAGGTCATTTACCGTCAGGTGGATCGTCTGCCTGCTTGACAATCTTCTGGGGCCCAAGTGTGTTCCAATCAACTATCAGTGGTGTCAAAATTGACACATTTTATAGTTTTGGTAGTCTACTAACACAATAGCGTCATAACGGCGCCATAATAGCTTTCCTATGATTTTCTACCGATACTACAATCGTGCCACAATGATCTTTTAGTTGTCAGCTTTGACAGTTTTTGTACTAAAATTATTTTAATTCATTATGAGACCGTTATGAATTAGTAGACTGCGCACATCGGCAATTGCAATAGTATCGTGTCAGTATGAAATTTTAGCAGACTTGGCCTCCTGATATAATAGCAGTATATCTATCTATATATAGTATGGACGTATAAAACAATCAGGGTCCATAATAATAATGTTACTTGTTAACTTTTATCTTTGTTGTAGCGGGCTAGTGTAACTAGAAGCGTCAAAAGTGACGCTGAATAATTTCGATAAGGGATTATACAGGTAACTGCACTGCATTGTAAGGTACAGTCATACACAACTTAGTTTCACGAACATTTGTTTTAAAATATGTTAGACGCTTTTGTTTAAAAATCTCAACCGGACCTTTGAGGAACATTTCGTTGAAAAATTAGTTTGAAGCTAAAGTAGACCTGACGAGCTGAGCTATGAAAATTGAACGATAACTATTGGTGGGACAAAACACATCCCTCGCCAGCTCGCTACTCATACATGGTACAGTCTAGGTTTCATCTACCTGCAAGCTGCATCCTTCCACATCCCGGTTAAATTGTAAGATTTCAGTTTTCACGTAGTAGGTACTGGAAAAACCTGCATTTCTGGCTCTTTAATTTCTGGGTTACTTGGGTTGTGTGTGTACTAAATTTCAACGCGATCGGTTCAAAGGTGCACTCGTGAAAATGAAACAATCAGACAGAGTTACTTTCACATATATTAGTAGTAGTGAAATCCTTAAAAATGTTACAATATTGATCAAACTCCCATCCCATATCAAAACCGGGACAAAGTCTCCTACTACAATTCTGTTACAATCAACTATCAGTGGTGACAAAATTAACGCACACTCAATAATAATAAAAATGTTATTTTTTTTAGTTAAATTAGCAGACTTGACAGACAAATAAACAGAGGGTGTTTATTTGTTCGTAAGTTATTTGTAACGAACCGGATGCAGTGTACACTTTTATCAGCGTCTGTACTTGTAAGTTGTCACTTTCGAGTCGTGACTCACGAAGACAACAGAACGAGCTTTCGTTGCCTCCATCCAACAGTAGGGTCACTTTGCTGTCATAAATTGCAAATCTTTAGTAATATGTCCTTAAAGCTTCGCTCTTAGAGTTCAAATCAGCGTAGATTTATTTGTTGTTAATCTATCATGATAGTGATGTAATGTAATTAATTAAAAATATATAGTTGATTAGATGGTGTCCGAGTAAGTTTATAGTTAAGAAAGAGCTTGGATTGGCAATTGTTTGAATATGTCTACTGGTGAAGCGTTTTTCTAATATTATCAAATTCTTCTTATCGTTATTTAAATTCTCATATTAGGCAGTGTTTGGGACAACTTTTCTTTTTGTTATTATCAACTTACTCGTTTTTCTTTTAATGTTTATTACTATATTTTTAATTAAGTTACTTTAATTTATTGATGTGTTACCGCTACGTTATTATAATGGTACGTCCATGCTACGCGAATCGAGCACGAGCCGAGCCTCGAACGAACAGGATTCGTTCGTTGCTCGCGATTTCAAGCGTGGACGTACACGAGTGCGATGCGAATCCCCGTGTTCGTGAAAAAACTGACAATCGGGCGGAGCGCAGTCGAGCACGCTACGAATGCTTGTTCGAGGCTCGCAAGCCCGTCCTCGCTACGCGGATCGTGCTCGCAGTGTGCTCGTTCGTGTCTCGGCTCGTGCTCGGTTCGACAAGCATGGACGCACCATAAGAGTCGATTTCTATAACTTTACGTCATTCTTACAGTACCTACATGCTGTGCAGTTTTACAGTATTAAAAAAAATAATTAAAATACAAATTATATATTTCTCAATTTGTACCTTCTTATCACTCACCATATTCAACTGTTAAATAGGACCAGGAAATTACTAACAAGGCAACCATGGCATGGAGGCACATCTTATAAATGGGAAAGTCTGTTTGTTTAATTGACTGCGATAAACTTTGAAACCCCAGAATTGATCAAAGTGATTTCTTGCATAGGACAAGTTATAGTCCGTGCTACCTTTTAGCTAATTGTAAATTACGGGACCTAAGAAATGCTAGATTGTAGCTATATTATCCATAGCTCAGTGGCATTGGTAATCCTAAAGCTTTCGGTGGAGGAAAACTACGTGTGCAATGATATTATAATAAAGAGCTTAGCGCGCGTAGATATTGCACTAGCGCGCGCTAATTGTTGCAGAAATATTCAGACAATTGTCGTCATTTCGCTTTGTCGACTAATAGCAGCGAGCGAAACAAAGCATGTCCGTGCGGTATCAATAACTGTACGACGCTCAATATCAAGGTAGTTATCTTCATTATTATATCATTGATCGTGTGGTAACCGCAAACCGCAACCAAGCAAGATGGTAGGATACTTTGTAGTACTCGCCTGGCGGGCTACTAGTGGCTACCACCCTCAAGGTGAAAATCTCTCGCCAAGCAACTACCGATATATTCCGACAGATACACTAGAGGGCTAGTCCCTTATAGGAATTGTGTGTTTGCCACATATGTATATTTATGCATTTACACATTCTATAAAAAAAATGAGATAATATTTAATTCAGATCTCTATTGTTGAGGAGCATTACCAATTCAATGCGAGTACAGAGATAATGTAACTTTTCCAAGCCAAGGTTTTTCGACGTCAATACCGTTCAAGAAGACCTATCGCCTATTCCTCAGAGATACCAACTTGCCAAAGTGATCTGTGAGAAAAATAATTTGATTTAAATATTATAACGCCAAATTTTGGTCACGTTTCGTCGATACGATGTTTGTCTACTTTCAAATACGCCAAGTTATAAAACTTTCCTAATCAGCACTTCTTTACGGAGCGTGCAAAATAAGATTTTTTTCCGCAAATAATTTCCAACCAAATTCTATCTTTGACTCTATAATCATAACATCGCTGATAAATTATATCACCAATACACTGGAAATAAAGTCCTTTATCGGCTGGCGTCCTGATAGAAATCTGTGAAGTACTTAATGTTTTCAATTCTGTATAATCGGTTTAGAATTTCCAGAGTTCCGCGTCAGTAATTGGATTGGTGGAAGTTGGCTGCCCCGTTTGGGGGATGGATTTTTCAATGGACTTAACCGCAAGCTTTATTTAGGAATCAATTGTGGAATTTGTAATTAATGGCCGCATTTGTCCGGTTTTTGTATCAGGTTCTATCTATTTATGGGATCGGATCGGGTGACATCTGCTCACCTCGGAACGCGGTGGTTTTGCATGACCATACAAAGTAGCACCGGAGGCTTAGTAACTTTATTACTCGTTATTTTATTAAATAAGCTTTAAAGTGAGGCTTCATAAATTCATTTTCACACTGAAGACTATTTGATGATAAAAATGTATATTTCGCCATAAATAAAGTTAGAGGAGTTGGAGGAACTCTTTCAATGGATACTTTTAATAATATCTCTGTTAAATTATGTGAATCCCTAACAGTCTCTCAATACCGTTCTTGGTGTATATCGACATATTATTTCCGCCTCGTCGGCGTTTTTTATAAACTCACCCACTTCGCAATCTTTTAATATTGCACGAGGGAGCAGATGTTGGGAGCCTTTTACTCGGGTCCGCTCACACATCACAAGGGTAGGCCTAATGTGCAGCGGCGACACGACAAAATGTCGAGGACACTTGATGTGAGCGTTTAAAAGGACCCGTTTTTCTTGATTTCCACGTCAGAAGTACCTATTGTACTTAAAATATCTCGCTCTTATTCGGAGTTAGAAATGTGATGTTGGGTTAAATATGGGTTAAGTAGTTTGTGACAAGGGATTGAAAATTTGTAATTAGGATACCATCCGTACCTATCTATGAGATTTTTCTGGTTTGTAATTGCATTAAATGGAGGTGCTTCTGGACAAAAATAATGTTTCAAAAGTCAGCAAGGATCAAACGAAGGATATCATACCTACCTAAGTCTAACTAGAGTAACCCAGCTGTAGAAAACAGCTCCCTAACGTCTGGCAAGAACATTACAACTTTGTATCCTAATGAAAAATGTCTCGTTCGTACTAGTTGGCACCTTCGAGGGTACACTTCGCGTCACCCTCGGTGAAAATATTGTTATCGATTGCTTACGGAAAGCGGAAACGTCGCAGTCGCGAGAAAAGTTTAAAAGAGGTGTAGGTGCTTGCGTTTGGACGAAGAGCATTCACCTTGTGAACGCCTATAGGGGGGCTATGTATAGAGCATGCTGTATTCGGTTGAATTATCTTTGTTATCTTTTTTATCTTCTTGTCACTTTAAACAAAGATCGTTTCATGTTTTGGAAGTGAAACGCTAAACAATGCAAATATAATCACACCGTGACCGGTATTTTTGTATTGTTCTGATTTCTTGCCTAGTGTTTCGTCCGAAATACAAGTGCACCCGATTTTAAGTGTCGAACGGATTGGGTTATCTATATCGGCATAGAAATAAATATACCTAGAAAGAACGTCGCCATACTACACGAACACATAAACAGGCCAACTTTTATAGGCTGCTGCGCGTAACAGCTACGTTTTACGCTCCCTCTGCGTCATTCTGCTTGTCATAGTGACGTTCATAATGATAGTAGTTGTTGAAATATTCCAATTAAAATCGGGAAAAATTTAAATATATGACATTATTTTGCAATTTTATTTATTTTTATTTGATTTAGCCCCTAACAGTTAGAGGCTATTTTAATCGACGCGGGCACAGCTGCGACACTCTATCTGGATGTATCCTTAATCAAAGTATATCGGTTTGAATTACTTTTATATTGCATTCAGCTATCACATGTTACATGTCATTTTTTCTTACTCAGCCATTAGACTCCAAATTAGGAGGAGCACCTAATGTCATGATAATAAAATTTAAATTATGATAAAATAGTGTACGTATAGCCTATAGAAGAATATCTTTATTACACTCTACCAGGCCATTTTGTTCACGTTATTCAACAGCGGACCACTAAAGATATCAAAATCATTCCGCCTTTTCAATGTTAGTGGCGTTTTGAGGACATGGTAAGCGTCAGCGCGATCAAGTCATTCTGTGAGTTAAACGACGTGGAAGTGATAGTGGTCTCTACGCTTTATACCATTTTCCAGACTTTCTTTAGGTGCATTAATCAAAATTGTAACTTACATTAGCGTGTGAAGATTTGCTTATTTGTACAAGCCTTTATTTCACCTGTCTGTCTGTAATCAAATCTTGCAAGTTTCTTTCCGGTTTCCGATTGAGCTGAATTTTTCATGCATATGTTAATCGGATAACAGTGCAATATTATGACATGGATCTGATCTGATGCTATCATCGTCATCTCTGTAATAAAACGACGCAATTCCGTCGAGTTTTTTTTTTCGATTCGTCTTGACAAAGACTTTGATTCTGGGGTCTGATGATAAAGTTGGTCGAATTAGATTCTGTAGTAAACATATATCATTTTGCAAATAAAGTTTGAGAGCTCAATTTATATAAATGATGTTTTTACCTATTACCTAACCCAAGAGTTACTTATGTCCTCGGTACCAGGTGGTCGAAAATTTAATTCCCCCACTAAAAAAGCTAAAACGCCTAAATTACACAAACCTTTTACTAAACCTTGCTACTAACACTACGTCAGCAACTTTAAAGTATTCATAAACTCTTGTCGCACCTACTCAGCATATTCATACCTTTATGAAATATTACCAGGTAATTATAGTCTAATATTAGCCAAGTTCAAGGGTTGATTGTGTGAAGGGGTGGCAACCTGCAGCATGTTTGAAATATTTAGAAGTATCCCCGCTTAATTAGGGCCAGTACTTTTGCACAGGAAGAGAATTTATGAAGGCTGGGGGAGGTTGTCAGGCGAAAGTCATGGCCGTTACTACCCTGCCGAGGCGAGTGAAAGGTGTAATGTATGTAAGGGCTTGACTATAAGCGCCCTTCCAACTTGGTCGGATTGAATTACAGGCGCCATGCCGTCTAGTGATGACCGCACCCGCATATCGATTTTTGGGAGTACCTCGTGTGTGAATTACAATATTGTTGTACACGCAACTTAGTGTGAATATAATCATTTTGGAAATGTACATACATATTTGCGACTTTGAGTGTAATCCAGCGATTTCAATGTAAATAGTAAAAGATAATTCCTTGTTATTTATCTTGTTGTATTAAGAACACTTGGCTCCTACTACCAGAGTTAGTCTGACTGATAACTGAACATTAAATATTATCTTTTACCGTTTACAATGTTTGCTAGCCTTTAATAATGCCGGCATGTAGGAAATAGTACTATTATAAATCATTGCAAATTCAACATTGGTTAACTATCGATAATCTAAATATCGACTTATGCCAACACTAATAATAGAGCTTGTCCTCCTGGGGTCTGAATTAAGGCCCTCAGCGACCGCCGGCTGTCACAGGTCATTTCCTCTCGAATCCACTCAGCGCCCTGCCACGTTAGTTTTTTTCTATTTCATTAACCGAATACTTTCACTCTTAGCAAATACTCGGAATTTCGGAGGTAAAGTAGTAAGAAATACTAAGTAAATATTATAAGTTCCACTACGTTAGAAGATGGTATTACGTGGAAGATTTTGTTATACAGGCTCATAACCAATTTAGGCTCAACAGTGCGGCCGCCGATAGAACTGACACCTGTTAATATTGGCCGAATCACAGAAACGGCTAATCTGATTATGATGGGACTTCTTTATGCCTAAGAAAATGAGAAAACTTCCTGTGAAAGGCCCATCGCAATAGGATTAGCCGTTTTCGAGAATAGCCCAATATAAACAGGTGTCAGAAATGCATTCTCTCGGCGGCCGCACTGTAGGAAGAAGAATATGTTAAGGTCAAAGAAACTGAAATTACCATTTGATCAAAATTCATATACTATTGTTCTACTTAGGCATAAGGGTATTACAGATAGTTGAGTATGTAGGTATCCACTAACTAAAAGTCATCTGAGACATTTATGCAAAAAGAATTCGAGTTGCAAAGAACACCTGCGTCCATGTGTCAGTTTTAAGTATGCGTGACATTTGTACGAATTGTACTTTTTGAGAATTTCATACAACTCAAGACAACACCTTCTTAAATGAAAACACTCATAATGAAACCGGCTTGACAAACAATGAACAAAACCGCACTTATTTGTTGTTTGTCTTGTAAATGCCATCCTTAAAAGCCGAGGAAAAGTACATTACGTGACTACGTGGCTCTTTTCTTGTAGGTATCTAGAATACGGGACGTGGTCTTGGTTTTTTAACAGTCGGATGCTCGTGAATTTACTGAGAAGTTTTCGTGCGGGTCACTAAGGCGCGTTATTGTTTTATTTTCACACTCCGTCAGGTAAGTAGGTTCTTTATTTTCAAAACTGCTTATATTACAGGTAAAAAGGCACTTTATCTGCGAATATGATCGTAATCACGATTATGAACACGAAAAACAAGATAAACGACACTCTACGCGTGCTAAATGATACAATTTAGAATGTAGATGCTAAATAATTACAAGTTGTTTATGGTAATGTTAGCTTAATAGTTGTTCACACACAATGAACTGAACAATTTATATAAAGTCACAAAGGTGGTTCAACAAATATTCCAGACCATGTTCAAAATACTTACTTTCCTATCTGTTCATACGATGAGATGTGTGTGACACATCCTTTAAGGCGGCGACAGGTGTTTTCTCACAAAGAGTTATGGCGAACGAGATCCCTCACAAAAGCCGAGTTTTTACTCCCTGAATTATATATTAGAGGCTTGGATCATGCCGTGAGATTAGGGTGAGATGATGCTCTTGGGGAACGGCGCCTCTGGTAACACTTCTGCGAAAACCCAATTAACTTGAAGTGCGCAATTGCAATTAATGTATGCAAAGATCACTGATGAGACCACACATATGCGACGTCATATCGTCTACATGTTTGCGTGCTAATTGTTTTTACCTCGGAGAATTTTCTCTGTTTCATCTCATTAGCTCTAAAGCTAATTTAAATTTCTGTAATCAAATATAAACGAACACGTCTCTTTTGCTCTCCTTTAACACTAGGTTCTTATGTGTTATTTATCCCTATAACCATTGCTAATGTACGTTCATTATTTATATAGCTTCCGGCATAACGCAACAGTTTAAAAAGTATAACGTTCCAACTGAATAGTAATCCCCTCTTTGATTTTAAACCGTATATAAAACTCACATTATATTTGTTAACGTCTGGGAACTTTATGGTAAAAAATGTTCTCGTAAAGATACGATACTAAAATCCGCACGCGTTCACTTTCAAACAATGGTCGAAGCTCGATGTTTGCAGTGGGATTAGCGTGTTTGCTTTTCTCATGTAGCCTCAGTCAGTAACCGACATGTTGTCTTAAACCAACATAATCCTTTTGGAAGTTACCAATATTTTATATTAAACATAATATGCGAACCGGTTTTATGACCCTGCAGTAAATTTTGAAGTGTTGAAAGTATAAAGTGATATTTTGCATATGTTACAGAAAGAAAATGTACACGAGCAAATATTATATGGATTGAAATTTAAACTATGTACAAATTGGTATGAAGATCCAAAATAAATTAGGAATACTAGAAGAAAATTCAAATATTAAGAATTATAAGTTGCCAGTGCTAGGAAAGGATAGAATGGAAACTAAACAAATCATCGGCTGATTCATATTAACACTGTCGAACCAGTAACCATTAATATTGATGAAATAGGTGGCACCGACAAATGATCATATTACGTATATTGAAATAGTTAAAAGACCATTTGTTGTAATATTTTTATTGGATATTATTACTTGATGTTGAATTTTGTATTCGCTCTTGATTGAAGAAGCTTATGGAAGGACTTTCAATATTTTAAATTTATGAAATGTAATTGTTGCACTTCATACATTTATTCCCAGAATCTAAAAGATACAGATTTGGTTATGGATATATTTAAGTAATTAAGAAATTCTGAATCATTATAAATGTGTGTCACAACTTCAAACAAACCAAACTCAAATCTCCAATTTGCTATCAAATCAAAAGTTAAATTTAGACATCTGATGAAGTTTCAACCGCTTCTGATCCCGGCATAACAGATGAGAGTTACCGTTCCTCTGTGGATTCCTTCTCCAAGGCGATAACTTATTAATAATTGACCGTCACAAACTCGTCTAATACGATCCATGTCAGCATCAAGTGTAGGTTTAACTAACAAGATAATCCTTGATTAGTGTTTTGATTTTATATTATTGACGTGATCTGATAAAGTGAAGTTGTCTTTTGAAATATCAGTATCGATAATGAAGCAATTAAGGTTTAAATGAAAGCTTACGTTTGATAGAGCTTTGAATAGTCTAGTAACTGTATGAGATGGTGAAAGCCTAATGCAAAAATTAGAAACCTCGAGATCAAGTAAATTCATCTGAAGATGAAGTTTTGCAGCGTAGATTTAAATATAAAATGCTATCTCAACCGATTACCTTTATTAAACTTAGTAGAGTCGATAAGGAAACGAAGTTTTAACAAAAAGGTAATTTTATTACAACCGGACAAGGCCCAGATTTTTACTCCTACGTATTTTAAGTTTTATATTATAACAAAGCTGTAAATTTGGGATTAATGAGTACCTACAGTAAATGCTTAGCTTGTCCACTCGTAAAACTTTCCAATGAGGTAATTCGAGCTTCGCCAAAGTCAATTTATAGTGGTGCTATGGTGCCTAGTTTACGAGAGTAACTTTGAGTCTGTACTTGACTTGCATGAATAAAATACAAAACTTTTTTTTAATTAAATTCAGAGGAACACTGATTATTTTTAAATCACAACATTTAAAAATAATCATAGGTATCATCATTTGATGGTATTTAATTTGAAAACAGGAACGCACTTATTGCAGAAGCATTTTGATCCACAAACTACTTTACTTAATTTTTTTACTATTTTATTTTAATGCCTTCACCCTCGTACGGGCCCGTTGGCACAGTTGGTTAAGACGTGGAGTCTTAACCTATAGCGCCGCAGGTCGTGGGTTCGATTCCCACACAGGACATGCTTTTGTGTGCATGAACATGTATGTATGTCCTGAGTCTGGGTGTAATTATGTGTATTACAAACAAAAAGTAATGTAGTAGTGTAAAGTATATGTATTATATCAGTTATCTGGTTTCCATAGTACAAGCTTTGCTTAGTTTGGGATCAGATGATCGTGTGTGAGGAATGTCCCAGGATATTTATTTATTTACCTACCTTACTAACGACAAAGCATACTCGATTCATCTGCGCCGAGGCACATAGCAAGTCTCAACCCTTTATAATTCTGCGAAAAATCAAAGAACGTTGTGTGACAGCAACCAGCGACCGCTTCCAAAAAAGGCGCGACAGCATCCACTACCTTAAGAATCGTCTATATTGTAGGTCTTAAAACCTAATACATTTTAGATGCCTTATCGTCAAAACCTTTACGTAATCGATCACTTATTGGCGGATATAGTACGTAAGTAATATGGAAAAACCAGAAAAAAATAACTAATAAGTACAGCGGTTATCGTTTCTTATGAACTTTGACTCGGGAGTATCAAAATAGCATGCTATCTTGCTTGAGACAAAAATGTTTCAATATCCGAAAATGATAATACGATTATTCCCCGAATATCTTCTATACCACACATGATAAATTATCTAAGAGTTAAATATGTTGCTGCTAAATTATGACGTCACAACTCCAGTATTTCATACAAATCTCCAGATAAACTATTGTTTTGACATTTAATAAAAGGTTGCTGATTTGATATTTCGGTCAAATGCCTTATGTATTTTAACCGATCGCTTTTTCTCGACATAGGAATTGATAGATTTGACCTTAGATGTCAGTGTAAACCTAGCCTTATATTTTCGCGGTCACGGTACTGCGCGTGCGGCTGTTTCGTCATCCGTGTCAGTGTTGCTAGTTAGAAAAATATTACTTACCAAGCGGGAAATCTAGTTCAGTTTGTGCCATTTTCGTGCAATACACGACAGAATTCCTATAGACGTCAAGTTTTACGGGCCAAGAAATGGTATCCGGTCTCTCTTAAACTTAATATGAAAATGTAGAGCTTCGATTTGTGGAAGCTGGTATTCTAAACATAAATTTACTGTGATAAATGACAGATTGATATGTACGGTCATCGCATCAAATAAAAATTAATGAAACTGCCAGAGCAATTTCATCGTTGGCTTTACATTACGCACTTTATTTATTTAAACTTTAACAAGTATAATCACTAGTTGTCAATGTATTACGAGCGCTTGTTAAGAGGGATTGATCCTCGCTGATTGTCGTAGGGTATTGATTAACTTAAACCGCAATTCTATAAAAAGATAATTGCTGTTATTCAAAAAGTTGTTTTGTAAATAATGTGCTAAGATATAATCTTGTGTGGAAATAACATAAACGTAAGCCTGATCGTAAGCGAGTCTAATTTCACTCGTATAAAAAGCTGTGAACTAGGTAATTTGTATTTGAATATCTAACTATGTTTATTATAATTTGTATCGTATGTTGGGTAAGTAAGATTTTGATTTGTTTAACGCAAGCGAGTAATATTTTTCAATAATTATGCAAATGCAATGCAGTGGTAATAATAGTAATAATGTAGGTACTTAATTACCAGTATATTAGTTAAATATGACTACCTATGTGTATGACACTTTACTTATTACTATCGTTTATTAAAAAAGGAATAAGTATAAAATAAACACGATAAAAATGAAATAAATAAATAAATATCCCGGAACATTCCTCACACACGGTCATCTGATCCCAAACTAAGCAGAGCTTGTACTATGGAAACCAGATAACTGATACTACTTTTTGTTTGTAAATACATACTTAATATACATAATTACACCCAGACTCAGGACATACAGACATGTTCATGCACACAAATGCATGTCCTGTGTGGGAATCGAACCCACGACCTGCGGCGCTATAGGTTAAGACTCCACGTCTTAACCAACTGCTTCATTCGAAATTTTACCTTTTTTTACTTGAATTAACATACACACATCATCAGGGGTCGCAAGCCCACTTCGGTTGGGTCGCTTTCAACAAGCCTGAAGAGCTTTGGAACCTCGTAGCCAACATCATGGTGGTCAGGGTACGATTTTGTCGAGCAGTATTTTGGATGTATCGGTCCTGGCTTCGAGTGGGGATGCGAGATCGTCTTCCATATATATACGATAGAGTAGGATCTAGAGGCGGATAATGACGCTCTGTGTAGTGCCAAGAGCGACAGCCACTGTACGTTGCCTGGAACCAGCTTGCAACATTCCGCGGGCTCTCATCATCTCATCTAAAAGATAATGATAAAATGCTATTTATTAGACACACAGATACACACACAACACAATAAGAATTAAAAAAGAAACAGCATAATAACATACAACATATACAAACTAAAAGACGTAATAACAATGCAATAATATAGTGAGTGATATCGTGGGTCCAAATGGCCCCAGCTCAGCATGTGCTGCAGATCACTACAGCGCTGATTTTCGGCTGAATCCACGTGTGAATCACGGACATTTGGGCGGTGCATATTTGCACGGTGCATTAAAAATATAAATAAAAACCAAAAATGAAATTAAATCGAAACATCAGTCACAATATTACACATAAATATATTATTATTTTAAATCATATAAAATAGATATTGCATATTAATAAATAGTTTTAGATGAATAAATAATCTCGTGTCAAATGATGTCGTCGCTCCATATCACATTTTTTTCAGTTCCGATGCAGAAATTGTAATTGTTTTGTAAAAACGTTTAAAATCCTGATGGATTGTATGAACATTAAATGAAAATGACAAGAAGATTCCTTCTAGTAAAAAAAATAATTAAAAATGGCATCTTTTTCAGGGCTGTCAAACGAAATTTTCCTGTCGATGGCCTATAAATGATGATAGAGATGCACAATATTAAACGGTAATAATTAAACTAGAAATAAAAAAGATTAAAAATTAAATTTTCCGTAAGTTCTGTATTTTAATTCCATTTTTTTTATACTACTACAAACAAGCATACGGCCCGCCTGATGGCAAGCATTACCGTATAGATAGCCTATGGACGCTTGCAACACCAGGGGTATCACTCGCGCGTTGTAATAATAATGTAGGTAAATAATGTAGGTAGGTAATTCATTTTTATCTTTCGCTCACGTGACATACATGTCTAGCGAAACACCATCGTTCACGCGCCCTTGATGATACTGTGACATGTTCCAAGCTCATATAAAAATTTACGAGCCTACATCACATGTTAATACGAAGGGTTGGCGACATTTTATCGCATAAACGAAGGAGATATTTGTATCTCCCCTTGTTCGGAATTTGAATTCTGTTGACAAAATCGAATCAGGTGTTTTGAATCTTCCAACGCGTTCCACGTGCTTAGGAGCTTTCAATGTTGCCAGTGCGGAAAATACTTTATATGTTTTTGTTGATTGTTTTTTATTTTTATAATTGAATATCTATTTGTTATTTTAAAACCACATAATTTATCATCGTCTCGTCTAGCTTTTATTTCGATTAATATATACCAATCAAATCAATGGATAGTAACTCACACAAGGCTATGAGTTGAGCTATTGAATTGTATCATCCTTCTGAATTGGTTTTGATTGAAGCCAGATGAACCGAGATCATTAGATGTAGATGCCTAGTTTGTTTCGACGATACACAGACATTATTTCATATTGATTGAGTATTGGAGACATGTTTGTTATATTTAGGGAGGTGTGTTATCTTTATCTTTGCTACCTTTTGTTTGGCTTTAGCATATTACAGACTTTATCGGCATTAAGACAGGATGCTGTGAAGAAGGGCAAATATTCTCAATCATATTTCTTTTGTCTTCTGAAAACCGATAGGCAAACACACAGACAGTCCACTTATGCCTGGTTTCTATAAACAAAACGAATCGTTTTGCTTACCATTGGTAGGTTTTTTTATTGCCAAACTGGGCTTAAAGATCATTTCGCAAGCTAATTTTACCTGTGATAGCTACTTCCATATGGGATGCTATCTGCTATGCAGAGCTTTAAGGTCTTTGCTTCATTACTAGTAAAGATATAAGAGTCTTAACTTTAACCGATAACGTTTCGTAAATTATAGAAATCGGCCATTAATGCTAAATAGCCGGTTTTATCTAAACCGCATTGTCGGATATAAGCAATACTTGCAGTGTCATCAGCCAATGTGTTATGAAAATATGTTTATAATATGTATGTGTGTGTACATTGTTCCCTTCTTGTACTGTGTTACTCACTGCTATTTTGAATTTGAATTGAATTGTCTTGGTACGTTCCTTTGAATTTAGTAGACAGCCAAATTGCAATACCTTTTTTACAATTACTTTACTCGGTAAACTGAAAAATTACGGTGACAAAGTGTAAATGAAATGAAATGAAAATATATTTATTTTGAAAAATAGTGTACGTTACTTGTTGTCTGGAAACTAACTTTAGTTACATTTAATCTTATATCTTTTAGATTTAATCAAATAATTTAGTAATGAACCATAACTAGTTTTGTTACTGGTGATTCTTAGTTCGCAAGTCACTCTGTTTAGGTTATTGGTAGTAAAATTTTGTGTGACTGTTTTTATTTTTTTGTCAGTGTATTATATCACTAGAAACATCTTTGAGCTTCGTTGCAATGCGATTCTAATATCCTTAGTGCACTCTATTTTACGGATTACGGTTTTTTTTAAGGATATTCGTATTCATCGGGTCGCTTCCTCGTCTCTTCCCATTATAGAGAGAGCTTTACCAAAATGGTGTTAGCATTCTTGGCGGGCTATTTGTGGCACTCCGAAGAGTACAAACCAATAATGTGTCATGAATTAAACATTCTAAACTTTTGTACGGGTTATGTAATGGTGTGAGAACTTGAGAAGTTAACTGTACCTGATGTGCTGTGTGACTAATTGGAGGAGTTCGAGCTTTTGTTGGATTTCTGTTCACAATTGTTGATGGTTAAACAAATACGTCTTGTTTCATGCTAACCTTATCAACCGACAAGTGGTTCTGGCATTCCACTTATCCTGTTTGATATATCTGGTATCATCATCATTAGATTGTCGTAGTTTCCTCTTGGATATATACCCTTCGCAACCAGCACAGTATGGCCCAACCATTTTGTGGTTTGTCGGTTGAATATGCTGCGATATAAAATAACAAACGAAGTAGATAGCAGTTAATTGCCTTTACCAATTGTTAATTTGTAGAAAAATTTGCCTGATTGAATGTGTATCTATTGGAGGCATATTTCCGCGGCCCGCATACGTCAATTAGCGTTCAATAAAATACCGATATATGAGCTGTGTGGTTCAGCGCACATAAAACTTTAAAAGTAGTTCCGAAAATATATTGGGAATAAAGGTTTACGCATTAAAATTTATTGATCCGAAAGAGGAGTTGTAGAAGACATCCATTAAATTGGTCGTCAATATAAACGTGCTTGTCAAACTTTTACGATTACTTGCAATGTAGGTTCAATGCCTTACGCTTTTTTATTTTGATTTGCATGAAAATCAATGGAACTTTAATGTAGATGTTTTGAGTAAAGCATCCATATAACTTTCCGTTTTAAATGTCTTTCTGTATTAACAGGGTCGCCATTTAAAATAATGTAATTCCAAGACCTCGTTCGTAACAAGAGCGGTAAAATTGAAATTACTCCTTCAGACAAACTGGGTCAGAAAAATATACCTGAGATTCGTTTATTTTCACATCTTTATTGCTGGATTTATTGCCACAATTGGCTCGGAGAAACGTGTAGGTAATTTCTTTAGAGCTTCATTGAATTTCAAAATCTAGTATGTCTAGGCATTTCATTTCGTTAACTCAACGTTTAAAATACATATAACTTATTTTTAACGGATGCTTGACAAGCATTTTTATTTGTACAAGTGTTTAGTAACTATTGAACCCGTCGACACAGTATGTATTTACAAATACAAAGTAGTAATTATGTATTATATCAGTTATCTGGTATCCATAGTACAAGCTCTGCTTAGTTTGGGATCAGGTGACCGTGTGTGAGGAATGTCCCAGGATATTTATTTATTTATTCATCAGTTGCATTATTAACGAGAGCAATAATATTAAGACTGTCAAGTTTAAATTACTTGCGATTATATTAATTGATTTCGAGAATACGGAATCTGTCAGTTTGTCAGTTTAGATAGACGACCGGATAAAACTTTGCTAATAAATTCAGAACGAACAGAATCGTAAAACAGTGACACATTTCAATTTTGCGACGCAATCTAGAAAAATACTTCAGTTTTACGATTTTAATTTACAGTTTGAACACCGCTGCCATTTACGAGCGATTGATCGAAATGATTGATCAGTTTATGCGCCCGCGCATTTCATCAACGGTGGTCCGCATCATGATGCAATACTTGACGGCACAAGTGTACCGGGAATTCTAAAACTTGCCGATTCCGTTTTAGTATGGGCGATACGTATTTCATATCTTGATAACGTTTTATTTATAGCTACTTATTTTCTTAGCCTTACTTGTGAATAACGACACGATGCGAATTATATGTAAATATTTTTTGCACCATTTGGTCATGGGATATTCCAAAAGATTTAAGTACATATTCAGAAAAAAAAATTGCTGATTGTCTTCATCTTCCTTGCCTTGCTTATATTATTATTTAAGGTAAATCTTATATCGTTTACCAGCTTTCATCCTGCAGTTTTACATTTTTTTTATGGTCAGTCGTCTGGCCGAATGCTATTTACGAAAATAGGTATACAACATAATGTAAATCTGGGGGCACGGTAGTGCACCAAGCCAAGACACACCTTAGTCAAAATATATAGTTTGGCCGTTTCACTACTACAAGAACTATTCTATAACAAAAAAGTAATAAACAGTGAATACATTTTTCACCTTACTCCCATGTGACGGTAGCGAAACGGCCAAGCCACATATTTTGACTAAGGAAAGTGTAGTTTGTGAAGTTAGGGCTTGTAGAGTAAGGGCATGTAGAGTTAAGCTAACGTTACGATAACGTTTTGACAGTGCGAGCCATGTCTTGGCAAAATTTTACATATAAATGTTTTTGGTGGGATATAATATAACATTATTAAAAATACTTACTATATCCCATTTAAAGTTCAAAATGAATTGTTACCATTTAAAGAAGGACCATTTTCAAGGTCACATTTGAATGTCAATTTTATTATGAACAAGATTATCATGCATAATTTAGTTCGTATTGTGACGTAGAAGCAGAATATTGAACAAATCCATTTCTCCGAAAATATATTTTTTTTTAAATAAATTTTAATTCCACTATAATTTTCTTCAAAAATCATCTCATGGTTCCTTTCAGCGGTTTTCTCTAAGATTAGTTCGGAACTTGCCCATACGTGTTAGAAAAAAAAAAACATCCTGTAGCTCTGCCAACAAGGGACAAACATTGCAGCAAGGAGAGATACCCCCTTATCAAATAAGACTTCCTAGCTCAGAACTTTATGAATTTTCAGTGCCAATAAACAATCATCGATACAAGAATACAAACATGCTTACATATTTATGATGACATATAAGCAGTTATTAGAAGTCTCCGTTGCACACGTCCGCTGCTATTTGTGAGGTTCTTTATATTAATGATGATAGTTTAGTATTCAATTTATGTTCTGTTAGCGTTGCCCTTTATTTAGTTAAATTGCAGTAGTTTCCAGTAACTATCCCACTGAGAACGGTCAAGTTGGGAACTTACGAAGTTTCTTGTGAAGGTACTGTTACTTATTCCGGTCCCGTATTAACCGCAATAGTTAACTTTGAATGTTGAAAGGTTAGTTTGATAACGCCCATATCCCCATATTGTATATTTGCTTACGTGCGGCAATTCATAGTTTTTTAATATTGCTTCATAAAATTATGAGAACTGAATTTGAAATTCGGGTGTAAAAACCATCGAAAACAAACATCGAATCTATTTTGGAAAAAACCGAAATGTTTTATTTTAAATAAAAAATACATACAAAAAAAACAAGACGGAATATCACTTTATAAGAAAGTGAAGCAAAAATTATCCTGCGTGTGCGTGAGTAAAATCAGGGTTTCTACCGCGTAACTTTGGTGGTAATCGTAACGAACACCATTAATGAATTTCATCCAATCGGGGCCCATGAATGGTCATCGTCGCGTCATACCGCGTGCACGTCATTGGATGAAATAATTAATGGTGTTCGTAACGATTACCACCAAAGTTACGCGGTAGAGCCCCTGTACTGGCCCAAGCAGGCACAAATGGTACTGAACCTTATTGTCACTCAACGTCTCAATACGGAATGACAACCGATCGGCTTCCTATGGTCTATATGTGTGTGTGAGACCATGTATTTACAAGAACGCCGGCTTCCTATTACTTGCGTCACTTAAGAACACAGACCATTCCGTCTTTAATTTTTTCTTGGTCTGAGAAAAAAGTAAAAGGGGTCGAAAAAGTTCTGAACTAAAAATAACATGTAAAAAAGTAATCAAAATCTACAAATAAAGTCACAATAAGAACTTATTTAGAACGTGTCTAGATAATAAAAGCCAGTCTAGGTGAATTTCGGCAAAAACTTGTCGCCATCCAGTGAATTTTGTGCAAAAAATGCATGTCAACAAATTGTTCTGTGCAAAAATTTGTAACATTCGATTGGGAGAATCACGTTGCTATCCATCGCTTCGAGTCGCGGTGCTCGGCGGTTGTAAAAAATGCACATGCACGTTGTCACTATAACACTACTGGGATTTGTTTAGAGCTTTCCATGCGTTGTTTTTGTTACGAATACGTGGATTTAACAATCGACATGTTATACTCTTTTGATCTGTTAGCACGTTGGATTTATTGAATTTATGAGTTTCCAGTGGCGTGTTTTTTGCCCGCCACGGGCACAACAATTATCTGTTACGCGGTCGCATTAAAGATTAATATTATAATTAATTAAATTAAAAATGTAGCATAATAAATTGGAATGATAGAACATTTTTATAGAGATAAGGGTAGTGGTACACTTAGGTATAGCAGGAGCATGACCCTAAAAAAAATCGCTACACTTTACATTGTTTCAAGAGTGGCAAAACAATGACCTTTATACAATTTTGCAAAGCTGTGGCGATATATCGAAGCAATTTTTCAATTATTTACTTTTATTTCTATTTTTTATACCTTATACCTTGGTTTATGTTGTTAAAAAAACCTCATTACAATTGTAAAATGTCTTTAAAGACGAAAATCTGTAGAGTTTAAAAGTGCTCTTATCAAGGAAGTACTTGTGACCCGAAACGAGAAATTAACTTCAGTCCAACTACAAGCTAAGTGGCATTTACAAGCAATGGGGTTTGTTCGTAGTTAGTACTGTATAGTGTATACTAAAACTAGGTAACAAACGCCGACCTCTTTATACCTGAATTTACGAATTCATTCCGTCGCAATTTACCAAGTCCCGGCCTAGACTGCCTAATATGTACGTACTTATGGACAAAGCGTGTTGTTGGGTAGTTAATAAAGAACATGGCCTGTAGGAGGGAGCTATAAATACTGAGTACACTAAGTAGTTCGGTGTATTATAAACGTGGTTTTCCCAAGGGATGGAAAGGCATGGGCTTCTTCAAGAGATTTTTGTAGGTTCGATAATGCGCGAGTGATAATCTTGATGGTATTGCAATAGATAAACGCTTTCCTTTAGCCGGGTCGTATCCTTACTTGATTCCTTGGCTGAGTTTCTTGCCGGAGTCTTCTCAGTTCAAGTTGTATTTGGAACCGGTGTAGAGTCATTTGTTAACGTTCATAAGTGCCTTATCAGGGCCTACATTGAATAAATATATTTTGAATTTGAATTTGATCTATGAAAATTCTGGAGGAGAAATCAGAGAGGAAATCCTGTGCATGTGTTCATCAGTGAAAACTACAGGCTCATGATTTTTGAGCATGACCTTTGAACTGTACAGTTGTACACGAATAAATTATAATAAATATCAATACCTAATATAATTTTAAACGCAAGCCCCCTTATTACAAAACATGGTTTAAAGCAAAGCCAGGTTTTACTGTAATTTGGTCACTTTCTAACTTCATATAATAAAAAGGGACGAGGCTATTTTAAAACCTGGTTTTCCTTTAAACCATGTTTTGTAATAAGGTGCAAGAAGTCCCAAATTAAAGCCACTTCTATGTCTCCCTAAGTTTGCCAAAGTCAAGCCAAAACAAAGTGCGAACATTACATTAGCTCTAATGTAAAGTCTAGAACGGCTTAATGCGGTAAAAGCTTGCACGAGTATGCAAAGATAGTTGGAGTACCATCACATTTTATCAAGCAATTTGCCTGCGAATGCGTGACAGACGGGCAGACGGCGGGATTGAAGACCGTGGCATTGACATTGGTTAGTTTGTGTGAACGTGATGTCTTTCAGATTTTTCCTAGAATGTCTATACCTACCTATCAACTAGAATTTGAACGAATTGTACATTAAAAAGTTTTGTGAAAATCGTTACCAGGACGTTTTCTATTGTCTGTTTCTATAATGATCTTTTGAAGTTGTTTCGCATTTTAAAAGTAAGACACAAAACGAGTCCACATATTTTGTTAGGTGCTTCATCATAAATACATACATAAACAATTAATAAGCATATAGGTTTTCAGTACTTCTGAGTACTCAATTATGTTGTAAGGGTCGGTAACGCGTGGGTAGCAAGCCAGATTCCTCTGTCGGTGGATTACGTAACTTTATTGCAATGAAATTCAGATTGAAATTACCTCTGAATCGGTAGAAATATTACAAAATCGGAAATGTTTCCATTTCTAATGAACCACTGTTAATAATAACTAAATTTCGTACCTACTAAGGTAACAAAACATAGTTTTTATTTTAACTGTTTGTATTTGCAATTATCAGAACGTAAATAAGTTATCAGAAAACCGATATATTGAACCGATTTCAATTCGAAAATGATTGAAATTAAGTTACGTAATCGCCCCGCTGGTGTAACAAGTCTATAAGCAATGCTTACTTCAGGCGGGAATTTGACTTGTTTGCGATCTTCGTGATATTAAAAAAATATATGATTATAAAGTATTAATAACCAGTGGCCACAGACATCCAGTGGCACAGTGATCAATAAAAATATGATTATTCTATGACCTCCCCTCTATCGTTATTTTAATGAAAAATAAAAACCATATTTGATTCATTGATATTATATCCGATACAAATATTCAACTCTTTAATAAACACTGAATTATGTGACGTATGCAATTGTTTATTAAAACTATATTTCCGTGGTAAATAAACTAATGCATATTAATTAGTACATCGTTGGATGAATTCACGTTTTCTCGTCACGTTACCATACTCTCATATTACCAGAATGTGCGGTTTGCTTTGAGGTTTTCACGCCTATATTGATTTTTGATTACGTATTGAAAGAAGATATGTCGACTATAAAATATCATATGCTTTTTATAGCTGTGCCACACAAGTTACGTTATCCTAAGCCATCTTCTTTTTAGGTAACGCATGGAATGCTTCGTATTATATTTTATAGTGTGAATAAGTATTATGATTATCATCTAAATAGGTTAAATTAGGTACATTATTGACTTTAATTAATCGTAAAATTCAAACATAAACGTTCATGTCAAATATACGATATTTATTGAGAAAACGAATCATTAAATTTTGAATAAAAAAAAATATAATTTGTTATTGCAACAGTGATAAAGAATATGGTGCTGTTTGCTGTGCCTATACGCAAAGAGAATATAACGCTACGCTAACCTATACGAAGCAACCGCATGAACGGTTGCAAAAATGTGTAACTGCCCCATAGACGCAGCAAGTTTTAAAAGCATTGTCTATTGATAATTTTGTTCACTGGCCATAAGTAAGACGTCAATTGATTAACTTGTAAGAATAAACAACAATCGCAGCGCAATAAATGTCATATCTATAACTAAAACTCCTATAAAACGTGTACCCACCTAATACGTGTTTTCAATTCGCGTTGCCTTACATTATAACAGTGGCATAGTGAAAATGGTGAATAATTTTCTAATCTGCACATAAATCGGGTATGAATCTGTTACGGACTGGTACTGGTTCCCCCACTGAAACTGGACGCAGTCTTGCCCTATCTTTGCTCAGTGGAAATTGCGCATTTATTTGCATTTCTGAATATATCAAACTAGATAGTTCCGTTTTAATTATGTACATTGAAGGCCATTGGAAAACCACATTTTCTCGTAATTGCAAGTATTTATAGTTCAAGATTTATCAAAGGGAAGCGGTGCTTTCTTTTGGTGCTTGCCACGTCGCGTACGATTTGCTGCGATTCCTGAAATAAAATACGGTCTAGCTAAAGTACGTATTTTCATTACACCCATGCTTTAAAAATGTGTACTACGTCAGTAGTTTGGCGATTTGTAACCAAAAACTATATGTAAAGGCTGAAATAAATTCAATTGTTTTTTGTCTCAAAGTAAAATGGCTACAGCGACATACGAAAGAACATGACGAATTTATAAGCGTTTGATTTTAGTCAAATTTAATTTAGCTACAGAAACCTAATTGCTTTACAATGCTGCTTCAATGCTCTTTTGGCAAAGAAAAAGCAATAAATTGCGAAAGGTGGAACTAAATCTAATGTCCTTTGCTGTAATCAGTGGTTGTAAATGACAATATCAATTGACCAATATTTGTTTTGCTTATTACCAATTTTAAACCTATTGCAAAATTAGTACACTGGCTTTTTCCAGTTTATTTCACGGTCATCAAATGCCTATTTCTATTTTGTAAAACTGATTCTTAAACGACTGATACTATCAATGAAGTCCCAAAGCAAGTTTTGTCATTTTTCTGATTGCTAAATCTGTCAATTTTCTGATACTTTGGTTGTTTGTTACAGGTCAGTACATTGCGAAAAATAGCTCAAACGAGAATACCTAAGCATTGTTAAGATTGGTAAGATTTTTTTATAGCACATAGCTTATTTAACGCGTGTCACAGACTAGCGATATTCGCTGGACATTTTTTGTGCTACTGCTTCGAGATCTATTGAAATTCAATGATTGAGATGATTAGCAAAAAGTTGTGTCATTGTAACGTAGAAACTTAGTGGTAATTGGCTGGTTAACAGTATACTGCCTAGATCTATTGTTACGTGTATCCGGTATTTTAAATGAGGATTTGTTTTATACAAGACTAACTAGCTGTTTAATGAACAAAACAATTGAATTGAATGGGGTCTAATAAGACCACTTGAGCAATATTGGTGAATATAATTCATAATTTTGCAATTCATGACGATAGCTCAGTGTTAGTGACATCCTGCGTGTTGCCTTCACTGAAAATTTATTTTCGCATTAGCAACTTTCTTGAAGATGGGATAACCATGGCAAGCAGATCATTCCACAATCTTATACTTCGTTATTTTTTCATTGATTAACAAGCAAGGGCCTTGGGCACAGAGTATGTCTTGGGTCAACAGCCACAGCGTAGGAAACCAGAACAGTAAATTACGTCTATGAACCAAACAAATGAGAATCGCTAACAATCCGGCGAGCTCGACATTACTATAATATTCGATTTCCTTTGGGAACTGCGTTCATAATATTTTCATATGAAGGTCAATATACGAATCGTGATCCCTACTCGTAAATAAAAAGCGCGTGACGCGAAGGGCCGTCTCCGGGAGCAGTCAGGTTGACAAATGTGTCAATTGGTGCCACCGGATGCCGCGGGGTCAAGTCTTGTTGGACAAATCGCGGGTGTCAGCCCTGACGCGCGCTCGTTTGTGACCGTGAATGTAGGCTCGTTTGTACTTGGATTTGGGTAGGGTTGGCACTTGACATTATATGTTTTAGGATTTTGAAGATTATTCATTATCAGACCCATACGAAAGTAAACTGAGAGTTCAATTTTATAAATGACATTTACTTTCTTTTTTACCCGCTAACCCCCATAATAACTCCTTAGAAGTTGAATTTTGAAAATACCTTCCTCAGTATAAGCCTATGATATATTAGGAACATTTTTAGGTGCAAAATGTCAAGTTTTTAGGCTCTTGAACTATCTAAGCATTGCGAGCTTCTGTAGACAGATAATTTAACGTATTAGAAAGACGGCCATAAATAAAAAAAATGGGTTAAAAAAACATAAACTATCTAAACTAAATGATGGAGGTCGCAAAATAACTTTATTATTTGTGATGACAACCATACTGCCATTCCGTCAAACCATCTCAGGGCTGTCACTGAATATACATGGCCGGTTTATTATGAGACGGATGCGTTAAATGGGGGGAACGGGGCAAATGTTCACACGATTATGGGACCCCGAATGAGGCACAACTATTTTTAGGCTGTTTATTTTTGGTCAATCTGTTTTCTAGAGCAATCTTTTTGTTCATTTGTGCACTTTTGGTAAAAAGCATTCGTGTAATGTTAAGAGGAAATGCTGGTGGTGTTTGTTCCATACAAACGTAATCCTCAGTTTCCTCTCTGGATAAGGACACTAGAGCAATGATTATTCTACCATGCAATCTGTAGGTACCACTGTATGTCCCTCGGTTGTGTATTTCTCCAAAAAATAATTTATATAAGAAATAAGAACCTTCTAAAATCACAAAATCTAAAATTTTAAATGCCATTATCAGACGTCTAGCGAACAAATTTGACGAATATAAAACAACAAAGGAAAACCGACAAACAAAGCCAAAGCCCTTCTTATTATGATTCTTGAAAAAACATTTTAAATCGATCCAGTTTTGGAGCAGAAAACCGGGGATTACGAAATAGCGATTTCGTCTAATTTAAATAGGTTTAATCTGTCCAAGCTATAGTTGTCTCTATCGCCCTCGGGTGGGATAGCTCGGGCACAGCGCTTCAGCAATAGATATGTTAAAAACCTATTTTCCAAAGTTCTTGTGCCATCCATCCTTTCCTCTTAAATATAGGTATTTATATAACAATAAAAGAAAATAATAGCTATGGTTTTCCTTGGAAAGTAGTATTTCTTGTTACGCGCGAAAGTATGTAGGTACAGTGTTGCCACCGCAATGAGCGCAAATTGGTTACAGGCCAGTGAAAATGAAAAGGAAAGTTTGAAAGTCGATTAAAAACGTAATCTATATTCTATTTAGGAACTACTTACTTCTAAAGTGTCAGAAGTAAATCAATTACCGATCTTAGAGTGGCTATTACCAATTGTACCGTAATGCATCACACTCTTGAGTTGACATAAACAACCCGTATCACTCAACATAGTCGACGAGAGTAGTTCGTAATTGATCCCTTTATACGCTGTGCGAGTTCGTTTTCCCATAACTCGGTGTAAATACTCTGAATTTACTGTTAGAATTTCAACTCTAAATTGTCACGGATACAGTTGAAAATGGATAGGCTTACGCTGAAATAATTGTGAAGTTTTCCTATTGAGTTACAAAGGAACCTCAGAGCGAAATTCTTTTGAGACTTTTGGATTGGTTCTAAACTGGATATTGCAGATTTGTTAGGCGATTGAAAATAATAGTCATCTCTATAATTTGTATTTTAAAATATACCATTATAATTTTATATCTGGTTCCGGGCGACATAATCGCATAAGCGACAAAGCCCATTAAATAAGAATAAAAAAAAACTTCACAAATAAATAAAATTTAAGTGTCTGTCTGTAATTTCGAAATAATTGCATTTTCGTAAGCTCATATAATTGACATGTTACCAATAAACCAAATACGCGTTTCTAAAAAAAAATTCTAACTTTCTATTTGTTTATCCGGGCTAATCTCCGAAGTGGCTGAAATGATTTTAGGGTACTTCCATCGACTTTCAGACTACTTTTTATATGTACCGAAACAATTTAGGGGTCCTTTGTAAAAAATCAAACTAGAGGCCAGGCTATGACAGGATAAAACACTAATGAAACCTGAAGGCACAACAAGTACTAAAGTAATTTCATGAAAAAATGCTTTTTTTTAAATAAAAATACTATCTGATATTATTTTTAACAAAATCGTTGAAATATTGATTGACTATAAGACCCAGCACACACATGCTTGCGAAAATCTGTTGTTAACCATTTACGACGCACTTATTCGTCCATGACGCCATTCGCAAACTCATATGGTATTCTTCTCACAATTTATAACGAGACGCGATAAATCTTATACAATATCTTATTCACAATTATGTGATAATATCACCATCTATTGAACATTGCTTTGCCATTTTGACGGATTTCGCCTAGAGTCTAGACAACATATTAGTGGAAGCCACTGTTATTATTTTAATTTTATTTAAACGTGTTTTACTCAAGCGGTTCCCAAAGTTTCTACTAACCATTGTGATTACAGTGCGGCAAACGAGAGAATGCGTTTATAGCACCTGTTAATATTAGCTATCCTCGGAGCAGTTAATTAATGAAAAATATTTTTAACATTAAATATAATAAAATTTCATCTGTTAACAACAAATATGTACAAAATACAATCTATATATAGAAAATTTCCTCAAGCCTGCCGCTGCTTCCGATTAACGGCAAGGTTCCCAGAAGGCTGGCAGCGTTTCCTCTTTCGATAGCCAAGCTGACGCGTTGGCGGAAAAAGCTCGCCCGCTGGTCTCCGGAGGTCTCGATCAATTTTGAAGACAAAACATCTATTTATTTTAAATAGTTTTTGAGTTATGAAGGGTTCAAAAGCTCCAAATGGTTCGTGTAATATTGCACACGATGCTGCTCGCCAGTTCTCTTTTTGTCTTGAACTTGGCTTGACACGCTACCGCGTGGCTTGATTTACGTAAAAAGAAAGAAAGTTTTAAAGTGTCAAATGGATTAAAATAAAATATGACATATTTGCTTGTTTTTTTCCATAGGTACCTACCAACGTACACAAACAATTCATAATTATAATATACCAACCATCAGTGATACTCGAAAGACCATAGGTTTGAGATTCCCTGTAATAAACAATGCGCAGAAGGTCTGCCAGTCTAACGACCAACCTGCGATGTTGCCATTTCATTATTTGCTAAAAAAAAAACCTTAGAGACAATATTCGTAAATATTTTAAGTATCAGCGTGTGTATTAGTAATTTCAAGTTTGTGTTACGCTTTTGCTATAAGCCGTAGCCGAATTCTTTTACACACCCGCTTTTGTCGTGAATTGTCAGATGCGACATCCCTGCGTGCAACCTGCTTGAGCGGTATCCATTGAGGTAACCTTAATCTGACAACAGTCAGCTTTTCCCAAAGTTTTCATACACCTGATTTTCTAATAGACCTTTAACGAATTTTAGAAACCTTTATTAGATCTATCTGTTACTTTTCGAAGAGAAGTTCTCTTACATAACATTGTGATCATACAGATATTTAACATTTTTAACATAATAATAGGTAAGTATACTACAATTCGATATTCGATAATCGATTATGACACGTTGTACCAGTTGTACGTACATACCAGTTTATTTATGAATAATTTGACTATAAATATAAGACTTACCTAAGGCAGTTTGCATTAATTGTCTTTGAATTATAATAAAGATACTAAACAATTAAGTTATAGTGGTCATTTAAAAAGATAATCTGCTTAAGCCACAGACTCTAGACATATTTGTTAAAATCTGGAAATACTGAAAAGAAACTGTGTCTTATATAGGTAATAGTGGAATATTCTTGCTGAAGTAATGGTCAATTAAAATGCTAATGGCGACTCTATACCTCTGCTATTCCTATACCTATTTACGCATATTGTATAATGTGCAGTTATCATAGTATAATGTGTTTTATTAACCTATAAATGCAATGTATGTTTATCAAATGCGTTAGTGATGCGATTTTTATACTCGGAGTACAATCCATACTAATACCACAGAATAGATAATAGTACTAAACTAACGTACTAATACGTACTATAAGTGCGAAAGTAAATGTCTGTCTGCCGTTAGCTTTTCACGCCTAAACCGCTGGACATAGGACATAGGTATCAAATAGCATATAGTATGGAGATGGAAATAGGCTATCTACTTTTATCCCGGGAACGCTGGTGACATAGGTATCAAATAGCATATAGTATAGAGATGGAAATAGGCTATCTACTTTTATCCCGGGAACGCTGGTGAACTGAAGCCACGGGGGACAGCTAGTAAATAATGAATAATCAAGTTCAATTATTTAAGTCTAACTGCTAGTTTCTGAAAGGCTAATCAATGTTAATCTATAATCAAAACTGTTGCTGTCTTTGTCATTTCAGAAGACATTGACGGGTTGACTTTCAACAAGAGATTAACTTTGATTTGTCTTTTAGAAACTGGCAGTTAAGCTTGTAAAAATTTGGTTCCATAGACGAGATGCCAACAGAGTGATCAATTTCTAGGAGTTCTTAAACTAGTTTTCAGCCCTTTAAGAAACTTAAAAAACTTAAACTGAAAGAACTTTAATGTTAAAAATTGCCTTCTCGATACTAAAGAACTGCCATCACTAAAAGATATTACGTAAAGTATACATAAATCACTGTTGACATTTTCTCAGTTGATTTTCTGCTGTGATATCAAATGGCAATAGTCCACACGCAATGGTAAACTTTTGTGACGATTTAGATTTCTTTGATCAATATTTATTCGTAATCATTTGAACCCATAGAGATTGATTTTGAACCACACGAACCAGAAGTGAACGCAATGCTTGTGCTGATGCTGTAATGTGCAAAAACACCATTACTTGAAGTCAGTGATGACGAATTATCGCTCCAAATAAATGTCCTCAATAAATTCAAATACAATATTTAAGAGTGCGTATAAAGCAAAATAACATAACTTAGAATTGAAATTTACCCAAGTAAATAATATTTAAATGGAAAATATTTTTATATGGGTATTTTCATTATATTCTCTCTAAGCAAAAACATAATGGAATGAAAATTCCTCGATGAAAAAAAAACACAAAGATACCTCTATTAATAATGAATTTTCGTTTTCATTCGTTCATGGTGTATCTAATTAAGACAAAAATTCAATAAAAAATATCACTAACGTATGACCTAGGGCTGATACTAAAGATTTTTTTAAATATCCTATACATTACGAGTTATTTAGATTAGAAGCGCTTAGTTCATTTTTGTTCCGCGAAACACGCTATAGCCGTCTCATGCCACGCGAATGTTAGACATAAGTTTGTTTCAAATGACAATGCCATATTTCTGTTCTATACGCCCTCTTAAGCTAAAAGAGTTAAAGCGGTAGTATATTCATGTCCATATGGAACTAAAACAAATAACAAAGGGGTGAACTGTGTCCACATATATCTTTAAAATGGACTTAAAGTTATATAAGTTTCAAGAGATGTACGTGCCTGCCATAGCGACCAAGCGCCGGGCGACATCCGCAAATGGATGTTGACAGACTTCCTGGTCTATAATGAATTCCTCTCTTCTATCCCTATCTAACTCATAGATGTCGTTGAAGGATGAAGATCCCCCTTCATCCTTCAACGACATCTATGAGTTAGATAGGGACGATCTTTTATCATCGTTTAAAGTTCTACTCGTATATGTTAGAAATATTACGTATAAGGTGGATTATCAATTGAACAGCAGTGTTTTATAAATATCGGATCGTGACAAAGGTCGTTTATTTAGTCCTTCAATAGTGGGCATAGTTGTAGAGTGTCTACAGTACCTGTCTGTCAGGGTATCGGACTTGAGAGCCCGTTTATAGGACTATAAAAGTCTACCGTCAAAACTTAAAACCTCTGAAAACTACAACAAACTCCTCATCCAGATTTCGCCAAGATATCAGTTAGCTATGATTCGATATCTATCTCCATTTTTGAGTGTGAAACGCATGTCGTGACCTCACGCTCTGTCATTTACACCCATTTCACTATTTCCTCGCTATAATGTAACTATATGTTTTTTACATCAACTTGAAATGCAGTCCAAGGTAAAGGAACTTTCTTATCTTCCTATTTTTTTTTTATTTATTCAGGGGGTCAAATCCGCTAAAATTACATTCTGACACGATGCAACCAATGCGTTAGTGAGAACGGAAAATGAGAAAATTTGGAAATTCCTCATGAAAAATAAATGCTTATCTGCAAAATTTTACTATTTTGAAAATAAGATGTCTTTTTGGTACACATATCTTATGTCAAGCAGCGCCACGCGTTATAATAATTTGTCTTGCCTATATCATTACTATTCCTTTACCCGCTGCCTCTTCTACATTGCACAGTACAAATAATGCTAGACCGGGAGAAGCAAGGATAATTTGCGATTTGCGCCGCGCACCACCGTGCACCGTGGGGGCACCACTTTCACCGGGAACATCGCTCTATGCTTCACTAGTCACGATATATATGTGATAGATTACACTTATGTTGATGCAGCGCTCGTGGTGTAGCATGATAAGCCGTTCTTAATCGATCGGCAAAGTTAAGCCATGTCTGTCGTGGTCGGTACATAGATGGGTGACCGCCTAGTGGTATTTAAAATCGAGCGTTACCGTGCTTCGGAAGGCACGTAAAGTCGTTGGTCCCAGTTATAACTTAATTGTGATAGTCGTTAAGCTAGTTGGATGCCTCTTAGGCAGCTTGTAAAATTCCAACAGTAGGTTGATCACTTGCCTACCTCCACCAATCCGCAGTGGACACGCGTGGTGGAGTATCACCCAGTCCCTTTCACCCTCATTTGTGAGGCCTGTGCTCAGCAGTGGGACATTATAGGCTGATGATGATGATGACACTTATGTTGATACTGACTGTATTTTGAGCCTTTGTATCGAAAAAGGAGGCAAAGTGGTCGTATTTAAGTAGTTTATCGGCCTTAGTTGATCTTTCGTAGGTACTTATATTTCATGTATGTCTTTTTTTTTTTTTTTTTATACCACTGAGGTGGCAAACAAGCATACGTCCCGCCTGATGGTAAGCAGTTACCGTAGCCTATGGACGCTTGCAACACCAGGGGTATCACTCGCGCGTTGCCGACCCTGAAGAAACCTTTTCACACCCTTTTTGAAGAACCCCATGCTGTACTCCATTGGGAAAACCACGGCGGGGAGCTCATTCCACAGCCCGAGCGTCCGCGGAAGAAAACTCCTTTTAGCCCGCACAGTTCGAAACAGTTTTGGTTTCAATGTGTGTGGGTGGATTCCCCGTCGATGGCGAGAGTTGCGATGGTGGAAGGTAGCCGTGGGCATCAAGTCAAACAATTCCTTAGAACACTCTCCGTTGTACAAGCGAATCTCTATCGAATATTCCCTTTATTTTCATAAGATACCTTATACACCTGCATTTCGTGTAGGACGTAGATTGAAACCAAATGGTGCCTATTACGTACTCATCACGTATCTCAAATTTCTATCATTAAATGTAGCTTCACACCCACTATTATAATAAATTGATTATTATTAGAAGTGATAAAATTTCCCACATTAATGGGCCGTCGACGTTACAATTTACAGTAAAAGTAGTCCCTACGTAGTTTATAATAGGTGATAGAGAATAATTAGTGATGGCAGTGGTGGTATCAAATTATCGGTTCCGAGTATTGATTTCGATATTCAATACATTTTTCATTTTAACGTTACACATTTTTATAGTTTCTAAATTATGAAATAATAATTTATTCAACATAATATTATTAACTACATATAAAAATAAATTAAATTAATAATAACTATCTAAACTATTTAAATTACGTCTAAAAATGGCCCCAGTGGCATTGTCCCAAAGATGATGGCAGCATTTCCTCGCTGAATAGCGATACTAATACGCTGGGCGAGGAAGCTGACAGCCCTTTGGTCTCCGGTGGAGTCGACGAGCCGTTTTGAAAGTTCCTTAAAGAGTAGCCGGGCATTGGGACCCCACGGACCGATGGTCTCGACGCCGAACGGCACGAAATGGTATTGGGTGACGAGACCCTGGTATTTTGAAATTTAATTGAAATTATGAAATAAAATTGCAAAGCGATTATTTAGGTTTAATATTTAAGCTACGAATTATATTTATCCGACTTATCTATTTATTTAATTTTGAATTGAATGACTTCGAATTTTTGTCTCTGATCTCGGGTTCCGAAAACTTTGGATCGATACTAGTTGGTACATCACTATTGGTAATCGTCACTTTCTCACGTACACTTACTGCTTCATAACAAGCGTGTAAACCCGCGGTATGATATTGTATCTATTTATATTAATTGACAACCGTTTAGAAACTAACTTGTAAGTTGTAGATAATTTTACATGATCGTTTACTACTATCAGGTGATTTCTTTGATCTAGTATGATTGGATTCATTCATATTTTATATTATATGACCATTATTATCATTATTGTTATTATTTATTACTTATATGATTTGACTTTTAACAATTCTGTCATTTTTTCTAAATATTTCGATATATTCTATTAGTTAAATCTCAACAAATGACATTCATAAAACCAAAGCCAATGAGATTGCATCAATAAGAAATTCTGCAGTAACAAAGCAGCTATAGTATAAATGACAGTCAGTAAACCTAGTAACGCTACCAAATAAAGATGTTTTTATTGTAAACCTATCACTACCGCCAATTAAGTGAATAAATGAAGGCACGTCTCTTTCCGAACAACCGGTAGAGGTAGTTTTCCTGTAAATCTGCCGTGTCCAATTCTGCTCCTGTATCCACGAGCTTTCTTAAATGTAAATTGTACCAAACTATTTCTGCTTGTATAAGTTGGCTATAAATTACGGAAACCACTTCAGTGTTGACTGCTCTGTTCTTCTGTGACCGAAATTATATGTCGTAATTCATATTATTTGTGACCTGTCTGAGACTATCATAACTTTTACTGAACTTTGAATTGTTTGTGCTTTATGTTTTTCTGTATTGCTGGATTTTATCTGAATAAAGTGTCTTTTAGAAATCTTTTTAATTAATCATTTATTTTGGATGAAAAAAACTTTTCTTACAAAATGTCAACCTTGCTCGATCATAATGTTTGAAAAGTAAAAATTGTTTTTTGAGAATTATGTGTTGGTCCCATAGTAAAAGTTGTTCAGCAGGACTAATCCAACATAAGTTTCGAAAATATGCCATCTAGAAATCTCCACCCAGTATAAAGTAAGTAAGTAAAAACTGTAATGTAGGTCGCATAAATATATCTATCAGCATCGTTCGAAACCATCGAACAATTAACCCAAAGAAGACGTTAATTTTGTTTGAACTCTATTCCGCCAATTCCGCACTATCGACAATGCCACTGTGATTGGCTAAGTCAAGGACAGGCTAAACATTTAGATTTAGATGCAGTGTTTTGTCGGTACTATTAATAATCATTGTAAAATCCACGGAGGAAAGAAAGAAGGTAAAATCATTGACTGGTTGCGGAATAGGATTGCCCAGTATACTCTAAAGGGATTTTTCCTCTATGTTCGAAACAAATAACGTATTTTTCATTACACTTACTATTAATTACAAATGAAACTAATTGAGTTTACTTCATGTTTAATAAAAATTACACTATAGTTTTTCGATAAGTGTAATATTTCTATTATAAATTTTATCTTCACCACGGTAAACTACGAACGGCGGTAACTACACAAAGCTTGGAATACTTAGCTTGAAATACGATAATTTAAAGTATTTATTTACTCTTATGACGTACTAATATTTACTCTATCTTTACATTGAGTGCTTTCTAACCAACGAAGGCCACCAGCTCTTTGTATATATCTCAGCATCTCGTAAGGTGTTGCTGTTACAATATTTTCTTGCCTGCATATAAATGATTGCAAGCTTATTATTTAATTATTCAGCGACCCCCAGGTTAGCCTTGATCGATTATGATAATTAATAACTGTGACCACAAGGCCAATGAAATAAATCTCTAGTGTTGCTAATGTATTCAATAAACACGAGTCGGGTCGTGTAAACGCGCCGTAAGCTGTTTGCTTCGCCACTACTTGCATTTACTTGCACGCTGTTAACTTACCGTCTCGCTAAGGCGAATTTGTTGGCTTGCATTCCTACTTTGCAGTTGCTTGTAGCTCTTGTTTGAGTTTATGCTTGAAAATGTTATGTTATGATGCATTCAATAGATTTATTGGTAACAGTTTACGTTTGGAATTGGTGATTTTCCTTTGAATCACCTGGGTAGTTATGAGGACTTATTTTTTTGGTTTATGACGAATTGTTTCGATCTTTTCTTTGAATACAACGTTTTTCCGGGATGGGTATAGTCTATTACAGTTTCATTCAAAAAATGTATAGCTATAACGACTGGTTGTTTATTACATATCTACTACACACAGTTTTTCACATTTAAAATGTATATATATTGTGCTCTCTCATTGTTAATTATTTAAACTGAACAGTTTTTCATAAGCCCACCACGAAGTTGGGAGATAGTGAGAGTCTAGACTACTGCTGACTAACTTCCTTGGAAACTTATTTGCTCCATGTAAACCGACACTTTCTTATCTCTACCTCTCGCTCATCCAACTGGGGTCAAGTCATTAAGGTCTTTAGCAGCTAGTAATTAAGTTATTAATCGCGTGCCCTCACAACCACCAAGCGTTTCTCCATGATGACCCTTAATGAGTTATTGTTCCCCTAGGTTTGTTATTAAATTAATGTTTCTCGTGAAAATGGTTATTAACCTTGACCCCGATGAAACGACACTACAAAATTGTGACTATCATAAACAGCTTTTGCCTGTTTTCATCAAAATTTGTAACTTAATTCAGTTTGATGATAAATTGTTTCCCAGGGCTTCGAACTACTGATGTTTTCAGTTTAAGCCCTGATAAGACACTTATGAATGTTTCAATTGACTCTACCGGTACCTATAGTGTAAATTGAAACATATAGAACCGGTGTCTTAACCTAAACTCAGGAAGTCTCCGGCAAGAAAATTTGTGCGGGAATGTCATCCTAATTTATCATTTGGAGACGACATAGCGAGTGATTATTTAGCTACTTCATTATCATCCTAATAATATACGAATTTTATAATAGAAAAAAAAGAGGCAAACTGTCTTACTACTATATTCTCTTCCTCTACTTTTGTTGAGCGCCTTTATAATACGCCTTTTCAATTAGATTTGCCAGTTGGTACCGTTGCTTTTATTCTATACTCTCATTCTATATTCTATACTCAGGGAGCACCTGGATACCAGCTTGGGCCTTTAGACTCGGTTCAGCGACGTGCCGTCAGAATTGTTGACGATCTCGAGCTCACAAACGGTTTAGAGCCCCTCAGTCTGAGGAGAGACTTTGCCTCCTTATGTGTGTTCTACCGCTTGTACAATGGAGAGTGTTCTAAGGAATTGTTCGACTTGATGCCCACGGCTACCTTCTACCATCGCAACTCTCGCCATCGACGGGGAGTCCATCCTCACACATTGAAACCAGATTTGTTTCGAACTGTACGGGCTAAAAGGAGTTTTCTTCAGCGGACACTCCGACTGTGGAATGAGCTCCCCACCGTGGTTTTCCCAATGGAGTACAGCATGGGGTTCTTTAAAAAGGGCGTGAAGAGATTTCTTCAGGGTCGGCAACGCGCGAGTGATACCTCTGGTGTTGCAAGCGTCCATAGGCTACGGATAACTGCTCACCATCAGGCCGGCCGTATGCTTGTTTGCCACCTTAGAGGTATAAAAAAAGAAAAAAAAACTCCTACGCATATAAAATATTACTAATTTGTTTGTATTGTTGCCTTGAATTTCGCAATTGAACAAATGTCGTCATTCCATTATGCATGCGGAATTGAGCCCACGTGCTCATGATAAAATATCCTGATATTAGTCTGTTGTCATCGACTCTGATGCGAAAAAATTCAGTTTTTATCTGTGATAAGTTGCTATCAGTAACAAAGGAGCGGTGTAGGATGTACTGATCGACGCGCATACCATCATCAATCGATATTTTCCTAACTACATGAGATTTATCACGTACGCAACAATTACGTATTGAGAGAAAATTACGATTCTAAAGAGAGACGAAATTATACTTAATTCAAATAATTAAATTAAACTTACTTAATATGAAATTGAAATCGTCATGCTACTCATCGTCAACTACCTCCTTTAAATAGATGTCAAACCAAGCGATTCTTGTTATAATCTCATTTGCTTACTGTACTTTAGCTGCTGATTATGAGATTAGAAACTTCGATGTTTAAAATTCTGACCTGCACAACGTTCGCAACAATTTTGTTGAAGACTCCCTATGGCCACGGTACATAAATGTACCGGGCTATGGCTTTATAGTTCAACAGCACTGAATGACCAATAGCAGATAAGTACTCGCTTCAGAAAGCCGCATTGGAGTCAATATGATATGAATAGTGATATTTAGTGGACCTTTTGCAATATTGTCTGATGTTGCAGCTGTCCCCCGCAGCGATAGCAATTTGCGGACAAAAAGCTGAATTCCACGCAATCGTTTAACCATTTACTAGAGATCTCTCAGATTATTTTCTGAAATTGAATTGTATATCTTTACTATCTTGAGATTGAAGACTCTTTTAATACCGTACCTAGTCGATTATTGGATAGTTATGTATATTGGACGGATTGAATATTTTCATTTGCTCTTCTATAAAACTGATCGATCTATTTGTAAGTCCGCTAAATAACCATTTCCAAAGAAAAGAAGCACCTGATTTACTATCATTAACGAGTCCATTTTTTTTTTATAAATTCAGTTGATAAAAGTCCATGTTAAACTGGTGACGATTGTCCATTTGAGTAAACGCGCCCCTAATGGTGTTGTCGTGATAGAGCAGCGTTATGCCAGCCCAATCGACTGATAATGCAATCGATTTATCGTTTCATTTGCAACATAATCACCGATTAGAATACGCTGATGGGAATATTAATATACATTCTATTTGACTGGATGGAATCACCAGTTATATGTAATGGGTGAGTATTATTGATAAAGAATTGTTGTAGTAGACTTTTATCTTTTGGAAGAAGTGCTAAAATCGATGTGTAGGAAGTATCGCATTTAGTTGATTTGAGTGTAGTTTGATTTCCTAAGATTTCACCCGAATCTTCGCTTGGAAATAGTTACCGTCAGCTTGTTTTGAAGTGCAAATCACCTTCTAACATGTGCCTAAAAAGTTATTATATTAAAATTAAGTTTGTTTTGTGTTTTACAAAACCTACAAAGGATGGATAATAAAATCATGAATCCGCATCTGTATAGTACTAATAGAAGACAGAGTAGCAAGATTAACTAGCTCAGATGTTGCTACATTTAAATAAAATCCGAGAAACAAAACGCCCATAAAATTCTTCAATTATAAATAGCATTCGATAGCACCTGATCTCTGCATTAAACTGGTACAAAAGCGGGTTTTCATCCTGTCCCTTGTCCCCAGGGAGCCGTAGGTGCGAGGGGCTTTGATCAAAGCGAACAAGCAAATTTACGATTATCCAGTAACATAAACCAAACGCACGGAAGTGCCGGCGTGACTGATGAAACTGACTTTGGTGAAATACACGGGAAAAAGTTAAAACTGGACTTGTAAATCTGATTAGTGGTATATGTATCGTTGCACCATGCATTTCTGGAAATATATTTTTGGTTGAATAGTTTTTAGTGCCGATGAAGGAAAAGATTCAGATTATATTTTTGATGCAACTCCTTTGATGATATTAATACCAACACCAATAAAATTTTAATTATGTCAATTTTCCTTGCTACTCTTTTCTTTTTTCACAATGATCATATTAAATCAGTTCTCTCTACTCTCTGTGCTAAGAACCATCAAGTTGAATATGTTAAGTACTTTCCTTTATTGTCGTTATCCAGTTACTTGACTCCTTTGAAATCGTTTCATATATCTTCAAGAACAATGCACTCCACTCAAGTAATTCCACGTTATGGGATCATAGGCATTCGTATAAAAGTCCCCTTGAAAACGCCATAAGTAATAAACGATGCCAAATTCCCCTTGTTATTTATTAAACTAAGGCTTGGAGCGACTTCCTTCCGCGGTGGTTTAAACAAAACCCTCTTAAAAGGGAACTTATACTGCAGAACATTTGATATTTCCTTCACGTGATTCTATTAAGTTTGTCGGAAAAAAGGTTTGTCAAATACTGAACGTAGTTTTGATTACTACGAGAAATATTGGAGCCACTTAGATTGAAACAGGGTAAATATTGAATGAAATAGAACCTTTATCGAAAGTACCTAGGTCTAAAATATTAAAAGAATCAGACCATTGAGAGCAGTTGCCCAAAAAGGTCTATATTAACACAGAGCCTCTTCAAGACTAGACTAATAAATCATAAAGATGATGGCACACTTCCAAAACAGTTTAGCACATAATATGTAGAACGGAACCCCTCGAGCTGATCGCTGACGCATCGGAAAAGGTGTTCAGCGAACAATCAATAACACGTCCAATTTACTTGAGCTCCTTACTTCCCCCTATTGCATACAATCAAGTTAGATTACGGGGGATTTCCTGGGATATTAGAGATCTTCGTTATCTGGTGTGTAGCACGTTCCTAGTTCTCACACGTCAGTCGGTATAAGCCGGTCAATAACATAAATTTCTTGGAGGCACGCTTCTTTATTGGATTTGTCGTCGTCGGCGAGCCATTGAACCCAACTCGTAGACAGTTCACGTAAGGAACTCTCGAAAATAAAATTTGTTGAAAACTGGGGGAAATCTGTAACTGGAGATTCGATGTTATGTTAGTGTTTGGCAAACGTTTCGATGATTTTGCTCTTCGGTTTGTTATTTAACATACTTGTGAAGGTATTTGTTATCTATCATCAATTTAAGGTAAGCAACTGTGATTTGATGAGGCTCTAAAACTTTGTTCTTCTGACCCAAATGAAAAAACATGCTTTGACCATTTTTTTTTTTTTTTTTTTTTTTTTTTATACCACTGATGTGGCAAACAAGCATACGGCCCGCCTGATGGTAAGCAGTTACCGTAGCCTATGGACGCTTGCAACACCAGGGGTATCACTCGCGCGTTGCCGACCCTGAAGAAACCTCTTCACGCCCTTTTTGAAGAACCCCATGCTGAATGAATATGAATTTTATAATATTGTTGAGTTAACTAAAATCATATGTGGCATATTATCTCATGTAATGTACATATACGACGTTACAAGACATTCCAACATCAGCCACCTCGTCATTCAATATTATGACAAATTGCGAGCAACGGGAGTTATAAAACATTTTCAACACATTCCTCGAGTATTTCGAGCTCTAATACAAAGTTCTAGCTCAGAGCGTTTTGTCTAGACGAATGTTCAACATGAATGTTCAACATTTTGTTTCAGTTACAACTGCAGGGAAGTTTCCGACATATTCTCAACAGAGATTTACCTTCGATGTCTTTTTGGACAGAACTTTGCAGACCAGAGTGGCAAATTTTCAATTAAACTGTTTAACATTTTATGTTCTCCATTTGCAATAATTATAACGTTAAGAGGTAATGCTGGTGGCGTTTGTTCCATACAAACGTAATCCTCAGTTTCCTCTTTGGATAATGACAGTAGAGCCATGATTATTTTACCATGCAATCTGTAGGTACCACTGTATGTCCCTCGGTTGTGTTTTTCTCCATAAATTAATTATTATAAGAATTAGGAGCCTTCTAAAATAAAATAAAACTTACCATTTTTAACGCCCTTATCGTGACCTCATCCAACGAACAAATTTGACGAATATAAAAAAACAAAGGAAAACCGACAGAAATAGCCAAAGCCCTTTATTATGAGTCTTGAAAACTTTTTTTAAATCGATCTAGTTTGGAGGAGAAAACCGGGGATTACGAAATAGCGATTTCGGCTAATTTAATTAGGTATAACCGGTCCAAGCTGTAGTTGTCTCTATCTACCTCGGGCGGGATAGCTTGGGCACAGCGCGACAGCAATAGATTTGTTAAAAAACTATTTTTCAAATTTCTTGCAGTCATTCTTTCCTCTTAATGCAACACATTCCTTACGCAGTTAAATAAAAAGAATGTACCTCAAGACAGACGATTTTGTAAGTCTTTATATCCCGAACAGTTCTTGTTACATTTCTTCCGAAGTATTATTATAGCTTTGTGTTCACTTTACGATCTATATGAAGTGTAATAAGGTGCATATATCAGTAGGTAGTTAGTAAAACTGTATGGGCGCGAGGGACCTCGCGGCGTCGTCTCATCTGCCAAGTTGCCTTAAAAGGACCGTCAGCATTTTTCTTCTGGTGAAAGTTTTTGTATGCACGCCGAGCCTCGCACATCTTCGGCCTTTTAAAATATTTGCATTTCTTTTGCATACAGCGCGCAGATAAGGCTTTTCTTGCAGATTCTTTGCGTCTCTCAGGTAGATAGCCATTGTCACGTGCATACTAATTTTGTGATCGTTTAATGTATTGGTAATTTTTTTCTCGGTTCATCGATTTATCATATCGTGAAATAAATCGGATACGAACATTTTATCATGTATGTTGGACCTTAATAAGCGTTGTGCAATTTATATATCTGCAGTATTGTCAACTGCCTCAATGAGCGACGGTAAATTGAGAGATACAAATACCACAGCAGTCATAGCACCAGTTCAGTTATAATACGTGCCACTAAAGATATGACTTGACACACTACGTGGTTGTTGTCTGACGTTGTTGATGATGACTTCTCTTTAACGGTATCTATTTTATTTACTGCTAAAGAAAAGTCATCATCAACGACGTCACACGTAAACTAAGTGGGGAGTCAAGTCTCATCTTAAGTGGCATGCACTATATGGTCAGTGGTGAGTGAGTCAACTCTTGGTTTATAATTTAATTTTAAACCTTCATATGACATGGCATGACGTACCTATGCTCAATGTAGCACAAGTCAGATAAACGCACCTACCTTCGTCATATCTCAGGTAACTTGAGATAGGCAGCCCGAGACAATTAAAATTTTCCCCCATTGTGCATAGGCGCTTTGTCTCTGGCCTTTATTTGTGACGTCATAACCCCTCACTATTATACGGTCTAATTAAACCCTGTTTAATACGCGGGGTAGGTTAGACCCTGATTGGATTTTAAGGTGTTAAAGGGCGTTCCAATTGAATTGGAAGGGAACGCTCTAGAAAGATATGGAGGGTACTTTAGACCTGAAATGGGTTATGATTTTCCTGGTTCGAATTAAGTTGGAAAAGGGTTGTGTATGAAAAATCACTTAGATGGTGAAAGGAGATTCAATGATTCACGAAAAGTATTGAATGGTCCTAGGAAATTCAATTGCTTTCAAATTGTTGAATGGGCGATATGCAAACTAATATGAAAGCATGTCTGTAAATTCATATGTGATGAAAATGACCTGATGATACATCAAGTCGAAGTGAGTAACCGATTTATCAATGCACAGTGTTAACTATTGGAAACTAGATTTCTTTTATGGCATTAGCATCCACTTTTAAAGGATTTTTGGAAAATCCACCAACCCCACGAGGGTTTAAACTAGGATATTGGATGAAGGAATTATTTGATAATAAAATAACACAATTGAAATACTAATTCATGCAACTGTATCTATGTTCAATCGAACATACGTTTATTAGCAGCTGTACCTACGTTCATTTAACTATTATGCCAAACTATCAAAGCACACGTGTAATATAATACTGTAATTAAGGCTCGCTCCGTCCATTATGAACTATAAGGTGCACAGATAATTACTACAAGCTCCCAGTAGAGAGTAGCAGTGCCACGTTGAATAGATCGCTTGATGCCTTGTTTGTTTATTGGTTGGCAAATGTGTTTAGTAATATGATCGGTTTTGCTTCTGGAGCTTCAAACAATGATAATCACACATGGGTTTAAAGTCAGGTCCTCAAATAGTGAGCAAATAGATTGGTTGTCTACAGTCTTGAGTGGGTGGGGTCAAATTTATACGTGGTACTTGAAGAGAGATTTTTGCAAGGCCGGACCTGTTTGTTTATTCGTTTGCTACCTTGCAGCATAAATAAAAAATAAGTAATTAGCATGTTTGAAAGCATGGGTGGGATTTATTATGTTAGACGAATATTTGGGTGCATTCTACCCATCCGTTAGCCTAATCATTCCATTGTACTTCTTTCGATATAAGACTCCTACATTCACTCATTATAAGATTACAATCGGAATCGTGCCTTGAAATGTCACAAAAAACGCTCTATCTAAACGTACATACATTACCTTTACGCATGAGTTCCTCCATTCAGAAGCATCCAAAAACCGCAAAAGTCAATGCGGAAGCGGCGACCGGCTAAATGATGAAGGTGTCTCGACGGGGTCGTCGCTCCCATACATCATAGTATAACCCTGCTTCATACGTGGTGGAAGATGATAAATAGAACCCGTGTGTGAACTTTTACTTGGGTGTTTACTGCATATTGATTACGCCTCGAACAATCAACGAGTTTGCTAATTAGCGTACCGAGCAGTACCGACTTTGTAAATTATGTACGACGGTTGATGTAATATAGGGTTGTGAAAGATGTTTTTTTTTTTATTTTTTTTTTTTTTTATGTCATTAGGTTGACAAACAGGCTGACGGTCCACCTGATGGTAAGTGGTCACCGCCGCCTATGGACATTTGCAATACCAGGGGGATTGCCGATGTGTTGCCGACCTTGAAGAGCTCTTTTTACGCCCCTTTTGAAGAATCCCATATCGTAGCGCTGAGGGAAAACCGTAATGGGGAGCTCATTCCACATCCTAATGGTCCGCAGTAGGAACGTCCGACTGAACCGTTGTGTGGACGATCGAGGCGGCTCGAGGATATGAGGATGAACTCCACATCGCCGGCGAGCGGTGCGGTGGTAGAAAGGTGATGATGGCACCAGGTCAAAAAGTTCTTGAGAACACTCCCCATTATATAGACGGTAGAACACACATAGAGAGCCAATATCTCTCCGAAGGCTGAGAGGTTCCAAACGGCTAGTGAGGTCGGGATCGCCAACTATACGAGTGGCCCGCCTTTGAACCGAGGCAAGTGGATCAAGCTGGTAAGTGGGTGCGCCTGCCCAGAGGTGTGAGCAGTACTCCATATGCGGCCTAACCTGCACTTTATATAGCTGCAGCCGCTGGAGTGGTGTAAAGTACCACTTAGACCTATTAAGCACACCCAGCTTTTTTGAAGCCAGTTTGGCTTTACTTTCCAAATGACCTCGAAACTGGACATCACTCGCAATGTCGACACCGAGGATCCCGATACTCTTTGAGATGACGAGGGGAGTGTCTTCAAACTTTGGTGCAGCTACGAATGGGGTTTTTTTTCGCGGAGAACGCGCAAACCTGTGTCTTCAAAGGGTTAAAACGGACTAAATTAAGTCTCCCCCATTCCGAGACCCGCTCCAAGGAGGTCTCGACTTCAGACACAAGTTGTATTCGGCTTTCCTCCACCATGGACCGAGGGATGTTAGCACGGCCAGTATATTGGGCATCACCCGTGCTGTCATCCGCATAGCAATGAATGCCGGGAATTTTCAGCATATCATTGATATGCAAGATGAACAGTGTGGGCGATAGCACGCAGCCTTGTGGTACGCCAGCATTAATATTCTTGATATCGGAGCAACATCCGTCAGGAGTCATGTTTCGGTTATTGATGGCGGATTGCGAATACTTTTTGGGAACAAAATTTAATATTATATGATCATGCCTGGTCATCGTAGATCTTCTCACGTTTCTCCGAAGGGGAAACGGGGGAACAAATCCGGGGCCGGATGGCCCCACCATTGTGGTTTCGCAATCACCGTATGTTAATACATACGTGGCATTGGGGTATGTCTGGACGACATGATAGTTGTTGCACCGACGTACTCGCCGGGCTGTGCATCTACTTCACGCCCACGCGTGATCAACCGGCCGGGTGAGACCCATGGGGAGACCCAGCCAGCGATCGACAGCGGCGGCGGCAAGGTTGTTCTTCTTGGGGGAAAGGGGAAGTGGGGGGCGCAGTACTTACACCGTTTGTGAAAGCTGCGCCGCCCGATCGAGGGGCTCGTCGCAGGTCAACAGGAACAGCGAGGCGATCCCTCTCAAGATGATCATGCCTGTATATCCAAGAAGCTGTTTTATATCTAACAGGATGATATCTATTTCACTTTCCTAATCACGCATAAATTACTGTACGGATTTGGGTGAAACTTGAGCTTGTCACACATCCTGGAATACTTATTATATACTTACTCCTTAAATACTTGTATATCTGGAAAATATAACATCCCTGAGGAACACGGGTAAAACCGTGAAGCTATTGAACCATAAATGTTAGTTACTAAATCAATTTACCAGATATGTTTTAGTTTTCCAGCATAGATAGAGATATAGCATCCGTTCTAGACCTTGTTCATTGTAATTAAGACCCACCAAATTATGCTCGTTCCTCCGTCTACAAATTATAAATAAATAAATAAATATCCTCGGACATTCCTCACACACGGTCATCTGATCCCAAACTAAGCAGAGCTTGTACTATGGAAACCAGATAACTGATATAATACATATAAATACTTTTTGTTTGTAAATACATACTTAATATACATAATTACACCCAGACTCAGGACATACAGACATGTTCATGCACACAAATGCATGTCCTGTGTGGGAATCGAACCCACGACCTGCGGCGTGATAGGTGGAATCTTAACCAGAGTCTTAACCAACCACGCCAGCTGGCCCGTCAAATTGTGGGAATTATTTTGAAATTTTAGATAAATCTTGGTTTTTGTAGGGCAACGTTTCGGATATATTGTAGAGCTCGGTTACATCCTTAATCATAATTAATTAAATGTTTTATTACACTGCCGATTTTGTATGTTTCATAAATTTTCGATTTGCATTTTCCATAAATATTGTATTAAATTTGATATGGACGGAAGATTTACCTGTGTGGGGAACCACGGAAATAAAAGGAATTTATTATTGATTTTATTTTATTAGCAGAGACGCTAAAATTATCCTTCTTCTCATAATTTTAGAGATTATAATATAATAAGACTGCTCAGTAGAACACTCTGTAATACACGTATTCTCTTTTCTTGAGGAATATCTTATAATTTTATGTATTAATTAAGTTCTTCAGTTTTGACGTTTCTTCAATCATGAGTGCACTATAGCAAATAAAAACGTTTCAAAATAATTCAGAATTAAATTGATTTTCGACGTTTCCAACGAACATGGAACAAATCAATAATCAGGCCTCGAGAGGTCCCTTTTTCTGATCAGCCCATTCGTATTTGTGTGTTAGTACAATTTCTCAAAGTGGCCAAGTTCTGCGTAAAACTGCCATCGATTTTTCCCTCCTGGCTTCATTCCAATCTCTTTTCCTTTTGCCTAATATATTTGCGACTAAAATTCTGCGGACTGTTGTGTAACATGAAATATAAGTTAGTAATAACGAAAATGTGCCAGTCATACTTATTTCATACGAGCAATGCCTTTTTGTAAGAAAATGAGAAATGTTTTTGCTTCTTACGAGTTATGAATGACATGATGTGCTATGGTGTTCTGAGCTTCGAGGTCATGGCTTTTGTATTTTCTTATATTTATTATTTATATAGGCAGAGTACCATTACCCTCCTTCCCTCTATTTGTAATACTTTGTCATCTTTAGTAAAGAAGTAAATACTTACTAACATTTCAAGTACAGTCGCGGAGGATTATTATAGACCGTAAGGTGGTAAACTAAATGCACCTTATTACAAAACATGGTTTAAAGGAAAACCAGGTTTTAAAATAGCCTCGTCCCTTTTTATTATATGACGTTAGAAAGTGACCAAATGACAGTAAAACCTGGCTTTACTTTAAACCATGTTTTGTAATAAGGGGGAATATGTTTACCACCTTACGGTCTATAATCGCTTGCACATTTCTGTTTCATAAGGTCGACCGGAAATAAATATTGATAGACGTGGATTGTTATGACATATTAAACCTTATTGCGCGCGGTATGAGATGGAAACGACTTTGTAATGTGATAAACATTTTCAGTCCGCGACTGTACATTCCGCCTCACAAATATGGCGATGAGCTCTGATTAAGTATCAAAATGTTATAAGTGAGTAAAAATTATTTTGAGCTCAACTTTTTTTTTGTTGATTAATAAATATACAGAGCGTTTACTGTTGATTCTTGCCCATCGTGTTTAAAAGTCTTCGAGTACTAAGTAGGTACATGTATTTTCTCATTTACACCCAATAAAAGTATAAATAAATAAGATACTAAAAAGTGTCGATTTCTTTCACGCAAGTCGGTGTCGGTGTATCGAAACAAAGCGTAGGAAAGTTTGGAAAAGTGCGGTCAAATCATAGCCCCCGCGGGACATAGTTCGAGAGAACTTTCCTATCGCATCAGCCTCACCTTGTGCACTGTGTGCCGGGTGATAGGCGGAGCGATTAACGGGGAACTAGCAGTTAATATTACAAAACTGCTTTTTGGAAACAAAGTGCGATATTATTGAATATTAGCACGGACAATCATCTCTCATAACACACGCTTCAGGCGCTCCGGCTGCGCGAGACCGAGGCGCTTTTATCAATGTATCCTACAGAACAGGGTTTCAAAGCAAACTTCTCCATGGTATGTGACATTTTGATCTTCCTCGGCCATCATCAAAAGAGATTATGATCTGCATAAATCATTGCTGGATATACGGAAGCTAAAAAAGCTCTTGGCTTGTCTCACGTGAACTTCTTCACCAGCTGTATGACATCATATCTTAATATTCGTAACAAGTGATAATAATATATGATAAATCCGTTTCAAGAAATCGACAACCTAGCATGTCTATGACCCTCATTCATGATTCTCTATTGTCGTTCTCAATAGAGATACATAAATAAATAAATAATAATAAATAAATATCCTGGGACATTCCTCACACACGGTCATCTGATGCCAAACTAAGCAGAGCTTGTACTATGGAAACCAGATAACTGATATAATACATAATACTACTTTTTGTTTGTAAATACATACTTAATATACATAATTACACCCAGACTCAGGACATACAAACATGTTCATACACACAAATGCATGACCTGTGCGGGAATCGAACCCACGACCTGCGGCGCAATAGGTGGAATCTTTACCAGACTCTTAACCAACTGCGCCAACTGGCCCGTCAAACTGCTAAAAATAAACTTAATCATTATTCTAAACGCATTTATTTCTTAGTACACGCTCTCGCTAACGTCTCTCTCTACACTGTACTTATGCTGGCTAAGTTTTTCTATCCGATACAATCCTGATGTAACCTTACAATAATAATCTGAAACAAGTTAGAAAAGTATGTACACACGACTACAGATTAAAATATACATTTCTAGTATAAGCTAACCTCCCATTGTACCGGAATGCTATACAATGCGAGATCAGCATATACTGGAAATGTATAGCTTGATCTGTAGACGTGTGTACATTTTGATGTATTCGTTTTTGTTTTATTTCTATATCCTAAGGAATGCAAGTATCCTTTAGAAAAATATTAGCTTTACTTTCGTATTCTTTTCCTCCTATTGATTTATCTTTAGGTGGCACCGCATCAACAAAAGAATAGCGATTTCTCATGATGTCATCTTTTTTACTCATCAATGATGTCACGCGATTTTATTTACTGATTTCATACGCTTCAATTTCTCCCTTCTGTAGATTCCTAAGCAAAATTTATTTCCCTGACAAATCTAGCTTATCTACCAAGACAGTCACAGATTAATTTCACGGTCTGTTACCATGTGATGCATGCCTTACGAGGTCTGTATTGCAATGTGCAGTATGTTTATGTGTAATTATTATGACGTTTAATTAAAAACCGGCGTGGCAGTGTAAGTTTTATATTTTCATCATTTGCTTCATGCTAAGTTCAAGATGTTGATTCTTTATATTTATGTTTGTCTGGTTTATTAAGAGCATGACTGCGCCATACTTTTCATACAAAAGCTCTGTACCGATGATGGCGTTGTTTAACATTTTTCGTGAGATGTTTTAAACAAATTGGTATCTTGTGCACTATATCTAGCCGTGTATCTAGGCAAATTTTACCGGAACTTTGGCCATAACTAATGTACATATAAATTGAAAAAGTAAAGAAAATATCTAGATACCAGGCTTGCAAATGTATTGGAGATTCTAAATAACAATTTTTTTTTTCACAAACTTGTAAGATTTTTAACAAGAAGTATACTCCTGGAACAAGTTTTATGGTGTGCGAAATCATGAATGACAACCCGTGATGACGACCTAGCGAAGCGGCCGCGAGTGATTTGCGGAATTTACCGACTGATAACCGACGGTTCTGATGCTGTCTCTCTTTTTTCGCATTTAAACAGTACGTTGGATGAAAGTACAAGCTTTTAGGCTATGCTTGAGTTGTAGTTGCGTTGGCTATGAAAAGCATTAAAAATAACTTTTGTGTAAAAAAAACGTAATGAGAATTAGCTTGACCGCCATAAAATGGATCCTTTCTTAATGTTGGGTCAGAAACAAGGAAAGTCTGCACACCCACACACTTGTCTTTGACGAAAGATAAAATGTATCGTAAAATATTTTACTACAGTGTGAGCCTCTCATTCCGTCGATGTTATAATATATCATCGCTGGTAATACTGAGCGATCATTAACTTCGTAACTGGGTTTATAGGATTTTGAGCTGTACTTTGCCATCAGTAGGTACTATGTTCTTTGCTTGGTTAGGTACCTACTTCAGGTTTTCATACCTAATTTAGTTTGAGTGATCGTATACGATTCCATAGAGTCCCTCAAATATTATGTTGATTTCAGTTTATCATTTTTTAGCCTGACAGACTGGCCCCGTCATCCTGATTCAATATGGCTACCTTCGCTTATAAACATTAGCACCCTAGGGGGCCTAGGGGATTTCTCAATATGTTGCCAAACTTAAAAAAGCCTATACTTAAGTCTCATTTTATACATCAAATATTCTCTATATAATCTCGCAACACTCAAGTACTTAGCTACATTAGTTATGCGTCAGCACATAATCGCCTACAGAGTTCTCTCAAGGGGCGACAGTTGAGAGCCTGTTGATTTTTAATTTTCAAGACCCATCCTGAGGCTTGAGGAAGTACCGAGGGAATAGAGCCTCGAGCAATATTTAGAGCTCAAAGCGTTGGATTTTTGAAGATGTTGAATATTGTATCGCGTCAAAGGCAAGTCGTGAAATGAAACTCTGTGAAGCCTTCAATTTGTTTGATTAAAATATTACTAATTAATTGGATGAAACATATAATGTTGGTTGATATAATGGCTATGATCGTTGAGTAGGAAAATACATGTTTATTTTATTTGTAGTAAATATTATTACAGTAGTCAAACTATACCATAATTATACTAATTTAATTGCACTCTTAGATTGATAAGTGAGTTGTGCGAAACGCTAAAACTGATGTACTAACAAGGAGTTACGATAACTACCAGTGAAATTCTTCCGCTAGTATAATATCAGAAAACGCTGTAGGTGGTATGTTAACAAAAATTGTTTAAAATTAATTTACTTTTTATCTTTTCAGGTAAGCTGAGTCGACTTTTCTGAGAACTTATGAATATTTATATGGTATGTGAATTTCTTTAGTTTAAATTATATTTAAACAAATTAATTGGCTTTGGTTCATATTACCTAATGATAACAATTAGCAAATTCCATATGTGAATAAACATCACAAAATATTAAAAATACAAGATTCATAATAAACATTATACTGACTTTAATGTTGTTATTAGTATATGGTTATGCAACTGCAAGTTGCTACTGCTAATCACCACTGTATTTATGATTTAAAGATATGTTTTAGTTATTAAATTAGTTTTAACATTACTCAGTCAGAATTTCATTTGCTAACTAGAAAACAAGGTGCAATAAGTCATATACATACGTGTAGGTGTGATGATTTACTGTTTGGTATAATATGCACTATGACCCTGTTCTGTAACTGTATTATATGAGCTAGTTATTATTATATTAATTTAAATTGTATCCTGTTGCTAATAAGGTACAATTTCCACTGCACTTTCATTATTCTCGGTGCATTGGTAGCTAATTCATTTTGCATTTCTTTATTGTATGCAAACGAGAGAGTTTCGCTTAACGAGATGACTTCATTTAGTTACAGTACGCTTTCTACAGTTCACAGATTCCCAAGAAACCTGTATTAATAAAATAATTTTCTAATGGAATTATGAACGAGACTTGAACAAGAACAATATTTCAGCTCATAATTTGATGTATGAACTTTTCTTGGAATTCAATTGACGCTTGTTATAGGTTAATATTGGTTTAAAATGAGAATGAAAACATACGTAATGATTATTGAGATGTAGAATTTGGAAACCTCTTTAATAAGCTTATACAAACAATGGGACCTGAAATACCAACTAACATATAAGGTTAATGAACAAAAATTCCACATCTTAAGTTCAAAAAGCACCCAATTCCATTGCTTTCTACATAATACGCCAAGCACGTCTTTCACACCAAATGCAGCTGGCCATCGAATATTACAATATGTCTGAATAATGCAGTCTCACCGAAAACGGAACCTGCGTAGGTATATCGATGCGGTCGATGTGCGGTCACATTTCTTATTTCACGCCTGTTAAGGATCGGCCACAGTAGTAGAGCGGTGAGCGTTGCGTGAAGCGTGCACTTACGTGTAACGAATAGTACCGTAAAACCTGACGCCTTGGTTCTATAAAAATCCTAATAATGCATTTTTATTTTTTTTTTTATACTACTAAGTCGGTAAGCAAGCATACGGCCCGCCTGATGGTAAGCGGTTACCGTAGCCTAATGGACGCTTGCAACACAAGATGCATCGCTCACGCGTTACCGACCTTTCCCCCCTCCCCAATGAGCTCTGGCGACCTTACTCACACGCAGGAACACAACTTTACACAACATAAAGTTATTTGGCTGCGGTATTCTGTAAGGTGGAGGTACTTCCCCAGTCGAGCTGCTCTTTGAGCGAATAAACGCTATGCTCTACCTCTCTCAAAATGCAAAATGCATATTATTAACGTGAAAGTTAGGATGGATGTGATATGTGATTTGTGAAGATGTTCTTTTACGTAAAAACTACTGAACAGATTCAGATGAAAATTGGCACGTACATAAAATATGTCTAGGGTTAGCACATATGATACTTTTTATCCCGCAAAAATATACGATCCCTCGGGATCGCGGGTGAAACCGCGGGGAACCATAAAAATAAGGTATAGTATTTCTAATGCCATGATAGCATTTGTTTTGAAAATAAGCCTATTGGCAAAGAATACTTGCCGCCAATAGGGTCTTTAGTCATTATGTCTCACTCGCGAATGGCCCGCGGGCCATAGCGCCTATTCTTAGTTATCGCCCGCAACGTAGCAGTACGTCTAGCAGTAGGTCGCTGTCATTCAGTCACACACAAAACGAGCGCAAGTAATTAAGTTAGTTACTTGTACAAGTATGAAGTATCCGAGGCCTGTTATCGTTAACAGTTTACCATTGTATGTTTGCTAACAGGCATTCGGTTCACGCAACGGTACTTGCAAGTCATTCTTCTTCTAGGTTCTACTTACTAGGTTCTCGTATATTGTCGCACGCTGACGGCACCGCACCGCAACTCTACACTCAGGCCGCAACCTAAAAGAGTTATTGCCTGCAGGAGTCAAGAAATGCGGAAGGCATCATCATGCCGCCCATTTATGGCGAACTCATTTCTATCTTTGTTTCTTTTATATTACAGAATAGCTATAAAATCTATGCTGAGGAAAATATTTTTATTTTTGTCTACCGTCCGTTTGTAGTGCTACCAAGGACTCCAGTGCGGATTTTTCCTTATAGGCCGACATTTTCTAACGACCACCTATTTCTATAGTCCAACGTCCGTGGACTTGCTAAAATATTATATTATTGCTATAAAAAAACTACTCAAGAATAACTTTTAATTATGTTTTAAAACACGTCGGTTGTAAACCTTGAACTTTGACAAACGACAGTGTTTGCGAAAGTCCATACAAATTATCGTAAATAAGTTTACAGTACGAGTCGGCTAAGTGTCAATAAAGTCTACTACTTTTTAGACGAGATGAGAGTCCCTTTACTGTTAATTATATGACACTTTTAGTATGATAGACTTATAGAAATGGGATTGGTCGATAGAAATAGCTTTTTATTACTCGTATTTCTGTGATTGGCCGTACAATTTGGTACACACATTTGACATAAAATAAAAAACATTACTTTTTACAATAAATAGCAGTTAGTGGAATAAGCGCAGGATATACCTTTTAAACTTTAAGGGTACCTATGTCGTGCGTGCGTTTAGATTTTGAAACTCGCAAACTGTAAAGGTTCATGGTGACCCTTCGAAACTAAGCTGTGCCCCGCGGTTTCGCCCGCGCTATCGTGATGGTACCTATATATAGCCTACAACTTTCCTCCATAAACAGGTTATATCTAAACTCAAAATATTCGTTTCAAATCAGACATGTAGTACCTGATGAGCGCGTTCAAATGTATAAACTCCTTTATGAAATTGGTATACATAAGTAAAACCTCAGGTAAAACTATTCATACGCAATGTTCTCAAGTTTCACAGTATTTGATGATAGCATTTAATTTAATATCAAATGTTGTCGTTTCACACGATCACAAATTACGTTCGCATCAAGCCCTAGCTTTTTATGGTCTAGGTCGTAACATTGGTACCTAACTATAAAACAGTCGTTCAGACAATACTCGCTGTGTCGCCGATGAAATCCCCTAGATTCCCTACATTGTTGCGAGAAAGTGTTTAATCACTGAATTAAAATGTAATCTTTTGAGATGGTATTTCATTTGATCTCTCACCTTTCATTGTGTGCACTCGGCTTTTATGAGATACACACGAAATGTAAGGCGGAGCTTGACATTGTTGTATTATTACATCTGTCTTCATTTTATAGATCGGTGTCTATTTATTTTTTGTTGCATGTGTTTGTGAGATTCAAGATGAAACAGCAAATAATGTTTACACTTTTAGAAGTACAAGAATTATTATAACTTCAGAATCTTATCTAATATGTAAGATTATTGCTGAAGAATTTTTTTAAATGCAATAAATTCGGAATTTGAATATAACCTAAAATAGTTTAAATCTCGTACAGCATGGGGTTCTTCAAAAAGGGTGTTAAGAGATTCCTGCAGGGTTGGCAACGCACGACCACCGTTGCCCACACGTCCATAGGCTACGGTAACTGCTTACCATCAGGCGGGCCATATGCTTGTTTGCTGCCTAGGTAGTATAAATAAAATCTTTATTTGCAATAGCGTCAGCGATTTAGCAAAGGGCCACGATTTCATCGTCAAATATACGGTAAAACCATAAAATGTTATAAAAGTCATTTGCGATGAACATAGCGTCTTTTTAGGAGTCTGAACCCTGAAACTGGGGCTCCTACACTTGTAACATAGATTTTCTAATTATCATTTAATTATAATCCTCAGACGAAGTCCACAAATCATAATAAAACCTGGTAATTTGGTTTATAAAGTAAAGACTTCATAAACTAAATTACCGTCAATATAAACTTAATGGCAGATATTATAAAGAAATAGAGATTTGATGACTTATAATGAGTTTATTAGACGACATCTTTAGATTTGTTAAAAATGATTGTCTAATTGGTCTATTTATACTATTTATATCAATTGTTATGTCTGCTTCAAAATAGAATTGATGCATAAAAACCATTTTATCGCTTCTCCTACATTTTCTTTGTCATCTAAACCTATGTTTTTTTTTGCCTATTTTCCCTATAACAGGTGGAGATTTCGAGATGGCATATTTATGAAACCTGTTGGGTTAGTCATACTTAACACTTTTTACTATAGGACCTATAGCGAATTCTCAATTTAAAGTAAAAATATTTTTTTGAGTATTCAGTGTTGGTCCCATAGTAAAAGTTGTTCAGCATGACTAACCCAACATAGGTTTCAAAAATGTGCCATCTCGATATCTCCACCCAGTATAACAAACTTTCTTAATTTCACTATTGGTACAAATAAATTAGTGGATTCCCATCAATAAAATAAAACCTTCATAAATCCACGTCATACTGTGACGCGTAATAATCTCACAAATAATTGAATATCTTTGGATATAAGCTATCTTGTAGTTGCCGGCTGCGGCTGTGCAAATAGACTGCCTATAGGTTATTTACAGCTTTATCATTTAGTTAAATGGATATACTTGTAATAGAGAGTACAGATCCAGGGCGCTTCGTTTATTCAGTTCATTGGAGTTTGCTCGACATCTATATACTCGTAAGAGAAGCATTTCCATTGTACTCTATTGGTAATTACAGACTCAAAAAACCGGCCAAGTGCGAGTCAGACTCGCGCACCGAGGGTTCCGTACAAACCTATATATAGGATTCCGTTCAGTAGATGTATTCTGTGAACCGCATTAAGATTTTCACAGAAAATTAGAAAAAATACAATAAATTTTGGAGGTCCCCATACTTAGAACTGAAACTCATTTTTTTTTAAATAAAACCCATAATTTTGGGGAGTCTATGGATACTATGGTCTTCAAAAATTATATTGAGGTTTCTCGTATAATTTTTTTCTAAACTGAATAGTTTGTTCGAGAGACACTTCCAAAGTGGTAAAATGTGTTTCCCCCCCTTGTAAATTCTAAAATAAGAGAATGATAAATCTATAAAAAATATATGATGTACATTACGATGCAAACTACCACCGAAAATTGGTTTGAACGAGATCTAGTAATTAGTTTTTTTTTAATACGTCATAATTTGAAATTAATGTCAAATACTCAGGTCTATACTACCATTTACTAATATACCTACAGGTTTGTACGGAACCCTCGGTGCGCGAGTCTGACTCGCGCTTGGCCGTTTTTTGGCATAAAGTGATTGGTCTAGGCTTAGTATTGCATCTTTGTCTGCGATACCCGTATCTCCTACTTTCCAATATTGGCTATAATTGGAAGACTGACGACTGGTCAGCTGAGGAGCGTGTCTCTCCAATAAACCACGCGATCTCAGTATATCTATGGTTTAAACAAAACGCATTGTCTGTTTATATGTTGCATTAATGAGTTTTGTAGTGGGTCGGTCCTTGTACTATTATTTATTCTGTGGAAGGTCGTTAGACTGGCTGAGTCTAGTGCTAATCATCATCATCACCTTCATTCGTAAGACGTTTCGGACAAGTCATTTAAAAATATCTGAACCTTGTAGTCTGTAACACCCCTTAAATTAATTATAGTAAAAGTGGAACTAGTCGCAAAGTAATTTCTCACCACACTCCACTCCTTGTTTTATAATTATCTTCATGGACAGTTTTTTGAAATTGAATTCTAATGTGGCACGTTTAGGTATATTTTAGCTAGATATTGGGGTCACGGGATATGTAGGTGTACAAATTATGACAAAACTGGATAAATCTTTATGTAATAGTGACAGCTTAAAATATACGTCGGAGATTGTTGGCCCTACTCAGCTGGCTCTTGTTATTATCGTGGTACAAGGATTGGGCAAAGTGGTGGTGACAATATGTCATCAATTACAGAATTAATGAGGGTATACGTATTGCTTTTGGATCAGACAGTTTTATCACAAGTTTTAGAACTGTGCATATCTTAGTGATTTTTTTTGTTTCACCGGGTTCTAATGCTAATTATCACTCGAAATATTATAAAGAAAGAGAAGGCAAGAAAGTTCAGCTCTTAGATTTATGGTATGATATTAGTTACTATTGGCCCAATAATGATAGTAGAGTCCAGAGCGAATCAAAGGACAAAAGTCAACATCTAAATCGTAATAATAAATGAGCCTGCAAAACACATTATCATCATCATCATACTATAATGTCCCACTGCTGAGCACAGGCCCTTTCACATATCAAGGTAAAAGGGAATAGGCAGATACTCCACCACGCGTACCCACTGCGGATCGGTATCGAGGTAGGCTAGTGGTCAACCTACTTTTGGAGTTTTCAAGCCGCCTAGAAAGCCTCAACTAGCTTAACGACTAGCACCATTAATTGATAACAGGGACCAACGGCTTTATGTGCCTTCCGAAGCACGGAATCGCTCGATTTGAAATACCACTAGGCGGTCACCCATCCAGGTACCGACCACGACGGTAGTAGCTTAACTTGCCGATCGGTTAAGAACGGCTTATCATGCTACTCGACGAGCGCTTCTACATTAGAATCTTCTGCTTCTAGAAAACACATTAGCCTAAACACAAATAATGATAGTCGCCGTGACCGCTCGGCATCGGCAATGAACCTACTCAAGACCGATAACTACTCCTTTGCACAAACGCAAATATAATATAGTTCATAATACCAAAGACTTTACGACTAAACATTATTTAAACAATAATACAGCGCGAGCAAACAGTAATAAACGTGGTGATAAATCTTTGATTTACAATTCGAGTCGTACAATAGATTCTTGAGGCCATAAAAATACCGTGTATAATGAGAAAGGCTGTGTGGGATACTCGCTAGGTCCATAAACTGTCGTGTCAAATCATTTAGTTTAGCTAATTCAATAGCTAGGTCAAGTTCTTGAGCGCCTTCAGTGCGAGCACGACCGTATCATTTGTTCAGTGTTTTCTTTCATAGCCTTTTAAACAGTTTATGTTTAGAAAAGAGGTTTTAATTTTTGTTACAACCTGTTTCATAGATCTTGAATTTAATTAGTGAAAGAACGTATTTATAATGGTACTACAAAATTCCAGTGGCAAATATCCATAAATCACTTCGGGTCTAATTGAACTGTCTTTGAATATGCTTATAGTAAGACTTATCGTATCCATAGACAGACACTTTAAGAAAGCTCTAGGTGCAGCTGATATAGAGCACTTGAAGGCATTAGGCTTTGTTTACGACTATGTTTAGTTATGGCAAAGTTTAATTGAGTTGTCTATAGCACGATACAGGAGGAAGGTAGCTGTTAATTAATACGATCAAGAGCAGACCTATCAGTTTCTCTATTACTTGGTTTTCGTAGAGAAGCAATAGGTAATGTGCAGATAAAGCGGTCCGATAAAATTAAACTATTTATACACGCTTTAACCGTAAAACACAAACATATAACCGAGCAAGAGGAAACGTGACTATTCCGGATTCCGGTTTGTTTGCTTCTAATATTAAGGGTAAACATCAGTTACGATCGGTAAACTAGCATACGTCCCACCTGATGGTAAGCGGTTACCGTAGCCATATGGACGCTTGCAACACAAGAAGCATCGCTCACGCGTTACCGTCCATTCCTCCCTCCCCTATGAGCTCTGGCGACCTTACTCACGCGCAGGAACACAACTTTACAGTGGCCGGCAAACAACTTGAGCCATGACCTTGAGTGCGCAGTAGACGATTTTAAGGTGTCGTTGGTGGAAAGAGAGGTGCGCGGGGGCATTCTGTCGGCACGCGTCCACGCTATTGGCCGAGCATGAGTGTACATGCGCGAACTTACCCCCACTACGTCGACTTTGGCTCAAGTTGTTTGCCGGCCTCTGTACACAACGTAAAGTTATTTGGCTGCGGTATTCTGTAAGTACTTCCCCGGTCGAGCTGCTCTTAGAGCGAATAAACGCTATGCTCTACCTCACTCTGGATATCTATCCAATGATAATTAACTTCTACTGTCCCTAATCATAAATCAATCAATCGGTAGAAGTTCATTTGGCACATTGTGTAATGAATGTTTTTTGTATAATATGAGTCATATTTGAACATTTCTCACGGTTTCTCTAAAAACCGTAAAACTTACTATTTTGGGAAACGTACAAAAATAGTTAATCTTAAACAAAAAGTATCAATTCTACAATATGCTAAATGAACTACTATGGTCGCGATTCACTGAAATATCTATCCATATTGTTCTACGAAGGAAAAAAAAAATTCAAATTTCTCGCCTCATTTCAGACACTATTGGGATATTAAATGATTCGGATTTGCAATTAAATACAGATGAACAAAATGAATTCATATTTTTTTTTTTTTTAGTTTATTTGGGTTAACAAACAGTGAGCACAATAAATATAAGTACAAAGTAATATACAAACATGAATTAAATAATTATGCCACCAGCACCGTTAACCACAGATTACATAAGGACTATTGAGTAGTAGTGGTATAAACTGATAAAAGTAAATGAAATCAAAAAAAAAAATTACGAACAATAAAACTAATTTTTAACTGTCTGTGTTTTTAAAACCAAGTCACAAACGCAAATAATTGATACTAACAATAATAACAATAAAATAAGAAATAAAGGCAAGCCTTTTTCCCTCCTCCAGTATAATGTATATATGTAATAAGAAAAATAAAATTAAAACAATGCTTAATTGTAAAAACCCTTTGAACATAAAATAATAAAAACTACTTCAAATAAAATAACGTGAGCACCAATCATAAAAGTCCTGTCACAAAATAAACAGTTAAGCTAATAGGGTAAAGGAAAATGTAGCGTGCCTAAATTGTTCATCAAGATGCGACGTCATTTCTTCATGAAGGCTATATATAACCAATGGCCACAAGAAGTAGCTATGAATGTTTCCAGCCGTTTCTCAGCGGCAGCAGCGGCCAGTTTATGGCTTTGACATTGCCTGTTTATGTAAATGAGCGACCCCCATCTATAGTGTTTGGAGCCTCCTGATGTGTAACTAGGTTTGCTATTAACAGTAAAGCATTTATATCGTTACCTTCAATCAAGTCAAACGTGTCTTCATTAGAATTGCCGTTGGACTTCTCATGCGATTTAATGGATTGCGTTGCTATATTAAATGATGCTTGGTAGTGTTTTGTAAATTCATGTGAATAATTGAAAACTGTTTTATAAAAAACTTAAACCGACTTCGAAGTACACTAAAGAGAAATCATATCCTGATCTGATGACAATGGGATCAAACGGGAAGTGTAGGCACCCTTCCAAACAAATAGGTTAATAAATGACGGAGTTATGAGGATGAGGTAACAAACATAAAAAACATACAACCGAATTGAGAACCTCATCCTTTTTTTGAAGTCGGTTAAAATGCCTCTCGTTAGAAGCGGCTAGGTTATGTCTGACTCCTACTGTCAATACCCCACAGTGTGCCACGCCGCAGAATTCTTTTCAGGGGCCTTTTGAATTCTACATATTGATCTTTTTTTTTTCAAACTATTCCACTTTATTAACAACAAATATGTACAAAATACAATCTATATTTACAAAATATAATCTATATATAGAAAATTTCCTCAAGCCTGCCGCTGCTTCCGATTAATGGCAAGGTTCCCAGAAGGCTGGCAGCGTTTCCTCTTTGGATAGCCAAGCTGACGCGTTGGCGGAAAAAGCTCCCCGCCCGCTGGTCTCCGGAGGTCTCGATCAATTTTGAAGACGATCGATTTTGATCTTTTAAGTTCGAAGGTATTCAATTCCATTACCAAGAATAAAACAGGATTTCGCATAATAACTTTCCCAATCAATTCTTAAGCTGATTAATGTTTTTTTTTATCGTCATGTCATTAAATAGCATATAAAATTAATTGTTCCCTTTTATTCCAGTTTCAGTTTAAATGTTAATGTTTGTCATTTCCTGGTGAAAAGCAAGCAGACGTTTCACTTCGTGGGCGAGTACTTTATGACTGTCAACTCCAGCCCATTAAAGATTTGTGAACGAACCATGTCACGGCTACAACGTATCCTGACATCTAAATCTTAGAAAACAACATTGACCGAAATTAATAGCACTCCATTGACAAAAGGTACATCGGAACAACTTAGTTTGGTTTCGAAGAACACAGCTTTCTATGTTGGGACTAAGATGTTTGTTTCATTGTGAAATTATTAATACATTTCTTCCAACATAGTTCGACATATCTGTTTAACAAACTCTGTATTTCTTCATTACAAATTCAAGCATCCCAACTTTTGTTAACAACGAACGAAAAATCATTATGTAGTTGCTTTATATGGTAAAAGTGAAGGTTATCTATATTGTAACAATTTTTATACATAATTTAGGTACAATATTTTTTTAATGATAAAAAAAAAATATATTGAATCTTTCACTACAATAAGAACTTTTGTAAAACAAAAAATTAATGAACAGTGAATACATTTTTCACCTTACTCCCATGTGACGTTAGCGAAACGGCCAAACCACATATTTTGACTACGTGTAGAGTTTGTGAACTTAGGGCTTGTAGAGTAAGGGCATGTAGAGTTATAAGCTTGGCTCTACATGAGGTCTGATAACTTTTTGATAGTGCGAGCCATATGTCTTGGCAACATTTTACATAAAAATGTTTTTGGTAGGATTCATTATTCAAATTCAAATTTATTTATCCATAATAAACACAAATAACTAGTGTTGGTTGTATTTATTTACATTTGGTATAAACTTCGGCATTTTATAAAATTTTCATAAACGTTCACGTGTTTTCATGACTTGAATTACTAGATCATTGTCAACACCAACGTCTACGAGAAAATGTAACAGAGTTTATCCTTCACAATCAATTCCAAACCAACCAATATAATAAACTTAAAATCAGTCGATAGAATCAGTTTATTAGACAGGATCACCTCTCGGGGCGTTTAATAATTTCATCCATTTTGTTCATGCTGCAGATAACCCGGCGAGTTGGGACGTTCGCCACAGATAGGGGCATGTTCTCATGATATACGAGCCACTTTGCGACAGTTCCATCCAGTGCTGCCATTCTAGTTTTCTGAAGTTGCAGTAGTTCAACTTGAGGCGTAAGATTTTTCGCAAAGTTTTGGTTTGTCTTCAGCGGTGACTTGCTTTTTGATGATATGTTTACACGGTTTGTTGAAATTAGTAAAAACAACAGCAAAGTCTTCCAAAATGGCACTCAAATAACGGAGTGAGAACAACATCAACTTGCACCGAACTTGAGATTTTCGCGAATACCTTTAAAACTACCCATTTTTTTTATAATACCGCCAATAGAGTCTATTAATTTCTTATTGATAATCTCATGACACAGTTTAATCAAGTTCGTTTACTGTGCTTCTCTGCTCTATCGTCCACTCAGCCCACTTTACAGCATCTTCCGCCACTTCTCAAAGCTTATTTTTAGATTTTACTATCTGGCACTCTCTTTTGTTATTCGACGCTATCGTACATGCCAATGCCAAAGACAGCATCGTTTTGACCTTGATACCCTATTAGGAATCTAGATTCTGAGCTATTATTATGGACTTGTTGTGACCGTTCGGTCTATCGATTCGGTTAAGGGCTATTGTAACATGGACATTATACAGAGTACTCTAAATATTATCATATTTAGAGTACTCTGTATTATCTCATGTTAGTTCTTGAACACATTTGATGATTTTAACCCACTAATAGTGTTCCCTAGGTACGAAATAATGTTTTTTTTTTTTTTTAAATAACAATAAGTAAGTTATATATAAATATGGAAACTATTGTTGCACAATAATCTTCTGAGAAAGTATATTTAGATTACAATATTCGACTTTAAAATTATGTGTTGAACTTTTTAATTGCAGTGCCCTTATATTATGCATGCAATCTTAAGCATATCAAGAAAATGATATCTATATTTATTGTAACTTCCGTAATCATAACAATTTAACAATCAAAATGAAGTTTTTTTTTTAAATTATTTTCATTTAAAGGAATTCCAATCTCGAAAGGACAGATAACACCCGAGCGAGTGCTCAGATCTTAAACCTGCCATGGAATAATATAAAATTTATGAGTTTTTGTAAGGTGCTGCCCCCTAGATAAGAAGCTTAGAGGGCAGTTCAGAGGTTATGAAACACAAACAGCGTGAGTGAAATCGGGGGTTCCTTGTGTGTCTTGAAGAGATTATTTTAAGCGTAACATAGATAGTATTTACCGCAAAATATGAAATTATTATTTATTAATAATAAAATCCCATACCTATTACATAAATATACTTGTGGGTGTTCTTTATCGGGCAGAAGCACCAGAAGTATACGGTATAGAATCAAATACAGGTAGGTAGGTTATGTATTACAAAGATACCTGTCATAACCGTGTTTACATTTGCGTGGTAAATCTGACAGCTGTCACCCGTCACTTGCGTATGATATGTTGTCAATTTAGACGCGCGCACGTATCAGATATTGAGTATTTTTCTACTGCATTTTTGATAATATCTTACGCATTTTTTTCGTAATTTAGCCCTATTTTTATTTGCTTTCTGAATAATTAATCTAATACTTATTGCGGTTTTAAATTATAGTTTCATTATTAACGTCCATACAGGGCCGTAGCCAGGACCCAATTTGGGGCGTGGCAATTTTCTGAAATTGGTTCGTTATCTCACTGTAATATTATAAATGCGAATGTTTGGCTGGATGTTTGTTACTCAATCACGCTTCAACAACTGAACGGATTTGTATGAAATTTTGTTTGGAAAACGTAGAATATGTTCTGGATTGGGTTAATCCAGAACATATTCTACGTTATAGGGTACTTTTTGTCCCGGGACAGCAATATATCCCTCGGGTACGCGGCTGAAACGGCGTGCAACTAGTAGTACATAAAAACACGTGTTCATTACTATTTTTTATCTAAATGCAATGATAATTAACTAAATGTGCAAAAGTGCATGTTTCCATATATACCACAATACGATATGCATTGGTACCTAAATGTACCGTCATATCGCAAGCTGACTGAATTCATTAGTGGCATAAGTAGAATTTGTGGCATTTTGAGTTAGTAATAAATTTTGTTCTAAATTCAATTTTTTTAATTTTGTCTTGTGCCACTATTGAATTTAGTCAGCGATATATTTAAATATTATTCGAAAATTTTGGGGGGTGATTACACACCCAGGCCTGCGTCCATAATTAATTAAACTATTTAAAACTATACACATATCCCCAAAATTGAAAATCAAAAGCGTTCGTAAAATATAGAAAGTTCTAATAGCATACATAGATCAATTATATAGAAAGTGTAGATAAGTACTTAAGTGGCAGATAGGTATAACTATCTAAGTATAGATAGGCGGTTAACTGTCGCACGCTCGTCACTCAATAGATAACTTGGGCTGGGACAAGCGGTTATTTGTACCTACCTGTTGATTTGATAAGGGTTCAATGAACTACTTTTCTCAAGTGCTACTTTCAGTTATTTTTTCTTAAATTTACATTTAAGTGTCTAAATAAGACCTAAATGGGTCGTAGTTTTTTTTTTTCACCGAAAATCACCTGTCCACATCTTATTATACGTCGCATTAGAGTATTGTATTGATTATTATGTTTCGAGTGTGGCAATGTCCATCCATAATAATCCATATACGTATAATAATATCTCTTTCACTTTCTCTAGCCAGTATTTTTTATAAATTAATTTTTCATAGAATGGCATGGCGTTACAAAGTCGTAATTTGGTCAAAATGTGGTCGCCCGCCGCTGAAAAAAGCCACTCTGTCACACTGTGGAAAACCACCATAAAGAAAAAAACACAATAAGCAGGGACAGAAGCATTCATTATTAGTCCTAATATAAATACATGATATGTTTATAAAAATCAATCATTAAGGTTACACATATTCTGTGAAAATTGTCTACATATTACGGTTCATGAGATACAGCCCACTGACAGACAGACGGACGGATGGACAGCGGAGTCTTATGAATAGGGTCCCGTTTGGTACCATTTGAGTACGGAACCCTAAAAACTACCTGCTGCTATTTTGCTGTTATAATCGCGGGAAAAGCTCACGTTATACGTATGTTTTTTTTTAATAGCTCGGTATTTACGTAACAGATTAACAGTTAATTAATTCATATCTAAAGATTATATCTTGATAAATTGTTCATTTGGACCGGTCGTAGCCGCGTACAAACGGTAATGTAATTTTAATAAGACCACCAAAGAATATTGTATGATAAACGACTGCGTATAAAATAACCTATTAAACATTTTAGCCTTTCATTACGACATACTCCGATAACCCTCATCCGAATTAAATAGGCCATTTTGTGCTTTACGACATTAGTTCAGGGTTGACAGCGTATAAAAGGTTTTTTTTTATTTGTCTGGCAGCCTACTTAAATTAATCAGTAACGTAACATTATTATTATTATCCTTGGCGCCTAAGGAACAACTTGAACCATTTAAAATATTTTTAGAACCCCGGGATAATAATGCGAATTTCTATGGCAAGCCGGCGAATTGCGACTATTTGCGACCAAAACCATTATGTTGTTGTTATGTTTTGCGGGGTTTATAGAATATTTCATATATATTAACATGTTGCTGGTAATGTAATCTCAACATTGGAAGTGATTAAATACCCTCTAAAATGTTTTATTTTTTTGTACAAATCAATGTACGGAGCTCGCCATGATTCTTTGTGTATTTTGAGTTTTATTGTGTATTTTTGGTGGTATTTTACCCAATAATGATCATCTATGTGCACCAGTGAAGTGAAATGAATTATGTGTATCGTGAATTTTCCAGTTGTCTCAAAAAGTCCGTGAAGAGTTTTAGTACAATGACCACGATTGTAGTAAAACATGACTTTTATGGACGGTGACTGACTGAGGACTATGAGTACTATAATGTGAAGTGATTTCTTGTGACTGGAAACTATAATATAACTCGACACTGCCAGAAATGAGCCTAAATTTGGGCTTGGTTGCCAAACTTAAAAATAAGAAGAAGAACGTTACATAGAAACTTTTTAGTAACCGCAGATTGAAATTAAATATTTGCTAACATAAAATAATAAAAAAACCTCGTTAACAAACTATCTCTACCTACAATAAAGTCGATAAAGAATATAATTGGTATGTGTTAAACGAGAACGTAGAAAGTGTTTTATTTAACTGATTGGATGGTGTATTGATTGGTTCGTTAGTGAATTGTACAATTCGCACATACTTCTAATACACCTAATGAACTTTAGCTCAATTAGAATTAGAAATATTTTTCTCAATGCTTGTACTGGCTGTCTAACGTTGCAAAATGGTCACGTAAGACGCTTTATGTAGGGTAGTGACAACCCTACGTTTCCATACATAAAACAGTTAAACTCTATTATAACTACATGAATATTTCTTATGTTTCAGATTAGATAAATGTGAAATTGTTGATTTACTCCAGTAGCAATTTCAACTTGTTAAAGTTGTTTTAGGGTTCCGTACCTCAAACGGAAAAAACGGAACCCTTATAGGATCAACTTGTTGTCCGTCTGTATGTCAAGACCCTTTTTCTCAGGAACGCGTGGAGGTATCAAGCTGAAATTCATATCAAATACGCAGGTCTATAGTCCCTTGGAGCTGTGAAAAAATCAAACTTCTAAGCCAACGAAATCAAAAGATACAGCCGTTTATGCTGCAAATTTTCGATACTCGCAAAGGAATCAAAACCTACAGGGTACTTCCCGTGAAACCAGAATCTTGAAATTTGGTATGAAATTATAAAACTACAACGTCTAATAGCACAGATAAAGGAAACATAGCGAAAAGCATACATTTTTAGTTACATCATATAATACAAATATTTTTAATAATTTTAAACTTATTAGTCTTATTACCCTTTTCCTCATGAACGCGTAGAGGTATCAAGTTGAAATTCCTATTAAATACTTAGGTCTAATTTCCTTTGCCTTGAACTTTTACTTACATACCTACAGGTTTACTCTCTCTGAGCGCGAGTCCGACTCACACTTGGCCGTTTTTTTTTTAGCAAAATTTGGGTTGGGTCGTGCGACTGTGGGAATAAAATATGTATCGATTTGTGATAATTTTGCACGAGGTTTGGTAAGATAACTTGAATTATCATACGCATCGTTTGTATATTTCAAGATGCGAAAGAAGCCGCCGTTTTTTTTTTTCTATGTAATGGCTTGTTTGTTCGCAATCTGACCATGATAAGTGGTGATAAGGGCAAAGGTGGTGGTGTGATCAAAAATAATATGGCGGTCCTGTTCCGGCCCATCTCCCTTCTGTCAACAGCTATGAAATGCATTTCTGTATAATTTTCTTCTGTTTTATACTACTAAGGTAGCAAAGAAGCATACGGCCCAACTGATAATCGCCGTTATAATCGTTTACCCTTTCGATTCGACGCTAGCATGACTTGATATTGGCCCTTATTCTGTTGTTTACAACTAAACTAATTTTAATCTCATTATGTCTCTTTCTAACAAAGAACATAAGAAAAGGATGTCAGAAATTTATTCCTGTCAAATTAGTCCAATTCTTGTTTTCAATATAAATTCAGTCGCCATCTATCGCAGTTACGCCTAAATACACGCAAAATAAGACGGCAAAGATTAATTTGACAACTTTAAATATGCCGATTCTGTTGTAAATCGCACTAAACTAATTTTAGTCACATCTCATCTCTTTCTTACGAACATTATTATTAATTATTATTAATACAATTATTAACTAAAATATAAAGAAAAACTTACTAATTATTATTTTTTAAAAACAACCTACCTAAAATCCGTGGAACACACCAATAGGATCTTGACAACAGATTTTCATCACATTGGCGAGAGTAGCAGTAAGGTGGGTACCATGAAGTACTCTTCCACCACACCTACCACCACAGAGAAAAGAAATATAAATTCTCTTTTCCGTGGCTACCACCGTGGCCAGGGCAGCTAGTAGTACCATATATACCAATACTGAAATAATGCCTTGCTATGAGTCCTGGTTTAGTACTTACATTAATTTGTATCTGTAAACTCAAAACGTATGACCAATACCCATGAAATGAATGCGATCTGTGGAGGCACCGTTGTAATGACTTTTCCTTGACTACTAATTACACTACATCGTTATAGGAATGTAATCAATTTACTGCATATTGATTACTGGGCTACAAAGGGGTAACCGGGTAATTAATTTGCTACTTTCTTTTTCATTGCTAAGTGACCTGTAGCTGTCTCGCTCTTTTTCATTTGTAGTAAATGTGAGTGAGAGAGACCTACAAAGTTATCAAAGTTACGATTGGGAAATTCAACATTAGCATTATTAGGTACAGAACTTGGGATAGGTTAGGTTAGTAAGAAGTAATTTGCAGTACAGTGAAATCTATACTTAAATATAGGTATGTCAGTTTATAGGTGAGTATATTGCTTTTGTTTAGCGTACCTATTTAAATTGATTTTAAATATGAAAAGCGTTGGGAAAATTTTCAATTTATTGATAGTATATTATTAAATGGATTTAAAACTTTCAACAATCATTGCTATCTAGGAGCTTTTAAGGCCAGAGTGTGGGTGGGTCAGTGACCAAACGAAGGCATCTAATAAAAAAAAAAATTACAATACTGAAATAAACATTGGTGAAATTTAAAGAGAAATAATAATTTCCACAAATTTTGAATTGCCTCAGTCAGTCGGATAAAACTTTTCTTTAACCCCATAAAACGCACGCGGGTCGTATCAGCCCGTAACATGCGATAATAAATCTGTATTTAATAACGCGGTGCACTGCACTGATATCGGTTGCAATATAATTTAATGTACCGAGAAAATACATCATTAAACATTTTATTTGGGAAAAATAATTTCAGCCTGTAGCAACAGTAACTAAACTATAGGTAATCAGTTAATCGGTCATTAAAACAATTGTCAAATCCTAGATGGTTTTTTTTTACAATTTGATAAAATTCACCAATAAAATAAAAAGTATTCTGTTTAAAAAATACGATATTTAAACGTAATAAATAATCCAATTTAAGAAAATTATTTGAAATTGTTCTTAAAACCTTATGATTTTTTTATGGAAACATTCAAACCGACATTATACAATACAATTCGAAATGAAAATTAGCATGAACAAGTCTGCAAAGGTGCTTCAAATAAATTGTTGTTGTCGAGCCGCGATGCGATGCCTGCTCTAAGCTAATAAATAATCCAATTTAAGAACATTATTTGAAATTGTTCTTAAAACCTTATAATAATTTTATGGAAACATTTAAACCGTCATCATACAATACAATTTGAAATTAAATTAGCATGAACAAGTCTGCAAAGGTGCTTCAAACAAATAGTTGTTGTCGAGACGCGATGCGATGCCTGCTCTAAGCTGAGTGTAGCGGTAGATACCTAGCTATTTATTATGCTAATGAATGTCTGGTACTCTTGGTAGATACGCTCGATTCTTACACGGCTATTAAGTATTTGTTGGATCTTGTGTGAAAAGCTGTTATTTTAAAGTTTGCAGTTTCATTTCCACTGGTATTATTAGTTTTTATGTCATGCAACATAATTATATTAATGTTTTATTTTGTTCAACAACTAATTGCTGAGACATCAAAAATACATGGCAGTGAAATAAAACCATTAAAACACCTCTTCACAAAAGATGTTTTCAATAGAAATTCGCGACAAAGATATCATCATTATTCTTGATACAATTCAAAGTGCTGAAGCGTTTACACATGAAAAGGAAATGCTGTCCTGCTGTGACGCATATGTAAGATGGAACGACTCCATTCGAATTTGTCTGTGAAGAAAAATAGTAGGCACCTGCAACTAAATGCATTCGAGGGGTGTTGGGGATTGTAACGGGGTGCTTTTGAAGTGCGCTCATTTTGCTCGCGTCTCGAGGGTTGACATGTCGTATCATTAGATACATGTGTCGTGGGGTGGCAACTGCCAAGTTTGAGCGGGAAAATTCGGTTTTCACGGATGTGGTCTTTTGTACCGTAACGTCGCGTTTGTAGAGTTGGAATTGAGACGAGTGCTCGAGTGCGATTATTTATCTCTATTTTTTATTGTAACTAAATTTATCAGTGCTTTTCCACAAGACGCATATCGGAAAATACTACCATCTGAATGTGTATTTGGAGATTTCTAAATATATTTTGAATTATATATATACCTGTATCATATTATGGTGTAAACAAACCTGAAGCAACTTCTTGTATCTGAAGACTAACAATATATATAAACGTCACACGGAAATTCTTGGAATGCAAAGACATTAACTTGTACAACAAGAAGGTAGGTCAAGTCGGGGTCAAACTCTATCACAACAAACCGTAGACTTAACAATTGAATATCTGAATGAACAATGGACGCATATTAGTAGATTAGATATGTTTGTGAGTGAACAGGGGCGTATTCCACGCTTCTGTAACACACGATGATGTATTGCAGGCAGGGTGCATGATGAGTGACTCATGACGACTCCCCGTTTAAGTAGCCCTTCACATCTCATTGTTGTTTATTTTCCTCTCGCGCGGAAAACTACGTGTTTACGGACGATTCTGTTTATTTTGTCAGTACATTGTATTGAAATAAATTGCTTATTTTATAAGATACGTATGATATAATATGCAAGTAAATTGTTTATTATTTAGTTGACTAAATAAGTCTTGAAAGATATATCAATAAAATTGTTTTTAAGTAAGTCATACGTTCATTTTGTCATATCACATGAAATGGTATGGCATAATTGAAACTTTCATATGAATATGAAACATTCTCGATCGATTCTTTTTTTGCTATTTCCGAGTGCCTAATCGAGTGCATAAGTACCTATCTGGTCGTGAAGTAGGGTAAAAAGAGTTTCAAGATCAATAAACTCATTCAATTCTTTCTTTGCAGGCATGATTTCTATTTTGAATCCCTATCTGTAACATAATAAGCAAAAAGTTCTCATTTGAAAATCAAAAACGAAATTCCATCGAGATTAGATTCATAATTACCTAATAAATGCATTTCCATCCGTAAACCGTCCAATTTATATCGATTTTTATATTAGCGCACCCGCAAAACTCTCGCTCTTAGCATTTCCGCCGGCTTTGCTCGCTATAATCTCCTTTACCGGAATAATTTCGCTCGTTTCATTTCGGTTATTGGATTCCGCGGAGTCGGCCCCGGATCCTGTTTGAACTTGATATTTGTAATAAATTTTTATACGACCTTTCAACTTGGTTTTCAGTTTTTATTGTTCACGTAATTTATATATAATGTGGTTCAGATTTTGACCTAAGAGAAATAGATGTCATAGACTTCTATTTTACTGTCGTAGCTAAAACTGGATAACTCCTATATTTATACTGGGGAAACTAAAAATAAAAATCATGAGACTCTATCCTAGGTTGGCGATCTCCTACGCAATAATGAATCTACGCAACATGAAACTTCGCAACGCATTGTCTGTGACGCAAAAGGTTCGCTACCGGCGCACATTGGGATGTAAAAAAACCCTTTCAATCCTTCCCTGCATTGCATACCATATTCAAATTCAAATTCATAAATTATTTATTCAATATAGGCCCTAATGAGGCACTTACGAACGTTACAATTGATTTTACCACCGGTTCATAATACACTTAAACTGAGAAGACTCCTAGGTATACCTACCTCCTCATAGGTATACCTACATATAAATCAATGAATGAATTATTGTGTCCGCCTGATAGTTAGCGGTTATCGTTGCATATAGACGCTAGCATCATCAGTGGCTTCTTTCCCACCTTTTTGGAAGCACCCCATGCTGTACTCTCTTGGGAAAACCACGGCATTAGCTCATTCCACTTGAGGCTCCGCAGTAGAAAGCCAATTTGAAGACCATTTTGGTTCCAAGGTGCGAGGATGGACTCCCCACCAATGGCCGAGAAGTGTGATGGAATAAGGTAGCCGTCGGCATCAAGTCAAACAACTCTCTAGAAGTCTGTCCGTAGTACAAGCGGAAGACACGTAAGGAAAGATAAACATAAAGATAAAGATAATTTATTTGCTTGAATCATGGTGAATACATAGATCGTAATATAATGTTTTTGTTCTACATGTTTCGCCGTGACGGCGTGCAAAATTGAGTAGGTATTTATATAATAACTAGCAGACCCCCGCGGTTTCACCCGCGTACGGATTGAATTTTCTCCTTCGAAAACCAATGCACGCCACTGATTATTAGACACAACAAATCAAACACAGATATTTTTACAATTAAAACTAAAAACCTATATTATACCTACACTAAAAAATCGATCTCAAAGAATCTTATTTAATTATTATAACAACAAATGAGAATGAAATTAAATTAACTACAATCAAAATATTCTAATGAAATAGAGAAAATGAACTTTTTTTTTTTCATTGACTTCACACGGTTATATATTTTGCCAATTTCCAGTTATATTATATAAGTTCTAGTCACAATAAATCACTTTCACATAGTCGTCATGTAGTCAGTCACCGTCCATAAAAGTCATGTTATACTACAGTGGTGGTCATATACTAAAACTCTTCACGGACTATTGAAAAGACACGATACACATGACGGTCATTCTCCAATTCGGCGTTCTTTGCCTAATTACCGTAACCTTTTTTATTTTTCACTGATTTGACTTAAACATATTAAAATACGAAACACATCAAAGATACGAATTCAATAATTAATGAGGCATTTAACAATTAATGGTGGTTTTCTAGTTAATGAGACTTAAAAAAATTATGAGTATGGTAATTAGAAAAGTTTAATATTGAAAGCAACGGTAATTAGAAAATATCATCAAGTCTATGTAAAATATGATATACTTAATGTAATATCACACATTATTAATTTGTACACATATAATTAAAGCAATAGAATTAACGATGTCCCTCATAACCATAACCAATAGTAAAAAAGACACTTTATCTTTGCTATAATTTATTAAAAATTAGACACATTTAATGACAATCAGGTAAAACAAACTAAATAAATCAAACACTATCTTAATTGGTAATATTTCGCGGCACACACTGAGGAGACGCGACGCGTACGGTAGTGATGTGCCAAATACTGTTATTTAAGGATGTGCACCCGAGAACAGAAAATGTCACGGCAATTATAACTTTCGATTGGACATGCGGTTACTTTATGATAATTATTTATAGGCTGGTTATATTGAGTCGATATTTTGTTATGCGATACACGTTGCTTAATATAGTTTAAAACGATGAATGAATCAAAGTAAATCTGTACGTAATAAAAATTACAAGCAAGTTTTAAGACTCCGTACCCAAAATTTTGCCGATTTCGTGATTTTACAGATGTGATTTTACGGTTCAAATACTGTATTTCTATAATTTTTAATACACAACATGAAAGATAATTTCAATTATGATCTAATACAACAGCAACTTTCTTATTTTTATTATTTAATTTTGATTTATCGACGTTTAAACGGATGGCTGTTTCTGAATTTTTGCTGTAAGAGGTGTAGAATATTACATATTTAAGAATCGTCTTGACGTCTAAACGGTACGAAAAAATTACAATATATTATTATGAAAGTCTTCTATAAAATACACCAATAACTTTTTAACACTTTCATATAAAAATGCTGAGTAAAAAAATATTCAACTTAGTCAAATTGTAGAGAATTTGGGTTAAGTATTGCTTTTGATTTTGGCTACTTCGAACTCTCGTTTTTTCAAACTAAAATAACATAAATAAAGTTCAGCTCAAAATCAAACCAATTCCTGAAAAAAAAGTTCAAAAATCTAAAAAAAACTATTTTTAAAAAATCTTTGAAAACTACCTAAATCGCGCAATATAATACTCGACGCAAGCCTCGAGTCAGCAGACCGCGCCGAGCGCTTCCAGAGGGTGGACGTATCGCTCTGCGCACCGAGTTGCCACTCCTACGTATGACGTGCCGACACACTCAGTTACAGACGAAAATAGTGCGACCGTGAGTTCTTGATTCTTTGGTAATTTATATTATTTATTATTAGTTCAAATATTCTAGCTCCATAACGGAGCAACGTTTCCTAGCCGTGTTTGGGCTTGATGGAATTGTCTTTAGATGAGCTTTGACCTTATATGGTTTTCAGGGTCTGATGATGGAGAAGAAGGGAAAGCACTGGAACCCCATAGTGGAGTTGAACTTTTTAGATACTGGTCCGATTGCTCTCAAAATCGATATTTGAGAGTCCTCGGGGTCATAAAACAAGAATCTATTCTCAGAATTTTGAAAAAGTGTCCGCCATTTTGAACTTTTTAGATGCTGGTCAGATTGCTCCCAAAATCGATATTTGAGAGTCCTCGGGGTCACAAAACAAGAATCTATTCTCAAAATTTTGAAAAAGTGTCCGCCATTTTGAACTTTTTAGATACTGGTCAGATTGCTCCCAAAATCGATATTTGAGAGTCCTTGGAGTCACAAAACAAGAATCTATTCTCAGAATTTTGAAAAAGTGTCCGCCATTTTGAACTTTTTAGATGCTGGTCAGATTGCTCCCAAAATCGATATTTGAGAGTCTTTGGGGTCACAAAACAAGAATCTATTCTCAGAATTTTGAAAATGTGTCCGCCACGTTGAACTTTTTAGATACTGATCCGATTGCTCTCAAAATCGATATTTGATAGTCCTCGGGGTCACAAAACAAGAATCTATTCTCAGAATTTTGAAAAAGTGTCCGCCATTTTGAACTTTTTAGATGCTGGTCAGATTGCTCCCAAAATCGATATTTGAGAGTCCTTGGGGTCACAAAACAAGAATCTATTCTCAGAATTTTGAAAATGTGTCCGCCACGTTGAACTTTTTAGATACTGATCCGATTGCTCTCAAAATCGATATTTGATAGTCCTCGGGGTCACAAAACAAGAATCTATTCTCAGAATTTTGAAAAAGTGTCCGCCATTTTGAACTTTTTAGATGCTGGTCAGATTGCTCCCAAAATCGATATTTGAGAGTCCTTGGGGTCACAAAACAAGAATCTATTCTCAGAATTTTGAAAATGTGTCCGCCACGTTGAACTTTTTAGATACTGATCCGATTGCTCTCAAAATCGATATTTGATAGTCCTCGGGGTCACAAAACAAGAATCTATTCTCAGAATTTTGAAAAAGTGTCCGCCATTTTGAAACATTTTTATTATCAATTGATTATAAATTATTTAAAATTGACTAAATTTGAAAAAGAAGCACGTGACTCCAAACGCGTCGGCTGGCTGGTCGTCTTGCTTGTGACGTCACAATGTTAAAGTACCACGTGAGTACACTGTCGACGGTTTTTACAGTACAGTACAGTTAGTTAAATAATTATATTGTTATGATAATGTCATCATCATCATGAGTAATAGTAATTAACATTTACATGTGTAGCACTGGACTTATCTAAGCGCACGGCAGTGCGCAGGCCAAGTTCCTACAACAACGCCGCACGCACACCGTGCACTACTTAAACGAAAAATGTCGTAGTAAAGTTCAGTGCGCTAGTTCTACTCGCACTTCAATCAGCATAGACTATAGACTTCGTCACTGCCGCCGGGGCACAGGCCTACCTTCTATACAAGGCCAAATGGGAAATCCATAGTGATCACAAGGGTCCAATGCAGGTAAGTGACTAACTACACACCCGTAAGGAATACTACTTTATACTTCACAAACATCTTAAAAAGGCTTCCAAGGCTTGTGCAAGTTATTTAATCTAATTACTTTCTTGATTTTGATTAAAATAACCAGCCAAGTGCGAGTCGGACTCGCGCACCGAGGGAAGTAGAAACTTACCGGTTTTAGTAAAAATTTACGGATTTCGGATAGTTTCCTTCATTTGTGCTATAAGACCTTACTTCATGCCGAATTGCATGATTCTCGGTCAACGAGCTGTATGTAGGTACTCAATAGATTTTGATTCCCTTAGTCTTGACATATAGATAGGTATGGTATTTGTAGGACAGTTGGACAACAATGTGATAAGGGTTCTTTTTGAGGTACGGAACCCTAATAATCAGAAAAATCATCAGAATACTTTCAATTATATTAAAGTTGTCAATTTAATCATAATAAACGCATTATTTGACAAATTCAAACCTCTCTCACTTAACTATTTACTAATACAAGGTAGGTTAGGTACCTACTAAAATGTTAAATTACTTATTATATATAATAATATATATATATAATATAATTATATATTATATAAACCTATATAATATATAATTATATAGGTTTAACTACAACGGTATATAAATCCTGGGACATATATAGGAACAACTTACCTCGCGTCACGGGGAAATCTATGAAATTTTAAATACCTATTATATTTCGGCGTTGATTTGCAGCCGTATACAGAACAGTTTGTGTGCTGCGCCATTTAGATTTTGAGCACTGAACAATACCTATAAAATTCACTGAACACTTAGTACCTATGGATAAGCGTTTATTCGCTCAAAGAGCAGTTCGACTGGGGAAGTACCTCCACCTTACAGAATACCGCAGCCAAATAACTTTATGTTGTGTAAAGTTGTGTTCCTGCGCGTGAGTAAGGTCGCCAGAGCTCCATGAGGAAGGGCTGTGCTGGCAGTGGGAGGACCAGCGGTGTAATACTGCTGTACGGTTGTGCAGGCGTGGCATGTTTTTGCGGCGGTCAGGGAGACCCGGTGAAACAGCTGCCCGCTGGCTGCCCGCAGGTTGTAGGGGTCCCGAACCCAGGGATCACTTAATCTCCGCCCTGGGAGGCTGACCCGCCGCCTCGCGCATAATCGCTGGTATAATCGGTCGTGCCGGAGAAGGAGACCGGAGTGGACTCGTCCGATTGTAGCAGGGGGGGACCGGGGGCCCTTCCGACTGCCGCACCAACAAACCACATCACCTGTCCAGCACTCTAGCAGAATAACACTGCACTTTGTCCTTCTCGCTGCCGGCACAGCGACTGCTCTCAATCTCTAAAACCCTATTTCAAAATATGCCAAAAAGAAAAACAAAAAAAAGAGATTTTCACGTCCACATTTAAAATGGACTTTTGCAACTTCAGGGGAATTCATGCGAACATCAATGCAGTCCACCAACATCTGGAGACTGCACAGCCGACTCTGCTTTTTCTCACGGAGACACAAATATCCTGCCCTGATGATACATCGTATCTGCACTACCCCGGGTACAAACTGGTGCCGGGGTTTGTATGTACGTCAGGGAGGATATTTGTTGTCGCCGTCTCCGTGGCTTGGAAGACCGGGACCTGTCGATTATGTGGGCGCGCGTAGATTACGGTGGCCACACCAAAGTTTACGCGTGCCTTTACAGGTCCCACAGCGGTGACGCGGACACAATCCGGTTATTTGAGCACCTACAATTGACGACTGACAAAGTACTGGAGCAGTACCCCTCCGCGGAGTTAGTGATACTAGGAGACTTCAACGCTCACCACGTTGAGTGGCTTAGTTCTCGGTCCACTGACCTCGCGGGGAGGACTGCTCATGACTTTGCCCTGGCCTATGGCTTCTCACTGGTTCTTTCTCCTACGAGAATCCAAGATATTGAGAGCCATACTAGTTCCTTACTGGACCTTCTGCTGACTACGCGACCGGACAACTATGCAGTGACAGTGGATGCGCCACTTGGCTCATCGGACCACTGTCTTGTCCGGACGCAGGTGTCTTGTACGCGGCCCGTTTCGCCCCGGTCACCCGGGCGTCGTCGCCTGTGGCACTATAAGTCAGCAGACTGGGATGGATTGCGTGAATTCTACGCATCGTACCCGTGGAGGCAGCTTTGCTTCGCATCAGATGATCCTGACACCTGTGCAGTTGCCGTCGCTGAGGCGATTCTGGCGGGTATGGAATGCTATATCCCAAACCCGTTAGTGGCTGCAGGGGTGAAGAAACGACCGTTGTTTAATCGGCCCCCCAAAGAAGCTAGACGAAATAAGCAGACTTTGTACGAGGCTTGGACCACGGCCCGAAATAATCAGGACCCTAACATCTCTGTTGCGAAACGCAAATTTAACGCTGCCTCGAGATCCAGTAAGCGATTGATTGCCAGGGCAAAGTTCGATTTCGTCGAATTGGTGAGAGGCTAACTAGCCTTCCCTCTGGGAGTCGTGCTTTCTGGTCTCTTGCCAAGGCTGCCGAAGGAAACTTTAGCCAGTCGTCCTTGCTACCACTACGTAAGCCGGACGGGAACTTGGCCCATAGTGCTAAAGAGAAGGCTGACCTTTTAGGCTCTCTCTTTGCCTCGAACTCAACTTTGGATGATGGTGGCGCCACACCGCCTACCATTCCGCGGTGTGAGAGCTCCATGCCGGAGATAAGCATTACCCAACGGGAGGTCCGACGGGAATTGCTTTCTCTGGACATCCATAAGTCGAGTGGGCCAGACGGCATACCGGCAGTGGTGCTGAAGCGGTGTGCTCCTGAATTGTGTCCAGTACTGACGCGTCTTTTCGCGCTTTCCTACACCAAAAAGGAAGTCCCGTCTTCGTGGAAGACTGCCCATGTGCACCCAGTGCCCAAAAAGGGTGACAGATCAGACCCGGCGAATTACAGGCCATCACCTCCCATCAGGCTATCGCCATCACCTCCCTTCTCTCCAAAGTCATGGAGCGAGTGATCAACACGCAGCTTTTGAGATACCTGGAGGATCACGATTTGTTGAGCGACCGACAGTATGGCTTTCGCCACAGTCGCTCAGCTGGTGACCTCCTTGTGTATCTCACGCACCGTTGGTCACTCGCCATCGAGAGTCAATGTGAGGCATTGGCAGTGAGCCTAGATGTGGCAAAGGCGTTCGATCGGGTCTGGCACAGGGGTCTTCTAACGAAGTTACCATCATACGGGCTTCCCGAGGGATTATGCAAATGGGTTGCCAGCTTTCTGTCCAGCAGATGCATAAGAGCCGTCGTAGACGGTAGCTGCTCCGACAGCATGGATATAAATGCCGGCGTCCCGCAAGGCTCTGTGCTGTCCCCAACACTGTTCCTACTGCATATCAATGATATGCTGTCTATTGACGGCGTTCATTGTTATGCGTACGACAGTACAGGGGACGCTTATTACACGGGCCGTGCTAATATCCCTCGTTCCGAGGTGGAGGAAAGCCGCGAACGGCTGTTGTCTGAAATCGAGAGTACACTAACTAGTGTCTCCGATTGGGGCAGACTAAATCTAGTCCATTTCAACCCCACTAAGACTCAAGCCTGCGCGTTCACCGCTAAGAAAACCCCATTTACTGTGGCTCCACAGTTCCAGAACACGTCCCTGAACATCAGCAAAAGCATCGGGATCCTTGGCGTCGACATTTCTAGCGATGTTTTGTTCCGAAGTCACTTAGAAGACAAGGTTAAGCTGGCATCCAAAAAGCTCGGAGTGCTCAACAGAGCGAGGCAGTACTTCACATCGGGGCAAAGGCTGCAACTTTATAAGTCGCAAGTCCGGCCTCATATGGAGTACTGCTGTCATCTATGGGCGGGGGCACCTGGATACCAGCTTGATCCTTTAGACTCGGTTCAACGACGTGCCATCAGAATTGTTGACGATCCCGAGCTCACAAGCGGTTTAGAGCCCCTCAGTCTGAGGAGAGACTTTGCCTCCTTATGTGTGTTCTACCGCTTGTACACGACTCCTTTCTACCATCGCAACTCTCGCCATCGACGGGGAGTCCATCCTCACATATTGAAACCTGAATTGTTTCGTACTGTGCGGGCTCAAAGGAGCTTCCTTCCGCGGACGCTCAGACTGTGGAATGAGCTCCCCGCCGTGGTTTTCCCAATGGAGTACAGCATGGGGTTCTTCAAAAAGGGTGTGAAGAGATTTCTGCAGGGTCGGCAACGCGCGCGTGATACCCCTGGTGTTGCAGGCGTCCATAGGCTACGGTAACCGCTTACCATCAGGCGGGCCGTATGCTTTGCTTTGCCACCTAAGTGGTAAAATAAAAAAAAAAAAAGATTCATGTTATGTGGTCCAAGGGTCTCTCAAATATCCATTTTGAGAACAATCGGACCAGTAACTAAATAATTAAAAATGGCGGCCACTTTTTTTCATTTTGAGAAAAGATTCATGTTATGTGGTCCAAGGGTCTCTCAAATATCCATTTTGAGAACAATCGGACCAATAACTAAATAGTTCAATATGGCGGCCACTTTTTTTAAATTTTGTGAAAAGATTCATGTTATGTGGCCCAAAAGGTCTCTCAAATATCAATATATATATTTTGAGAGCAATCGGACCAATAACTAAGTAGTTCAATATGGCGGCCACTTTTTTTAATGTTCAATAAAGATTCATGTTATGTGTTCCAAGGGCCTCTCAAATATATATTTTTAGAGCAATCGGATCATAACTAAATAATTTAAAATGGCGACAATTTTAAAATAAAATTGCACAGATTATTATTTTGTAAACCCAGTTTCTTATTTTTTGACCCAATAACATCTAACATATTTTTCACATACCTACAAACTTCACATGATGGGAAATTAAGATTGTGACGTCACCGCACTCGTCGGGGTATTTCGGGAACTGTCGACATGTTTTCGGTACCGACTTAAAAAAAAAAAATTCAATTGATTATAAATATTTGATAACAACGAAAAAAATAAAACAAAAAATAGTTTTGTAGCAAAACTTATGTATCATCTTTCGATTTATGACAAAAAAAATCTCTTCAAATTCCCAATTGTTGTCAGTGCGATTAAAATGTAAGTATTATGTCATAAATCTAAGTTTGTTTTGAAAAGAGTCATGCTCAGTTTATTACTGGCATTTCTCAGCAAATGCAACCTTCCAAATCGGGATTAGAGTCAGACTATTCATAAGTACCTGCGAAGGTCTATTTGAAATAATTGATTTGATTTGATTTACTACCATGACTTTTTATTTCAAAAGAAAAAACCACGAGAGTAAGACACGTAAAATATATCAATGGATCAAAACCATTTAATAGCCGTACTGACCATCACTGACTCCGCCCTCACGCACACACGCCGACCGAGCGCTCCCGCGTGTGCGTGAACGAGTCAAATACCTAATTCGGCCCGTTTCGATATTGAGTGCGGCCTCTTAACATTAAGTTGGTGTGCGGACACGCCACGGTAATTAGAGAACAGACGTTCTTTGAACATAGTAAATTAATTTAGTCTTAAACTTCTTAAAATAGAAGCCAATGTTTTTGTGTACAGCTAGATACGGATGCTAACTAACATATAAAAAAAAATGCGTGATTGAATATGATTATATTATGGACTATGCAAGCCCGGACACGTAAAACTTGCTAATCGGAGAATGGCCGATAACTCATTTCATTTCACTTCACTGGTGCACATGGATTGATCTTTATTGGATAAAATACCACCGATGATATGCAATAAAACTCAAAATACACGAATTTATGAAAATAAAAATGAAAACGCAACGTCACTCTGCAAGTTACCGCCAAAAAGTCCGAGGAAATGATTTTCCAAACAAATTTCGTATTCTAATCCGATGCGAAACACAAAAAAAGCATTTAGGTACAAATTTAAAAACACATACCTGGTATTCGCTTTTGAATTTATATATGGTATGTTTAAAAGCTGCTGTGTGCTAATTTATTAAAAAGAATGTGTTTTTCATTAAATAAAGTTTTTTAAACAAATCAAATACAAATTCCTTACAGTTCAAATACAATTCATATTGAAACCTGAATTGTTTCGTACTGTGCGGGCTCAAAGGAGCTTCCTTCCGCGGACGCTCAGACTGTGGAATGAGCTCCCCGCCGTGGTTTTCCCAATGGAGTACAGCATGGGGTTCTTCAAAAGGGGTGTGAAGAGATTTCTGCAGGGTCGGCAACGCGCGCGTGATACCCCTGGTGTTGCAAGCGTCCATAGGCTACGGTAACCGCTTACCATCAGGCGGGCCGTATGCTTGTTTGCCACCTAAGTGGTATAAAAAAAAAAAAAAAAAAAATCAAAAGCGAATAAAAGTACGTGGATTACGTAACTTTATTGCAAAGAAATTCCGATTGAAATAACCTCTGAATCGGTAGAAATATTACAAAATCGGAAATGGTTCCATTTCTAATGAACCACCGTTTGTATTTGCAGTTATCAGGACGTAAAAAAGTTATCAGAAAACCGCTATATTGAACCGATTTCAATTCGAAAATGATTAAAATTTAGTTACGTAATCGCCCCCCAGGTATGTGTTTTTCAATTTGTATTGCTTTTTTGGCCTCACTCCCGTGTTCCGTTTGCTCCATCTGCCTTATTCTGTAATCTGTGAAAATCGGATTGAGATTTCAAACATGTGTCAAAATAAAAAATGTTATTTAAATCAAAAGTACTAAGGAGTATTGATATCAACTTCGATGCAAATCACCCCTAAAATAACTTTCTACCCCTTTTTAGCCCCGTTTGGCGATGAGTTTCAATAAAATATGAAACACGTCTTCCATCAATTCTGTTAAAGAATGTTTATGCAACATTTTAAGTAGATCGGACCAAGGAATCACGTTGTCCCATACAAACTTTGCCCCCGTTTTTCACCCACTTAGGGGTAGAATTTCGGAAAATCCTTTCTTATCTGATGCCTACGTCATACAAAGAACACACCCTCCAAGTTTCAGCTCTCTACGATCAGTGGTTTAGGCTGTGCGTTGATTGTCAGTCAGTCATTCAGGACAAAGCATTTTATATGTATAGAAGATAGATTAATGTCATCAAAAATATAAATACCAAATGTCGTTCAAATTAAATTAAAATAAAGTACAAAAAATAAATTAAAAATACACGCAACACAATACAAAATCATTAAAAAATAACAAATTCCTTACTAAGTTTTAATTAAATGTCATGAATTCTGCTATATTATAAAAAGAATATTCTACCAACCAATTTCTCAATTTAATTACAAACAATGTCAAAGGCAATTTTTTAGGTAGGTTTATAGGAAGCAAAGTCTCTTCAGAATATTGGACTCTAAACCAGTAGCGGATCTTAGGGGAGGGGCTAAGGGGTTCATGCCTCAAATGTGTTCACCGCTAATAAATAAATAAAGAAAGAATGAAATAGACATGTAATTTCATACTACGTTTTTTAGGGTTTACCTTGATAAAGGGATCCGCCCCTGCTCTAAACCGCTGTATAATATCAATTACACGACATCCACAATGCAGATTTTAATATAGTCACGAAACTCGTCGAAAACTAGTTTAACTTCTCGAGCAATGTTAAAAATACCATAAAGGTACCACCACACTTTCCCGGCCACTGATCTTATATCAATTACCGGTAACTCTTACTTTATGTATATCGTATGTGTAATTGAGCTAACGCAATTATCCAGCTGCCGTTTTACGCGGCACGCCTCGAGTACACTTGCGAGCAAATTATTATGATACTGCTTTTATGTAAATGTTTTGTTATGAATTGTCGCGATATTGATAATTTTTACTAGAAAATATAAACGAATGTTATAAATAAAATAAGTGATAATTGTTTTCAAATCTTGGTTTTTAGGCTTCTGAAACAAAAAGGTAAAAAAGATAACCATTATGGTCAAAACTATCCGTCTATCACAGCGGTATTTTCCAGCAACCACTCTCGCTATGTAATAGTTTTAAAAAGTGCTTACGCAACCTTATTGATGGTATCCTTTCAAACTAATTTCATAAAAAAACTCTTTTTGATACATGGAGTTAAGCTTAATATTATTTAGCTTTTCTCCCTTCTGTATCGATAGAAAAGTACCAAGTATCTATATGCGTCCATTAATAAATCTATGGTGCTTAAGATTATTCAGCTAATTGTTATGAAACAAGTAATTGAAGAAATTATAATAATAAAAGCATAAAATATATTTTTGTATTAGAATTTAAAATCATTTTTTTTGGAAAGATTTTAATTTAAAATTCTTTTTATATTTAAATTTAAAAAGCCTGGAGCTATGATTTAAAATAGCATTAATTTATTGTACGATCATTGGAAGTAGCATAAATTTATTGGTCGGTAGTATAGACATTAACAAAAATAGTTAATCAATAATTGTTTGGGAGACAATTCTACTGTGACTTTCAGTTTAATATCATTACATTAATTCAAAAGTCTACTGAAATACAAAGATACTGAATGGATCCGCTGAAATCAAATATTTTTGTTTCGTTGACCTCAATTGGGTTTCGTCTGCATAGCTGGAGTATTTTCATGCGAAACAAAAGAGCATTATTTTCATGGACGGTTTTATTGCATGGGGTATTTCAAGAATTTCCACAGAGTCTGTTTATGTCTGTGTGTATGAGCATTTTTCTGATGTGTCGGACGGAATATACGTTAGTTTTTACCCGACTGATTATCATCGATGTATGCATCCATCTCACTCAAGACCAGCTGGCATGACTCAAGTAAACATTTTATTGAAATTACGCTTTATGAGTTTTAACTAGTTATTAATTAATTATAAAAGCAATTCCCACGTGCAAATTTTATCATAATCATCATACATACATACTGTATGTTATTCTAATATTCACAAAAAATCAACATTCGATTCAAACCAACCAATATTCAATAGAAACGAATGGAAAAATGTGATTCGTTTATAACTCTTTTAGACCGGGTCGCGTTGGATTTATGTGGCGGGGAAATCGGCTGCTTTTCCTTCTTCGACTACGTAAATCATTTTCACATCGCAGAACGGGGCGCAGTGGTGTTTGCTTCACATATTTCGTACACAGCCAGCCCTTAGAAAGTGTACAGTATCGGATACAAGCTGGTAAGCTAGGCGCGTAGTGAAATACCAGCTTATGATAATTATCTGCTGCAAAGGGCGTGTTTTATAATTTATTCTCAAGTTTTATTTACATAGATATTTCTTGCTTGTTGAGTAATCGGTTGAAATAATTGCTAATTAGGTGCCAAGTGTTTAAGTAAATATCAAAACGTTGATGAAGACATTACTTAGTATAAATTAGTTATCGACCGCGGGTTCAACCGCATTCATAAGAGCTTTAATGTTTTTCTCGCGTATAAGGTGTGCTATGAACGAACTTCTGTAGGTATAACATTGATATATCTAAATATAATGGATATAAATTAAGTAGTCAATAATCTTTCGCTCAAATATTTCCATCAGTAAAACCTTTGTAAATGATTATTGTATACTTTTTTCGCTCCTCATCTGTACGGGAACCGTATGCGAGTCATATTTGCCAATTTAGCGTCTGTTTCGCTAGAAAAATCTAGGCGATTTGCTTTGCTGCCTGCAAAAGGTCTTGCACCAAGAACATGCATTAGTTTTGTGTGATTTTATTTTGTTGTAAGCGAATTCCGTGCGAAGTGTTAGTTGCAGACTTCTGTTGGAAAGAATAATTTGAGAAATATGCCAGTCTTTTGTTGGGATTGACTACACTATTAGGGCTATACTATACTAGGTAGGTACTAAGTACATATAGAACTTGTTATCATGAATAATTGGTCCTAAAGTGACTAAACAGGTTTTTATTAATAAAGTGGTTAGGGTCCCTTATCAAATTATTTTTTCCTATTCTGAAATTAAAACCCAAATACGAAATTAAAGGAAAAAAAATAAAGAGCATCTGTTCTACGCGCTACAAGCTACAACTGATGTAATTTTAATTTAATACCAGCAAAGTTCCTCTCGTAAAGTTTTAATTAAATAACTCAGTTATAAATACAAAACTTTTGCTATAGAATTATATAATAGCCAAGCTGTAAATAATTTTTGCTATTCAATTGATCACAGACTGTACTTATGAAATATTTTTCGCGATAAATCCATTTTGTGACTTATCCTTTTTCTTTTATGGATCAAAATGGAAAGTGGCTCCAATTGGTGGTTAGGGACTAATTTAGATAAAACCGATAGAGCAGTTAAACGGTAAAGGAAGCATAAATCGTGACATTAGTCTTTCATTTGACTTTGACAGTTTACCAGAATAATTATAAGCAATCAAAATATAGCGATAGGAATTCGATTAGGTATACCGATTGATGGATGATCTTGTTTAATGTATTTTGTCCCAGACATTTAAACTATAATCGTGGATGATTTGACTTTGTATTTGAAGATCTGTCACCAAACGGACCTCAGGCTCTACTACGAAATCCAACTATATACACGATAGTCCGATCATCACTGTCAAATATTAACCAATAGAATTGCAGCAACACTGAAGTAAATTTTGTGCTATCCTATTGGCTGATTGATTGACATCGATGATCGGACTATCGCGTATCGTGATCGTCTGAGTGTCTACACTCAGTTCCGTTCTTATGATGTACTATCACCATCGGTGACATAACAAGCCCAGAAAAAACAAAGGTTTGCTGTACATTCTTCGTTCTTTTAAAATTGGAATCTATGTACCTACATTTGAACTACAAAAATATGAAAAAAAACATTGTGACGCTTCATCACCTTCTCAATTCATTAATATTTCAACGTGACTTCACAATTTGTCAGGGTTATTAAATTCACTGCCGCAGCCCGGCAGGATAACGTGCGGCAAGACTGTGATTTTTAGATATAATTTTTATTTTTATGACGTTTGCTCCACTCATTATTTAGATGTTGGGGTGGGGTTATGTTATGCTTTCTTGGACGTAAACAAAAGTAATAATTAACTCGCATAACATTAGTTGCGAGAATTTTCATTACAGGTATTTTATCGCCTCTTAACGTCAACATACATCATACATATTATATGTATATATATTTGTGAGGTTTTATTTACTCTCATGATGCATTTTAGTATATTTTGTTATCCTTTTTCGTGTTCAGAAGATTTAATTAGTAGTTTTTACGTACTATTTCCATGCTTTACTTTAAAGGTACGAGTATTACCATACCAATGTGAAAAAAATATTCAGTCAAGTTGCACGCAAGTGTACCTACTAATATTATAGAAGGAAAAAAATTAAAAAATATCTTACATTTTTAACAAAACCCTGTAGACATAATATCGCTTTCTTATTTGAAATATTAGAAAGAGAAAGAAAGAAAATTATTTTATTTCTACCAAAACACAACGCACAACATACAAATAGGTACATAAAAAGGAACACAATAATAAAATAAAGAAATAGGCGTGAGTAAGGTCGCTAGAGCTCATAGGGGAGGGGGGAAAGGTCGGTAACGCGTGAGCGATGCTTCTTGTGTTGCAAGCGTCCATATGGCTACGGTAAACGCTTACCATCAGGCGGGCCGTATGCTTGTTTACCGACTTAGTTGTATAAAAAAAAAAAAAAGTAATAAAACTACAGCAACAAAAAAAAAAAAAACTGCGCGTCGCGTAGTAGAAATAAGGCCCCGACTCAGTATAAAGTTGTGGGAAGTTAAAGAACACGTCATAATAATAATGTATTGAAGTAATATTTTATTGAATATTATTTGCTGATCATATTTCCGTGAACATACCCGTCGTAGGTATTCGATTTGAGAGGGCGTAAAGAAAGGTCTCAATACTAAAATATTTTATTTACATTATGGCTTCGTTCCATGCTTCTCTCATAAATCTTTACGGACTGTCAACGGTTTTTTTATGTGCATTTTTTTTTTATTTAGACAGTATTTGGTTCTTGTGTGGCGTGAGTTATCAGATCGGACTAGAAAAATATTTTGAAATTATTGACCAGTTGTCATAGCATCTATTTTTTATCGACTTAAAAAAAGGAGATTATCAGTTCGAGACGTATGTATGTAATATTATTGGAATTGCAATATATTCACATATGAAAATCTATTAGGGCTTCCAAACAAATATACTACAAAAATTTCACAGGTGTATGTATGGATATGTTTGTCCACACATATATTTGTAACTATTAATCGGATTGCGACCGAAATATTTCGCTGACTTCAATACAGTCTCAGATCTGAGTTATTTCATACTTGTTAGTGTATTTTTAAGTCGAAACATATTTTTAAATAACTTTTTTATTTTAACCCATAATTTCGTATAATCTTATGCCTACGGATGAAAAAACCTATATACTTATAGCTGTTGTATTTTATTTTCAGGTAAGACATAACAGTTTCGCTGATGAGTCTTCCAATTACCGTAAGTCCATAAATCCATAAACAAACCGATATGTAAATATTAAAGAGATAATCTTTACGACCTACTGGTACAAGAAAACGTAGGGGAGACCGGGTCAAAATCGTATAGCTAAGGGTTTAGGGTTGTAGGTCTTTCATCTCAAAACACTAATTTATCTTCTCAACAATTATAATTAGTCAGTCTCATATGGAACATAATCACTTGAAAATATTTGGAATAATTAAAATCTTAAACAATAAAAACCAAAAAAAATAAACATCTTCTAATTACGGTTTTACCCCGACACATGGGCAAAACCGTATATTATATACGATATTGCCCCCGAAATTATCTAGAAGCAACGCATCCCATACATACAAAATCATCTAAATCGTCGGAGTCATAACCTGTGCAACCTTCATGAGCCCAACCTTTGCACTCCCTACATTGCACCCAACCTTCGTCCATGCGGCTTGAACCATATTCTTCCAGGCAGTACAAACAAATGTTGTCATTTATTATTTTTTGGTTTAGTTTTTTGGCCTTAGAAGGTTGAGTCAAATTAAACTTAGGAGTTTTATTTTGTGAGATGGATATTAACTCGTTTTTATAGGGGGAGGAAGTGATAACTGCAGTTTTTCCTCTTCGGTTATCGTTTGCTCTTTTACGCTCCACGCTTATTTTAGGAACTGGCATTATATCCGCTGGAGACACTGTTACACGATTTTGGTTCAACGTAGTAATAACTGGCGATGCTGTGTTAGTTAATGGGGTCGGCTCAATGGGTAGCGCAGAAATTAATGGTGTTAAGTGAACGAGTGGCGCTGAAGAAGTTGATGGTGTCGGGTTGACATCTGCATCAGCGGAAATTGATGGAGTTGTAGAAGGTATTTCCGTTGTCTCAGCCGCGGCAAAATCTGTTTCACCGAATACTGTCCTGTTCGTTGGGAATATGCCTGTTTTAGTAAAGCCAGACACGGCGTTCTGTACAGTTGCCGCTTTACAGTACGCTGCTCCAAAAAGTCTTGCCAGTTGGAATTGTGTCACTACTCTACCCGGATTATTCCGTAGCCACGCGTTCACTTCTTGGGTGTAATATGTGCTTAATGGACCCATGATACTCACGTCAAGCGGTTGAAGTCTGTGGGTGCAATGAGGAGGGAAACATAAAATTACAACTCCATTGTCCCTAGCTTTTTCGATCAGTGGCAGATTTTTTGTATGGGTCGAGTGTCCATCGAGTAAAAGAAGGACAGGATCATCTTTTTTGGGTTTTACTGATGATATGAAATGATTAAACCACTCAACAAAAATATCACTTTGTATCCACCCACTTGGATGACAAACCGAAACTGTCCCTGGTGGAGCACCATCTAGAAGTTCAGCCTTCATCCGAACTCGTGGAAATATTAGCAGTGGAGGAATATAATTTCCAGAAGCAGACACACACAGGACAGCGGTAGTCAGCTGGCCTCTTTCCGCTGAACTAGCTAGACCAACCTGTTTTCTTCCCTTTAAAGCAATTATTCTGCTTTGTCTTTTTGGTACCGTTGTCAGGCCCGTTTCATCCACATTGTAAATTTTCGTAGGCAAAAATTTATATTGATCTATAACTTCCTCTAACAAATCAAAAAATCGGTTGACACTGACCATATTAAATCCCATCGCTCTTGCCACCGACGTCGGCTCGGCAGCACGCAGTGATAATTGTGGGTGTCGCTTCATGAACCCAGCCAGCCAATCTTCTCCCGCTAGTTTATAAACGTTATTGAAACAATGGTCAATATTGTTTGCTTCAGCGAGCTGATACGCTAAGCGTCGAAGATCTTTATACGTGAGACCAAATAATCGTTTTTCCATGATCAAGACATGCTCAACTAGACTTTGTTCTTGAGAAACCGAAAAAGTCGGTTTAAATCGTCCCAAGCCTTTGCGTGTGGAACCTTCCAGGTCATTGTTCTGTCTAAATCGGTTTACTCGATCTTGTAATGTTGATTTCGGTACCTCAAAAGTTTTGGCAGCTTTCAAGTAACCCATGGTGCCATCATATACGGCTTGAACGGCTTTTTTCATGTTATCCGGATCCCATTCTTGTCTAGAAGTAGTCCTTTTATAATTACGCGGCATTTAAACTGCACCTAAAATTAAAAAAAATAAGTAAGTTTATATTCATTCATGCGGGTCAAAATCGTATAGTGGCCGGTTTTGCCCCGTACGGTTTTGACCCAAGACTCGATGTTTAAATATCTCACTCACTACTACATACGCAAACCGATTATACCTATTCAAATATTTGTTAATTACGAGTTAATACACACACTTTAACATAGTTGATTGGACACTTACCTGTTATATGTGTAAATTTCACTATTATTGATTGAATCTTCACAAAAATAAGATCAATAACACCGAAAAACAATAAAATCGATTACTTTGATAACGCGCGTGCATGCAGCGACAAGTGTTTGTTGACAAATAGCTCCGATTGGTCGACGCCGCTGAGCAGTTGGCGCGCGGGAACTTTGAATTATTTGACAAGAATAGACATGCTGTACTGTTTTACCCCGGTATACGGTTTTGTACAGGTCTCCCCTAAATAAAATTTAACTTGTCGATAAAAATATTGTCAGGAATATTTTTTTACTTCAAAATTTCAAGTCTAGCCTGATCATGATGTATGCTTAGCGAGGTGATCATACATAAGTGATGAATTTCGTGATGTAGTGAGTGTCATAATTTCGACGGAAACCCCAACAGAAATTTTAACTTCATACCTGGTCGCGTTTTTGTGTGTGCTTAAAATATATAAATAAACGATAAACGAGGTGTTTGATTGCTTGGGAATAAAAAAAAAATGTTCATATTTATGTAGAGACGTCAACATTCGAAAACTGGCTGAAACTGAAACCAAAACCGAACCTATGTTAGTCGGTTGATCCACGTGACAATTAGACCTTATAAATATACAATTCATCCATTGTTCACTGTTAAATTCTCAACCATATAGTTCTCCAAGCGCCTACAACAAATACGTCACACATTAATCTTCCGCAATCAACTCGGAACTTTCATTCAAGCCATCGGAGTGTAATGAACACCCCAAATCAATGATCGGAGATCGTCGGCAAATCGAACAACCTCACAACGTGATTACTTTGTTAAAATATCAGCCGCGCAGTTCACTTAATTAGCCTGAATTCAATTAAGAGTTGACTTGAGCAACGAAGATGACTGTGACGATTTGTGCGTGCGTGTGTGTGAGGATGTGACGATAAAATAGGGTTGCCAACTTGCCAGCGGGAGGCGTCCGGACGGTGAGCTTGTGGGATATTTGGAGCTTAGATTATTTTAAAGGATCAATCACTATAGCTAAGCACGGTATAATTATTGATCTGAGCCTTTCTATTTAATAATGCCGGATGGGAGACGTGTAACTTATCGTTACTTCAGCAATTGCGTCATTATCCCTGATTATTTCGCTAATACATCACTTTTTCAAGTGCAAGTATTCAGTTTCCCGAAATCGTCTTTTGTTTAAAACACTCATTAATCAACGTCCATTTATGCAAGTATAAAGGTTTACTTCAAGACAATTTTGGTTTTTCTTTGCCACATCATTGCTTGTTTTAAGATATATTGACCCAAAATGTTAATGAGCTGTCAAATATTGCACATGTCCATTAAATTTTGAAAAATACACACTTGTAATATCTTTTGTCAAGATATTCGATCCTCTGCGTGACAAAGGTGTATTAATTAAAATAAATAACCAAAGCGATAAATAACCGTTTTCTTAACTTCAACGTCAAAGGGAATATTTTGATTAAGGAATGTTTCCAATCATGTTGTTCAATTGTATTCTAAGGCAAACAGTAAACCAGTTGCAGTATTTTCTCCGGAATCGAATCCTATAGGCGGACATTGGACAAGTCCGGACACATGGCAGCCCTATTTTGCAGTGTCGATATTTCGAAATTCAACCCGCTCCGACCATATTCGTTAGCGAAAGTTGACTCTCACGAACGATGCTAAATTTCGCTATATTTGTATTAAGATTGGCATGTCATAAAGTTTGTATCGACATAAAGTGCGCATAAAACATGCGCCTGTTGATAAGGCTACGAATTATGGCGATTGCATCTCACTGTTGTAATTCAGTTACTTCACGCTTATTGTAATTTTTGTTTAATTTCAATTTGGAACGGTGGTTTACGATGCTGTCGAGTCAACAGTGAATTTGTAACAACCATTGAAGCATTTTGCTTATCATCTTACAAGATGTATTCGTGTTTCTGACTCGGGTTTATTATTTCGATCAATCCATAAACTTTCGATCTTTGATATACAATTTTCTCAAGCAAATTGATGGGCCATTAATTCATAAGCAATTATGACAACCTAGCTACTCATTACCGCTGCGTATAGATCATAGTAATTATAACTCCAATTTAACAGTTAAAGTTAATATAACTTTCAATTTATATTTGAAAAGGAGAAAACATTTAGCCGGACGTGGCCATTCCCGAGGTAACTTTCCAGCTATTTCCTTGATACGCCGAACGTATTTTTCCCAGTGGCGTACCTACCTAAAGTTTTAACGGATTTCGTTTGCTAGTTTTAATTCTTTTTTCGAATGCCTCGGGATGAATAATGATTTTGTCGCTCCCGTTGTGCCCCAGGTGTTTGGATTCGGCGTACCTATTTTGGATTTGTTCGTAGACTTATGGGTGCGTTTCGTTTTTTTTTATCCAGACTGTAAGTAAATAAAAGCTTATACTCAGTGACCGTTTGGACATTGAACGCCCTTTGTTTATTTATACTTGTGAGGGGAAACGATTTTATGATTCAGTCATTGTAATTGTGCAAGTTCCGTACTCCTACGCTTCGAATTATATTTTTTTATCTTGTTTTACTTAGTACAGTTTATCGGTTTACCTTTAATCAATAAACGGCGTTTTAACTAGTTATAAACATATTTCTTTTTTATTCAATACGTGTAATTTAATCTTTTATTGGCGTTAATATTTAACTTGCCAATACAAGTTGATACGCACCAAGACTTTTAACAAGGAAATACGCCCGCGCCATTTATTCGCAGCGTATCTGATGTAACATTTAAAATGTAGAGTGATGTTTTATTATTATTGAATGAGTATTGACGTTCCCTTCCGCTTTTGGGCGTCGGTGTCGAGAGAGGCACTCTCGCTGCATACATTAACTGCATCTTTGGATCCGCCTACGTTGTGTACCAACATGATATGACCAATATATAATTGTCTGTTTTGTCTGACTACTTTGAGATTGTTACGTACCTACAATATTTTGTTGATTTATCCGTATTTATATTGAAACATCTGCGATATACTATGCCTCAAAGGGCGGTTAATTGCATCTGAGGAACTAAAGTACTTGGTGTCCCTACTGTCAGCTGTGTTATTGTTGCTGTATGCGGCTATTTATTATATCCACACAGTCTCTATGGCAGCTTCCATCTTGAACTACCAGCTTATTGTTGCTTTATTTATCTGCAAATACATAATAAATCTACAGAGAAATTGGTAGCTTTTGTGTATGAGAATATTTAGCTCGATATCATCCTATCTATTATAATAATGGTATTGCATCCAATACTTTATACATATAAGAGGCTTATATACAATAGAAATAAGAAGATTACTGACATGGCTTCCTTTGAGTGTTTTATGTAAGGTTGCTCTATCATTGTAATAACAGTTTTGTACTCACAATAACAAATAAATAATAGCGTCCGATTAATCTGTTCTTAGAAAAGGCTACCTGTGTATTTTAAAACAATTTTGGGTAAGCACGTAGGTATCGTTCTTACTACCTTCTAACTTCTACAACTAAGTAGCTAATTTTCCAACGGGTCATGTTATCGCCAAAGTTTTTGTTTCACTAAAACTCTGTATAAATAGTTTAATTAAACAGCACGTGCATCTAACAACGAACTTCAAACTTTGTACGAAACCAGCAGTGCATAGTCTCTGTTCTCATAATACAATGCGACAATGCACATTACGACCGACAAATCAACCAAATTGAAGCATAACACTGAACCACTGAAGTCACTTTGATTGCATATCGAAATACAATTAGCCATATAAAGCACCGACTGCATGCATCGTCCGGTAACAAAAACATTTCCGGACGCATAAACCAATTTAACAGTGTCGAATACACTTCAATGACAATTTGTTAGCACAATAACAATCTAATTCGGCCAATTCTGTGTTGGAAATGCGCAACCGGCTGACAGTTGAATGGTCTCAGATGGAAATAGCCAGCAGTTTATGTGTCGGGACTCTGGGGCCGGGAAATGAGTATTGTAATGAGTTTTGATGAAGGCCGACGACAGATTGTTTAATCTATTGGAATTGGATGCTGTTTTGTAGGACAGGTTAAGGCACACAACTCTTGGTGCGATTATTGAAAAATATTTTCGATTATAGAATTAAATACACAACTTATGTGTTTTGGTTTTCTGAGTGATATATAACAGGTTTACTTTATATGCTTTGATAGAATATTAAGTGAAGGTAATACAAGATTGACTCAACTCAGAATATAAAGCTCCGAAGTTAATTTGGGCTGTTAATAAAAAACATGCACAACAAATTGACTCCGTTAGTCGAAATACATTGAGAATTTTATTAAATTGCATCTGGCGGGCGGCAGCCGCGGCAGGCGCTAGCTCCGGAAGCGGACGGGGTCCGGACGCAGTGACGCCGGTGTTGCGCTCGCAGAGGTATGAACGCGGCCTAAGCCCGCCCGTCTACACATTAGTTGCATTTCAAAATCGTAACGCTTATGTGGAGTTAAATGAATTAAATTTAGTTTCATAGGCATGCCATTTTCAGTGACAGTTATATATAAAAAAATACGTTATTATTTAAAGTGCATTGTAAATATAGCCTTTACAATACATGTTAATGAGTGAAGATGGTGAAGTGATAACAAAAACTACTTCAAAGAATTCTGATTTTAATAAAAGCACTTTTCTTTATTGAACCAACATTACACAGTCACGTTTGCTCCGAACAGCCTTATGTCATAAAACTAATTTGCTCTTATGACGGTGTATTCACGACAAAAAGCCTGGTCGTGTTAAATTAACTAATAAACCCGGTGATGTCTGTTGGCTTCGTGACAAAGGCTAATATACCTTAGTCCTGTGAAGGCTGTATGCTTTATCCTTAATTGGATGGCAATGTCTACTTTAAAAGAAAAAAAAAGGTTTTATTCGCTCGACGGGTTCTGTATTTATTTGAGAAAAGGTCTTGTTAATTAGTGTCAAAAATGTATAAAATGATAATATGCCAGTTTATTGGTAACAAATAAAAAAGTAATTTAATAAAATTTATTCGACTTCAAAATACACTAAAAAGTATGAAATAACTAAAGCGAGAGAGCACGACGCATTCCATTGAAAATATTTTGCTGACTTCAAATCAGTTTCAGATTATAGTTATTTCATACTTTTTAGTGTATTCTGAAGTCGATTAAATTTTTTTAAATTACTTTTTATTTTGAAGTCGATTAAAAATAACATATATAATTTTGTCCGTATACCTACGACCTTAGTAAAATAAAATTAATTATATTTCACGAAGAAAAAAGGTCCTTTTCAGTAAAAAGTTCAGCTAAAAGTATTTTCATGTTTTTACTAACATTTGAGTAATCCTGAAAGAAAGTCCATAGTCCCGTCATTCACAGTTCACATTCACCATCACAAAGACCTTCGCCACAAGTCCATGTTAATAGTTCGATCGCGATGATGATCGCTAATCGATTGCCCTCTGTATAACATAAACTAAGTAATATTTAAAGAAAAGCGTACTAAACGATGTGTTTGTTCGAAGAAAAAAAAACAAGAACACGAGCGTGTCATTTATTTATCTGTTGAAGTTGAAATCAAAGGTTGTTGTTGTGATTTAGTTGGTTGTAAAATGATTTTGTCACAGATTTTATTAAAATTTGACAAAACTTGCCTTGCAACTTGTTCTGAAGCGTCCACATACCGTGTTTTACTAAGGTTAATACACCTAGCCATTGTGAGCCTTATAAACAAAGTAATCTTGATCCGCTACATTGCATTGTCACAGTGACGGCATTATTTGATGTTCCTGCGCAATTGTTGTCAATTGCTTTCGAACCAAATGAAGACGATTACAGTGCAAAGTTTTAATTAAGTAGCAGACGTCGCGTCTGTCTTAATGACATTTGTGATATGTCACTTATGTTCTGACAGAATGATACAGTTCTAAATTTTGTGGTTGCAATTAGTTGTGCGCAAGTAATATATAAGTCAATGGTTGTGAGTTTTAGGAATGAAGAAGACTATAATTAAAGTGTAAGTCAAACTACCTTTCTCTACCTTTGATTATCACAAGACTCAGTGATGATTGGAGTCTTACATACAGCGTCAATCAAAACTATAATGAGAAATTTGAAACAATTCAATTTAGATCTTGGTTCCATGATATAAGATTTATCTTCGAAAAACATTTTCATGGAAAATGTTGCCAAAACGATACCAGATGGCTCGCACTCAAAACGTTATCAGATCTCATGTAGAGCCAAGCTTATAACTCTACACGCCCTAACTCTACAAGCCCTAACTTCACAAACTCTATACCTTAGTCAAAATATGTGGCTTGGCCGTTTCGCTGTTACAAGAGCTAGCATAGCTATCACAAACTACTCGTATCTGCCGTTTTCATTAAATAGATTAGCATACGTCACAATCCTTTACGGAGTCTAATTTCAACAGTAGACTGTCGTAGCGTTGTTGATAAATTATTCGGTATTTCACAGACCGTGTATTACTTACGCATACTTCGTTTCTTACAAAGTCGTCTTGGTGCTGTTTGTTTTTGAGATAGTCTTTTTGAAACAAAGAGTTATTTTAGAACTTAAAAAATATAATATAATGACTTAAATACTAATATTCAAAATTCCTTATGAATGATAATAACGACAAGTAGCATGTATCAATCGAGTTTTAGTACTTTATCTAGTTCTGCTCCTCCACAGTTTTCCCACCTTTTTGTACAACAAGGCTAGTTGAAAGATCGGTTCAAAGTTGCTTGCATCCAATAGCTCCAAACTTCAAGCAGCCAATTAATACATATACCACTCTAATTCATACCATGTAAAGAATCCAATAACTTGGAAACATTGCCACTCGTATGTTAAAGGCCTAGAGGAGGGTGACATTTGCATTACAAAGACGTCGCCTGAAAATTAACTGCACACATCGAGCCTTTGACGAGCTCAGTGTTGCTGCTAACAAAAATGTTAATATTGCACGTTTATTTCTTAATAAAAACAACTTCAGTTTAACGTGTTAATTTATTTCATGTAATTGCTAATGTAATTTTAGTATTATGACGTTTAGATATTTTCATATTCTCACGAAAATTATGTTTTGTTTAACTGATATTTTTAATGTATTGTACATTTAACCTACATATATAAATAAACATTGTCCCCCTTATTAATAAATAAGGTGTAAGTCAAGTATAGTAATACCTAGGTTTTAAATATATCCGTCACTTTCTAATGTCAATAAACAAAAATGGCTGGGGCTATCTTAATACCGGGTGTCACAAGACTGACTTACATCTTATTTATTTATAAGCAATACCAATCTATACAAAACTAAAAGAAACACAAATATTTATGGATAATTACTTTATCCAAAATATTTTCTCAGAACAAATTAATTATGTCACTGCTATAACGGCATAACTATATTTATCTCGAATCTGAACCAAAGTGTTGTTACTGTTTAAGGCTTCAAGTAATTTATTTACTGTGGTCGTGCCTTATGGACGTATAAGGGTGTCACTTAGTTATCTCGGAGACGACGGATTACATTAAAAGAGATGAAAGGTGTTTTACAGGCATGAATTTTAAATTGCATCGCCTTAATGTGATGTGCCTTGAAAGCGATTTGGTTTTTTTTTCCATTGCTTTGGCCAAGTTAACCATGTTACGGTTCATTTAGGTAGATTACCTGTTTGCGAAAATATTAAAACTTATATTAAAGATGTAAGAAAAATAATGGGATGAGATGTCTTTCGAAAGTAACGTTTGATTAGTCATTGGCAGTGCAGTCAAGTCCATCTCTGTCCCCTCATTTTTAACCGCGTCCCGGGATGAAAAGTACTCGGAATAAATTCGAATTTACAGCAGATCTTTGCAATTCATCAATTAATCCTTTAATGAATTGAATTGTCCCAAAATCTATTGGGAATTACATAGTATACTTACTTTCTGCCCCCCCCCCCCTTTTAAGCGATATAATTTTCAGATTGTATCAATAGTTACGGACGGAGATTTCATACAAACTATTCCTCTTTATAATATAACAAGTTGCTCCCGCGGTTTTACCCGCGTTCCCGGGATAAAAAGCCTATAACACTCGGGGATAATGTAGCTTCCTATTAGTGTAAGAATTTTCAGAATTGAGTCAGTAATTCCGGAGATGACCTCCTACATACAAACTTTAACTCCATAATATTAGTATAGATTTTTATTATTAGCGCAGATACGTCTTTTTTGTCGTGTTTTGTAGATACCGTGTAAGTACTAAGTACGTAAGAAATTAGTTAGTAACCAAACACATCCTGGATTAAACCAGAAGCTTTTAATACGCTTGTATCTGGATTTGGCTTAAAGCCAAGGTCAATAAACCCTTTTGTTTACGCATACCTTAAAGATACAACCTTCCATATGCACATATAAACGCCAAATGAATCTCTAATGAACCCCCACGTGTTTAAAGTATGATTTCGATTGGCATTTGAAATCGTTATAATGTAAATACGGAGGGCATCCTAAATAAATAAATGCAGAGTATCGCGCGGTAGCAGGGTCTCCGATTGTGAATCTGCTATTATAAAATGATCCCTCTTTTAAAAAATAAATATGGTAGACTAAATATTTCCCGCAGGTTTCTATGGCTCTGGATGTATAAATCTTATATTAAAAAAAATGTGTTTATTCGTTCGTCTGCTATTCGTTTGCGCATCGTTCATCCGAGTTGAGTTGAAATTTTCCGACTTTGTAAAACAAAAAAAAACAAGTACTTATAATACAACGTGTTACAAAACTACCCGTAAAGCCGAAAGGAGGTTAAATGGGGCCTTATAACGAGTCCATTCACAATATTTAAGAACCGTAGTAACGCGGTATAACATACCACAAAAAAATAAAAAAATAATATTATTGCGTTTGCGATGTGCAAACCCTATTTCAGTAAAATTAGAGAGTAAACTACGCAAAATGTACATACATTTCTACCTAATTCGCGGAACGACAAAATACATTGTTATTGATGATGTACAAGAAATATATTGGTCGTCACTGCGCTGGGGAGACAGACTTCAATATTTATTTTAATAAATTTATAGTTGAAGCGCTCGTGGTGTAGCATGATTAGCCGTTCTTAATCGATCGGCAAAGTTAAGCTACGTCTGTCGTGGTCGGTACCTGGATGGGTGACCGTCTAGTGGTATTTCAAATCGAGCGTTTCCGTGCTTCGGAAGGCACGTAAAGCCGTTGGTCCCGGTTATCACTTAATTGTGATAGTCGTTAAGCTAGTTGGATGCCTCCTAGGCGGCTTGAAAAATTCCAACAGTAGGTTGGCCACTAGCCTACCTCCACCGATCCGCAGTGGGCACGCGTGGTGGAGTATCTGCCCATTCCCTTTCACCCTGATTTGTGAAAGGAGGCCTGTGCTCAGCAGTGGGACATTATAGGCTGATGATGATGATGATGATGATAGTAGAGTAGTTTATTCTCTCTCTTTATAGCAAAGAGAGATAATATAATGTATGTGATAGCAGAGTTCCTATAATAGTGGTTTCTCACACAAAGGTTTATTTTCAACAAAGCCGCGTACCTCGCTCGATGAGAGAAAAATATTTAGGTAAGCAAATTTTGGGGCTCTAATGTTTGTGGAAGAGATTTTACGGGGTAACTACACAAATATGAACTCTAATTACGGGCAAATATCAATTTAACTTTGGTAATTTTGAAGTAATTATGTTTGTTGGTGACAGAGTTTATTATTAGTTGGTTTTCAGCGTAAGAGTTTGTAAGAAGAATTAGGCAGGTATGTATTAAATTGTATTATTTTGACTTCACAACCCTTGTCAAGTTCTTAACAGCTTATATCCTGTGAGGACGTAATAATCGTCATCATCTTATCAGCCTAAGGATGTCCACCGCTGAACATATGCCTTCCCACCTTCCAATTCGAACGGTTTCGGGCCGCTTGCATCCAGCGGCGCTCAGCGACTCTGACCAAGTCCTCGGTCCACCTGGTGGGAGGTTGAACCTTTCTTCCCCACACTTTGACTTAATAATATGTGTATCTAAATATAACTTTTTATTAACAACAAATATGTACAAAATACAATCTATGTATAGAAAATTTCCTCAAGCCTGCCGCTGCTTACAGCTCTAAATTACATTATATATCTCAATTCAAATACGTCTCTTGAGAATTAGCGCAAAGCAAACCACATGTTTCTTAATATCTTCATATATAATACAGAGATTTTCAAGAGTTTATCGTTAGTTAAAGTACAAGATATATTTCACCCACATAAAATGCACACTAACTTGTTAAAGCAATATCTTAACAAAGCATAACCGAGCTAACACATTGTGCACTCAGCTCATATTGTTTAGAAAGTAAATAAAGTATATGCAGCATTCGATATTTATAGGCCATGTTTAGGCATTCGGGGCGTACGTCTACGAAACATATTTATGTAGAATCTGAACATTTAGAAATAAACCTTATCGCGTTTTCATAAGAGCTAGATAGTCTGCAAAGTTAAGCTGGTATAATTTCCACTGCCGAAGCATAAAGACTCCCATTCATGACCTGTGAAAGGCTGTACCATAGACAAGAGGGGCACAGACTGAGAAAATGATTTATATCCGCCTAGATTGCCTATCGAATAATGTCGAAGTTTTTAAAAGATAGATCGTGTTTAATGATAAAAGATTGTGTTGATTTATGCTGAACATGAATTTTATAGTTTTAAGGTATGCATAAGAATTGAATGTCCAACAGTCTTGAACATTTTGGGTAGATTTGGCGCCTATTTTAACAAAAATCTAGAAAAGTCTTCAGTGGAGTTTTCTGTAATATCAAATAGAGAAAATAGGCCTTACTCATAAAACGGTCACAAAAATAAAGTCATCTTACTGTCAGTGTCATATAATGTGACAATATTTACGTGATCATTTAATCAGTATAATAGTATAAATAGCGTTTAAGAGTTAGGCCTCATGGACCTCATGATGAGCAATTAACGAAGCCAATAAAGTTATAGGCTTCGCTAGACGCTTGCAATACCAGGATTACCACTAACGCGTTGCCAACCCTGCAATAAATCTCTTATACACACTTTTTTAAGAATCCCATTGATTGCTAAGCTTTTCTTGGTTATCCTCACGTTTGTGATTTTCCTGGTGCTTTCTTTCTAGTCAGGGATGATCTAGAGCATTTACTAATTTACTCCCAAGATCCACATGTGCAATTTAAAGAAATCATTCCCTCTTCTCACTTAGTATTACGGCACATAATTCTCCGCGAAAAAAACCCCATTCGTAGTAGCACCAAAATTCGAAGACACTCCTCTCAACATCGCACAGAGTATCGGGATCCTTGGTGTCGATATTGCGAGTGATGTCCAGTTCCGAGGTCATTTGGAGAGCAAAGCCAAACTGGCTTCAAAAAAGTTGGGTGTGCTGAATAAGGCTAAGTGGTACTTCACGACACTCCAGCGGCTACAGCTTTATAAAGCGCAAGTAAGACCGCATATGGAGTACTGTTCGCACCTCTGGGCAGGCGCACCCGCTTATCAGCTTGATCCACTTGCCTCGGTGCAAAGGCGGGCCATTCGTATCGTTGACGATCCCATACTCACAGGCGGTTTAGAACCTCTCAGCCTTCGGAGAGATATAGGCTCGCTCTGTGTGTTCTACCGTCTGTATAATGGGGAGTGTTCGCAAGAACTTTTTGACCTGGTGCCATCATCACATTTCTACCATCGCAACGCTCGCCGGCGATGTGGAGTTCATCCTCACATCCTCGAGCCGCCTCGATCGTCCACACAACGTTTTAGTCGGACGTTCTTACTGCGGACCATTAGGATGTGGAATGAGCTCCCCGTTACGGTTTTCCCTCAGCGCTACGATATGGGGTTCTTCAAAAAAGGCGTAAAAAGAGCTCTACAAGGTCGGCAACACATTGGCGATCCCCCTGGTATTGCAAATGTCCATAGGCGGCGGTGACCACTTACCATCAGGTGGCCCGTCTGCCTGCTTGTCAACCTATTGACATAAAAAAAAAATAAAAAAAAAAAAAAAAAAAAAAAAAAACATACATGTTGAAGTCATTCAAATTACGTAAAAGACCACTTGACTCCCAAATGATTAAATGATGTCATCCATATATCCACTAGCCATGACAAAACCGCTGTGCGTAAACCAATATATCTTTACACAATATATCTATATGGAATATCCACTGACAGATTTGTTAAAGTAATCACACGGGAATGCCGATCGCAGATACATGTGGTGTCGCACACACGGACCAAATATTTGGTGAATTTATTTGTCCAGCTGTTGTAATTTCCCAAACGTGTGAATTTGGTACTAATATACGACTTTAATGAAGTTGTTTTGGAATGCTCCTTCAAATATTAGGTCTCTACTCTTGTTAAATCATCTCGAGTCACCGGAGATAAACAGTTTCTGAAATAGTTATTTATTTAAAGCAAGTCTCACTCTTATCTTCAGATCTAATGAACGGAACCACTTACTCTGACTGTCTGAAGAAACTCCTTGGCAATTATAAATAGTAACTCTACCCATGTTCCATGATTCGGCTTAAATACTTCCAACTATATGTAGCTCAGTCGAAAAGCACATTGGATCCGCTATGCAACTCACTACATATTATCAAGTAGGATTTCTTATCCTCCAAGAAATTATCAACGATCTATCAATATGCTCTAATATTTAGTATTTCTAGGCTAGCTGACCTTCCGATCCATGAGTAGCCCATCGTAGGGGGCGGTCGGTCAAACTAAACCGATGTGATTAATGACCCCGACCCTACAGTATCGGCAGATATCGTCTATCGCTACGTGCCCGGCTCTACGGCGATCAGTCTTGATTGCCCCATATTGTTTAAGCTATTTGCTACCGTGAGTATATTGCATGTAGTTTAGGACTTCCTGCGTTTGCGAAATTGGAATATCCTAGACAGAGTAGGTAAAGTTCTTGTAAAAGTGGTATAAGCAGTCTGCCAAATATATTCCTTAGGTTGCGACAGCTAGGAAACAAATCAAATACAACAATGATCATTTGAAAACGGAAGAAAACAGAAACTCGTATTATGTAGACGGGATTACTAATGCAGAAATAAAGGCCAATGTCAAAGCAGAAGTGATTGACAAAACACGAGACAGCAAAAGGATGATTTAGGATAAGCTAAATGATCCCAGTTGAAGTGCAAGTAACCTATTGACCACAGAGCTGGTGAGGGTCAGGAACTTGCTAAAGCCATCGATTATAATTACAAGCGGTTGTCCGCAGAGGCAGCGATGCAAATCGCACGCAACCGATCACCGTGCGCTCGTTAAATGTGATAAGTGGATTCAGTAACAGTTTACATGGAAACGCAAATAAACATATGGAATTTCCATGCGTTAATTGTATTTTAACACTGGTGAAATGGCTGTTGAAAGAAGGATGGATGGATGAATATTTGTAATTATGTATAATGCGGTACCCTCTAGGGATCTTATATAGGAGGGATCTGATCTAAAATATAGAATGTTTGAATTGCACACTTTTGCATGATTGTAGGATATTGATAGATTAGTTAAGAGTATATAAATAGCAGATTGATGTAAGAGTATAACAGATACCAATGCACTAATAAAACGAATGGATCCTTTTGACTTACACGAAGGCCATCAAGTCTGTTCATCACAATTTGAAAAGTTTCAAAACGCAATAGCATACTTATACCGAGGAATCGAGACTTCAAAGGACTCGGAGTACAGGCTTGCCTAAATAAAAAGGCTCTTTAATGTAACCACAAAGAACTACAAGCCTCAGGACTGACGCGTGGCGGGGCGTGGTAGGACTTCGCCCCCCATTAGGGGTGGCCACACCTAAATCCGTACTTATTTTAATCACTCGTACCCTGCTGGCTTTTATCATGCGTGCTGTTGATGGCCTATTCCACAAAACAAATGATTAACAACCTTAATACCATGAGCTAGAGTTGATTATTGAAAGTACTCCAGAACCCTCGTTGCTGGTTGGAACAGGAAAACAGGAACATTATGGATAGAAAGTAAAGCTACGTCAAGATGAGAATTGTTCCAGTTACAGAGATTTTTTGCAATGTTTTAAAGGGGATTGGTTGTTATTGTTTGACGAAGACAAGGGCTTGAATTGAGGGAAATTAGGTTTATTCAAGAAAATAATAAGATACATGTTTTTGGTTTCCTCACCCAAGTCCCAGATTTTTATAAAATTCTGGCCGATATAAATAGTTTTGGCCTCAGTTTTTACACTATTGTAATATTACAATACTTTCATATGAAAGTAGTTCAATAGTTACATAATATAGAATCTAAAGTCGGTAATCTACTGTTGAATATAATGAATGTAAACAAATTACGGGAGACTAGTTTATAAGCCTGCGGTTAGCTGGGATTATCACACGGATTTCTGCCGAAATGCACCCCTTTCTCCCTTAACGGATGGACGTTGACCCCGAGCAGGGTAAGGTAATGGTTAGTACAATCAAAGCCTACCATATAATTCATTTTATTTATTCAGTGAATTTAAAATTGTAATATGATGATTTTGCTGTTTGGATGAAAAGCTTTACTGTAAAGACATATTTCATGAAGGTACACAGCATTTGCTTCTTCATTCATAATATAAACAGCAAAGGATTGGAATACACTTCATCACCATCTTCATCAGATCTTATAAGGTTATAGACATCTTTAAAGCTTGAATAAAGGCATCTTCTGAGCAAGCAACATCCTCGGTCAAAATTGCTCCTCCCAGACTGATTCTTAAGCCAAATGCGTTTATTTAACAGACAACAAATAACTTTCAAAGTGGACTTACACAAAAAAGTAAGAATGAACAATGTGTAAGCTCTTACACTGTTTTGAAGGCACCAAAAGAGTAGCACTGGGCTACTAGCACGTTCCATAGAGAATGAAATACCTATAATGCTTGCAGTGTGTTGCAGAATGATTTTCAATGTCAATCAGTCAACCACTTTTCACAGAAGCCGCTGATCTCCCAATCAATAGCAATTCATAGTTTAGTTTATCATCTATCCTCAAAGAGGCCCCAAGCTCGTAGAAACTAAATTAACCCAACAAATGTACGCGACGGGTGGTGACCGCCATTTTTTACGATTCTACAGCGATACGAAGCGCGCCACAAAAGTTCGCCCCCACTGTTTTTAGGTCAGTTTCGCTTATTTTAATTTCGTCGACACACAGTCTTGAGCTTTAAGGTTTTCGTTTCAGCTAATAGCTGAAATAAATACAGTGATTAAAATCGGCTAGGTCTTATAGGCCCATTTTGACAGTAGATACCTACGTAATGTACGTACAGCACTGTGTCAAAAAGAGACCAACATAGTGCAACAAAAAAAAATGGTCTTGTCAAAACGGACTACTTAGATCTCGACAACTCTACTTATACTGTGAAGTTAGGTTTCATTAGAGTTTTGTAACCGGATACTATGTACTGTGCAGGCTCAAAGGAGCTTCCTTCCGCGGACACTCAGACTGTGGAATGAGCTCCCCGCCGTGGTTTTCCCAATGGAGTACAGCAAAAGGGTTCTTCAAAAGGGGTGTGAAGAGATTTCTGCAGGGTCGGCAACGTGCGCGTGATACCCCTGGTGTTGCAAGCGTCCATAGGCTACGGTAACCGCTTACCAACAGGCGGGCCGTATGCTTGTTTGCCACCTAAGTGGTATAAAAAAAAAAAAACTATTATTATTGTATTGTATTACGATTGTAATATAATCTACTACGTTAAAAAGTGTTATGTTATTTAATATAATGTTAAAATTTTAACCTAAATGCCTAAAATTTATAAATTTTAGGCATTTAGGTGCGCGTGATACCCCTGGTGTTGCAAGCGTCCATAGGCTACGGTAACCGCTTACCAACAGGCGGGCCGTATGCTTGTTTGCCACCTAAGTGGTATAAAAAAAAAAAAAAACTATTATTATTGTATTGTATTACGATTGTAATATAATCTACTACGTTAAAATGTTATTTAATATAATGTTAAAATTTTAACCTAAATGCCTAAAATTTATAAATTTTCTGTCACCTGTTATTTTTTTCATACATACTGTCATCATTTAACAGTTCAGGCCGATTTGAATCGCAGTTTTGGTGGTCCCTGTTTGGTGGAACAAAGGGGTTTGCTACTCCGTTGAAAGAATTGGTCTTAATTTAGTTACCGATGTAATTATCAAGTCCTGCAGCAAAATGTTATGTTTGAATTATCAGTTCCAAAAGCAGTATTATGTTGTGTTTAAAATAAATCACCTTCTAAATTATCCATGGTACCCTGATGCGGCGTTGCCCCGCTGAACGGTCAAGTTTAGTCTCTGGGCGACAATATCCTTGACTCTGAAGTCCCCAGAGACCAAAACCATACGCTTACCAATGTCTTCTAGGATGGATTTAGTGTCAGATGACCAAGGGACAATGTTCTCTACCGCAAGCGCCGCAAATTCATAGTAGTCAGTATGATAAGAGTACTAGCGGTGCTTGAAGTAATGCTCATTTTTAGTAGCCCCCCTCCTGCTCTGCTCTCTCTTAGATATATTTATAATTTTTTTTTATGTTTGTATATTATGTTTTATGATATACAAATGGCGTACTTATCATAATAAAGTTATAACAGTTGTAAAGCCAACAAAAACGAAATAAAGCCCTGTATCGGCCCGCGTTCTGAGGGAATGAATTCTTCAGGGCCCTGTTTATGCGTCTCGCGGATTTACTATTTAATATTCTTGTACTGTTATACGGGTTTTACTGAAATCAATTTTCTACCAAGCAAGGGGTCGTTGAACTGTCTGCGATGGTATTCCTTTGAAAACCGATCCATAAAGTAGCTATGGGTTCACTGTACATTAATTAACAAGAAATCTAAGTTCTGCCATATTGAATATAATATCTCTTCTATTTACTGAGATATGACGAAGCGAAGTAAATTAGAAAATGTTATTGAATCTGGCTTCATGTTTGACTGACAATTGCCTAATAATAAGAGTAACTTCATTTTGTTCTAATTAATACCCTCATTGCTGTATTCGCATTAGATACTACTACTACGAGACACCATTTTTAATAAACCCAATAAAAGTCACACGTCAAAAATCACGCAAATCAATATCTGACAGTATAAGCAAGCGTCGCGATGGACTCCAAGGTTCGTTGACAGTATTATAAATTATAATTCAGGTCAGTTCATTGGAAAAAATCATCAAATTGTTATATATACGTACATCGATGATGTAGCATGTTTATAGTGTCGTAAATCTGCTTACAAACGAGATTTATTGTTATACGAGGTCGGGGCCACAAATTGTTCGGCACATTTCGAATTTTGTCCAAACCGGCCGATTTTTCTGATTACCTTTGCGGTTCCTCTTTGAGACTGTGCCCCTAAAATGTGTTTCAATTTCATATGTAGGATTTTTACCACTTATTACTTAGCCAATATATGTAATTATAAAGCATGCCATAAAACTTTAATTACTTTCTGGTACCCTTTTCAAATGGTTGAACTATCGGATAGATTAAGGGCTACAACACATTACACTACCCCGTACGGGACTAGCGATGGTCTTCGGGTCGAAAAATCATGATACTGCGGCGAGACGCGCATCGTCCGTGTCATGCCATGTCATGGAAGGGACGCTTCTCCGCAAAGGGACACTACAAAACGGACTGAGGCTCTGCAACCCAATTCTCGCGCTTTCGACATCGCATTAGACATTAGGCAAAAACTTTACGGATATCTATAAAATTCAATACTTTCTGACAAATGTTTGCCATGTTTTTCGCAAAGTGTCTATTTTGGTAAGATTCAAATTATTAAAGTTACTGTTAAGGAATCACTCACATAAATTACAGACGCATTCAATCCTCATTACAGAACGTAGGTAGAGAAAATCCCGGTGTTTTGTGAAATTACGACATTGAGCATGAGTCATTCCCGTACAAATTAAGGCTAAGGTAAACTAACTGTTAGATCTATTTATTCGCCTTTGTATCTTTACAATGTCTTACATCAGTTTTTGTTATGTAATTTGTGGAGGTAATTATGATATTTTGGAAATTTATCGTTATTTACTTTTCGAACAATATGATACTTTAATGTTATCAATGTTATTTTTATATCTACTTATCTTATCATGTAATGAAAGATATGAAGAGTACCTACCCAATAATAGAAATTGTTCATCCCTACAGTGTAACCCTGCATAACCCAAGTGGGTGTACCAGAAAGGACCAAGTTATTATGGTGCATAAATCCATAATGATTGGCGGTCTTGCCAGTGCATAAGTGCCTATAACGTGCCTATTACAAGTGATCGGTGTAAATGAGGTGCGTCAAGAATTAGACCTTGTTCTAGGGCCAATGCGTTGGCTGTAATGAAAATACATGCTTTTTATATGACGTCATATAATTTATTTTGAATGATCCAGGTTGGTAAACTAGGTAAAGGTAGCTTATAAGTATACCTAGCTAGGTACAAGGTACCTTTAAGTTGAGGATCTGTCGCCGATGTGTGCTGGCCGCTGCATATGAGAGCCTGTTCCCTAGGCTTATCTACCTTTAGCCATATTATCATTAATCATGGTGTTGAGATTTGATATATTATAAGATATTGTGATATGAGAACTCACAAGACACTCAACAACTCTGATTTCCATGAAATTGATTTTGGAGTGAATACAATACAAATATTTTAATGTTATGTTTTCATTATTTCGTAATAGTACGATGGCAATGTTCTTACTAATTTCACTTTTCTACGTCCAGGCAGCGTGGCCGAGTGGTCTAAGGCGCTGGTTTTAGGCACCAGTCCGAAAGGGCGTGGGTTCGAATCCCACCGCTGTCAAATTTCTTTTGCTTCATTTTATATCTTTCTATCTTATATTTGTACGTAGTATTTATCTACTCTGAGCTTATATTGTAGAATGTATAATTCATTATCTAATATTTGTTTCTATTTTGTTTCAGGTAAACACGTAATACATCTTCGGAGCTGTCATTTTGGAAATTGTACTATCGTGAAGTATTATATTAATACCTACTATTAATGTTTTTATATGATAAACTGTATTTCATTTTGCTTTATTAAATAGAGAAGAACTAGAGTTTAATTGTATACTGCTCTATACAATTAAACTCTAGTTCTTCTCTATGTTTCCCAAACATTGTTCTGCCATGGCCCGGTAATTATCACACTGCCCCTTCTTAAAGCACTTAACTACCCAAGCATTAGGTAAAACAAACAGTATTTATTAATGAGTAGTATTTTTTATTAATACTACATATTTTGGTATCGCCTATTTAGTCACTAAATTTTAGTGCGATGTATGGAGCTGCTGCTTATTTTTAAAACAAGGCTGGAAATGTTGCGACCCGGTATATTATTTTGATGGCCCGGTACCGATTCGCGACCCGGCTAATGGGAAACGCTGGTATAGAGAAAATAATAACTCGCTTATCATAATGTTAACTATACATAACATAACATATTTTTGTTAGTTTTATTATGTGAACCGCTGAAAATAAATGTTTTTTTTTTTTTTTTGACATTATTATTACCGCAGAGACAACCCTAGACCAAACTACAAAAACAAAAGAAAAAAGATTTCGATCGGAATCCGAAGGGAATTTCCCAAATACCGCAGGATTTTCTCCACCAACTTTCTTTTACATTTGAAACAAGCAATAGTAATATTTATTGCGCTTTGATTAAGGTTCATTTTGAATGAAAATCTTTACTATCTTCCATATTGAAACTAAACAATGAAAAAGAGCTTTATGACTATAACTTTAAAGGTGATATAGAGTGCATAGGTGAGTTTGCAGATAAAAAAAGAAGGTCAGAAATCTGTCATTGCATTTGTCAGTGGCATACCGCGGATAGGGTGGACCGATGGGTTTTCGATTTATGTTAGTTTTTTTTGCCTTGCCTATACTATCGCCTCAAGTTTTTATGCAACGCTTTTGTTATGGGTTAGAATCAGCTTATTTCTTGGGTATTTGTAGGTAGATATTCGTACTTAAATAAATTTATCGAAAATTCGAATTTTGTATCGTTCAATAATTTTAAAATAAGAACAACTTTTTAACCGACTTCAAAAAAAGGAGGAGGTTCTCAATTCGGTTGTGTTTTTTTTTTTTTTTTTTTTTTTTATGTTTGTTACCTCATAACTCCGTCATTTATGAACCGATTTGGAAAATTCTTTTTTTGTCTGGAAGGGTACACTTCCCGTTTGGTCCCATTGTCATCAGATCAGGATTTGATTACTTCTTCGTGTACTTTGAAGTCGGTTTAAGTTTTTTGTAAAACAGTCCAATTATTGTATTGTAAATTGTTGCTAGAACCATGTTGATACTGTGGTGAATACCGACTGAATATTTCTGTCATATCAGACCCTTAGTTTGGTTGGACAAGCTTCGAAATCGCGAGAAGATAAATTTTCCTCGATCAAAATGTATTTAAAATGTTTCTAGTATCTATCAGAGACAACATGGTGCAGGAATCCTCTTTGGTCACGTCATTTTATTTATTTTCCATTAGCTATCACATAATGGCTTCGAGGGGAACTTATGAATTCCTTATTTCACATCTCCTAAAACGCACTCAATGCGTTTTTGAAGCAGTGTATGAATTACAATTAGATGTGTACTTACCTTTTGTTTCACACTGGTTAAGTACCTAATGCATTATTGTGTATTACCTCTATAGTATTTAAGGCCTTTACCATAGAGTCTAATTTCATTTAATAAAGTTTTAATGCTAGTGTTGATATTTGAAACGACGCTGTCGTTGCCTTCTGAGTGGATATGTAAATCAGGAAACTATTAGCAGGGTTAAGTCGAGAGGTGTGTGCATAGCTTCATGTGTATTCATGATTCAAACGTGTAGACATTTCTTTATAGTCATTTAATTTTTGTATCCTTTATTCTATTTTATCTAAAGTTCAAACCGCTATCACGTTTTAGGACGATTCATTATTTTCTGGATTATCTAATTGAATGATGATCAATATTTCATTCAATTAGTAATTTTAAAATTGAGAATTAATTCAACAATTTAAATAAGTTTATTAGGCTTATTCTTATATAATACAATTACTAAAATAGATAAATGCTTTCGCATGGCCGTTACCCATGTCTCATTTCAAGATCTATAATATAATCAGTAGTGATAATAACATCGTCTAAATATTTGAAAATAAAAGGTTGCTTTTTGCCGGGCAGTTATCAACCAAAACTAGTAAACAAATAATTATTAATTACAACTGCCAATATTATATTTAACTGCCAATGTAACAGCAATATCGATTACCTGTCAATAAAAACAATCGTCTACTCTTAAGCCTCACGGTAAAAAATTACCATTGATCCAGTAGTTAGTATGCAAAGCCCGGCACGTTGTATCAGTCAGCTGCAGCCGAATACAGAGTCCATAGTCGGGGAAATACTCATTATACTAGAGACATACGACCGTACTATTCATAGAACTTGTTGTATCTTATGTTGTACTAGTGGTGCCGTATGAGTTCATTTATGACGTGAGGGTCTATGTTCTTGTCTGGCTATGCTTGTATCCTTTTGGCAAATAGACGAAGCGAAAGAAATAATAAAAGTTTGAAGCTAAATGTTTCGTAATAGACGAAAGAGGAAAAATTATCATTGGGAAAATCTAAAGAAGATAATTATGTCATCCATGTAAATTGTAAAGATTGAAAGTTGTCAGATTTTTTTAAAAGACTGTCAATTTAAAAGTAAGTATTTCAATCTATATCGTTATTTAGTTGCAATAAGATTTATATTTAAAACTGTTTATAAATATAAATAGAAGAAGAATAAACACACCAAACAAAGCAATCTAATAATTCTGTACATTTTCTTGACATTTGCAATAATTTATAGTCGTACGTAAACAAATGCAAAGAGAAACAAAAGTGATTTCCTCAGGTGATTTCATGTTCTTTTCATTTTCCGTGTCTGTGGTTACACGTGGCTTGTGGCGGGTTAGCGATTTATTTATGCTTTGACAGCGGCAACAGAACTTGTCATTTTTTACATTGGAATATGATTGGAATATTTAATTTATATCGTTTCAAACACAACAAAATTGAATGAAAAATGAAACAATTTTAAAACATTAGACTTTGAAGTGACATTCTATCCAAAACAAGTAAAAGTTTAGAATTGAATAATATAATTAAATCGCCGTTCCCCACATCCATATATCCCCACTAAGCTAAGGAAATACCACTCATTACGAGGACTATACATAGCAGTGTTGTTCGTTCGCCGGTCACGTTCGTAGCCCATTAATATTTGTAACTAACTGAGAGCAGATGTATCTGAACTCGGATGGAGGCTGAGTGATGAAACTCGAAAAAGTATTTCCATTGAAACTTATTGACATCAATTGATTCGCCTTGTCAATCATCGGTATTGGGAAAGAGTTGGGAATGAGCACATAGGACTGATATTTTCAAGTCAGTTTTATTAATGACCTTGGATGTATTTCAGGGCTTGATTCATTGATTGCACTATCTCTCGGCTGCTATAGCTCCGTTGAAAATGCATGGAGTCAATCTGCAAGTAAGGATTGTCTTGAAGAAGTGCCTGGTAACAGTACTATAGCGTTTAAAAACTAATTTACTGATTTAAATGCGATACTTACCCTTCACTCTATACTCCTTAGAAATATTTATTATGATCTCTGAATCATTAAAAACTTATAGCCTTACCCTGCTGCTAATTGTTTTTGCGTAAGAGGTGCTATTCTCAAAGTAATGAGACAAATGATACCAAATGTATTCAAATAAGATTACAATAAAAAGACCTTGATAATCTCAAAACAAAAATGCAAGTCATAAGTCATTTTATCACAATATCAGGTTAACTAATTACTCACAGCTAAAACTAAAAGTGATTAAGCCGCCCCATTATCTGACGTAGTACAAACAACTGTCCTCATTAATAATAATTAAGCTTAGCTGTTAAATTATAAAACTATAACAGCGTGTGAACAGCAATCTGGGGACGATGTAACCAGATGCTCGAATCACGGCCTTGTAACGACATGTGCTGCTATTGTTATTTATGAAACTTGCGGGAAAATAACGATAGAGACATTGTTCTTAATTTAATCATGCTGATACTAAGAAGAGTTGAGAAGTATCTACTTTAAAAAGGCAATTCTAGATGATACAGAAAGTGCCGAATCGAGCGTCCTCCCACCAGGTGGATCGTCGAACCGGTTAAAGTTGCTGCGAGCCTTTAGATGCAAGCATCTCTACAGTGTTCCATATGGAATAGATGGAAGCATATGTTCAGCATTAGACATCCTAAGGTTTGAATATAATAATGATGATTAATAATATTAATTACTAAACTTCTGCTGAAGACTTGCAGTTTTCAATAACAGTAATAAAAATTTACAGACAGGTATAACAAAAGGGGAAAATGACAAGATGTATTGCTAAAAGCCTCTAGCCTCAAGCACCCTCGAGTATTTTTTGTGTAATCCGATTCCCAAAGGAGGCGTGCCCTCTGACAATTAAAATTGTACCTCCTCCGACCTTCATTTAGCCGGGTTCGTTAAAAAAAGAATCAATTACAAAGGCCCGGGTATTTCGTAACTGTTTTGACAATGCCGCCGGTCATTCCTCAACGTTGTTTCATAAAGATAAAAGAACACGTGTCTTGTTGGCGTTCATTTCGATCAGAGATTTTGACTCTTGTTAATGCAGTGCGGCTTTTAATTAATATTAATTAGCGATTTCGAAACACCCGTGGTTTAAGATAATTGTTTTAGTCCTACTTTAATGTCTGACTACATTTTTCGGACAGTTTTCAATATTGCTATACCCACGCTATACCTGTACAATTCTTAGGCTTCTTAGGCTTGAGAATTTCCCAATATTATTACTGTTTTCTTTAGTACACTGAGTAATAAACTCTTTTTTGTTTTTATGTAGATATAAGTATACAAATATAATTATGCTTCTCTTGCCAGAAATGAAAATTGCCTGAATGACTTGTATTCCCATTTCACTCAGGCTGGAAACATTGTATCTTTCATTTGGCCGTATTTTATTTCTATTTCCTTCGTTATAGGAAATGGGGAACGTCGCGTCGGTGAGTTCGGATGTGTCGTAAAAATAATATCCATTATTATAATTGGGGCGGGTTGACGTGTCTGTGTGTTGTTCCTTTCGTCGAAATAGTTTTTATGTTTTCCTACCGGATTCTTCTATGAAGTTGATTCTGTTTTCTTTGACTTAACTAATTAGTGATATATTGTTTTTTTGTTTAATTTTTTATTTATTTTACAAAAGCATTACTAAAATTTAATTAAATAAAGATTTTTGGAAACTAAAATTCTAATCATGTCAATTTATGAAATCACTAACATTCTGACGTAACTACCATTATTTTTTAGAGATACGGATCGATACCCCCTTCAAGCAACCTAAATAAATATAATAATTAAAATTAGAGTTAATTATTTATAATATTTCAAAGGAATATATTCCAATTAAAAGAAGCCCTTACAATATTTTTATAAGTAACGGCAATTAAAAAATACGCAGGAACAATTTTAAAATATTTCTTTTTGCTTGTTGTTCAGTTATTTATCGAGTATGTATTGTTAAATATAATTCAAAGTATATATTTTAAGAGAGAGCATAGTGTTATTTCGATCAAAGAGCATCTCGACTGGATTACCTCCACCATACCTACATAGTACTGCAGCCAAATAACTTACATTGTGTTGATCCTGCTCATCGGTCGGAGGTAGGAAGGGTCGGCAACGCGTGAGTGATGCCTCGTGTGTTGCCATCCCTAGGGCTAAAGGTAAACGGTTACCGCTTACCACCAGGCGGGCCGTATTTTTGATTGCCGAAATAGTTGTATTAAAAAAATGGAGATTTTTCGTCTGCATTTTAAACCAGCGTCTCTACCGCGTAAGTTTGGTGGTCCAAAGGTCTTCGTCGTACCGCGTCATTGGATAAAATCACTAATTGTGTTCGTAACGATTTACACTACAGATACCCTGAGATTTACATTAGAGATACCATGAGATTTACACTAGAGATACCCTGAGATTTACACCAGAGATGCCCGGCTGTTCCTAAACATAACCCGCGCAAAATCTACTACTAAATTAAATTTACTACTGACAAGACCATTGTCGTATAATTTTCTGTTTTTATTTTAATTCCAAGGTATGGTGTATCCATGTGCAACATTTAATCCAAATCAGTTCAGCCGTTACAGCGTGATTGAGTAACAAAACAAACATCTCTCCAAATGTTAGTAAGCTAACTAAAGACCCAATAGTAAAGGTCTTCAAAAAGTCGGATATAATATAGTCTTTTAAACAGCCGTGAATCACAAACAGCATTGTTCAAGTTCCGTACATATTTATAAATAATTCATTCGACGCATGCCATATGCTACGAAAACATTAATTATAATTTTAGATGCAGATAAATTTGAATTATACGGTTTGAAAAAAGTGTTACCGACACCAGTCAAATGTTAAGTTATGGCTTGTCTGGTCACGCCCGAGTCGTTTTTATTTCTATTTGTAACATGTGCTAGCTCAGAAACTATGAATAAAGAGATTTCAGCGCTACGATATATTGGGTTCTTCAAAAAGAGCGTGAAAAGTACTCATCATATTCGGCGACACATTGGCACATTGGCCTGTATTTGACCACAATCTCACCATGGTCAGTGATGATGTGGCCGAAGGTGGTAACCACACAGTAGAAGGAACTGGCTCTCAAGTACTGTCGGAACACACCGATAGGTGCCAGGCGACAGATTCTCAACTTGAGGGTGGTAGCCAGCCAGGTGGGTACTACAAAGTACTCCACAGTGCTATGGTTTCCACACCATGTTTTCCTTCTCTGAAAGCTCTAGCTCATTGTGGGATTCGAATCCCGGGACCTTCGTCTCGGCATTCGACGTCACTACCACCGCTCTCATCGCCTTATGGCCAATACCTATAAAATTTACGGACCGTTATTGGTTAAAACTAGGATTCTTGCATCTTTATCAATAATGGAGCAAAGACCATAGCTTTGTATAGTAGACCCTCTCATATGGAAGTAGATATAATAAAAAAAATCAAATTTATTTATATCCTATGTTTGGCAAAAAAAGGTAAGAGAAACGATTCTTTATTGTTTTATAGGAACTGAGTAATAAATGCCCCTAATTTTCAATTTTCAATTTGATCTATCGTTTTTGTAATCTCTGGACGTCGACTGATACCTATGGGATATGGTACTTGTAAAGATGCTTTTGTAATGGTGCGCCACGCTACGCGAATCGTGCTCGCAGTGTGCTCGTTCGTGGCTCGGTTCGCCAAGCGTGGACGTACCATAAGAAATACTAGTAAAGAGATTTTGCGATGAACTGAAAAATACTAGATAGATTGTTTCGTTATACAAAGTTTTAGAACTAATTGAATCAGTTATTCTTTTCCACAATTTTACTAGTGGTCTTCGGTATTTATACACCATACCATATATTTTAGTATCATAGTAGCTCTGGTAATGTTCAGTCGTATCTCATCACAGTCGAGTGAACTATATCCCAAAATTGATCAACCCCTATCAATTGAGCGTTAAAATATGTAAATAAAATTGTCGAAAATAGCCTTACGCTAGCGGCATGTCGCTACTTTAGGGTGACCATGGTATGTGAATACAGAGAAAAGTGGACAATGCTTTAAAGTTGTAGGTAAAATATTTATCAGCTTATACAACGTGAAAAATATTATATCAGTTATCTGGTTTCCATAGTACAAGCTCTGCTTAGTTTGGGATCAGATGACCGCGTGTGAGGAATGTCCCTGGATATTTATTTATTTATATCCATAAAAGTGAACGAGTTCTTTGGTACTAGGCACACAAATCGCAAAAAGAAAATTTTACATTAATATGAGCAAAAAATAATGACCCTCATATACAGAATGTTTTATTTTTTCTAGCCAGTGTGGGCAACTTCGGAACAACTTCTTCAAAATTCAGCTCGGGGTTCCTTTCAGCGTTTTTCTCTAAGACCTGTAGTTAAGAAGTTGCCCTCACAGGCTGGAAAATAAAAACATCCTGTATAGCATGGTTATGATTTTAATTCAACAAACGAAGCAAAAATTTGTTATGGATTTTTGAGTAATTTATTTTGAGCAGAAACTTTTTGTAGACACTTTATACCTGATGTAGACTTCACCCCTTTCGGACAGATTACATTTTCCGTTACACGTTGTTTAGGTACATACATACAAATTTTCTTGCAGGAATACCAAAATAACGCTTGACAAGAGCAGCGTATATCCGATGGGTAAACAGACTGACATACTTAGATTAAAATTAGACTTAATCATCCTACGAGCTTACTTCAGACTGTGTTATCTGTTACAAAGATTAAGTTTAAGTCGCCTCAGCAGGTTTCTGCCCATTGATTTATATACCTTTCGTTGAAAGTTGAAACACACGTTTATTTATTTTATTTATTTATGATACACATGCAGCTAAAAGCTGATTTCGTGTATATCACTGCACTTTAGTCTTTAAGTACTTGTCGAGTCTGTTTGTTTGTTCACAAAATATGGATGTTTGTGCCCCAGAATAAAAGCATTGTCAGACAAAATGCAGATTGTGAAATTGTGCTAACCAAACAGCGAAACTCATAGACACCCTACTTTCGTAATCCTATACTGGAAAGGATGGCCAATTAGCCGACGCGGGAAACTTTGTATCGAGTTACACAGTTTTTGTGTCGAATAAGGCGGAACAAAGCTACAGCTATGCTCGTTTCCTAACTTTTTGATGTAACAATTGTTGTATTAAATTCGTTTTTCGATGAAGTTCCTATATAACTTTACACGATTACTTTTTATCTTTTCTGGCGATTTCAGCTGGAATATTCGGTAAGTATTCGTTTTTTGACTCTCTCGAGTGAAAGAGCTTCTTCTGGACTTATACTGCAATGTGGGAAAGGATCATACGGCCCGCCTGATGGCTAGCGGTAATAATTCATTCTAGATCTCGACAGAGCCTTTAACAAGCGGTACAAAAAAAATAAAAAACGGGGATAAGATTGTATAAATATTATTTAATTACACATAACATTTATATCAGATTCAATGGAATGTCAAAAGTATGTCTATATTGCAACAGTACATCATTATCTTCATACCGATCCATCATCTAGTTCGATATTTGTCATTATGTATGATATCGCCAGATATTGCTCAATGCAAACATGATTGCGCCAGAGAATTAGCAGACATATCGGCACCGCGGCTTATCAGGATTGTTTTGTCGATGCTCTACATTTCTGCTTTCGTAATGAATATATATGAATTTCTTTTGAATTATTTAGGGTAAATCATGAGACAGCAATATTTTTATAATGATTCTTCAAATTGCGTTGTATTTATGAGATTATTTTACAGCAAGGAAATTTCATTCGAGCAAGTTTAAACTTTTTTTGAACGATTTATTTATGCACAGACACTTATCTCGGCTGTCCTTGGGCAAACAAACAGAAATAATTGGGTGGTAGCGGCATGTAGCGAGCAGGAAGGCACATTTACATATGAAATACCTACCCGGTAGGTAGTGTTGCCAGTCATGTGAATTTTACCATGATCTTGGCAAATAGTCCCGTGTACCACAGCAGGTTTACTCTATGAAAAAAGTACCTATTATTCTAAATCATGATCCTAGTAATTTTTTGACTAAAATAATTTATGAATTCACAACTTGCTTGTTATGTTTAGAATTTCTCAATAATCAAGATAAATATGTTAGTAATATGCACCTACTTGATCGAGAAGGATAAAAATAACTATTCTCATTACCCCTACATCATTGCCACATCATGAGGTATTTCCAAAAAGGATCTGGTAACCCCAGCTTAGATAGGTACGTTTCGCGAATTAACATCAGGGGCCAACGGCATTGTAATTACGAGCCCACACCGGCTCATCACATGAGAGTCGGATAAAAAGTAACATTTTACCCGTCTTGTGAAATAAGTTTTGGTAGCAGTAATTTTAACATTTGTATTATATAATGAAGCCTCAAGATTGTATTACTTTGATTACTAGCTTTTTATCGTACGGTTTCACTTGCGTTTGAGAAGGTATTTACGGTTTTGTTTCCTTGTCTGTACGTATTCATCTCGAGTATGGTCTCTACAGTCATTACAGTTTGGCATCATGATGTAACTTTTGGTCCTCTCCAAAAACCTTTTGGTCCTCTCCAACAACCTTTTGGTCCTCTCCAAAAACCTTTTGGTCCTCTCCAAAAACCTTTTGGCCACCTACACCGTGTGCAATGAATGTGCTTTTATTTATGTTTTTTTTGTGTAAGTCTAAAATAAATGTCTTTTGTCTTTTTTCTTTCTCCTCTAACTTACACTAGTCTACTCTCTTCAAATAATTGATGGAACTTATTAACTTCATTTAAGATCTCAAAAAACAGTGGCTATCATCATTACTTTAAATTACCACCATTTTATATTTCTTCACCTTAATAACATTTAAATGACATCTTTAATTTAAAACAATGGCCTTTGCGATCCATTTCAGTAAAATATCGAGTTGTATTGGCGCCATTAAGTGGCTTTTATTTTTACATGTGGAGATGAAATTGTAGAATGTTTTAAAGTCAGAATGATGTAGGTCGACCGGTTATACAAAAACTCTCGAATAAAATAAAGTTTTTGAGAATGAATGAGCAAATGAAATATTACAAAAAATGTGAACATTTTGAGAGAAGTTTGTAAAACCATAACAAATTATAAATTACTTTCAAAGTAGCATGTTACACAAGTGAAGGAAACTTGGTTCAAAATAAATTAAGACAGGAACAAAGTACCCCACAATGTACAACATAAAGGAAGCGTTGAAGACTAAACGTGTGGGCATCATGACAAGTGGGTTACGACGAAGCGTAGGCTGAGCCACGCTCGATTATGATCCCTAGCCAATGAAATATTATGTTTTGAACGTGCATTTAATATAGCATAAAAATACAAGCAATTTTATTGAAATATACGAATGAGAACAAAATAGAGCATAGATACCGTACTTGACAATTTAATCTGCAAGAAAAATGAACGTAAACATAAGGAATCAAATTGAATTACGTTAAGCAGTTCTAAGCACCATATAGGATGAAATATCTACGAATATGGAAGTCATTAAACTACCAATTACAGAGGTACATAAGTAGTAGAAGACGAAAATTTTCCGAGTCTTATTAACATTCGTATCTGCGATATGCAATTTGAAAGTAGCTTGCAAAAAGCATTCCCTCCAATCTTAATTTCTTAAACACGTAGTCGGTTCCTTTCGATTCTGCGAGTGCAACGACCGCTAAAATTTAACCGGATTTTATTAACTAATTATCAGTTTTCAAGAAGAGGGATCTAATTACGATATTCGACACTTAAATATCTTACTTCTTTCGGAAATTGCTATTGGGCCCAAAAAAATGCCACTTTTTAAATAAACTTGAGTCATGTGATGCTGTTCACAGCTTTTTTCATTTACCAAAAGATTCACGTTACACAATCGTAAAATGAGACATTATTTTGTGAAATTTAGATGATCCCACACAAAATACGCCTCTAAAACCCCAATGTGGTTTCATTTATTAATAAATTCGTTAATCATAATAAGAGGAATAAGACCTGAGACGTCCTTGAAGAGCCGACCTTCCCAGAACCTATACAGAAAATAAAACTAAAAGTATCGAGCCCGGAGCTGATAGACGGGGCTCCGATTCAAACTAGTTTAACAATTTATCGCTCCTGTGAGATCTTTAGACGCTCAAACGATAATCCATCTAATTACTAAAGGGCGTAAATACATTTTGGGGTGAATACCGATGAATATATCTCAAAGGTTCTGTTCAAAACTTAAATTAAATTTGGAGGATGTTCCGAAACACTGGTTATACTTTGAAGAGATTCCAAAAGAAGGCTTTGATTTGATAGATGAGCGAATAAAGGTTATAATAACGGTCTTTTGAAAAGCGGAGGATTCTTCGTGGAAAATAAAGGATCAAATTGAAATATGGGCTGGAGGCGTGAAGCGCGATAACTCTTCATCAAGTAGAATTAACACGTCGATCAGAGAGAATAATCTCTAGTCGGGTATACTTAGCAGTAAAATGGCATAATTATAACGATTATCAACATCTAACCATTAAACTGTTCAATAAATCTACGATTGATGGTTGTAAGTGATTTATCGATTACTCCTTAAACTTTAAATCTACATTAGACGTCGGCGTCATCATCATCATTCATTAATCTTCAAAACTTTCTATTCTATTTAAATAAATGCCTGATAGTATAATATTCATCCATACTTCATTACTGCCAAAATCTAGATTAACAATTTCTGCTGGTATCATTTTAATTCGTTGAAGCAATGAGATCATCGTATTTTGGTGTTTAGTAACATTCAGGCTTAGCCATGACATAGCTATGTGATATTATTATCGATGCACTCACCTATAGCGTCGAATGCGACACGGCAGATAACGGTTTCGCTTCGTAGCATAAATATGCCTATTTTATAATCTGTGCTATTACATTATCGAACGGGCGATCGCAAGGGCCATGCGCCCACACGAGCGTGTCGACGCCCGTCAAATCACGACCTACTCAAACGAAATCCCCGCGTAAAAACGAGAAGAAATTTCATACAAAGGTGGGTCTAATCTATCGCGGAGTCACGATAGTTGACGATAGTTCCATCGAGCTGTTCGTCGTTCGTTGTATTTGTCAGTCGGGTGCAGCCAGGCCTGTCCCACTCCCATGTTTAGGTACGACCGCGCGCACGCGGACTTCCGGAACAACGCTAGTCGGTTGCAACGCGCACGCAGCGCAAGACGCGTGTGGGTATAAATACCTACGTACTACCTACATAAAGTGTTTACTGTTCTTTTTTTAACACTATCTTGTGTAGATATCGTTGTTTTTATAGTACTAGATATTTTGTTTGTTGTTTCATTGTATTGTCCTAAAGTCCTTATTATAATAATAGGCCCGTTTTGATAACATACATACATACATAGTGCATACATACATACATATAACATACATAGTGTGTTAAAAAGAGACAAAGATAGAGCGACCAGAAGAGACCCTCTTGTATAAACGGGCCTCTTAGACCTCGAAAACTCATGTGAATGATTTTTAACCCACTTCAAAAAAAGGAGGTTTCTCAATTCGACCGTATATTTTTTAACCGACTTCAAAAAAAGGAGGAGGTTCTCAATTCGGTTGTGTTATGTTTGTTACCTCATAACTCCGTCGTTTATTAACCGATTTGGAAAACTCTTTTTTTGTCTGGAAGGGTACACTTCCCGCTTGGTCCCATTGTCATCAGATCAGGATTTGATTACTTCTTAGTGTACCTACTTTGAAGTCGGTTTAAGTTTTTTGTAAAACAGTCCAATTATTTTTATGTGTGTTCGCGGATAACTTCGTCGTTTATGAACCGATTTTGACGATTCTTTTTTTAGAAACTGTTAGTAGTTCCAGAATAGAGAGAGTTCCCTCTTTAAATATACAGTAATTCTACCTTCATCATCAGCCTATAATGTCCCACTGCTGAGAACAGGCCTCCTTTCACAAATGAGGGTGAAAGGGACTGGGCGATACTCCACCACGCGTGCCCACTGCGGATTGGTGGAGGTAGGCTAGTGGTCAACCTACTGTTGGAATTTTTCAAGCCGCCTAGGAGGGGCATCCAACTAGCTTAACGACTATCACAATTAAGTGATAACCGGGACCAACGCTCGATTCGAAATACCACTAGGCGGTCACCCATCCAGGTACCGACCACGACAGACGTAGCTTAACTTTGCCGATCGATTAAGAACGGCTAATCATGCTACGCCACGAGCGCTTCAAAATTCTACCTTACAACTCTTAGAATAACTAAGATTTAACGTACCACTATTTCAAAAATCAGTAGAACAATATTCAGATTTAACAATTCTTATTGTTATGTAGGTAAGTAACTCAATATATCCTTTTTTTGGTTAATTCTTTATTAATTTTTATATAACAAACTTCTTTAATCAACATGAAGATTATTAAGAACAAATATTGTGAATTTCGGCTGACGGCTACTGGACTAGGTAATCGTGCCGTTTCTTGTCGCGTCGTCAGTCATTCCAGATTTGATAAGCATGTATGTTACTAAAACCCTTCCCCAAAATAGTTGTATTCAGTTTCGTAGACAGAATACACATTCAGTAGGTATACAAAGTACTTATAGGTCTAACAACTTAGATTAAAGTATGTAGACATTTTAAAATAACTTTCTGATCTAATACTAGTTAGCTAGGATATTTTAAATATCATTGTTCACGAAAGGAGAATAGCATAGAAATAAAATAAACACAGATAATAGTAAAAGGACATACATAGGCGATAAGGAAATATTGAAGATTCATAATACGTCATTAGACAACCCTACCGTAACACGTGCCGCGTCATACAGGATAGAGTTATACGATAGAAAGAGAGGGAAGTTGTAGGTGAATATAATTTTAGGCGCGCAGCGCTGCGCGAACTGGATTGCGCTTTATTCTGTCGTTCGAAGAGTCGATTTTTGTTTAAATGTCGTTTTCGAAGTGGGTTTTCTGTACGTAGTACTATTAAATATTCTGTGGTGCAGCGTTCATGCGAGCAGCGAGACACAGGGGGGGCTATCGCGCGTCACTCGGCAAAGACGACGACGGCTCAGCCCGCGCTGCGTCGCCCGGTCGGTCAGTCTGCCGCTTGCGTACTCCTCGCGTGGACGTACGATCCGTTCTTCGAGCTCTCAGACGTGTCGTATGATAACTTGTGACAAAACTTAGTGCACTCCAGTTATAAGTGGATCGGATTATTTGCAGTGTTTGTGACGTTTAATAACGATGAATCTGTGTCTATTGTGCTGAAACAAATTTTGCGTAAGGTTCAGGAAACTCGAGCCGATGGTCCTCTTGAATAGTAACATGAAAATTAATGGTAAAGTTTTCAATGTTTATGCATGAGTTATAGATTCACTTCACTATTGATATGCTGTTGTTTACCTGGATGATCTGATGATCTTGGCTTGCACGACGCACACACTTTCATAAACATCACGTTCGGGCTGCACCCGGGAGATCTGGAATACGGAACGGAGCCAGGCTTTGTTTATTAAAATATTCAAATGAGCTCGGCGATATTCCATATGGACCACCAAAACGTATAAAACAATGGCGGACCTTGCGTCTGTCAGACGACATTGACTCTCCAAATTTAAATTTGAGTTAGCACGAACAATTGAACATAGTGAGCTTAGAAGTCGATATATGAATAAAGGCTTGTGTGTGTGACCCTGCTGCGCCTACGGGACCAGCCGCTGTGGGTGGACGGCATAACTCCGAACCGCCTAGAACGACAGTGGGTGTTTGAATGGAGCCAGTTAATAATAATGGTGAGATTTAATCACCGCCATAGAGGTTACACAACAAAGCTATAAGCATGCCCATGGCTCGAACTGTAGAAGACAAGATCTTTATAACATTATCAGAATAGAAACTAACAAAAGCTTTCGAGAGAGTAGCCACAAGCTTGTAGTTTACGTATTTTAGGTACTAATCATTAATCCGAATATCTTTATTAAGAATATTTAGGGTTCAGTAGTGAAGGTTATGTTACAGATAATCGTACGACAGATGTAAAACTCTAAACTATTTTTTTTTATTTAACTGATCATAGAAGGCGTTAAAGAAGACTTACAAATACATGAATCCTCCCAGCGCCAACATCCTATATAGAACTAGCGTCAATTTGCACATGTTACGCAGTTGACCTCAGATGTCGATTGACAAAAAACAGACCGCACTGTTACGCACATGTGGACGACGGCGAAATACAGGCCAAAACCGCTCACACGGCCAAAACATATTGCAACAAAACTGTGCCTTAATTACACCAATAACAAAGGCTATCAAATAGTAAACAAAACGAATAGTCGCCTACGTAATAAAATCAAGTTCAAGGGAGAACTAAACTTAATTAAACAATGAATTAACTAATGTAACTCTGTTATTACTGAAGGCATCTATTATGAATGATGAATGCATTCATCGGGGAAATAAAAAATATAATAAGGAGAAACGTGCACGGGTGGGGGCGGCACGTGGGTTGGCAGATGTGCAAGCGCATCTCGAGGCGACCACTTTTGATCCAAACGATCCTTTATCTCACCATCTTGCTAACTTCGCGTGCAGCTGAGACTTAAGCTCCATTATTTTGCCGTTAAAGCCTATAAGGGTCTTGATACAATCAAAAAAGATTCACAACGTCGGTAGACTTCTGTTCAAAATTGTGCTAAATAATGCTACTGAACTTTTCTTTTGTAATGGCTGTTTCCATGCACCAAAGAGGTTATATCCGGCTCGAAGGACCGAGTTTTTCAAATGATTATGATCGCCTATATCTTGTAGACGGTCAATGCCTTTTACGGCAACTTGTCCGAGTCGGCTTCGTATTGACAACTGTGGGATAGCCACCATCAGTATGGGCCTATCTCAGATAACTATCGCCTCTCTAGGTGTTTTAATAATTTCTCTATCCTTATTTGAATCAGTGATTTAGAACAACGCTCAATGGCATTATTTTATCTGTTGATGTTTCTATCCAACTCATTATGTTAATTTGTAATTTATATCTCTTTAAAATGTCAATTAAATTATCTTGGTTAATTCGTTCGTGAATGTCAGTGACCTTTATATGAGGTTAGTAGTTTAAAGACCAACCTTACTCCGTCGAACACTCATCAATCATTTTATTCTAGTCAGTATTAACAAAAAGACAAACAATACAGATATAAGAGAAAGTTTTAAACAAACTTATCGAAGATAATGACAGGAAAACGCTAAAGTAATAAAATAGAACAATTTAATGCACCAGTTAAACTTAGTAACTTGTTTAAGAGCCTTTAAGTGGCAAAAGGAAACTTAATACAATACTAGTATTTGTTAGACTGACATTGGCAGTAACTTGGCTTGTAAACACATTGTAAACTCAAACGCTTCTCAAGTAAAGCAAAACTTGTAAACTTCGCTCAAAATAATCGCTGAGAACGTTTTATGAATATTAATACGACTGGGAGTGCGTGTAAACATGAAATTATGACAGACTCCATCTGTCTGAGTTGTGAACATATTGGATGTTTAGACAGAATGAAGAATTTCTGCCGCAATGTTTTATGATTGTCAGCTATCAAAATTGGAACATTTTAATTAAAAAAAAAAAAAAAACGTATCAGCAGAAGGTCGCATTATTATAATAATTATATTAAATTGTAGTTACGCATTATATTTATCAGAATCTACAAAAGGAAAAACAAAATCCGTCAAAATATCGGGCACGCTCCCAACCGACACCTGCTCGACAGCTGTACGAATTTACAACTGACGGTGAAAAATTACTCCCTTGGTACCCTACAAATAAGCAGATGTTAGAATAAAGTGTTCTGTGAGATCCAGGTGGATATTTGTTAGTATTATTAAACACACCGACTACCTTGCTGTAGTTAAATAAATATTGATGCATCCATGATTTTGAACTAAAAAACTTGTCGTACAATAATGTAATTTTGTTTTTTGAAAGGCATCTGACAGCGTAAACCATTATTCATTTAATTTAGATTTTTTACCTTCAGGAATCTTGATGCATTCATTTATAAAATTAGTACCTTCAAACGTATCTAAAAATAGAACCTTTTAGGGAGTGACAATGATGAGCCCATTTTTAATATAATTAATCCCGACTCAAACTCAATCTTCTGTTGTAATAAGCTTAAATATCTCAGTGAAGTCATAGTTCAATAAGTATGAAGTTTAAAAGCATTTGATTTTTTCATTATGTTCATCGTTAAGTATAAGTGCAGTTGCAATTTGAGCTTTATTGATATTCATCATTACTAATACTCACTATAATTATTCGTCATTATCAATCCAACTACTTTAGTCTTTTGACCATCCGGCGCTGCCTTTATTTATTCAACAGATTTTTTGCTCCAAACTGGTAATTGCGTCACCTTCAACTTTTTGTTCACCTACACTTTTAATTTCGTTTACGTTACACGTTTCACAATTCAATGAACATTCTGCTCATCCAGTGAAGTAACTATAAATACAACTGCCTACGATCGTCGCCCACCTTAAACGTATCTAATCGATGTCTATATCTAAACGTAATATCACGTCTCAGTCACAGTGTCTGGAGAGGAAATAGAGCTGAAAATAAATCGCCCTTACACAGAACTTTAAACTAAAATAGTCGAATGTTCTACGCCTTCCATTTCTCTGCCACCATTACCATATCCTGTGCTGCATGCGATGTTTGTTGGAAAGTGCGTGCCCTTTATACTACGTCTATGTTCTTCACTTACACATTTTTTTGACGTATGTACTTAAGACCTTATGTTTATTAAAATTTTAAATTAATGTTGCCAATATTATATTAAATCTCTGAATTTACTTAGATTCAAGTAATATATATTATGTTCCTTATGTGTATTGCATTGACGACGTTTTTCAGTTATAATGCAATAATAACAGTTAATTAAAGTGTGGAAGGTAATTTACTTGACGCCCGTAGCGTTACAATATTGCTATTATACCGCATGACTTGTACATTGTGGCTTGACGAAGGGAGGGCTTGTGACACTGCATCGTTAATCACTCTCGACGCCAAAGAAAATTTTGATTTTCAATCTGAATGTTCAGAGGTATTAACTAAATCCAATTTGATAAATGATGCTCGCTAATTATACGCTTCGATAAATGACGTACAGTCTTCGGCAATGGGAACAGATGTTAGTTATTGTACCTGAGATATAAGTTCATAGTTTTGTCGGTCCGGATACTATTTTTTATTTGAACTTTCTCATAGAGGGTTGTACTTAAGTTTTTGTTATCCTGTCTTTTAGAAGAAATGTTGTTGAGATTGAATAGTCGCGACAGATGCTATTTTGTTAATATCCTCTGTTTGTATGTAAACAGGGCCTGTTTTTTTATATATTTTTTTATCGGTCAATTTATTTTCATTAGCATCAACATTATAAGTCATTTTTTATAGAAGGTAATTTACAGTTTACTTACAGGTAAGTTAGAGCATTTAATTAAATCAATCTTCTAATAATTCAACACTTTTTATGGCATGTTGCTTCAAACGTCAAACAGTCAGCACTTAACTCTATGCTCAGCACAAATATCTGAGGATCTCATCAGATGAGAGGGGTGTAAAGTGCAGATGGCCACTGACTGCAATTAATGTCCCGGTGTTGGCAACACTCCAAACTACGCTTCACTTGCAACAAGTCTGCAGAAGAATAGCTGCGGTTTGGATTACAAGGAAAGGATAAAGCCACTTTATAAAATTAAACAAGTTAGTAAAGAAAATATTCTCTAGAGAGCTCTAGATCAAATTGGTCAAGATAATGCTAAATGCCATTTAGAGTCAACAGCAGAGCAATATACTTCATCAAACGAGTTATTTACGATTTATTTATACAAATAATGATATAAATAAATTTAATAACCATAAAATGACTTGTGAGAAAATAGCAGGCAGCATTTCTAAATGTCCGACACTCATTAGTAAATCTTACACGTATAACATAATGTTGGTTGATCGCTTATCTAAGTGACCAAGTTCATAGACATTTTCTTGTGATGTTAGACAAGATAATAATATACTTAGTTCATTTGCATAGTCACTAAATTATGGAGAAAGATGCGGTATTTAAGCATTTGATTATTATCTGTGACAAGAAATATTTCGCTGATCTGTAGAAACCTTGTACCGCAAATTTTTACCTAATCTTCTATTTTTAATTAACTTATATTACTATTACCCTAAGTAACTACAGATTTTTTTTCATCATCATGCAAAAACAAAACCGTTCTCATGCATCCTTTCATCAGTATAACTGCATGTCCGTCAGAGCCATGTCATCTCAGTACTTCGACCCATATTATCAGCCGCCTTGCCATTAGTCAAGGTGCCCATTTTGGTCCATGCCGTGCCGTATCTGACACTGACACTTGGTATAACCTCACTCCCATGTTTGGCTCTACAATTAGCTGTCATAATCATTCTTTGTGCACGTTTTGACTGTATAATTGTATTTATTATATGTTCTTGTTTTGTGTTTGTATGATTATGTGGTGTCATGATTTGGGCTAATGGTATTGACGCTTTAGTTAGTTTTTTCTAATTTTTTGTTAGTCGTGTAGTCTAAATTATAATTAGAGTAAGGTTAGTCAACCTTACTCACTTTAAATGGGTATTCACCCATTTAAAGTGATGCATGTTGATTGCATGTGGTATATAATTATGATATAAGACACAGTTGGTTGCAGAACCATAAGTGTATTTATGTGAAACGTATCTTAGAAATGATTAAGATTGCTAGACGTAATTTCATGCTTCCACTGACAGGGTATTTTGAAATCGAACTTTGTTACTCTCCAAAATTGTACCTGTATCAAATATTATCTGCCATAATTGTGAAAATACAACTAGGACATCGTTATCAGCCATCATTGAAAAGATAAACCCGATAAGATATACCTCACAAACTGGGTGCTAGAATTTCGTTAACATAGATAAAGCTAAATGTTCAAGCACTACTTTTAGTGTTTTGTAAGAAACTAGCTTTCGTCAGGCTACTTTCTATTTATCGCAGTGTGATTGAATGACATGATAAAAGAACTTTATTGCTTAAATTCTGACAAATTTAAGATTGAAAACAAGATCCCAATGAAGTACCAATAAATCAAGTGTAGCCACTTTTTTTTTAAATAAGATTTAATTTACACCATATGGTCATTAAATTTTAAAAGCAAGCAGCCATGAAAAAGGAATAAATTGTAAAATTGTAATGCAGACAATTTTATCCCACGGCATAAAAGATATTTTATTGTATCTTATCTAGGTGCAAACTAAAAACTCAACCTAATTTTAATAAAAGATGGCTCTCCAAATCTGTAATATAAAAATTGAAAAACGTATAAAATTTACAAGAAACAAACGTTAAAAGAAATATAAAAGATAGTACGATATTTCAATTAAAATGTAATAGGACAGATAAAGAGTTATCAGTGAAACAAAGGAAGGTGTAAAACAACTAATGTCTCCATAAGACCCCATAAGACCCTAAAAGCTTGACGAAGCGTAAACAATAGAGGTAATCGCAGTGCGTTGAACGATTTATATTCAACGTGCAACGCCGCATGAATACTCAATTTATACCCAATGATAGTGTCAACCGCTAACCAATGATTACCATCTGGTTTCCTATCAGTTGCTTACATGTGCAGTAAGTGACACGGGTTCGGATCGGATATAAAGTACGGTACATATTTTCCATCACAAACAATTCACATTTCATTTGAAATTAGAGTATTTTTTTCCTATAACTTATAAAGTAGTGTAAGGATGAAAGAGGATAATGAACTCATAAAGTGAAAAGTAATTGGCTGATTTATTTCGCACCTGAGAGAAAAACCTAAGACAAAGATGCTTTATATATTAAAGGAACTAAATATTCTGATTCAAATCCCCTTTCAAAGAAAATAAAAATCAATCTGAGCTCTAGTTCCATGGGATTTATGGATAAACCCTCCCAAGTAACGAGATACCATCGGAATATCTATCATCGCGGTGGGTTGAATCAATAAATTTACTTTGTTAAAATAATGTCACATGAACATTAGTCATTTCATGAAATTCTAACATTTATTTATGATCTTCCCTTTCTTCTCACGCCTCGGTTGAACCACGTTCATTATTTTTAACCTCTTGTCTGAGGATACTTTTCTTTTTGTTTAAGATTAATTGCCTGATTATCTTAAGATTTGGTGTTAGACTAACTTTAATATATCGTTTTGAACGACAGCTTTATGTAAAATTACATTAATGAAATCTTTAGTTTTAACAGTAGATTATTCTTATTTCTGATAACTAGAAGGATACATCACCACAGAAACATCACTACAGAAATGTCATCCAAACTACATTCATATGCTCAACAGGATGAGAAAGTTATTTAAAGCAAATGCTTTCACATCGAACTCCCAGTCTTCTCTTTTCAGTAATATCTCAAAAGCCATGTTGTTCTTTAGCAATTTGTGATACCAGCCATGCATAGGATCAAGTGCTCTCAACAGGATCTAATTAGTGCTATCTCCCTAACTGATTGGATCATGTTCCCACTTGCTTTATTCCCGAGTCGTAAGATCGGCATCTGCATAATGTGACAAGTTAATATTTGGATATGCAATTAGGTCCTGTGCTAAATATTATGTTACATTTGCATATGCAGAAATGCGTAACCTAGCAACAATTTATGTCTGTATTAATTAGTTATGCTAACATTATGTTATCTTATGAAGTCAATGCTCATCTATTTTAAATTAATATATATTTTCATAATTTGCATTTAATAGATGCAATAAATCTTTTAATCTAAAACTAAGCGTGGTATTTGATTAATTTTTTATCGTCGATCATAACTCTAGTAAACTAGCAATAACCACTCCCAAATGAGATTCAATCGTTAGCTTATACACACACATGATTACTAATTTAATCCATAGTAAACATTAACTTTCTGAAAGTGGATGACTATACAATAGAAAACGGAGGCCCGACGCGCTCGACAGGCCAATCCATCAAACTTTACCATGGGTACAGTTAAACCACCTCCGGTCCAATCAGGGTTTTTATTGGATGTCAACGGCCGCTCAATATCGAGACGAGTGAATAGAATCACGCCGTAGACACATACAATCAAAGCAAATAAAAATTATATTAATCACAACGTTGTACAATGAACGTTTTGAAGCGAAAATGTTTTTTGCGCCGCGAATGAACTTTTTTTTGCATGATACGCAATTACTGCTAACGACTCTAATATGCGTTCAATATATTTTCGCCATGTCTATTGGAACAGGCCCGAACTCTTTTTAAACGTTATTAGAATTCAGCTTTCTAATGCGAGCTTTGTCGTGATTCAGACTAGTGAATGCGATGTGTTTATCTGATTTACCGAGACAATGATTATGAGCATGTCATGACGCTTCAAATATTTCGAAATAATGCATATTCATTTCTGACCCGTCGCTGTTCTTGGAAATATAAATCGATAATGTCTCAGCCGTTTAAGGGGGACGACCCGTTAAGTATTGATGGTCAGTGTGTAACAACACAGCGCTAACAACTGTTAACAAGGTTTACATCTGCGACAACACGGAAACTCGCATTGAAACGCGATTATAACGTCCGCGTCGCCGCAAAAACTTCTCAATAACACTCTAAATGCACAAGATTACTACTTCATTGAGAGTCCTGTTACGACTGCGTACAGCCCTCAGGAAAAAAATATCAAAAATAATCCTAACAAAGAAGAATGTTTAAAATAACTGTAAAAGTTTTCGTAATATGGTCGGGGAGAAATCTCGTTAAGAGGAATGCACAAAAACTGGCTTCATTTAAACAGATGTACGGTCAAAAAGTTAAATAAAGGCCCTCCCAACTTTTTGTCTTTTGTGCACTTGAAATATTAACGAAGAGACTGGAATGGCAAAATTCGGTTCAAACCGTGCAGTATCACTGTGACGTATCGTTAATTATTTACAAAACATTAAACAGCAAATTTATAAACTCTCGCTCACTGTTATATCATCTTATAATAAACAACTCATTTGAAAATGTATGGCCATCAATCATGAAAGCTCCAACAACCTGTATTTACATCAATGTCAATGTTCTAGCAAGGTGAGGCCATTTATAACTATCCATTGACGAATGATTTGCAATTTCTGAAGCTATAACAAGTCTTTATAGTTTAACGACGGCACCCTCGTGGCCTGAGGTAATTTAGGACTATCAGTTGGCTCCGGCCCCGCTTTCACTGCTGATGAATGACCCGGAGACCCTCGTCCCTTCACACCTGACATGCCCTGCTATTGAGCCGCTCAAATCGCTTCCCTTTCATCGCTCTCGCTGTCTTGTTTACATGAGATTTCATTTTAAAACCCTCTCGTTAAACTGTCAGCGATCATAGCGTCTGCAAGGATGTCCTGGTATGAATTTACAGTTCACCGTTTCGCTATAATATCAATTTTGCAACCACCAATTGGTCTGTCAGGTTCGGAATTATAAATTCAACAATTACTTTCGGTGCGATCTGTTATTACTGTACGTCTTTTATTGGATGGCCTGAGGATATGCGAGAGATTAATCAATCGTGTGGCCACTTTCTCTCGGTAGGCAGGTATTGTTGGTAGTTTCATAGTGCTTGTATTAGGTACCATAGTTTGGTCACCCCACAGTGTGGAGGTAATTTAGCACTTACTATCAGACTGGTAGATTTCTCTGCTGACTGATGGATGTACACATGTCCCGCTGTCTCGTTAGCGGTCTTGTGTTCGATCCTCGCGTTTTTGTCTTCTTTTTTTAAAGCACCGTTCATTTATTTAATAAGGAACATTTATTTCTGTACAATGTTTTTGTTTCCGTGTGTTCAAAATAATTCATTTATGGTGATTTTTCGAATAATCATGTCCGTCTCGACTCCACTGATATAAGTTTAGCATATAAACGCTAATTTGATTAAAAAATACGGTGCTTACTTAATTTGTTATGACCATAAGATTTTTCAATGTGATAATATTGTAACAGTTTTGGTAGAGTAGGTACACGCTTAAGCTGAGTTCTTGGTGAGCATGGGAGCAGGTAGATGTTATTCTCATTTTTATTCTTTTTATGTATGATTTAATCTCTAAAGAAGTATAGATTTCATGAAAATGATTCGATGTAACAAAGCCAATAAAGTAAAGCTGGCACGGTAGGCAATTATGTTCAAGACCTAAATATCCGTTTCATAAATATAGATCGCATGGTTGGAGGACATTGTATCTGCGAGTACTTCTTTTTGTTATTGATATTAATAATTTATTGAACATTTTTAAGAAAAGTTTATTATAAGGACTTCCTTTTTTTTTTTATACAACTTAGTCGGTAAACAAGCATACGGCCCACCTGATGGTAAGCGGTTACCGTAGCCATATGGACGCTTGCAACACAAGAAGCATGGCTCACGCGTTACCGACCTTTCCCCTCTCCCCTATGAGCTCTGGCGACCTCACTCACGCGCAGGAACACAACTTTACGTTATTTGGCTGCGATATTCTGTAAGGTGGAGGTAATTCCCCAGTCGAGCTGCTCTTTGAGCGAATAAACGCTATGCTCTACTTCTCTCAGATTCTTACCTTATTTGCATTTGCGTATATTCAATTAGATTTTTATTTTTGAGCGATTCTTTCTATAAAATACTCTTTTGTATGGAATATTGTAAAACAAATTACTGAGCTAAGATGCGATCAATTTATAATCACGTTCCCATACATGTTCATAATGATTGTATCACTGTAGCATGTACTAAAGGTAGCTTCCAGTTTTCCTTTACAATCACCGACTTATCAATTATTACTAATATGCGAACATTTATTTAACGATAAATATGTCAACACTCAACAGTGTCCATTGTACGAAGAATTTATATCTTCAAGTAGTATGTGCTCTTAGTGCGGAGTAAATAATGTAGGTGCAATGAGGAATAAGGTCGTTGACCAATATCAGAGCCAAATGAATTATGGGCCATCCATTTAATTGTTGTTCGTAGTATTACAATTTTATTATAAGTCATTAATTATGTATTATAATTATTGTTACGTGATTTCCCTGCATTTGCTTCAATAATATATTATATGGAAAACTATTAGTATATAGCTTATAATAATCTTAAATATATTCTGGAATTTCATTATTCTGGAAAAAAAGGAGGAGGTTCTCAATTCGGTTGTATGTTTTTTTTTTTATGTTTGTTACCTCATAACCCCGTCATTTATTAACCGATTTGGAACATTCTTTTTTTGTCTGGACACTTCACGTTTGGTCCCATTGTCATCAGATCAGGATTTTATTACGTCTTAGTGTACTTTGAAGTCGGTTTAAGTTTTTTGTAAAACAGTCCAATTTAAAAATACTCAATCAGGATGGATAGGAGGAGAATTTGGAATTATCTCGAAACTTCTCTTCTAAGATAAAATTTAAATATGCGAATTTAAACTCGAGCACAATGGCTATAAACAAAGTTTTATTGAACAGTAGAGACATTATGTGCTTAGATTATAATCTGTCACTCATAATATAACCGCTGAGGTTTGATTAGCAAGTATAATGATTGTTGAGTCAAGTCAATTTATGCCCTTGCTATAGCAAATGTTTGCTTTGTTTGCAATAATTTACGAATCTATGTTTTCTAAATTATACATAAACTGGTAATAGCATATTTGCTGCCTCTACAGGAAAATTTCCTAGCATTGTTTTAATGTCTTCTTTATCATTTTTATGTACTTACCAATTCGAAATAGCTTCATTAGTCAAAAATATTTTATGACTCCTCAACACATTAATATACCGTATACAGGTAACGGTACCTGTGACGTCACTTCGAGTTTATCAAGCTTAGTCGTTGTTTCGTAATCGACCCCCAAGAAAGTATATTTCATCGAATAACATTATTTAGCTTTAAGATTCTGCCTTAGTAACTTAAATTATACAAACGTTACTTTGGATTTGCACTACATACAATTACGTCTTTCTTTAAATTACCAATAACAATTTTAGACTCACCTCCTGCATCATAAAAATTGATACTGAATCTAAAGTCTTCAATCTCGGCCAAGAATTGAACGAGGAAGTGTCACATCGGTACTCTGCGGTCAGTTGCCTTATTTGTGTCGTAAAGTTGCTCAATATCCTCGATGCATGTATCATAATACATTACCAGCACTGTTTTCTTCAGCACGTTTTCGTTTCGTAATACCTTACTTACCTTATACGAGTTTTTGGTCGTTATGGAAATTGTTATTTTCTTTTGAATAAGACTTAATCAATTCATAATACCAACTTATGAATTGATTAAGTCTTATACGGCTAATAAGCCACGTGGGTTTAGGATTTTGAGTAACAAATGCACATATGGTATTTTTTAACATATTTTCTGTTTTTGGCAATGTTTTATTATCCAGGATGTTGCATTGATGTAAAAGGTTGTTATTGGTTGTCGGAAGCAGATTTTATGTTTTGCTTCTTCCATATTAATATTTATGTCTGACAGGCTTAAATTTATGAATGGTACTGTTTATGGAGAACATTGTTTTCCCAATGGAGTACAGCATGGGGTTCTTCAAAAAGGGCGTGAAGAGATTTCTTCAGGGTCGGCAGCGCGCGAGTGATACCCCTGGTGTTGCAAGCGTCCATAGGCTACGGTAACTGCTTACCATCAGGCGGGCCGTATGCGTGTTTGCCACCTTAGTGGTATAAAAAAAAAAAAAAAAAAAAACATAGACCATTGTAAATTCTAGCTTCGATAACGTGAACAATTGATTTACTTACACAATTGAATTCTAGTGCACTATCATTGTCATCTGTGTAAAGTCCCGCCAAATTTCAATCTATGATCCATCATGACATGACCATTCGCTCTCACTTATCCTCATTCACTCCATCATTCATTTCTTATAACTCTGTGTATTATTGTTTTGTAAACACTGCATAGAAACTGTTTAAAAATATCTCCCAACATCAATAATAGAAAAATAATGAGGTCCATAAAAACTATACTTCCTGTCTAAACTAGTAATTAAACAGCTTTTAAAATTACAAAAGAGCTATTAACAAAGAAATCGATTTGTTTTCGTAACGAGAACCGTCATTTCCTGTTTTAAAACATTGTTTAAGAGACGTCCTTCAATTTGAGATGTTTGATTTTAGTCTTGAGTGTTCGAGTAGTGCTCTCAAACACTAATTTTAACTACAGCAATGCGGCAGCCTCTTCAGCCAATGTTCAAATTATAAGTGTTTTCATTCACTTTTTTGTTTTATGTTAAGAGGGCTTGAAGTTAGTGTAACATGCCAATATAAATAAAATGAATATTAACTATTTTTTTTCAAAAATCTTACGAAACCTTTCTCTCATTTCATTAGACATAACAATGTTTTCATTACACCACTATTACTTTCATTTAACACTTTTAGGTATCTTTAAAATCGATTCAACGTTTATGTTATAATTTTTGTCCATAGTAAAAAAATAGTACGGACCTTCTGTTACTAATTTAAAAATAAAAGGATGTCCATGCTTGTCCTGTTTTTTTCGCTTGGACAACGAGGAAGTCTGTTTTATTCGTTTTTTTACTGCAACAAAAAGCTCCCACAGCTATATCAATATTAAATTTTCACTTCCATTAACCGTCGCACTGCGTACTTTTTTGCTCATTCCATGTTATCGATTACTCTTTGTCGATGTAACTATAACGAAATAAGCCTTTTTTACTCGTTACTGAGTAAGTAGCTTATAAGAACACTACGCAATACCTTGTCGATCATTGAAGTATGAAAGGAGATCAATTGCATTGAAAAAATATATTTATCTACATAGTCTAGTCTTTATTTTTTAGAAGCACTTGGATCGGTGTTTTGCAATGCCTCTCCAAGCGAGTATTGAGGTTGTAAAGTATATTTTTTCAGAGCAGATATAAATGGAGATCTATACATATAAAGTCTCTGTAATTTGTCATTATTTTAAGATTAGCATAGTTCCTTTAATAAAAGCTGCTTCGATAATGAATCCATAGCTTCATTTGGAACCCTGTAGTCGCTAGGCTTTCTATCATAATCCGCTCAGCTCAATGACGGTTGAATTTTTTAAAGCAATTAACTATCGTCATGTCTCTATTTCAATTGAAATAATGTCGTTTAAAGCCGCATGCAATATGTAGCGGGAATTTTCTGAATATTCTTGATTGATAGAATTGAATCAAGAATGCTCAGCAGTAGGTAGTTTGAAAAATATTATAAATGTTGTGTCAATTTAAAATCGTATAGTATTGGTAATACTAGGACTGACATTCGGTGTAAAGTGTAAATTTGACATTAAATTAACACATAGATGCTAACTCAAGTGAGCAAATGCGTCATTATTTGGTTGGCAACATGTTAACACCGATCGTGACCTGTATAAAGTATACTGTTAGAGGGCTATTAAAATCTTAATTGAAATATTTTTCATATTCCAATATGCGCATTAACCTCAGAAAATCAAAGATAATCAAAGTCATTACCGAACACAATAATGTTATCCAAGTAAACGTCCCAACAATGAGGGTACATTCTCGAACTTAAGCAAGCAGGAAACTCCTAATTCGATAATTGTCCGAATTCCGTTGCACTAATCGCTTAATCACTAGTTGCCGTGAAGAGGAGCGAAGTGGAGACAGAAGCAGAGGCAAGTAGAATTTGTCAATAGGTAATTACTGGTTCCATTAGCCACTTGAATTTGCGGTCGAGTGCAGAACGTTAAACATGCTTGTTTAAAGCATCTGTAATGTTACGTATCATCGTCTAGAATTATAATGACCTTAACATTAATTTAAAATGTTATGTATCTTGCGATTCCAGGAAGTTGTGATTCAGTGTATTGGATGGTGCAAATATTGCATCTTTACTATCTGTAGGTATATTTTTAAAAGTCTACATGTTTTAACAACTAATATTTAAACATCAGTGGCTTAATAAAACACAAATAATTGAATATTTTTTTATTCGGAAAAGTCGGTAGCAAGCTTACGGGCTGTCTGATGGTAAGCGGTTATCGTAGCCATATGTACGCTTGCATGCAAAACGCGAGGCTTTTCCCCTTCCCAATGAGCTCTGGCGACCTGACTCAGGCGCAGGAACGCAACATACATTTATTTTTATTGATGGAAAAGTACTGTATCTTTCTAAATATGACAAATGTTTAAATACATATATGGGAATTATAACCTGCTTTCTCATTTACCTGCCACGAATTTAATAAAACGTCAAAAATAAATACGGAATCAAATAATATTTTACCCTAATCTACGACATAGCCTACAAAAACAGCGAAACCCATATTTCATTTAGTAACACAGTAACTCCGCTAAAAATAGTGTCTTAAACGAAAAAGGAATATTAAATTATGAATAACCCAGTGCCACGTATCAGAGTTGCGTGATTGTATCAATAGATTTGCCTTTATCGCACCGTTCGGGGATGGTAAACAAATTTTATTACGATGTTACTCAGCAAGTTGGACAAGTCACGGCATTGTTATGCCAAATGGTTGTAACACACGCACTTAACACTAACTGACTGATGTTAACTTGGCTCCCACATAAATATACCCTTTGTAATGAGTGAGTTTTGGATTGACATTTATTTCTGGTAAAATGACAACCGGCTTAAAATTGTTACGCCCATGCGATTGTTGTCTTGGAGACTGGGAAATTGTTGTAGAAATGATGTTAGCTACTTCTTGAAAGCATGGTGATTCGGTGTTATTAACTTAGAATTGAGGACCGAGTTACTGGAAAATGTAACAATGTTTTAAAAAAAGGCAACTACGTTACGCAACAATAAACTAGCTAGCTACACAGTATCTTCGTTGTTACAAGCCAAGGCCAGAAATCCACCAACGAAGCATATTTTTTTACTTAAGCATTTCTTTATCAGGATGCAGCTAATTCTTGGGAATCAGATTAAAATGACGATTGACAAAGCTGGACGTCCACCCACTCCTAGACGCGCCTCCTCCACGTATCGTAGTTACGATGAACTTGGCGTTGTAGATCGTAGTAGACCTTTGAGATACAGGCACGGAGGAATCGAAGACTTGACGGGAATAGAGCAGCCAAGAGGCTTTAAGACATATGAGCAAAGAACTTTGGACGATATCACAGTGTTGAGCTCAGAAGAAATTCCAAAGCCAAAAAGAAAAACAATGGAAGGCTTGGCTAACGGCTTCAGAAGAACGTTTTCAGTGAGAAGTAGGAGAGAATCCGAAGGAATTCCTTTGGATACTTTTACTGTGACTTGCGAAGAGAATTTCGCAACGGTCAGGGGAGCGCCATTTGGGAGGCGTAGGTCGTTGTCTCGTGATAGAGGATCGTCATTGCTCGCCAGGAGTTCTTCCGAAGGAGACGTGAGGATGCCCCCTCCCCGCGCCCCGCCGGCCGCCCCCACCCCGCGCCTCCACCGCTGCCTTCGAGCGCTAGGAGGAAGCTGGAAGAACCTATTACTATGTGAGTCCGCAAGACATGTGGCTTTAACAGCTTTAATTAATTCCCAACATAACGGTGAACACGCACGACTCGAGTCCACAAAGCACACTAATTAACATCATCAATTAACCGTGTCTAAAAACGTAACCAATGCGTAAACATAACTCTTAACCTTTACAAATCTGGTTACTCCTCTCATTATTCTGGTATTTGATGGTAGTTAACCGTTTTACCGCGTTCGCCTTGTCTGAGTTAATTATTGGAGCGACGGGTACAAATGACCACTAGAAGCTTAGTTAGTTTAAACCTGTGATTAACCACAGAGCTTAACCGAATTAAACGCTTTCTTTTATGTAAATTAACCAATTGTTTGTACTGTAAAGGAGGGAGCTGATTAATCACGGATTACAGTGTTAGGCTATATTTTATTTGGAAATGATACCACTTAATTCAGTTTGACATAATAACCGAATAATGATGTCGATTGTTAATTAAGGTTTATTATGATGTATCGATAGATTGGCGCCAATATTTTTAACTGTTTATGGTCGTTGACTTCCATAGATAAAAAATCCTCGACACACGAGTGTCATTTAAGGCGTGTCAATAATATCACCTTTCTTGTAATTTATGAATATGAAGATGCTCATTTAATATTGGAATGTCATAAAAATAAATTAAGATTACCCATATTTTTAAGAAAGTAATTCAGTAATATTTTATCTAATTCCAGTTTTGTTGCTTTTAATGTTTACTAACGCAATCTCTATTTGTGACAAGATACTGTATATTTGATTGATAGGTTCAGTTCAAGAATTATGTAAACTAGATAGTATTTTCTTTTTGGTAGGATTACATGTCATCGATCAGTATTATTCAGTATAGCTTTCCCGCGTGGTTTTACCTGTTCCCGGAATAAAAAGTAGCCTATAACACTCTGGGATATTGTAGCTGTTTCGAATCCAACTGCGGGATAAGCGTATAAACAAACAAACAAAAACTCTTCAGCTTTATTATATTAGTACAGATATACGTACCACGTATCAGTGAGTGACATATTTCAGTTTATGCACTTCATCTTCAAGTAACATAATTTATGCAGGTACTTCATTCTTTACGGCCTTTATCACAATAAGAACAGCATTATCGGACATTTCAGCATCAATATTACCATCATATACATCTTACTTACCTAGGATTTAAGATAACCAAGTCATATCTGTCGCAGAACCGACGATCATATGTAGATGTATACAATTTACTGCATATTCTAGAATCTTAGATATGCTACCATATGTGGGCAGAAAATCAGCAATATACGCAAATGTCCGATTAGTTACGGACCTTGACTAATTTACTTAACCATTTATCGTTATATTATCACTTATATTAACCAATATCCTGTATATAAATGTGTATATTTTGTGTAAATATCGAGGTAGCTACGCCCCCGTTATGGTGACGCCTACAGACTTACAGATCAAGTACACTTGTATATTGTTGTATAATTTAGATTCGACCGGTTATTTATTTCGGGACGGTTCTTGGTCAGTCTGATTAGGTAATAAAGACTGGTAATTAGTGTAATAAGTGTTCCATCTATCATGTTTGAAGATCTAATGAATAAGAGAAGGGGTTAATATTAAAATTATTACGAGTATTTAGAAAATGGAATTGATTTAAAAAAGGTCTTTATTGACATGCATATTTATCATCAAAAGTGACTTCATAATAAAAAAAAAAATTATAAACTAACTGACAGCGTTGAAAAGCCGCAAAAAGTTTTTAATAAAAATATAAAAAATAAAAAGACCAATGTATTTATAACTTATACCACAAGTACTTAAAGTTCAGTTTAATGTGTAGAGGAAGCGCTATCACAGCTCGTCGTGTCATGTTAACCCTTTACTGCGGGCGGTCTCATTAAGAAAATTGCCTTTTTAATTTTCCGTTACGCTGGGCTTACAAGGACTGAACAATAGCGCGGCTTAAGTGGGAACCAGTAGTTGTACTAGTTCCGAGAGAAAAGATCATACTGAATATTCTGTGAACTTGGAAATTAAACACTAGAGAAAGTATTTTTTATTGTCTCTCGCTTTCTGTTGCTTTGTATCAAATGTTTCTAATATGCTTGCTATAGGTGTATGTCGACTTAGACATCTTATTATAGATAAATAAAGTTGATAAGCTAGTCCGTTTGTTGAGGAAGATTATGAGGCTAGCACAGCTGTGCTATATAATATATAGGACCAAAATACCATAAATACTTTTTTAATATACCTAAATCAAATACTTAAATCATTAATAAACTAAGTACAACCACATCCAGTAGCATTTATTTGACGGAAATACTAGGTATGTGTAATATTGAGGGGAACATTTGCGGCTTGTCAGTGTTGTCAGCGTCTATTCAGTATTCATTGCCGACCGGCTGGCTGACAGTTTCTGTGTCTTTTAGCGAAATTACTTTTGTATATATCTATACGTTTATCTTCGTAGGAACAACATTACCATTAGTTGATTCGTCTTTTCAATTCGATTAAAAGTCTTTTGTAGGCCGTATTGTGCGATGAATTAAAAAATAATACAATTAATTATCAAATCATATAAAGAAAGAAAATTAAGAAACAATACACAGCTAAAGCATGCAAAAACAGCGAACGTCATTTGCAACGTATACACCGTGGTCATAACACTGCTAATCTATTTTTATCAAGTTAGGGGTCGTATAATCCACCTCACGTAGTCGTCGGGTTATCTGGCAAGCGTCGGGCACGTACAAACTGACTTGGACATGATATTCGCTATGTGCAGCGTGTATGGCACAAGTTAACTTAAACCGGCAGCAAGAGATGATCCATCCTGTTTCGTTCTTAGAAATTCTTACTTAGCACTAACTGCTTAGGATAAAGTTAACTGCGGCTCTCCAGACGGAATAGGATTACTTATTTGAGATAACTATGTTGTTTTACAGTGTACATGGAAATGCGATCTTTGTGATGGAAATGCGTGTTTCGTCGTAGAAGAAAATCGTTGCCATGTTAATTATGTAGATTCTTTTTAGCTCATTTACATTTGCTGTTGGCCGCAGGTCTGTGGGGTCTATCACAAATGGTAAATCGAGCCATAAATCAGATAACTGTAATTCTAGGATCAGTTAATCTTGAATCGCTGATTAACTGCATTAGGTACTTTACTAGGGAATGCAAACCGGTTTCACCGAAAATAGAAAAACCGGTTATTCGGTACGGTTTTGACCAACCAAAAAAACCGGTTTTAGATAGCACCAAAATCGGTTTTTCGATTTTTTTCGGTTTTTCTTTCAATGTTTGGAAAAACTGACAAAGGAAGATTTGCCACCGTTTTGTATACTGAGGGCAATGCAGGGAGTATTTTTGTGATGAACTGAAGTGTTTTTATGTGTATTGTTTTGAGCTGGTAAGAAAATAACTTATAATAATGATTGTTTTTATGATAGATATAAAATACGTAAACATTTTTTTTACAATACTTAGGCTGCATACAAGCGTACGGCTCGCCTAATGATAACCAGTTACCGTAGCCTATAGACGCTTGCAACATAACGGTTATCACTCGCACGTTGCCAACCCTCAAACTTTTTGAAGCGGGAGCTTATTCCACAGCCTGACCGTCTGCGATTGGAACCTTGATTCTTTGAAACCGCACAGTACGAGACCATTTTGGTTCCAATGTGTGAGAATGGACGCCCCATCGGTGACTACCTACGATGGTAGAAGGTGACTGGGCATCAGGTCAAACAATTCTTCAGAACACTGTCCGTTGGAAAAGCGGTAAAACACACATAAGAAGGCAGTCTCTCCTCAGACTAAGGGGCTTTAAAACACTTGTGAGCTCGGGATCGTCGACAATTATAACAGCACGTCGCTAAACTGATTCTTAATACCAAAGCTGGTATCCAGGTGCCCACAGAACAGCATTACTCCATTTGGGCCGGACTTGCGACTTATATAGTTGCAGTCTTTGTCTCGATAAGAAGTACTACTTCGCTCTATTAATCACACCGAGTTTTTAGGATACCTTGTAGATGATTTTGGAACAGAACGTCGCTACAAATATTAACGCGAAGGATCCCAATGCTTTTCGTGATGTTGAGGGGCATGTTCTAGAAATGAGGAGCCACAGAAAATAGACTTTGCAACGGTGAATGCGCAGGCTTGCATGTGACTTAGTGGAGTTGAAATAGACTAGTTTTAGTCGACCCCAATCTGAGTCACTTATTTGTGTACTCTCGCTCGATAGATCGAAATATAGAACGAGGGATATTTGCACGGCTCGTGTAATGAGCGTCCCCTGTAATTACATCTGCATAGCAATGAATGCTAGCAATAGAGAGTATATCATTAATATGCTGGAGGAACAGTGTTGGGGATAATACAGATACTTGCGGGACGCCAGCGTTACTGTCATGCTATCGGAGCAACTACTGTCAACGAAGGCTCTTATGTATGCCAAACAGCAAGCTGACTGATTGGTGTTATTTTTACCCATCTGCACGACAACAATTTATCTAAGTAAAACATTCGTATAATAATAATCACGTTTTTATGTACTCGCAAGTTGCTGTGCCGCTACAATATGACATGTTCATAATATTACGTGTGAATTTAATATTATAACGTACGAAACATAATTCAATAAATGTTTAAATAAGTACTTCTACTGATCTATTTTTTAACATAAAGTCATCATATCTCATAGGAATTAAAAACCAAGCAAACGTGATATGTTTTCATTATTTCAATCGTTTAAAATAAAATCAAAAGGAAAGGAACCGTGTAGTCTATATAAACGAGTCTCTGATGAAGATGAATCTACAGAGTTCTATTATTTCCATCAATTTGATGAAAAGGAGATGGATTGATTGTTTGAATGATGATATATTGGTAAGAAAGGAGTGAATGATGGTATAACGGATAGAAGAGACGAATGGAAGAAGTGTACATATTGCGCCGACCCCAAATGATTGGGAACAAGGCAGGCAGATGGTAATGATGAATTTGAGTTTTCTTTTATACTCACAGCATTAACTTTTACTGACTATAATTCCTCAGTTTGTTATTTTTAAATCTTAGGCACGGTTATCTATAATTTGAGCTATAGAAATAACGTGAAAAAAAAAACGAGCGAACATTTAAAAAAACCGGTTTTAAAACCGGTTAACCGGTTTTACCTCTCAATAACCGAAAAAAAAACCGGTTTTCATTTTGCCACGGTTTTGCATTCCCTATACTTTACCGCATTTCAGGGTTAACTAACTCGAATGGTTTAAAGTTTTTCACCAGCATGCTCTGGACGTGAAATAATAAAATAACGTTCTTTATTACATTTTGTTTAAATTCCTTTTTTGAAATGAAAATTTGTAACAGTAGCAAGCTTACCTACTCGTATATTTTTTCCGCTTAAAATCAGTGGTTTGTACCAAAAACAAGCGCTGCATATTATAACAGAGATCATGTGCTGATTATTGGGTCACGTTAGAATGGCACTAACAAATTCCACAGCAGATTAAATAAGCTTACTCGTATAATCGTCATACGAATCCATTAAAATAATTAAGCAACGTTGTTTCATATTCCGAAATGAAATTTTAATCGCTTTGCACGGTGAGCTACCATCCTCATGTCGAAAACCTGTCGCCAAGCACCTATCGGTGTGTTCCGAAAACTGCACTTGAGAGCCAGTTCCTTCTAGGCTTTGTGTGCTTACCACCTTCGGCCACATCATCACTGGTGAGATTGTGATAAAAAAAATCTACAAAAATAGATCCACTTTAGATTAGCTTTTTTATCAATCCAAAAAATTTGGTTAAAATTGCAAAAACAGAAGCACAACAACAAAAATGTCTTTTGTTAGAATTCTTTAGTGGCTTCTGCCAAATGAGATATACGATAAAAAGTTGCTACAATGAATTTCATTCATTGCTCAAGTGATTGTAGCTGATTTTGAACCGGATTTTAGTCCAGAACCAGTTCGTCGTAGACAATTGTTAGACAACTGACCTCAGATAACATTGATAAAATCAGTCAAATACGGTGGTAGCACAGAATATTTAATACATAGTGGTAGCTCTAAAATTAACAATGTTTCATTTGTTATCTTTTGAGTAAGTACAGACCTGGTAAAAGATTTAAATGGCGTTGATTTAAATGGTGTTAATATTGTAAATGTGAGTGTAAGTTTGTTTATCTTTGTGAAGGACATCGTTCACTTTTTAGCCGGAAAAACTCGTAATACTTATATTTAAACAATTTGTATAAATTATCACATAATACTAGATTCTAAAAGAACTACAGTAGCTACAAAGTTACAAGTTGCTGACAAACTTTGTAAGAGCAGATCTTAAGCAACTAACAATGATTGTTGTCATTAAGAAGAAGACCCCAAAATTGAACTATAATCCATTAATAGGTAAATAATATCCTATTTATCTCTCGTTCTTATAAATAAAACAAAACAAAAACTAAATGAAATCGTCCTGTCGTACCTTAGAATAGGATCCCCCTTCCAGCAGGCAAACTCCCACCTTAAGAGAGTTTCAGCCATTGTCAAATTTGAGAATAAATGATAGACTGAACTCGAAACTGCGGTTAAGCCGTACCCAAATTAATTCTGTGCAATAACAATATAGTTGAACAATGGAGCGCAGTGTGCGTTCGTCTTTCTATAGAACCCTCGCAATTAATAACAATAACTTGGACGGCACCAACTGCTTCTAATTTCACTTAAACTTGTAGGTATCAAGTGGTTTTAGAATTTCTTTCGTGTGTTTTAGCAAATTAACATATAAGATTAAAAGCCTTGCGCTTCAAAGAAGCATAAGTAACCAATTGTATCTTCTATAAATGAACAATTTCTTCGGAAGTAACAGAAGCAACCTGTTTCCAAGGAAATTTACTCACTCTCCTTTCTCAACCTGATAATTTATGTAATATTTTACTCAGCTTCAGCACTTACATTTGGCTTTATTTACTTATCAGCCATAATTGCATCATTTATTTCACGCTGTTTATCTTCTTGATCCCAATCGTAAAGTGATTTAAGTAATTGCTCAATAAATGCCTTCCTTTTTTAACCAGTTCGAATTTCGAAACCTCTTGAAAACAAGTAATTTTCAAGATTTCTTAACTTAATCGGTACAGTTTATCAAAAAGTGAATTATCATGACATTATCCAGTCTTAGTTCAAAACTACATGAATTGTCTGTATCCTTTATAATCTGATGTTATGTGTGTCAAATAAGTATTGTTAATATAATGTTAGTTGCAATACGTAGTTGAGACTCGATAATGTCTGCAAGTGTCTGCAATTCTAGTACTTATGAAGCAATAGTAATGTTAAAAAAATCTCATGAATAAACGATATTAAGATACAATCTCGATCAACAAGTACAATGTTAATCTTTAGCCAAAAGTTGACCAAAAGGAAAAGCATACTTTCAAATTAAACCCGGTGTCACATAACTGCGCATTGTTCCTGAAGATCTTTATCAAGGTGTCCCACTTTTAAATCGTTGAGTACACTACATTATTGTTAAAGTTTCCAAGTGAAAATGGTAACGGCACCTATTGTTTGCTCACAAATAATTTTACTTAATTGACACTGCCGATATGTAAGTTCTGCATTAAATGCCTTTTCTGTTTAATGGGGCATTGCTATCAATACTGTTATCATACTTAACCAGCCAGCTTTTTACCGGGTTACCTGTTTATCTTCTCCCAAATATACTCAGCATTTTCTCACTTACTTCTTCAAGAACACATTGTTTCGATCAAATTACGTTTATACTTATGATTATGATTTTAGCATTTTTTTATTTAAAGTAAATTTAACTAGTATTGGTTTTACTTTATTTTGTTTCTAATATCGAGCAAATATAGACCGCATTTATTACTTGCTTGAACCGCGAAACCGTAAGAAGACTTTTTTCAAACGGAACCTGGTTTTTATGCTGAACGTTCTATCAAAGTACAGCATGACTTAAAAGCGTCCAAGTCGTTTCAAAATTCAAAATTCAAAATCATTTATTCAAATAGACCTTCGCAGGCACTTATGAAAAGTCTGACTCTAATACTCTAATACCGGTTCGGAAGGTTGCATTTGCTGAGAAGAGCCGGCAATAAACTCAGCAATTACTCTTTTCAAAACAGGCTTAGATTCATTACATAATATTTACATTCTAATCGCACTGAAAACAATTGCGTGCCCCGTCGCGGCGGCAAAATTACAAAGTAGACTGAATAAATATTTAATAAGTAAATCAATAGCAAACTTAAGCAGACCAGCCCCCACAAGCAGCACCTGTTTTCCATCTAGAGCACCCAGTTTCTGTAAATGGGACAAAGACATAATACTTCAAGTCTCGATAAAAGAAAAGAAAGATAAGTTTATTGCACCAGTCAGTAAAATAGTTACTTAGCACCAAAATAAAGTTTTTTACGTATACTGGCTGAGATGACGTATAAACGGCATGCTAAGACTTGATAGCTGATACACTCTTGCTTTGATATCCATATATAATCAATAGCAGAACAAGTCTCTTATTTTTTCTATCACACTAACATGATAGCGATAGGCGTAAGAAACACTAATTAAAATGTTGTTTTGTCAAGCCACTTATCTTACAATGAAACATCACCGCAGATTCAACACGAAGAAGTTGACAACATTTGAATAAATGCCGAATGGCTTTTGTGTCTCCAAAAAAAATCCCCCCTCTTTTGTGATTCAGACATTGGGCACAAAGCATTCGTGCAAACATTTATAAAAAGTTAAGCATTTCGTTTTTCTTGGGCACGATTGTTCCAGCCTTGTAGGGGAGTAACAAGGGAAGATTTGCATTTAATGGATACCCACGCGCGACAACATTATATCTTTGCATAATAAGCGTTTGAAAGATTGCATGAATTGAAATCAATTATGCAATCTTTCAAGTTTTTTTTCCTAAACTTTTAAGTTCATCATCATCATATAAGCCCATGGATGTCCACTGCCGAACATAGGCCTTCTCCATTGATTTCCACTTCGAACGTTTTTGGGCCGCTTGCATCCAGTGGCGCCCAGCCACTCTGACCAGGTCGTCGGTCCACCTGGTGGGAGGGAGGTATATATAAGTTTTAAGTTACTAGCGTAAGATGAAGATCTAATAATAAGATGATGGGATGATGGGATATTCGTAATTGATCGTCCTAATCCTGAATATTTAGCTCAACATTCCAACAAGCATTCTTTAAAAACATTGATTTGTACCACCTTTTAAAAATACATTCTTCTTTGCGATATATTTTTTTGTTTTATCTTCCAAAATGCATGTACCATTTGATTCAGCAACCGGTTTGTTAAAAAAACAAATCACACAAAAAAACTGCCCCCATATAAATTCTCAGGGCACGGTCGTCGGGTCGAATTCTAAGCTATTATTTGAAAGCATGTGCCCTTTCCAGACAACACTCTCAATACCCTTCATTGTTCGTCCCTATACGCTTTGGTCCTTTGTGTCTACCCTTCGGTCGCCAAGTGAAGCCATACAGCAAAACTGTACAAGTCTTTTTAGTTTGTTTTAGAGACCTTACCTTTAATACAAGATCTTAATGATAACGGGACAGAATATAAGAAATACAGCTATATAAAACATAATGGAGTAGATTTGAAAATTGAATGCATAACCATTTTTATGAATGCTTATTTGCAATCATTACTATTATTAACAAAAATAAAAGCATTCTGAAGAAAGCGGAATTAAAGATAAAAGAACTCACAATAAAATCATATTCTGCTTTACTCTATTTATGGTGGTTTATAATTCTGTCTCTTTTTTGATTGTTGAAAAGTCTTAATCTAAGCTTTAATTTACCTCGCATAGAGTTCAAATCGGCATTATATTATTTGAATGCGGATGTAAAGGGAATTAGCCGAAGATTCGCGACACACGTGTTTGAGATCACAATGGATTGGGGTTTCAATAGAAAATTTGATCCATTGAAGCGAGAACGGAACAACTTTGTTCATTTGAACTATTAGATTGTTCAATATTAGTTCTACAATTGTTTGCTTTGTCTAATTTAACGTTTCTCATTTTGTTTCAGGTAAGTTCCGCTTCTGCTTAGTACGTATCTACACTAACTCCGGGCTTTCTTTGAGGAATGCTATGGAAAAGTGGTAACTAAATAGATTGGGTAAGAAATATGGCTCACACAGTTAAATGTGTTTGCATGAAATCTCTCATTTAGTCTCTAGCCTTTTTACTTGAATAACTCTGGATTCAGAACATATTTATAATTAATTAAATCGATCATCACATTAACTTGTAAGTCAAAACTACCCTTATCATTCCCCTCATCAAACGTATCATTTACAAATTAACCTTCTTCCTTATTTAAAGTGCCGAAAACACAATTTCCCTTGCAAGCTGACAAGCGTTGCCTAGATTTGGGTCAATAGATTGCGTCAAAGTTTATCACCTATCATCGTCAGTCAATCGGCTAGCACACCTGACCCCTGAGATGCAATCAGTGTAATTATTGTAAATATACATCGCGGAGGCGCAGCTATCGGCGTCATCTTGTGTTTATGGTAGATGTAGGCGCCGGATTGGACGTGGGCGGATGGATCGAATCATAAGCGTTTGCGGGCTATGTTGATGGAAAGGTGACTTTTCAGCGTGGCAATGTCCACTGCCTAATATACGCCTCTCCTATAGATTTCTAAAACAATGAGAAACTGATCTAGCGTTTTTCATCGGCAGATCTGCGGGTTATTTCAGTAATTCTGGAATTTATATGAATTTTGAGATATCAACCTCACTGATGTTGGGATTTTTATACTCGAATACTTTATCTTTTCTTTTACTTTAACAACAATTATGAGTTCATTGGCTGAATAAAAAAATGTCCTCCGTAATATATCGGCGTAGTATTCATCCTGTTTCTTTCGTACGGTTGCTACTGACTAATCAACCACAGACCAGCTGTCTGCATGCAGTTGATAAATCAAGTGACGGATATTGCATGTCATCATAATAATATATTACACATAATTAATGTGATAGAGGTCATGAACAGCAGCGGGAATGCAAATGACTACCATTTTTCGTTATTAGTAAAATATTGTTTATTAAATAGTTAAAGTTACTCCTACGTACAGTGCATGGATTAATAACAATTAACGAAGGAATCTCTATGAAGGTTGATACTTCGTTCCTTTAAAATCTTAATGACAAAAATAAAGTCAATCGCTCGTACCTTAGACCAGTAACTGTGCTCGAAGCAAGGGTTATCCACTCCACCCATGACGAGCCCTGGAGATATTGTCCGCCAGATAAACCCGTCTACATCCAACTTTAGAACTGTTTACTTTGACGCTTTCAGTAACCATGGTGATTATAATTTATCGCTCTAGGATGCCACAGGGTTAATGCTGAATTCGACTTTATATAATAAGGATTAGAATGCATATTTCTGGAATTAAAGATCACGTTTGATGATGGAGAATTTCACTTTTGGTTTGTGTTTCCGTTTGTAATAATGGCATTGAATATTTAACAGACTCACAGTCAAGGATATAATGAACTTAAGAAACTTAGAGATACTAAATCAATCAAGATATGATTAGAGAGAGATTCTAAAATAAATTTCGATTAACGTTGCTGTCTGTGTCTGCCAAAAGTTGAATTCAGTGAAGTTAAACAACGAATAATATCTATCGCTGAAGAGCTTGTGAATATTAAGAATGACTAAAAATGGTATGCTACTTATGCTTTTGCATTATATTACTCAGAACTCAGCCAATTAAATAAGGATCATAGCTAAATAATAAATAAAATAAACTGCAATTCTGTGCGGTTTTTCTCTGTACAAATAATAAAGACAAACACAGATTAAATGAGGCAAACAGAAGTAATCTAACCGCTTATGGAATTACATCGCGACATATGAAATATCTGTTTCTACAGCCCCATTGTTTGTTACGACCCCAGTCTTGGTAATCCCAACCAATCTCTTATAAAAAGAAAACGTTTCCTTAATTCCTTGGAAACATACGTAATCTACTCTGACTTTTGTGTAATGAATGAGATCATAACTGAAAAGATACATTCGTAGACATTAGTTTCGAGAAAATATAATTTCTGCTTGGACTGATTCTCTAAATCTTAGCCCACATTTTCTTCTATTCAGGACTTTTGTTATCATATTTAATCAGGATAATATTATTGAGAAACTTTCTCCTAACATTCAAAAGATGAATCGGCACTCAAACCAATGAACCAAACTAAAGTAGCAAATATTTGAAAAAATAGCCAATATTTAGTTCAAGAAAATATTTTAAAAATTGTACCCTGCCGGGTTTCGTGCCTGTTCTTTTCAGTTGAAGGCCGACTTCCGAACTGTGGGTAACTTCAGTAGCATTGGCCTTCATAAGTGCCCTACTAGGGCCTTAAATAAATTAATAGCTTGGACTTTGTCTTTTAATGAAATAAACATGGGAACTTCTTTTTTGTTTCAAATACAAAATACAAATAAAATTGCCGTGACATTTAACAAGTAGTCTGAGTTGTTACTTTCTTTCTAAGCTTGACTGCTACCATTAGAAATGTTATTCCCCAGAGACTACTTGTTAGGTTTTAGATTACAAGCAAAATAGTCCCAAGATGTAAAGTGGCCCTGTTTTTAATCTGTCCAGTTTTAGACCAGTTTGTCGTAGTCTAATTCTACATCTACCGCTCTGTAAATGTCAACTGAAACATTATAATACCGTTTTACTTGTTGTAACAGGATATTCTTGCTATCATGCAACCGATTTGACCATCTGAAATGATCAGTAAAAGTTTGCGCTAAATTACATTCGCACTTTTGCTTTAATAATCGTAAAACGGTGTCCTTTTTGGTTTTATACCTTTAGCTACACAAATGGAATTGTTAAGTGTGAAATTGTTTTAATTATGATTAAATTAGTACGCATTGCTTCATTATTACCTTCACTTGTTGTTGCCTCTATGAGAATCGACGAAGGATTATCATTTATCTCTTCAAGTTTCTCGTTAATCTACTAATGATTCCCTTCAGTTTGTTATCATAGCGATTATCAGAAAGCAAAATATTATCTTTATCGTTAACCAAAGTTTTGAGATTGGCAATTAAAATCACTTTCACTGTCCTTAAGGGATCCCTATCAGTACCATTGCATGAATTTTTGTAAGAATTCTGCCACATTACAATCGACTTTTTATCTCCCAGTGTGGTTACTTTAATTACACAGAATGAATACATTACCTTTTAAGAAAATCCGACGTCTGCTGTAACGTAATATTTTCAAGACATAAATTATAGCCTGCCAAGACGTCCATCACAATGGCTATGGCAGCTTTATTATCGCTTAATTTGAAGTTTTCTACAATTTTATTCAGTACTATCACTTGAAAGTACTTGATTTATCAGATTGCATTAAAATATGATTAAAAGCCCCTGGTCATGTGAGAGATAAAGTCAATTAAACGCATCAAACAAACGAAAGTGACCCCAATATTACGCTGGCAGCTAAACACGATGCAAACTGACTGATGTATGGGGAGTCGTGTATTAGGTGCATAGTGGTCCACGTGAATAAGCGAAAGCGATTTTTTAAACATGAAGTATGGTAACCTATCTAATACTTTCCAAAGGGTGACTAGAAACTTTGCTCTCTCTTCAATTTGATTCCTAAGTCATAAATTTTACGACATTTGCGTTTCCATAGAGTCAAAATACTTTATCCTGAGTTCCTTTTTTATTTCCCATCAGAGCTGAATTCAAGTTATTGTATTGTGACATGTATGACTTTTTTGATATTTTCTCTACATTTTCAGTCCCTACATCGAAGAGTACCCTTTTCGGTCCCGCTATCGCTTTAAACTTTAAAACAGATCGCATTTATGGTCATGAGAGAGGCCAATTCGATTTCGTATAAAGAAATTACGCAACTTCAGCCATTCAGTTACGATATAGGCTTGTAATTACTGTTTTATCGATCAACTACCGTATTCATCACGTTTCGCCTTTTAGTGACTCTGCAATTATTGCTCCAGTCGAAATTACGAGCTCTTTGTTTATTTAAAGGTATTTTAATCTGATAAACAATGTTTATTAAATTATATATTGATCATTGTCGTTATTACTTAATAATTATCAAAATGTAAAATATATTACTAGTGTAATAAAATATCTAATTAAATTATCCTGTACTACTTTTTTCATAAGAATCCGAGGATGAGTATCCATAAATTATCATTATAGCCTTGAATTCTGTAGCCCCCCGAAACAGAATTCCATTAAAAACTTAGCACCATTAATTTATATCATTGTCGAATGGATGATTTGAATAAAGTAACTAGGTATCTATTATATAAACGTGACAAATACCAAGATACGAATTATAATCATTATACTTTCATTCAACATTTACCAATCATTACCAAATTCTTTATTGGCGCGTGCTCGCCAAACAAAATAAATAATCATTATTTAGTTCTGACAGTTTAATAGTTGAACACGTCAATATCATGACGGATAATCATAGATATGTTCACGACTGTAACAAATACTAATAAAAGGATTCATTCTACGACATTGCTGATATAATATATATCCGGTTGATAAATGTATCTTATGGTGCTAGCTTATCATGTAAACTTTGGATAGTTTAATTTATACAATTAATTACTTACGACACTTTTATCTTAAGGAATATGTATACGTTGTTCTTGAATTCCGTTGAACTTCTCAGTTCTACACAATTAGTAGCAGGTTTGTCTAATGCTATCTTTCATTAGGTGCAGCGCAGACGACAAACTATCCGTGCCGCTTTACCATATCTACATTATTTCTAAACAATTTGAACTAGCTTATACCACGATGCGGTCAGAACGTTCCGTCCAACCCAAGCGGACCGACCAAACGGGCGGTTTAGTTTCTCTGCGATAATGTGAATTATCTATTGACATATGGTTTTAAAGTTTTCAGAATTTTGTCAGTATCTCCAACTTCCATCCGATTTTCTAATAACAAGTATTGAATGTTAACATTTATCATGGGAAAAATTCCCACTTAGATTTTTTCCTCTTTGTAGGTCAACAATTTGTACTTGTTTGCGGGTAATAAAGCCAATATACACAGTTCCGAGACTTATCGGCACATATCTGCTCATTCCGGACGGCAAACACAATTTCCATGTTGACGTCTAATATCACATTGATAAATATTTTGCGGATGTTCTGATGTTGTCAGAAATAGGGGAAGGAAACTCGATGGTTTACGTGTACAATAAAGTGGAGATATTTATTATTAAGATCATTAATGACTCGCTGAAATCCGTACAACTAAGAGCTACTCTTTACTGCAACATCTTTCTCATGTTAACGATATGATAACGTACTGTGAAATTAAATTCTACAACCTAGAAGCTTAAGTCACTTAATTCCAAACTCCATAAACATTAGTAAGTAATGCTACAAATCGGCCGTATACTAGAAAACGCAACGACTGCACCATGTTTTAAACGTTTAATGCAACCATATATCTGCTTTAGCTTGTGCACGTAGGATAAGCATTTGCTCCCCTGGATTTGTGTGCGAAGCTCCTTGCGGCATTTCTAGCGGGCTCCATATTTGGTGAGCATCCGGCCTTAAGTGCGCAATCCTTTTCTGAATTAAAAGTAGTGAAGAATCTTGATTGGAGATCTTATTTATGAACACATATAACTTTGAGTCAGATTAAAATACAGCAACATTATCATACCGAATTGTTCCTAAATAGGTAGAGGTCCCTGATGTGTCGATTTTCAACCATCAGCAAATACTAACTGGCTACAGCTAACCCCATTAAAAGATATGAAGACTAAAGCTAAATTCCTTTCCTATATAAAGTCGTTTTTCATCAAGTACAGTTACTCTGAGAGTGCAAAGTGCACACCCACTACAAAAATCAAATAAGCAAATATTGATAAAATGCAAAGCCGATAGACTTGGCAGATGTCGGTGTGATCCTGAAGCACCCTCCCATATAATTTAATGTTGAAGGGGAATCACAATAGCTATCGATCCCTTTGTACTCATACCCAAGGGAAATCGCTTCTTCATACAGGTTTTACAGTGACACCACAAAATAACTCTGTATTGTGTACTTGACAGAAGGTAAATTGTCCATTATATTCATTAGAAAATTGATGAGAAAAAATCCAAGATGATGTAGGTAGGAGGAAGCTACTTAGAACCGCATTATAGAACGAAATCAAAACTCAGATTAAGTCTCAGTTATAGATCCTATTAATTGAAAATAAACCTAATATTGATGCAGGTTCCAAATTATTTTTTTGTTTATCTCGATTCGAAACTTTGTTTCAGCATTGATGATTGACCTTCTAGAATACGTAAAAAAACCTTTAAAAACAGCTGATTCCCAAAAGGTTTGTTGGGAGCGGATTTGAAGAGAGTTTTGTTGGGATAAAAAGTATTCTATTACTTTCCAGGATATGTGCTTTCATCCAATCATAAGGTGCACTTATATAAATTTTATTATATTGAACTTTCGATCAATCATATTCACAATAAAGTTTTAATTTTCCAATGTAATTTAAATTTTGTACGCAAACTTTTTATTATATCCTTACTATTACTTTATATCCAGTAGGCCACTGCATTAATAACCTTATTAACAACCTCAATTCTCTCCTATTCAAGCCCTCAGGTAAAGCAATGCATAACACAAATAAAATAATGTGGTTCTTGGTAATCATCACGTTTCCTCGCCACACCACATTGTTTCACCCCGTCATAACTCTCATTTTGCAGCGGAAGCAACAAAACCCGATTCCTGAGGAATTGACGTTGAATAATTAATAGAGCTTAGTGAAAGAGCCTTATGTTCCCAGTTTCGAATGCGAATTAATTCAGAGAATTGGTGCTAGATACTTTACCAAGATTTTAGATCAAAGGTTTAGCTAGAATATTGAATATTTTAACTTTATGATTTTGATCTTTGTATATACACACATTGGAAACATCGCTGTAAATCTTGAAAGCGTTTTATATTTTATTTTTAAAGATGTCTTGTTAAATAACAAACTTGTCTAACTTGAGATAACGGAGTTCTTTGCAAAGGTTTACTATGGAAAGTGGAGAAATTAGTACTTCAAGCTTCGCTGTAGTATATTTAAAACGGTCTGTGTGTATTCAAAACTTCTGCCTCACGGGATCAGTTTTCAATACGCTATACGATAGACAGAAAAAAGATGCTCTATTCAAAACACCAAGACTTACTCGATCAGTAAGGCCAAATTACGTTATGCATGTTATCACTATAACCAGATATTTCTGAACTGATGTCAAGTTCTAGATGAAAGGTAGTAAATGCGTTGTTATGACACCCAGGTCTACTATATCCCAAGTAGTAAATTCTGCATCTCTAATTAAAAATGCTGAGCTCATTTAATCGTTCAGCTAATTTATTCAAAGACGAGATCGCTGTCAGCGGTAGGGTTGTTAATCAGAATGAGCATCCCAGTTATCCGCAAATTAATTCAACAGCACTCGTAGCATCCCTTTTGAGATTTCTAGTGAGAGATCGACTTTCAATTCGAATTAGATCTACGTGTTAATCAATTTGACCACACTCAATATCTTAAAGGTCATCTAATATTACAGTAAGATCTTAAAATGATTGATTTACCAGACCCATTAGTAGTACCTCTAAGTAGTGTTTTCAACATGGATAGTAACAGAAATAATCCTCAAAAGGTGTTAAGACACATTACGAATTCCGCAGAGGAAATAATCGGAATATTTTCCTTAATTTTTCATCCAGCTCAGTGGAGCACTGAAATCCCTTGGGTTTGCTTTTACTTAACGAAACCTTATTTAAAATAAACAGGGCGGTGTAAACGGGAGACGTGACGAAAATTCTGAACGCGTCGATATAAAGCGGTATTATTTTCTCTGGCAATAAATGAACGTGCCCAAAGAGTTTCTTTACACTCTTGTACACATACTTCTCGAAGTTTTTTTTGGGTAAATGCTGTTATTCTGGTCAGGTACCAACATATATGGCTAACATACTTTAACAACAAAATGATCGTTTTCTAATCTAATATCTGTTTAAAATCATAAATCTGCATGCCGTCTGCTCTTCATAGGTTGGTGTTTGACCGCAATCTGACCGACTTATTTCATCATTGTTAAAAGTATATTGTTAGTATTGTTACAAACAAATAATAACAGCAGATGGCCAACCAACATTGCAATCTGTACAATTCAATGTCATTTTGCAGCTACCTGAATACCTGACTCAAACGACAAGGTAATTCGAGCATTATATGCAAATCAATGTTTATGGATTCAAATTTCAAATGCCTTCATAAAGCCTCATGTTATGTCAGCTGTCAGTTGTCCCTGTAAATAACAATAGCAAGTATCAGACGAAATTGTTTGGTGCAATAAAACGCCTACTTGCGATCAGATCGCTGACCAAACCCAGCTTTTATGCCAATTTTATTAGCGAAATCTTTAATTTTACCGCACACTTTACGACGATATAGACATTACTGTGATAATTTATGGTGTCAGATCAAATGAATGCTGGACTTTAAGGCCTTACACTCAGGCCTTACACTATAATTTGATTACTGGTGTCATATTCAACGACTTCTTTACTTCTTATTATCACTGAACCGCAGGCTGAGCTTTAGCGTTGGCTTTCTTTAGAAAGCCAAAGAAAATATTATCATAACAATAAATAACTAATACATTCTTGTTGAAGATATTGAAAAAAATACTTCAACAAAAATGAAAGGTGTTGAAAAATTTACAGAAGGCTTTAGAAACAGTCTACAGAAATACCTACCAGATATTGTAACCGTTGAATATTTTAAGGTGTGCCCACATTATCTAGATTTACATTCGGCTATTTCGACTAAGTTATTCGTAACAGGTTCAGGTACATCCCACACGGGCGTCTTACTGGCGCCAACTGACAAGAACGCTGTTACATCTGAAACTAATCTAAATGACCATTGGAATTAATTAATATTGCTAAACTGTAGCAATGCAATCATTTACCACTAGATTCTGTAATCAATCGATCACAAAGCCGTTTACAGCTATCGTGTTGCGTTTGATGGAATGGTTATTTGTGCCTTAATTGGGGTTTAGATTGTATGTCTGGCTTTGAAATGGCTTATCAAAATATGTCTTTGGTTCTTGTATTGGTTGTATAATATCGTCTACTGATTTCAGTTTGAAGATCCTAGTCAAATTGTTTTTATCATACCTTGTGTAACTTATTCTTAGTATGGTCACAGTGGCTATTGACTTTTCACATTATATCTCCACGATCACAAGTACAAACAAGTAAACATTAAGTAAATCAATTCGCTTAGAAGACTTAAATGGAGTCTCATAAGTTCCGTCAGCACTGACGTTAACTGATGCCAATGATTAAACCAATAACCTTTCGAAGTACTACCTTGTTAGCAATGACGATAGACGCGACACTCGGTAGTCGCCAGTCGCCAGTCCTGAGACTGAGGATAGGGTTGGCAGCCTAGAGTTACAGGGATTAATTATACCTGAATTCATTTTTTTATATTACTTTCACATTTGATATAACTTGGCAGGTGACTCCAAAAGTGGAGAACTAGAAGATACAACAACTGTTAGATAAGTTATGATCGGTCCTTTATAAGCTGATGATGAAGTGAATGTAGGAAGTGATTAAATAATCGATAGTTGTTTTTGAAGAAATTTTCATTAATTTGCTTAAACACAGTTTCTGATAGAAGCGATAATGTTTTTTTCACTAAGTTTAAGTATGCGGCCATGAGCTATCTACCTATACATAAATAAAATTGAAGTGTCTGTTTATAATGTCAAAATAGCAGGTACTTATACCAAAACCCTGTCTGTTTGATTGGGCTAATCTCCGAAACAGCTGGACGGCTTTTAATGGGACTTTCACTGGCAGATAGCTGATGTTTTAGGGAGAAGCTTAGGCTTCTTTTAGAAAAACAATTAGAAATCCGCTCAAAAAAATCAAAACCCGCGTACGGTGAAACCGATGGGGTCAGCTAGTGTTCAATGAGAAAAGAAGTTGTAGGTGACCCTACGTACCCTATCAATCATACTGCGGTATGCGTACGCGCCGCCTCAATAACCTGCCATTCTTACCAATACCCGCCGGTAATTGAACGCTGGAGCCTTTTAATTGGCACCTTTTTATATAATAATACGGTGTATAATTGCTGTAACGAGTCCAACTATATCAATGAGTGGAATTAACATGAAAAAAATGGGCAAATAATTTATAGCCGATAATTTTCTGAAAACAAAGGATATTGAAGGCAGTATTTTACAACCCTTTTACAACCTGAGTAACTACAGGGTATTATTTACTTATTAACTGGAATGGACGACCTCCCACCAGTTGGACTACGTCTTGGTCTCTTCGAGCTCCTTTTTAAGCGGCTTAAGACTGAAATCCCTGGGATGAATATAAATAAATAAACAACGTGGGACCCACAGCTTTTTAATGCCGAACTAAAAAAATTTTTCGTGGAAACTAGATAACTGATATTTATACTACTTTGTGGAGACATTTATATTTAACTCTATGCATATTTCACTCCCAGACTCAGACCAAACAGAGTTTGAAAAATGTTTGTCACGGCAAGACAAGAAACCGCGACTTGTGGTGTGGTAGTAAAGGTATATAACTTCTACATCGCCAGCACATAAATATATGATAATGATTTTTAATACTTTAATAGAGTTTAAAGAATCTATTTGAAAAATCATGACAAGTCTATAAATGTTAAGTTAGAATGTAAATTCATCCCTTTCAACGATTTAGCTAGATGGATAACCATCCATAAATTAACTAAATGGTTCCTGATATTTATCCCTCAAGACTCTACAACCAACGCTTTGACATGCTATACAATAAAAAAATAGTATTTTGTGATCCTTTATTCTCGACAGTCTAACCAAGTCATTTCAAGCAATAAAACTCCTATTTATAGACATTTCTCCATTTTTAACAGATTGACGTGCCGGGTTTATAATCTGAATGTATGCGGTCGTAAATTTTGAAGAAGATATGGTTTTTAGTTATTTGGTACTTCCTAACAGATAGCATTATCGACTGATAAAAAGCATACTTACTCTATCAAAGGTTCTAGAAAACCTAAAAGAAGAGAACTGAATGGTAGAATCGGACTAGAAACACTTATACTTCATCATCTGACACAAAAGATTGCACCTGATCTAAAAGACGCTACAAATATTTCGACTGATCTATAATAAAATTGCTACCGGCCTGCAGCCATAACAATATAATTAAAATAAAATAAAGCTACATAAAAGTTTCTTATGTCCAAAACAGACACAAAACTTAACGGCCTCTGGAAAAAAAGCATAAGTATTTGGACATTTCAAAATAGATAATTTCAGGGGGAGGTGAGCACGCCATCGCCACTCGTAAATATAACATGGACATGGCACAATGCGTGAATTTTACACCGTTTTTATTTTACGACAGTGCACTAAAACATTCCGGTCCCAACAATAAAATAGTCTCGTGCATTTTTACGACACCTGCACGTGAATGCTCGTGTTCTTCAAAAAAGATTTCAGATGAGGATCCTTCTATATTGGTTCTAATCACCTCTTGTTACCAATTGCTCAATGCTCTTGCTTACAAATGAAATCAGGTTAACTTTTCTAAATGTAAACACATGTTGGATACACTTTGGCTTTGGTGGAACTGATTCGCGATTCAGGCACGTTTGTTTTGTAACAGCTAAATCAGTTTTAAGAAATCTTACCGTAATCTAAGAAATGGTCCATACAAATATTTCGTTAGAGCTCTGTTATAGGAAGGTACAGTCCCTTCAGAAACATAATTTCAGAGATAACAAGCCCCATCATTTTATATTTCGATACAAATCACTCATGACACATTAGATCATTATTTAATGTACTAACATCCGTTATTGCTCAAAATGACTACCTATCACCATGTTTAACAAGCAAACTTCCTGCTTTGAAACAATTGGGACGGATTTAATTTAAAAACTATAAATTTCATCTCGTGTGTTATGAACGAACATCAGAACATGGCGTAGATTTCGTTATTGAATAGAATTTTTGTTTAAATCTCATTCTTGACAGTATTTTTAGTTTTGGCTTATGGCTTTTGGATATAGGTACTGAGTAGAATGAGCATTCAGTCTAAAATGAAATCTGTAGGTGCAAGTAAATTATCTGATTTACCCATAGCAAAAGTTATAGCGTATCTTTTACAGATATATTTATTTGAATCAGAAAACGTAAAAAAGACATGGAATTTAGGAGTAGTTAGTTATTTTAATGTTCATAAACATACTCCAGCTTAGGACTTAGTAGACTTAGGAGAAGTGTGGTAGTAGAAGTAACAATCATAAAACCGTTTCTTTCAAAACATATGTCAAATGTTGGCCAAATGTTACTTCAAAAATACCACAAAAGATAATACACTTTCGCCAAATGTTGGCTATAAAATTGGGACAGCACGACACTACACAATAGTTCTGAGATTGATGCCCTCTCGATGGAGCGTAGGTAGAGAATTCCGATCGGTGTGGGCCCAATTGACATCTGTGGACATTCCAAAGGTTGGTGACGAAATATTTACTATCCGGAATACTTCCTTGATACGTACATATCTTAAAAATTTCAATGGCATTCGGAATATTTACTTGGCTCTAAAGATATTTTATATGCAAAACACAGCAGCTTGAGTTGCAGCAACTTTAACGCAAATTTGTGACGATGGCTTCTATCAAGATTTGCTTGAAGCAGCTAATAAACTTTTCAAGGTATGGTTGGAATATGGTAATTTCCTGAACTTTAGATTCAATAATATTTACTCATGAAGAACTTTGTATATTCTTCTTAGCTCAAAAATCAGAATTCAAGATACGGTCTACAAGTGTCTTCTTTCTGATTTTATTTTTTAATTCAAACCAGAGTCCTTTCAGTTTTATTGCATCCACATTCCCAAGATTTTGAGACGCAAAACTGAGAAAAAAATATAGGGAGGGCTTTGTTTGGCACACAATGATGTCGGAAAGGGCCAGACGCCGCGATGTCGGCTGATAGCCGGTTCGAGTCCCGGGCCACGCAAATATTTCCGCCTAATTACCCACGCTAAACGTTCCAAGAGGAGTTTCGAGCTTAACTAAAGGGTTTAGATAAGAGTTTGCGTGCAATTTCATGTTCTATGTTTCGTTTTGTTACATAATATTATTAACTAAAGACCTATGATGAAAGCTTATCAAGATTATTCAGTATTAACATAGGTACAATTTTATTTTCTTTCAAAGCAAATGTAACTTTTTGAAACACTTATAGAAGATACAAAATAAAATGCCATAAGTTATAAAGCACAAGAAACTATTAAATACGTTTAATAATATTATAAACGGCTGTACCTTATAAATAAAGTACTCACGATTATACAATATATTACGTCGGTCTAGACTTGTATGGAACTAATTGATCATGCCCTATAATAATAACATAATAATAAACATATATAACTACGCTCGTACCATATAAATGTAAGGTCGACATGCGTTTTTAATAAAACAAAGTCCTATAATATAATTCGATTTAGACACTAGACCATTAAATTGACAACCTTGAGTTTTTCTGGAGCCTCTTGTTTCTATCGATAGTTTTGATGACTGTAATCATCGTATCGAATATTTAAAAGTTGGGAATGACTTACATATTTATCTGAACCTATAGCTTTTTATACGGTGACATAAGAGAAATTAAGTCATAATTGGACTGTTTTACAAAAAACTTAAACCGACTTCAAAGTACACTAAGAAGTAATCAAATACTGATCTGATGACAATGGGACCAAACGGGAAGAGTACCCTTCCAGTCAAAAAAAGAATTTTACAAATTGGTTAATAAATGACGGAGTTATGAGGTAACAAACATAAAAAAAAAACATACAGTCGAATTGAGAACCTCCTCCTTTTTTTGAAGTCGGTTAAAATGTAGTCAAAACTCTTCTTATAATTACACTTTTTTTTTTATTTCGATCACTAATCGTTTGCCTGGCAAGCATTTGAAACTCGCATTCCCCTGTACGCCGGCCATTTATAGCATTATTGTAAATTGTATATAAAAAGAACTAAAATTGTAATGCATTTAGTTCTTCTTGTATATACTAGAACAACTTATATTTTTTATAGTATAAGATAACAATATTATGTTTAAACCAAGCATCACTGCTCAAACTACAGAGCATGGATCGTCGACCAGTCTCATAGATTTATGTCAATTTGTCGATAAAAATCGATTATCTATAGCTATATTATATCGATACATCCATGCTCCATTATCTGTTGTCAAAGTGTAACCATTAATTTAAGATTTGTTTTATTTTTCAGGTAAGTCAACTCTATCTTCCCTTAGATATGGTAAGAGAATAAAATATTACATTTTACCATATGAATAAAGTCCACTGTTACCCAACCGTTAATTTCGAAGCTCGCGTCATTTCTAATTGTGGCAGATTATTCCGACACATTATCGGCCTGACCGCCTAACCTGTGACGACTGTCATATGTGACATACCACTGTACCCTGAACCCCACCGATCATATTAGTGTTGGTTATCGTAGATGAATCCACAGGTCTTTTTAAGATGGTGGTCTCGAGACTACATTTCAAGGTTGGCATTTGTTTATGCTTTACATTGATGTACAGTATGACATAGTTTTAGTTGCTTGTCGTTAGTTTAAGCCAGTTTTTATGACATCGAGAACTTTTCAATGATAATTACTTAGATAATAACGCGTTATTATTCTAAGGATAAATATTTTTAACATCAGCTCAAAAAGGAAGGTCAGGTCCTCGGTCAGTGATAAATCGTCAGAAGTATATGGAACTCAAAATCACTGTTTTGAAGTCAGCTAAATATTTTCTATAGAACACGTCATACCATACTCTTTCGCTGACTTCAAAACAGTTTCAAATAACAGTTACTTCATACTTTTTAGTGCTCTTTGAAAGCGGTATAATTTTTTGTTAAAAAGTTAATTTTGGTGATTGCTGATATTCAAACAGGTTTTACTTTTCTAGCAATCTAGTAAAGTAGTCTCTCTATATTAGATACAATTGATTTCACAAACATAGGCAAAAGCATTTGTACAAATCTTTCAAAGACTCTGGAAAGATCCTAAGCTTCTTCAAAAATCACTTAGCAAAGTAAAACTGCGGACGTATTTTCATCAATATTATTTCTTTTCGAGCGTTAAAATGTATTCGTAATACATTTGTAAGCAATAAACCTTTGTCAATATGCCCCGTGAAGCTACCAGCTACGTGACGAGACGTTTGTAATACTGTCTAGACTTCAGACGTCCGACCACTAATGTATGATCCCTAATCCTATCCTAGCTACTTTTCAAATAGACTTTTTATGGGCACTTAGGGGTCGTATCGAAATGGTTGGGATTACTCGTGGATTACAAATTGAATTAGTATTTTACATACGCAATTACGCAATCAACTTTGCTCAAAGTATCCTAACTAATAATTATAAATGCGAAAGTGAGTTTGTTTATTTGTTTGTTACGCCTTCACGCTTCAACTACTCAACGGATCATCATGAAATTTGGCATGCAGATAGCCTATGGTATGGAGAAGGACATAGGACTAGGCATTTATCCCGGGAACGTGGATGAAACCGCGGGGGACAGCTAGTCTTACATAAAACACTTTTTATTTAGGTAATACCGAATATGTAAAAAAGTGTTGTGTAAAAATGGAAATATTTAAATGGCTATATAGCTAATAAGACATGAATATGAAAGTACATATATACATAGTGGAACCAAATCGCCATTACGCGGTTCCGTATACCAAACACGACTGCATTCCCAATTTGTCTCCTTTTATAACCAACCACTTTAACTTTACTTCCGCGAAAAAATATTTTATGTCCTATTATTCAGATGATAAAGTCATAATTCGCGTATCGCGCGTTTTATTTTATAGCTTGAGGTAGTGAGTGGATAACGGTGCGTGCCTTGTTGCGGCCCATGTATGGAGTGGTCATGACATGCGATTTGTTGCAGTTTTATCTCGCGCACTCCTCTTGATCGCTGGTGTCCTGGTACTTTTGGTTTATCTTCACATTGTATAATTAATCTTGTTTCAACAATGGGGTTTCCCAAACTCTCTTACAGAGGCACTTAACGGGATAAAAAGTTTGAGTAACACCCACTAAAGTCACTCGACGAAATCTTAGCTTCTTTGCACCCTAAAAAGAGACTCTGCCAAGCAGGATCAGCTCGGTAAAAAAAGATACCTATATATTATACTTCGCACTAGTAAAAAGTAAATTAACATAAATACCTCTGCCAGTGAGTCTGTCAAATGTCAAAGCTTTAGAATAGTAAAAGTTAGAGAGTAAACTATGGCTCTAGTTTACAGTTACTCTATATCGGGTAGGTATCGCATAACAATACAACAAATAGCAAATCATTCGACTCGGTATTTCGAACCAAAAGAATGTCATCTATGAAGTATCACAAAATCACAATGAGTCGGTTTTTTCTTCTTAGGAATGTTATATCCCCTAAACATCAACTGTTAGGACAGTTAACCCCATTCCAACATTCCATTATATCGATCAGTCTTTTGGACCCAAAAAAAATACCAATTTAAGCTCATTTCGCCACCTCTGAGATTTGTCAAACTAAATTGAAACCACATAGTTAATCAATGAAGGAGCCGACACAAATCTATTCATTATCGTCTTAATCTGTCTTACTGCCAGCTTAAATAATATTTAAGCTGCTTTTATGCTTCAATATAATAAAATATACTTACAAGAATTATTTGATGGTAGTAAATTATGGCCGAAAGTAATTGGAGTAGTAAATTTTAATGGACCTGCTTTTGCCAGCGGGTCTGTGTGGAAACACTAAATCTGAACTAATTTATGATGGTGACAAGCATTGTTATGAACTACATAGTCAAATTTAATTTAAAATAGCCCAGAGCTTTATACCATTAACAAGTTATCGACAGCCCAAACTTAATAGAGAATAACGAGCACTGATTCAGAAATCAAGAAAGGGATTCGTCTAGTGGGGTGTGAAGAGATATTTGCAGAGTCGGCCACGCGCGAGTGATATCCCAGTATTCCAAACCCTACATTTCCACATGCGGATTTCGGGATCTTGTGTGGATTTTCCATACAAAGTGAACATTCCGCTAACAATCACGCTGATAAAAAGCGCCTCCTGTCTAGATGCTGGTGTTGAATGTAAGTCTTCCATAGGGTACGGTAATCGCTTATCATCAGGTAGGCCGTACGCTTGTTTGCCACCGTTGTGGTTATAAAAATATACATCTCTGCATAAAATCAATAGGTATCGTGATACTATCACAATAGTCATGTAAATAGCCTTAATATTTTCAAGGTTACTCGATAGATCTTAGCCGATGTTGCAAAAAAATTGAATGATTTATTTATGAATGAGCTCAAACTGGTTTGGCGCAGCGCAGCCGGACGTGACGTAATTCGTTAGGTGGCTTTGATCATTTTACACATTTGTAATACAAACGATACGATGCTATAATACTTATTATTGTGAGGTCATGTTTATTTCTTGGAACCATTTAAATAAGGATATCATGCTGGCTAATGAAAAGTCTGAAATATCTTCACGAGCGGTTTTAGAATTGCCATTCTCTTTATTTATCTATAATATCCCTCTCTCTGTCTCCTATCTGCCCCAAGTTTTCTCTGATGTTACCTCCATACGAGTATTATTTCAGAAAATCCTTTCTTTTAGAAGGTACGCTACCGCGCAATAAAAGGAAGCTTTCCTCAAAAATGAGAATTTAGTTAGTTTATTTACTTAGTTCATATCTCATTATCAATTTTAGGCGAAGCATCTTAGGTACTTTGTTATTTTACATCTAGAGATAAATAATAACAACTATTATTTCTAAGATAGCAAATGGTTAATTATGCCCACACTCCTCCGCAGAGTTATCTAATAATAATTATTAATAGTCGTGTGCGAATGGAAACATTTTCTAAACAAGCTTGCCGATCACGTATCGGTTTTCTTGCGGTCCCAGAACGAACCCGATCTGACGAGGTTTCCGAGAACGCACACTTATGTCATTTGTTTTGTTTTTGTGCAAACCAATGCTACTCTTAAGAGGAAGATGAAATTTGAAAAATAGGTTTTTAACATGTCTATTGCTTTCGCACTGTGCCCGAGCTATCCCGCCCGAGGGCGATAGAGACAATTACAGCTTGGACCGATATACCTATTTAATTTAGACGAAATCGCTATTTCATAATCCCCGTTTTTCTCCACCAAAACTAGATCGATATAAAACAAAACAAGAACCATAATAAGAAGGGCTTTGGCTATGTCTGTCGATTCCTTTGTTGTTTTATATTCGTCACTTGACGTCTGATAAGGGCTTTAAAAATGGTAAGTTTTTGTGATTTTAGAACCCTTCCTATTCTTATAATATTTAATTTATGGAGAAAACCACAACCGAGGGTCAGTGGTACCTCCAGATTGCATGGTAGAATAATCATTGCTCCAGTGTCATTATCCAGAGAAGAAACTGAGGATTACGTTTGTATGGAACAAACGCCAGCTTCATTTCCTCTTGATAGTAGTAGACTGTGATCTGCCATTTTCAATTTAAATGAAATAACTTGTTTCATATTTATTATTTTCTATGGATGGTACGTTTTTTTTTTATCTTTGTTTGGTTTTATCTTGCATACTTAAAGCTTAATAGTATACACTTCCTTATCTTCGTTTCTAAAAATGAATTCTCACGGTGCGTGGTTGTACGGATGCACAAGCCCAAGTGATTTTACACCATATTATTAACTTCATACGAATAAAAATTGCAGGTCTCAAAACAAAGTACCACTGAATTTGATTTTTATGTACGAGTAGAGTTAAAAGTCAGGTGAAAACATGGCTTATGCAGCTGAAATTGCATTTTGCAATTTGAATATTTTAATAACGATCCTTATTCCAAAATTTTAATTAATAATTATCATAAAAAACTGCTCTTTCATTAATTATATTTAACATGATTTTATATAACAGAATGTTATCGAGCTATCAATATAATTGATTTATCCGGAATTGTTAATTAATCGAATACTTTTATCGATAATCTATATTGATTCTTAAATTAATTGGAAAGCTTTTTTTGCAATTCTCGACCGCGCGTAAAATTATATCTCTATTTAGTGAATCTATTTTTCGTGTTTGATGCTCCGTTATCGATTTATTGATCGTTATTTTGAGTTTATTAATTTTAGATTAATAATATTATTGGCTCTTGGTATAATTAAAATAAGGTATTTTATCGTTTGGAAAAAATTGGTATTTCCATAAAATCATTTATAAGACCACAAGACCACTTGTTGAGCTGTAAACAATGAATGCACTATAAGAAACCGCATCACCTTATTCATAAGTGTTTACATGCATTTTATTTTTGTAAATAGTGCAGACAACTTTTCTTTGAATCAGTTGATTCATTGCTTTTAGTAATATTGAAATAAGAATAAAATATTTCATCGAAAAAAAGAAATATAAAATAACATAATCTCATGGTATTCAGCTAATCCTTCTTACTTTCAAAAATATATTATTATAGCTGCCTTATTATAGGCAATCACGTACAACCTAGGATCTACAATTGGCCTTCGTTTGAGAACACAGGTCTGCAGGTTATCAGCCATTCGATCATTCCAGCATTTACATTAATATCTATTGGTGATGTCATAGCTCAGACTGCTTTGGACCTTAGGGCTAGCTAACTAACCTGACGATATCAGCACACTTTTCCTATTACCATAAGGATGCTTTTCATGTGTATCGGAGCGGAATAGATCAATACAATTTGCAGAATTAAACATAATGACATCCCATTCTTATAGAATTCATCAAAGATGGGTCATGGTGAGGGATGTATCCTGCGTAAAAAAGTAATAATTATAAGTAGTCCGTCAGTTAGATTATCAAAAAATTATTTGTTTATTATTGGACACGTATTTTTCGCTTTACCAAATCATTAACAATTGACGAAGATAAAGCTCGACTAAGTTCGGGAGTGGGAGCTTGTGACGTCACTGGTTACTTAAAAGTGTACTAAACCGTGACGTCGAGCGGAACTTCAACAAACCATATCGTATTTTTTTGTTTAATTGACAAAATAAAAAATACGTCGGATATAATAATATGTCGGACTAAATAGAGTTTTTCAGGAAACTAGCCCATTCTTAATCTTGTAAGCATTTACGTATATTTGTCACGATAGATTCCGTTTTGTTGTTTGATCATTCCTATACCTAAATCAAGCTAAGTTTTATATCAAAATATGCATTACAGTCCAGTGTGCTTAAAGCCTCAAGGATATCCAATATCATAGAAATAGTTGTAAGCAGCTAATCTATCGTTACATTACAAATTGGTTTCAATTTCCAACAATTTATAGTTTCTAACATCAACTAAGTGTTTACTTAGTTGATTGTTACCGTCACTTGTTAAGTCATTGTTTTGGATACAATTACTGTGGGCCTACCACAAGCTCTTAAAACAATATTATTATAACCTTATTTGTCTTTTGTCTTGTTTTGACGCCGGATGTCAAAGAGGGACAAAAGACAAATAAGGTTATTTTAACCTTGTTTTAAGAGCTTGTGGTAGGCCCCCTGTTTTGTTTAGGTTGGGAATTGTGTTCTGAAGATTATGTTTCACCAACATTGTAATGTTTTTGTACCTATTTAAGGTGATTTCAACTAAGACTATCATAATGGAAATGATTTAGTCAACTAATGAACAAACCCCTTTTTAGGGTTCCGTAGCCAAATGGCAAAAAACGGAACCCTTATAGATTCGTCATGTCTGTCTGTCTGTCTGTCTGTCTGTCTGTCTGTCTGTCTGTCTGTCCGTGTATGTCACAGCCATTTATTTCCGAAACTATAAGAACTATAATGTTGAAACTTGGTAAGTAGATGTATTCTGTGAACCGCATTAAGATTATTACACAAAAATAGAAAAAAAACAATAAATTTTGGGGGTTCCCCATACTTAGAACTGAAACTCAAATTTTTTTTTTCATCAAACCCATAAGTGTGTCTATGGATAGGTCTTCAAAAATGATATTGAGGTTTCTAATATCATTTTTTTCTAAACTGAATAGTTTGCGCGAGAGACACTTCCAAAGTGGTAAAATGTGTGTCCCCCCCCTGTAACTTCTAAAATAAGAGAATGATAAATCTATAAAAAATATATGATGTACATTACGGTGCAAACTTCCACTGAAAATTGGTTTGAGCGAGATCTAGTAAGTAGTTTTTTTTTAATAGGTCATAAATTGAAATTAATATCAAATACTCAGGTCTATACTACCATTTACTTATATACCTACAGGTTTGTACGGAACCCTCGGTGCGCGAGTCTGACTCGCACTTGGCCGGTTTTGTTTATTCTTGCTTGGACCGTAGCTCTTTATTAGATTTCAGTGTTGGTAGTCAATTATGGTCAGTTATTACGAAGCGCTCGTGGTGTAGCATGATTAGCCGTTCTTAATCGATCGGCAAAGTTAAGCTACATCTGTCATGGTCAGTACCTGGATGGGTGACCGTCTAGTGGTATTTCAAATCGAGCGTTTCCGTGCTTCGGAAGTAATCGGAAGGCACGTAAAGCTGTTGGTCCCGGTTATCACTTAATTGTGATAGTCGTTAAGCTAGTTGGATGCCTCCTAGGCGGCTTGAAAAATTCCAACAGTAGGTTGACCACTAGCATACCTCCACCAATCCGCAGTGGGCACGCGTGGTGGAGTATCTGCCCATTCCCTTTAACCCTCATTTGTGAAAGGAGGCCTGTGCTCAGCAGTCGGACATTATAGGCTGATGATGATGATGAGTTAATTATGCAGATGATAGGTATTTCACAATATTTTGTAGACGAGTAAATGTTCTTTTAACCTCATATAAAATATAATAGACGCATGTAGGATTGCAGAATTAGCTGTTGATCTGTACAATATTATACTCTGTGTGTAAACTACGTCATTGGGATACGTTATAAGACTTTTTATAGCGGTTACAAGCAACATACAAAATCTAATAAAGGACCAGTCCTCGTCCAACGAATTCATTACATACCTACAATCACTCGCCAGTGACACAGACTGCATCGGAGTAATTACTCAATGATCAATATAAACATAAATCACTGTTCGGAATACGGACACCTTTGCATTCAACACTGACATTGCAATTGCTCGGTGTCTTTAGAATAAATTATTACACTCTTTAGCGCTCTGAAAATGTCCGGGAGAGACTTGAATGCATTGTTGAATGGAAAAAAGTCAAGCAATTATGCTTATATTTTGACAGAATACGTTTTTTTTTTTAAAGTGGTATCTATAATGATTCTGAAATCAGTTGATAAACCTACTAGTTACCTATGTTTCAGTAGACACTTGAGATCCAGATCCCTTCTTAACAATGTGTACTCCACCTACAATAGCCTAGCTTATAGTTACATACATACTGATATCGAAAAAATACTTGTACTGAAACGGCATTCAAAAAGCTGAAGCAATTTTAAAAGTTTGAGTTATTGAAAAAATTGCCAAGAGAAAAAAAGGCTCTGAATTGAATTCTAGATACACAAGAATGGTCAAGGAAAATAATAAGGCCTGTATTAAAGAAGGAGATCAATTCTCTAGAATAGATCGTGTTAATCGAAAATAAACCTAATATAACAATTGAATTTGGGACCTACTCCAATGAGGTGCAAGATCCAAATTTAATTGTTTCAATTTCGACTCAGAACTTGACTTGACTAGGACATAAAGTCAATACTACTTGTTTAGTATTCTAGCAAGTGTTTCAAGTACACCAATTCACATGAGAAATGTTTCGAAAACTAATATACTGATTAGTTACAGTAGGCTTAGTGTGAGTTACATAAAACAAACCGAATGACTTCACAACAGCGTTTTCGAGAATTCCTTCGTCACGTCGTTTAGTGCATAAGTCACTCGCACTCGGCGAGTGACAAGCTAGGTATTTGATTCAAGTGGTGTTTCCTCACTGTGAACTGCGTTTGTTTTTTTTCTTATATTGGCAGCACGTTTCGTCTTCGCAATAAGCCGGCTAAATTAAATACAATATTTTGCTTATGCTATTTGAATGTAGACGTTGTATATCAAAACTACTCGGGTAACGCGTAGCGTCATCGCGTCACTTTGTTTATACAAACCGAATGGTAGGTACTCGTATTGCCAAAGAAATATTAGTTAGTATATCGTATCGTATCATATGGTTATCTCATCTATCTAATATAGTAGTCATCCGTGAAACAAACTTAAACCTAAAACGAAAAATTATAACAAGCCAGCGTTAGTAACGTTTATGGAAGCTAAGTAATAAAGATATTTACAAAATGTTATGTTTGAGTTAGATAATAGGTATTTAAATAAGATTCTTGGTTTGAGTTGTTGAAGTAAAGTTGTGGTACATTTTGTATGACTGTGTACTTATCGCTAGACATGGAGATCTTAGTGAATCAACAATCAATGCAAGGCGTAGGATGGTGCAAATTAAGCTTTGGGAGGAGCTGGTGATCAGTCTGTGTTGGACAGTGATGAGAGTGGTGATAGTGATACAAAATTCACAAAGAGGAAAAGGTTTGCAAATACATAATTTTATACGTACTAGTACTACAGTATTAGGTATCTATTATTATTGGTTGTGGGACCGGGTTATTTTATTTTTATTTTGGATGTTTTCGTCACCCTACACGTCGAAAACATCCTCCAAGCGAAAAAAAATCGTAAAACCATTATTTTCTCCACTCATTACAATACCATTTGGATAAAAATAAGTTTGTAAAATATGCTCTCACTGCCAAAATCTCCGTGACAACATTAACATGCTCCCTAGTGAGACGTTGTCGATAACATCTGTCAAAGGTGACCAAATTACCACTCGCACTCGCAAAACAACGTTCACGCTCGTTTCTTTGTTTACTTTACTTGTTATTCGATGCTTGCTATCGAAAAGGCTAACATAAACCATCTCGCACTCGCAAATTATGTTTCACAATTTAGCCGCTAGGCGGCGCTGTTCCGACGCCATACAAATTTGAGTTAACGATAGTGACTATCGACTCGTTAAGAAAACTCACACTAAGCACACAGTTTGGCCGCGAAGCCAAATTTGTAAGGTGCTAGTTTACGGGTTTCATTTGTTTCAAAGAACAGTTCAAACTTTACTTCTTTACCATTTTTTAGGGTTCCGTATACCCGAAGGGTGCCAAACGGGGTCCTATTACTAAGACTCCGTTGTCCGTCCGTCCGTCCGGTCCGTCCGTCTGTCTGTCAGTGGGCTATATCTCATGAACGGTAATTGCTAGACAGCTATCTATTGCCGCTATAACAATAAATAATAAAACTGAAATAAAAATAAAGGGCCCCCCTTAATTTTTATCTCAGTTCATACAAGAAACGTCTTTATTTGTAGTGTAAAATTTAAAACTTATGTTTTCATTTAAGCCTTTATTTATTTTCTAATTACGGTAAAGTCACTCGTATTAAATTAGTATTCCTATCGTTTAACTATAATAATTAACTATATAATAGCTATAAAATACTCTGTCACCATAAATCACATTATTATTAATATATTAATGGATATTACTTGAGTTCAATTTCACCAAATTTGCCTATAAAATTACTTAACGGCTGTAATATGATATTAAACTACAATAAACGCATATGGTTACCTCTCGACAATCTCTCTCCGGTGTCCCCCATCACCACCCGTCGTTTGAGATACGACCAGAGTCCAAATTAAGAATTACCTGTTTACATACTTTTCGACACTTTCCAAACATTACGTTGGCTTTGAGGCCATTTTGTAAATTCAACTTTTCCTTAACGTCTCAATTTGGATATAAAAATTTGAGATTATAGAGATTCTGATCATGATGATTCTGAAACTCCATTACCATAAAAAGGTGAGAAACGAGCAGAAATTAAAATAAAAAATAAACTCAACGTCAATTTAAATGTGAGTGAGATAAAAATAATTGTGTGAGATTTTAACACCTACACTAACCAAATAAGAAATGCTGCAGTACTCAAAATGATTAAATAATAAATTAATATCTTCTTCTACTACTGTACTACGCAAAATTTAATTATTGGTCAATCAATCACACGGTAATGGCAGGTGTTGGACGTAATTTGGCAGGCCTGAAATTAAATATTGAATACTTATTATCCCAACAAACAAGTCCTCAGGAATCACGGATTATCTTTCATATCAGTTTATGTAATATAAAATAAATAAAGAGATCTCAGTTAACAAGTCGACAGCCTTAATAATTCTAAAGCTATAAACCGTATAAATATTGATCAAGCAGTTGACGGTTCAGCCATGAGTTATTCAATCAACTTGTACTTGTCTGAGACCCAAATCACCGTGGTGGGTACTAAATTTATAGACTGGCTGAAGTACCTATAAAGTACAGTACTAAACTTATGGCTGGAAACACACGCAGATGCAAATATGAAAGCACTTATAAATAAACATGATTATAATTCACAAGTTAAAGAAAATCGTTTCTGTAAAGGTCTTGGAACAATAATCGTAAATACAGATCCGCAATCAATATAAAACAATCAGGATTTAATGTAATATTTTCTACATGTAAACGTTCGAATAAAAACGAGAGCCCATGTTATCAGTGGTAAAGTAGGTCGAACATTCAATATCATATTTATCAGTATGATTGAGATCTGTTATGTTAACAGAGATGGCTGTTCAGTCTTATCTGCCAATGCTCTTATAAAGTTACTACTTCATATAATATGATGGTAACTTTCGAGAGTAAAATATTATTGTCATCGCGATGAAATTTATTTCACCTTTCGCTTTATCCGTGCCTATTTTCTTTCATATTTTTAGTTCATTTGAATTGATAAGGGTCGTCTTATTTGACGAGGCATATGATTTGAGATAAATTGTTTGAAATCTATGTATACTTATCCCTTTTTTTGGAATCTTCATAAATGTTCTACTCTTGCATATTTTCAGTATCACCTCTCTACAATCTAGGGACTTTCAAGGCCAGAGTGAATAGGTTTATTCTGTGTAAGCGTTTTCCTTTCTACGCTTAGTCATCGTCCCTATAAAAACTTTCTCTTTTACCAGTTCATCGTAACTATCCTAAAGTAAAAAATATGCATCGTTTTTATATTGTACTCTCAACAAACTATAAACTTCAAAATCAAGTTCATCGTGTCTCGGAGCCTGAATAGAGTAATCAACTCTGATAGAGCTCATCCTGCCAAGCGGCGCTTTTAAAGAATTAAAACAAACATTCACCATTTCCTTGAAGATAAAGGCGCTCGTAAACTATATCTTTAAGATAAGCAAGTGTTCATTTCTTATGAAACTATTGTGCGGCGTCTCTGGTATCAAGAGCATCTTTTATAGTGCAACCTGCATCTTCTTTAACGACTATTTCTTATTCATTGTGCTGTTCTCGTGAGAAGATATTTTTAAATCCTACAGATTTTTTCTATAAAGCCTTCTACTGAATTGGAAGTGAAATAGTGTATGTAAAGATTTTGTTTTATAACAAAAAAATGGATTTGAAACACAGCAAAATAACCAAAATCGAATCACAACCAATCGCAAATAAGAATTTAATTAATATACTTAAGCATATACAAGTATTAATATTAATATAAAGCAAAAATCTGCGACAGTAAACACTAACCTAATTACAGTGGCTCAACTGCATTTCAACAACATTCTTCCTCTCAGCGAGTTGCTAAAAAAAAGTAAAAGGACAACCGATATTACTTAACTAACCAACAGTGTAACATTACATCACTATGAACGTGTTTGAGTGCAAAATAATGTAAATGATATAGATTCAGCTACCCTATAAGGCGGTGACATACTGTGCGGGCTGTCACTCACACGCATTCGCGTCATTGACACAAAATGAATTTGGATTAAACTGTTTGAAATATGTGGCCAGTATTTTATATTTGTTATTTAATATTTGTCAAAGGTTTTTTCATGTATAAAACGCAGTAAAAGTAATTGCACTTGATTTAAAACAAGCAATGCCACATAACCTTCTATCCCATTAATAAAAATGGGAAGTATGTGTGTATGGTTGCTTTTGCTACACTTAGCTCCGTGACGACTGGACGGATTTGTCTGAAATTTGGTACAAATATACCCAAAAAGTAACATACTTTTATACCCGGAAAATATAAGATCTTTCGAATTATAATTTAAAAAAGTATGTTGTAACAAATACTCTAAAAAAATAATGTACATAGTAACTTGGAAAAGGCTTTTTATACGACAGCTTACATACATAATTAATGTAAAAATAGCAAATATTAAAAAAGATATTCCTCGCAAGAAGTTTACTCTTTTTAGCTACTTAAGTAGCATTGAATACAATCCCTAGGGTCTAGTTTGACCCTTTTTACGTTATCCTGATAGACCCTCAGCTGTAAAACTGTGTCACAATCGTTTTCTTGCGAAATAAAAATCTTGTATTTTTTTTTCCAACTACATAGGCTTTTCAGCATTGGTAAATTACTTTAGTATTACTTATTTTCCTGTTGTAAAACTATATTTAAATCAAATCGAAATCCAATTCATATCTTTTTATTATATTTGTATACGTAGGCGAAGACATATCCAAATCCATTAAAATAACCGACGTAACGCTTCTGAATCAATAATTTTATTTTTATCACAAACATTATAAACACCTTTGGTTTCCGAATGTTATTCGAGTGTTATTAATATTTCCTCCATTCTGTGTAATTAACACCTACATAAATTAAGTTTAACTTTACATCAATGACATAAACTAGCACCGTACTCACAGTAAATTTATAAACAGTAAATCAAGTTTATTTTATAGTCAAAAGTTATCGTTTTTTTTTTTATTCCACTAAATCGGTAAACAAGCATACGGCCCGCCTGATGGAAAGCGGTCACCGTAGCCATAAGGACGCTTGCAACACAAGAAGCATCGCTCACGCGTTACCAAACGCGTTAATAAACATTCCGTCAAAACTTTTAAAGTCAATTAATAGTTGATATACTGCTCATATTCAACTGTATAAGTGAACATGGTGATCGCTAGCATTTGACCCCTGCTGAGAGGTACAACTCTCAAAATCACGAAATATTCCTCTATAATTATTGATTCTTATTTTTATTTATTTATTGCCAGTTAACTATTTGGGACTTTGTTTATATTAATTCATCGATCATTTTTACAGTTTTTTACTCAATATTATAATAATGTATCGATGACAGACTTAGGTAACTTTTTTGTGATATACGTAGGAAAACATTCATTTGTTTGCTTATATCCATATGGGTGACCGTGGTCACTTTCCATCAGGTAGACCTTATGCCTGGTTGTCCGCCTTCTGATATTTTGCCACTGCTTTTCTGCACCCTTTATTGGCAACAAAGTATTGCATACATATAGATCTAGATCTATTAAAGGCTCTATATTCCTAGGTATATAGAGATCCCAAGATCTACAGGTTGATATAGTAGCAATAAAATCAAATAAATGCTGCTTCTTTGCAATATCTTTTAATACTTCTCATTGCAGTTATTCATTATTAAAATTCTATGTCAAATTTAACCTTGAAACGAACACAAACACCGTATCACATACCTTATACAAGCACAACCGGTATATTGAACTCAAAGATGCGTTCGCGCATCGTTATTAGCAGAACGAGAGATAAAATAAAAGAAGTAACAACCAGTCCACACACCCACACAGAGCTGGCTTGACTTGCTTTGCTGCTTCTATCTACAATCACTTATATACTGTCGATTTTACGGTGGTGCATTCGTACATATTTTATTTAAATTCTGGTTTCAAGGTTATGTACCGTTATTAAGCTGACACGTAGAATATATCGTGTTATTTGTTTAAACTTATACGATGTCATAAAGTCTTATATAATTTTATGTTTCGTAGATTAACACGACTCTTCAATTGAGAGGTTTGGACACGCTAATTGGTAATAAAGTCTGAAGCTCCTCTCGAACAGTAGGTTTAACTACCGAGCAATCAGTTTTACTTAGTTTAGTAATTGGGCTACTGTACCTTTTAATTTCAAGATCTATAGAGAAGAAAATGAATGTAATTATTTAATCAAAAGAATATCATAGCTTTCAAGAGTAAATAAAACGGATTGCAAATAATAATTGCTGTCATCTATGGGCGGGGGCACCTGGATACCAGCTTGATCCTTTAGACTCGGTTCAACGACGTGCCATCAGAATTGTTGACGCTCCCGAGCTCACAAGCGGTTTAGAGCCCCTCAGTCTGAGGAGAGACTTTGCCTCCTTATGTGTGTTCTACCGCTTGTACAACAGACGGTGTTCTGAAGAATTGTTTAAGATGATGCCCACGGCTACTTTCTACCATCGCAACTCTCGCCATCGACGGGGAGTTCATCCTCACATATTGAAACCTGAATTGTTTCGTACTGTGCGAGCTCAAAGGAGCTTCCTTCCGCGGACGCTCAGACTGTGGAATGAGCTTCCCGCCGTGGTTTTCCCAATGGAGTACAGCATGGGGTTCTTCAAAAGGGGTGTGAAGAGATTTCTGCAGGGTCGGCAACGCGCGCGTGATACCCCTGGTGTTGCAAGCGTCCATAGGCTACGGTAACCGCTTACCATTAGGCGGGCCGTATGCTTGTTTGCCACCTAAGTGGTATAAAAAAAATTTTTTTTTGGATAGATTGAAAAGATAAATTTGTCCACTTGGATCCATGTAAAAGTTGTTTCCTTAGTAGTTAACTTTTGTCGCTATTACTTCTCGGAATTGGCTATCCCTAACCAATGGAAAAGAAGACTTTCCAAAGCTCTTCATTTGCAATATATCTCCCACCTGTTTTCATTGCACTTTTATCAAATTTAATAACAAGCCACCCCCGTGTGTTAAGCGATACATTCTCAGCGGGCCCAGAGCCCATAACTCGGGGCTTGTTTCGCCCAGCGGGGTGTCATTATCGGTACAATACACCACATGAATTACGTGTATGCAGACACTATATATCTTGAAACAATACTTTGATGGTGTAACATTTTTAGTGGTTTGGGATCTTTTGAATTTATCAAGATTACCTTTTTCTTAACATTACCCAAGTATTTTTAGAAATTCTACAGCAGATTTAGTCATTTTAGTACACCAATGACATTTTTTTAATCTTATACCATTAACCATTAGCAATGATAACTATCTGGAGCCATAATTTACTCATGCATCACTAGCAACAAAGGCTATAACTGCATAACACACAAACGTTTATCACGCTATAAAACTACTAACTATGCACTCAAGCAATCAAGCCAAAGTGGACATTAAGATAGTTCAGTATGAAATGGCAAACGAGTAAATGACATGATCAAACAAGACCTGATGCAATTTCTATTAAATATAATTTGCATGCGTGCCTGTTAACCGGCTATGTCCAATCGAATAGGTTTACTGGTTTTCGTAACTCGATAATATTTATATTTGCATTCCAGATTATGTGAACGGTTTATGTTGGTACCATAGGAAGGATACTTTTGCTAATAATCATAAGTCCTTTTTATCTTGTTGAAGTCATCTGATCTTTGTTAAAATCTATTTTAATCTGCATGGTCTAAAGATCTGTCGGCGACTCCTAAAGCTATCCTTCGGTGAGCATGCATCTATAGATAAGAGTAGAGTACCTCAACTATATATGCTAAGCCTATTAAAATATTTAAATATGTTGATCAGATTGTGTTATATCAACAGAAATATTCAAAATATTGCGGACATGGGACAATTTAAAACATGTCACCTGCCAAATTCACGTATTACTAGGTAATTTCCCTGCCTCCCCTGTCCACCGGTCGATTATGCAAATGAGACTGGAATGATATGGCCTGATCTAACGGGATTCCATTACACGTGTGACATTTACATAATATAATATTGATTTACATACAAATATAGCAAATAATTGATATTGAAACCAGTGGCGTAGCTACCTACGGGCTAGACGGGGCAGGGCTCCGGGGCCCCCAAGTTCAGGGGGCCCCTCGGACTCTGACTTACAAACTATACATTGAACAAAGACGCAGAAATCTGAACTTTCTCTGTGGGATCGACGCCTAATAGGTTTTTCGTATAAAAACAAACCGTTCTTGACCCTTCATACGGATTAACATGACAAGACAACAGGACAAGATACGATCTGTTTTTTGTATCTTGCTTCAGGTGTAAAAACTTAATTTAAAATAGTTTAGTTGGGGCCCTAGTATATTTTTTTGCCCCAGGGCCTTTGGTTACCTAGCTACGCCACTGATTGAAAAATGCCTACAATTTTACAGATTCTTAAGGATATTCCATTGAAATCCAGAAGATGTTAATCTTCTGAATCTCAATGTGCATCAATATAAGGTCCTCACCTTAATAGTAAACAAGAAGCGACAGCATAATTCCGTCGTGACTCATATTTTTCTTAGTATTACAGTTTCCTCTTACAATCTGAAGAACAGGTTGAATTCTTTTACAATTACAAAGCGTGCCGGCCGTTGCGAATTTAGAGCTGAAAATTTAAATTAATTCAATAAACTATACTTTTAATTTTCAAGCGAACTTGTGTGTGAATAAATACTAAGAAAAAAAAACAGGGAAAAATGTAAACAGAAAAGAAGCAGAAAAGATTAAAAGTAGAAAAAGCTCTTTTAGTTTGAAAAAGTTGTTAGCACTGAAACAATTCTTAAGCTTCTTGCTATTTAACAAGCCGATCTACATTGATACAGGTTTCTCAAGCGTAACACAGATGCAATTCTGTCTAATGGTATTGTTGCGGGCCTTAGTTCTCTATATTTATAATGCTCTAATCCTACAACATTGCAGCCACATTCCAGACGCTTTCAATGCAAAGTGCGAATTCTATGGCCACTCCAATACTGTGAGACACAGGGTCTATTCATGCTGCTACTTTATACTAGGGCAACTATCATATTTTAAAGTTTCACAGAATAGTCTGCTAGTGATTATTATTTGAATGCCTTCTCTTTAAACTGGGATTGGTAGTTAGTAGGTATCTTAATTTTGGAGACTGTTAACTGGTATTTAACTGGTGCTCTTAAATATTCTTTGATTCCGATTGAAGATATAGTCTCTTATTTTAGTTCTCACATTAATCTCTTATTTGAAACATCATCTTATTCAAAATTCAAAATCATTTATTCAAATAGACCTTCGCAGGCACTTATGAAAAGTCTGACTCTAATACTCTAATACCGGTTCGGAAGGTTGCATTTGCTGAGAAGAGCCGGCAATAAACTCAGCAATTACTCTTTTCAAAACAAGCTTAGATTCATTACATAATATTTACATTCTAATCGCACTGAAAACAATTGCGTGCCCCGGCGCGGCGGCAAAATTACAAAGTAGACTGAATAAATATTTAATAAGTAAATAAATAGCAAACTTAAGCAGACCAGACCCCACAAGCAGCACCTGTTCACAAGTATGACGCGTGTGGCAGCCATCGCCCTCCTCGCCATATTGGAGGGAAGTGAGCGACCCGTCACACGATTATGTACAGAGTAGTACAGAGCCATAATTATAAGCATTCGCAAGTGAAAATCCCCTTTTGGATTTGGATTCTCACATTGAACAACAACATTTGCAATATTGTTGCTGTTGTCAGACACCATAAACATAACCTTCTTGACCACTGAAGACAATGGGAAGTCGTTCACCGTTACGCTCGTCATGAGAAAATTCGAACATTGTTGCGGTTAAAAGTGTAAGAGCACTGGAACATTACCTTTTACCACATTGTTTTAGAACATACAATAAAATATGTTCTACTTGTGCTTAGACTCAGTGACACACATATGATTCAGTGATGCCTGCCCTTCTTACATATTTAAACTTTAAAATCACATGCTCTGTAACAATTTCGTAACATTATCTCAAAATGGAACTTCTTGTAGTGAAATATCTACATTGGTCCTTTAATTTAACTTTGTCTGCTCCAGCACATTTTTGTCACAATCTAGCACCTATCGAGATCACTTTGATTGAACTGTAGATGGACTCATGTCAACTATCTAAAGTCCACTTTGGCTGTGACTTTGGTTCTGTTCTGTGATTAAATCAAGCAACTCGTAAGATACACAAGAACCGAAATTGAGCTTAAGTCTCTGTTAAGTTTCAAATGGATAGCGATGTGTGTGGGATCTGGACAGTAGCTCTGACTAGTTATTTTCAATAATTAAAACATGGACAACTAAGGACTATTTTTAAGATTTTCAATTCAACATATCAGGAGTGTCAAATCTAAGTAAACACACAAGTCTTCCTCTGTAAAAAACCACAAGTCTTTGTTAACACCTGCTAATCTACTTCTAAACAAACGGCCGAGATCTTTATCCACTTTCCGATGACACCTACATGGTGTCTCTACAAAGTTGCGACGGTATACTTCTGCAGGTTATCCTCGCATTAGCATAATCGGGCTGTGTGTATGCCCGGCGACCCACCACGTTACACCATTATGCTGAAATTATCCAATAATTCGACGCGACTTAACCACATTTTGCGCTCGTAACCCCGGTGACATTTTGTGGGAAACTGATTTCATGTTTTAATGTTAAAAAGTGTAGCAGTGTCGTATATAAAAATAAAAACACTTACTTTAGAGGATAAAATAGAGTAAATAGGATTTGTTTAAGATAAACGACTTTAATAACGTAATCGGTTGAAAATGCAAAAGCTAGTAATAATGTGGCTATTGTGTAAGATGTATGTAAAGTAACAAGGCAAGGCAAGAATAAAAATAACGCAATAACCCAAAATATACTAGTTTTATGTTGACACATAAAAGAGCCAAATGACTTCCTAGTAAGCTAGATGTAGACAATAATAGAGTAAGATTTTTGAAAGGTTGCGTAAGAACTGCGTTATTTTGGAATTGTTCAATCAAGTAAAGCATTTATACAAAATCTATGGAGACCCATTTAAAACACAACAAAATATAAGTTGCACTTCTAAAACACCGACGACAATAATATGGTAATCGGGGTCTATTCTCTTCCAAGTACGTGAAGCAATTATGCGGACGTAGTGTCCTGTGCGTTTGAATGCGACGTCCCATTCTTGGAGTACACCTGACGTGGACACGGGCCTATTCATTGTGAGGCATCTTCAAGTTGCCGTGTAAGGGAAGAGCTGTAGCGGTGCCAATAGCTGTAAACGTTGTATCTGCACTGATTGATCTAATAGGTGTATGTACAAAATCACAAGCCCTATTCTCTACTTGATATTTAACGAAGTTTTCAGTCAGGAATTTTATATTCTTCTCAGTGATTATTGTTTATTATGATGAGTTTAAGTGATGTTTTAACTGCTTTGTGCTGTATTTATTTTGCGTATTATCTTGAATCTCCGAATTTCTGTATTTGAAAATAGAAACCAATCTCTTTTAGCAGCTCAGAATGCAAATATGACTACAATATTAACCTTAAATGGCAGAATTTAAAAGCACTAGACTAAAAATAAAAAATCTTAAAGAATTCTGAGATAGTCACTTAGAGCACGCACCAGAACACAACATTGTATCGTCCAGTCGACAATGGGAACAAACATTGAATGATGTGTCGTTGCCGAGACAAAGTCGGGACTTAAAAGTGACAAGTTGACCACTAAATTGTTTTTTTTTTTTTTTATAAGACTAGGTCGGTATACAAGCGTACGGCCCGCCTGATGGTATGCGGTTACCGTAGCCATATGGGCGCTTGCAATACACTAAGCATCGCTCACGCGTTACCAACCTTTCCCCCCTCCCCTATGAGCTCTGGCTACCTTACTCACTCGTAGGAACACAACTTTACACAACATAAAGTTATTTGGCTGCGGTATTCTGTAAGGCGGAGGTACTTCCCCAGTCGAGCTGCTCTTTGAGCTCTTTTTCTGTGGGCAACTTGTCAACTGTATGTTGAAAAATAGCTGTAGCCACAGATCCATAGTTTGTAAATGAACCCTTGATGTTAACCACGTTTCTTATTTCCATGAAGGGATCAGGATCAAGGCCAGAATGCTAGAATTAATAATTTGGATCACGCTGAAACCTATAAAAAACAAAATAGTAAAGGAGCATAAAAGTTCAACATATATTTTGCTAACATATTTTCACCAGCTTACAATATATAATTACCCAAATAGCAAACATCATTAACCAAATCAAAGACACAACGTCTTTTCATTCCAAGCTTTCTAGCCAAACAAAGGCATGTAGATCCGTACTGAACCACTTTCACACAACATTGAACATCATTCTTAATAACTTTAACATCTATTACGTTACGAGAGCGATCCACCAGAGTGTTCCCACACTCACATTGTGTTCGAGATGTGACATTCACGATGCAATGCGTTTTGCAAATCAATTAATCGATTCCTATTCAAAGCTTGAGTCGATAGTTGATTGATTGTTGTATTTATTGACTATAGTATTTTGTAAGCTATGTTTTATTTATAGACTTACTAGCTGCCCGGCGCGACTTCGTTCGCGTGGTGCTACCCTACCCTACCCTACCCTATCGACCGATTTTGTGCAAACTTCACATAAACCATCTTTTTTTTTTTTTTTTTTATACCACTTAGGTGGCAAACAAGCATACGGCCCGCCTGATGGTAAGCGGTTACCGTAGCCTATGGACGCCTGCAACACCAGGGGTATCACGCGCGCGTTGCCGACCCTGCAGAAATCTCTTCACACCCTTTTTGAAGAACCCCATGCTGTACTCCATTGGGAAAACCACGGCGGGGAGCTCATTCCACAGTCTGAGCGTCCGCGGAAGGAAGCTACTTTGAGCCCGCACAGTACGAAACAATTCAGGTTTCAATATGTGAGGATGGACTCTACTAAATAGTCCGAAAAAAGCCTAAACATTTGGTTTGGATAGGTGAGCCCGTTCTTGAGTTATAAACATGTTATAAAATTACAACGAAAAGTGGCATTGATTTTTATATATATAGATGACTTTAGATGTTACTGTATCACATATTTAGTAACTATCCTGGGACTCTTATATTACAAGTTCAAGCGAATTATAATTACTCTACATCATTTTTTTTAACCATCGATCTTGTTAATAATATAATTGTCAATTTTAAGCTCATTAGATAACTGTCTAATACTCATCGGCATATAATCATTTGGATAAAACTAAGTCGATTAATCAGTTAATAATGGTTTCTACTCATTAATACGTATTAACTTAACCTCTCTAGTTGTGCCTCAGTAATCTCGTGGTACGCCCAAGAGATTACAGAGTCCTTACTATTCTGTTTCATACATTAATGATGCCCTTTGAAAGCGGCTTAGTTATGTTGTGCTATTCTGGTATAGAACATGATTTTGGTTGAAATCAATTCAGTTGTGTCATTTGATCGGATTATTGAAATGCTTATTATAATTTCTACTGTTATATTTAATTAATTTACAATTTAATTATGTGTGGTTTAAACTGGAACTAATAAATTAGATAACTATTACGAATTAATGAAATGTTTGTGTTTATCCGTTTCATTAAGGGAATTGAAAGAATGATTGAAATATTTGACTTCTACTTTTAATAATTAAATTCACGCCACAGAATTATTAGATTTCTTATCTATCCTAAATAATACCAATAACGTAAATGAAAGTAACAACAAAACAAACGATATTGCTCCAAGAAATGTAACACCATATAGAGAATCAAATCAAATTCAACCGTCAAAGAGAAGGCGATCGAAGCGCTGCGCGCGCGCTCTACATTATTCAAAGGACGCAACTAGTCGACTATAATTACCCCTCGGAATATATTACACGTCTCAGTTTAAAAGCTCATGTAAAATATACTATACATTATAAATAACGTAAGATAAATGTATAACCGTCTATATTTGTTTGACAAATTGTGCATTAAGTTAGAGTGGTTTCATGATTTGTTAGGGTTTTCTCTGACGCGTCTCATATTAGTCTGTAGGAAAAATAGACGACTAGTCTATTTTAATAGTTTTATTGAAGTGCATTTAAATCAAATGACATGGAACATGGACTATTTTCATTATAAAGAAAACTATAAAAATAGGTTTTACAACATTCCCCCCATAATGGAAATAGTAATAATAAAGACAAAAACATAACAAAATACTAAATTACTAATAACACAAAATATAACTTCATATACAGATATAATTAATTTATTAAACCTAACTGTTTAGTGCACCTAAGGTGTGCAGTAGACCTTAAAGGCTTAGTCAAAATATCTGCTGTCATTTTATCAGTTTGCAAATATATTATGTCTATGATACCATCAACAATTTTTTCTCTAATAAAGTGATATTTCGTGTCTATGTGTTTTGTCCTATTGTGATGGATTGGATTGAGAGCAATTTTTTGTGCACTCTGACTATCACTATACAGGGTTACCTTATCAGCGTTATCAGTAATGTCGAAAAGAAATCTCCTAAGAAAAATCGCTTCCTTCGCGGCACTAGTCAACGCCATGTACTCAGCCTCTGTCGAAGATAATGCAACTGTCGGTTGCTTCTTGCATTCCCAACTTATAGGACCGCCAGCTAGCATATAGCAGTATCCGGTATAGGAACGTCTATCATTTATGCAATTCGCCCAATCCGCATCCGTGTAGCCACACAAGGGTCTACCAGTCTTTCTGTAAACAATAGAATAATCCATAGTACCTTTCAAATACTGTAATACTCTTTTGGCCGCCAACCAATGACTTTTATTGTAATAATTATTGAATTGGCTTAAATAGCTTATGGCATACGCTATATCAGGCCTTGTGTTTACCGCCAAGTACATCAGACATCCGATTAAATTTTGGTAAGGGTAAATGCAATCTTGTTCACCTTTTAGAAGCTTGTTGTTCTCTAATGGTGTAGACTTCTCTTTACAATCTTGCATATTAAACCGTTCTAAAATCATTTGAGTATAAGTCTTCTGGTTAACAAATATTTTGTTATCGTCACACTTTATATTCAAACCAAGACAATAGCTCAAAGAACCTAAATCTTTTAATGAAAAATGATTTTTCAAGTCATTTTTGACAATGTCAAGTGATGTTTTTTCTTTATAAAATAATATAATGTCATCGACATATACAGCCAGAATGATAGTTTCACTACCAAAACATTTTATATATACACATGGTTCCGAAACGGTTCTTTTGAAACCAATAATGGACAATGTTTTATTTAATTTTATATTCCAGGCTCGAGCAGCTTGTGTCAAACCATAAATAGATTTTTTGAGCAAACAAACTTTATCTTCTGCGCCTTGCTCGGAAAATCCTTCAGGCTGTTGCACATAAACCATCTCTTCCAAATCACCGTTAAGAAAAGCTGTATCTATGTCTAAATGATGCATTTTCAATCCTTTTTCTGCTGCCAATGCCAAAAGTGTACGCAAAGATGAATTGCGAACTACTGGCGAAAAGGTTTCATAGTAGTCAATTCCACAGACTTGATTAAAACCTTTGGCAACCAGTCTTGCTTTATACTTCACTATTGACCCTTCAGCATCTCTTTTTAACTTGAACACCCATTTACATTGTATCATCCTTTTATTTGGCTTTTCCACCAACATCCAAGTGTTATTCTTCATCAACGATTTGTATTCGTCATCCATTGCAGATTTCCACCGCAAATTATCTACTGCCTCTACTGCTTCTTTATAACATTGAGGTTCATCAGAATAGCCAGTTTGAGTAATGAGATTGGCATCAAATCTTTTGGCAAGTCTATTTCTGAGTGGATATCTATGTTCAGGAATAACTGTATCTTCTTCATCAGTAGTACTTTCAACCACCGGTTCCAGTTCTGCAGTACTATCTACAACAACTTCACTAACAGTGTTTTCTTTTGATATTGACGGACTGCATTCTAAATTCAGAACAGTATCCAACACAGATACATCAAAAAAGTTTAATGAATCAGTATGTTTCTTATCTGGAACTTTTAAATTTGAAAAAGATTCTTCAAAGAAAACAACGTCTCTCGCCTTTACCAACCTTCTTGGACAATCTGGTTCACGGAAATAATAACTTTGTGGATCTTTTGAGTATCCGACAAAAATGTATTCCTTCGCTTTAGGATCTAACTTTCTTCTCATACTATCTGGGATCTTGACCATTGCACGACAGCCAAAAACCTTTAAATGAGACAAATCTGGTTTCTCACTATGCCATTCTTCAAGTGGCGTTTTACCGTTGAGACTCCGGTGAGGACATCTATTCTTTAAATAAACAGCTGTCTCTACCGCATCTTGCCAGTATCCTTTTGAAAAAGAACTATCAGAAAGCATGCTTCGCGCCTTTTCTATAATCGACCTATTCGTTCTTTCTGATACCCCGTTCTGTTGAGGACTGTACGGAACCGTCGTTTGGTGCTTAATGCCTTCACTGTCTAGGTAGTCAGAAAATTCTTTATTGACATATTCAGTCCCATTATCTGACCGCAAAGTTTTAATTTTTAAACCTGTCTCTCTTTCTACCATGACTTTAAAAACACAGAACTTATTCTTTACATCATTTTTAGAAGAAAGAAAATATACAAAAATCATACGTGTAAAATCATCTATAAAAATTAGAGTATATTTATTACCCTGAAAAGAGTTCTCTGACATTGGACCGCAAAGATCCGAGTGAATCAGCTCTAATTTAGATGACGCTTTGTGGTAAGGTATTTTCTTGAAAGGTTTTCGAGCTTGTTTACCTTCGATACAAGCTATGCAGGGCTATTTATCAACATCTTTGTACGCTACGCCTAGATTACCTCTGCTAAGTGTATGTAATCCTATACGACATAAGTGACCAAGTCGTTTGTGCCATAAACGATAACTTGATACATCACACTGTACTTCGAACGCTGATAAGGGTTTGGGTAGAGTTACTGTGCAATCTAAAGTGTACAATCCACCACAACAGGACCCGTGCAACAGAGCATCACCTGTATAAGAAAAATTAGAAGCATCAAAAAATGTACAACCTTTCGTATCAAAAAGAACATTAAAACCATTTTGAGTGGCTTTCTTTACAGAAATCAAATTAGTGTTTAAACTAGGGACTAACACCACATCTGAAATATTCTTAACATCTTTACCACATTCAGTTTTAAAATTATTTACAATAGGAACATTACCTATTCCTGCACTGAGTAAGATATCTCCATTTGCAATTGTAACCTTAGTAGTAGGAAAATCTCTGACATTTTCCATCCAATCAGACCTTCCAGACATATGCGCACTAGCGCCAGAATCTACGTACCATTTTTCTGAGTTGATTTCTCCAGCAGTGTTTAAAGCACTAAATAAATTTGAAATGCTGCTACTGTCCCGGTTAGAACTGCTAACCTTTGAATTTTTGTTCAATGGACATTCTGGTATTTTATGGCCAGGTTTCTTACAGTTGTAGCAAACTATTTTTCGAATCTTTTTAGTCTTCTTGCAACTAGCCTTTAAAACTACACTTGACGTAGACGTCTCAGGATCAGACCTAGAAAATTCTGTCAATAACTTGCTTTTTACGAGTTCACTAGATATCTGTACCGTAGAATTCTCTAATGCCATGATCAATGGATCAAAACGAGTTGTCAATCCTCCTAGTAGGATCGCAGCTAAAGAAGAGTCCTCAATAACCTTTCCAATGTCTGCCAAATCTTGCGCTGTCGTAATTACAGCATTTATGTACTTCTCCATACAATCATATTCACTCAAATTGTACCTGTACAGTTTGCGTTCCAAAGCTAATTTACGACCCATGGACTTATCCTCGTAAGTTGCTGCTAAAGCACTCCAGGCTTCCTTTGCGTTCTTACAGTTTCTAACATGTGTAATAGCTGGACTATCTAACGTTAAGCAAATCTTGGCAAGGGTTATTTCATCATTCCTCTCCTTAACTATAATGGAAGTCTCATCACCATCAGGGTATCCAACTATACTATGCCATAAATTCTCATGTATTAGATACATCTTTATTTTGAATTTCCAAGTAGAATAGTTTTCTTTACCTTTTAAAAGAATTCCCGCTAGTGATTGCAGACTTAATGCAGATTTTCTGTGATCGCCTGACATGTTCAGAACTTTTGTTTTTTTCTCTTGTCAGTGTATTTATTTTATTTCACCTTTTATATTGTGAATTTACAAATATCACATAAATCACGTTAGTTGACTACAATTTAAAACCATGAAAATATACTCATTTCAAGCATTTTCATAAAAATTCGTGCTGATAACGAATGTAGGAAAAATAGACGACTAGTCTATTTTAATAGTTTTATTGAAGTGCATTTAAATCAAATGACATGGAACATGGACTATTTTCATTATAAAGAAAACTATAAAAATAGGTTTTACAACATAGTCAAAGTTATCAACGTACTCGATCGGTCCATTTATCATAAAACTTAGAACCACATAAAATTAGTACATAATTAATTAAACTTTAAAGGAAAACTCATTTAATAGCTTTATTTCTCCGATTCCTATGAAGTCCAGAAATTCTTTTCGTAGCCCATACAAATGTTTCGTCAAATTTTACAAGTGAAGTTTTACATCTATATATTATACAAAGTTTATAAAATATTAGGTATGTCAAAAATAGATAACATTTTATGGCCAATGAATTCAATAAATGTTTACAATTAATTATCACTTCGATTGCGATTAATATTCATGAGATTTAAATGAGATGACATGAAACTTCCGACTTAGATTTTTAATTTATTAATGATCATTTAAACCAAATATAATTAACTCAATTATTGAGTTATGCAGTTTGAATTCAGCTATGTATTAGGTAGGTGGGAAGGTAATACGACGATTGTGAATGAAAAATCATATTATATTGGGTACCGAAATGCGTGGGTGAAGGAATCGTGAGAGCAGACCCAGGGCGCCAGTCCAAGTCAGCCAATTACTCTTACTTATTTTACAGGTGATGTAACCTTTATTACCATACCACAAGGACTATTTTAATAAAGCCCAGTAAAATTGACAGCGATTACATAAACGCTCTCAGTTATCCGCTCCATATCTGTTAATGTTTATCTGTTTGATGTTTATTAGTGGTTACATCCTTACAAAGAACGCCCAGCTTATCTAGACCTTCACTTTTATCTTCCTCTTAATAAATTTCTACATTATTGTTCACATTGCGAGAATTTTTGGAGATCTTGAGAAAATTGCTGCTTGTGGGGTCTCAATGTCTCATATTCATAATGACGCTTCATTGATTTTTATACGACATTATTTTTTATTATTGTACAATAAAATGGTACTGTGTAGGTGCTCTTACTCCTTTAATTTATCTTTGGATCGGATTACATAACTGAAACGAATTTCACATTATATTATAGTTTGGGTATTGTCCTGATCTACATATTGTACATGTTCGTAAAATATAGAGTAGATTGGTCTAAAGAACGAATACTTTATTTGTTAACTTTTGTTTTAAATTGTAAATATTTTGGTATTATTTGTATTTACTTACTGTATTTGTCTGTACTTTTTAGTTTAGCAGCTACTAAAGTATCCAGAATTTCAATCAACAGTTACAAGCAAAACTCAGTTGTACTCTTTAGCTATTTCGAGAGCAATAAAACTAATGACCTCAGTTTACAGTCTGATACCATAAAATTAATGTTCCCGATATTATGTAAAAATATCTCCCAAGGATCCATAGAGCAGGTGGTTGCAGGTTTTTCTATAAATACAGATTCCTTTCACCGTCAGTAGTTCAACTGTCAGTCTGCCACCCACGGGCTCAGCCGGCGGCGCCTAGAGCCAGTGGGTGCGACAATCGGAACGATATGCAACTTATGTCGAATCCTAGATAAAGCTTGACTTGTAATTAAAGTGGACAACGTTTCTGATTTATTGTATTGGGAGTTTGAAACGTGACTTCGTTATGCTTCGCGGTTCGGTCGCCGTCGGCCCCTCGGAAAGTCAGGTGGTCTTTTTGAACAAATTCGATGTTATTTGAGTCTATTATTACATTAAATGGATCATAAATAGAATCAGCTTGTTATTTTAACTATTCATAAACTGCAGTCGGAAATGTTTGCAATAGCAGTCATAGGCGCTGATGTAGAAACTGCATTAGCGGTATGTATGTATGTTTATAATGCTAATGTTTGATGAATTACGTGTAGTCCTTTATTTTTGTTACTTTTATCATCCATGGGTAGACTTGTAGTAGTTAAGCACCACAACTTCCCTTTGGTATGTGATGATAGCGCAGAAGGTATACAATATTCAAAGCCTAGTAGGTAACTGACTGTCACCTCAACAGCAACTAGGAACAAGCCAACACGCTCGGTGATTTTCAAGTTGTAGATGCTAGCAGAGAACAGGGGCCCAAGTCTGCTATTTCAATTGTGCTCAATGAACTTCCAGTGGTGTCAAAATTGTAACATTTTACAGTTTTGGTAGTCTACTTACTAACAGAATAGTGTCATTATGGCACAATTTTGACACCACTGAAAGTTCATTGGAACACAATTGAATAGCAGACTTGGGCCCCAGGAATATAACAAATACATTGTGCGAATTACCCTGCGGGACATTGGGAAGTGGGCCATAATGACTAAAGACCCAAAGTACACTAAAATAACTATTTACACTTGTACTAACACCGTGCGTCCAAAGGTATATCCAGTAAATTCCTATGAATTACAATATATTATTATAAACCATAAATAATGCAAACTGCCTTTGAATCCTAAGACAAGTGATAATATTTAGTGCATTTTGATTAATAATTTATTATGTAATAAATTTTGGTAAAATACAAATAGTGTGGAATAATAGTGTTCGGATATGGTAATAGTTGTAAGTTGTGTAGGTCATGGCTTCCGCCCACTGTCGCCCACAGGTCCGGCGCCTCGCCCTGGTCAGGTATCCTCATTTTGAATAATTAGTGCAATATGTAAAGGTCCACACTGAAGAAATTACGGCTTTGCTGTGCTTAGTTGCGGTTCCGATTTAGGTGTCAAAAGATTGGGTACCTACTACGATATGGCTTATTAGGACTTAAGTCCTATTTCAAATGGCTTCTAATTTTAAATTTCAGAGATCTACTATTCCATATGAAGCAGTCGATTGGTACACGGTTGCGGTAAATCAAGACAATGAAATAAAACCCTAACAATTCCTACCGATCAGATCAGGATACCAACTGAGTAGATCCAAAAAGGTGGTCCCAATTAGAATTATTTATTCTCATGGTGATCTGAAGATTCATAGTGTTTTAAATAATTATAACCTAAATTAAGAGTTCAGGTTCAAAATTGGATTTTAATAAAAAAAAACCCTATTCGATTCTCCGTCGCGGCGAATAAAATGTCCTTGCTGTTTTGTAACATTGCCTTCAAATTAAGGAAATTGTATTTAAAAAAATTACGTTACTTATACGCAATCTCATTTTACGAGCAATTAAGTTTACTTCGGGACGAACGTCTTTGCAGACCTTATTAGTTGGTGTTGCCAGCTTCTAGCTATTAAATTTAGAATTGCATTCCTTTATATGGCTTTGGGAAATGTAATAATGAAGTCGTGAGTTACGGAATACCGAAATGGCAACCCTGACTATGGGAAAAGGATTTACTTGATGGAGCAATATTATTTTATATATCCCTTTCGATTAAAGCAAAAGGTTCCGTAAGTATCCTAGTAATAGGTTATTAATATGTTATTGCTGGGAAAAAATGAACTCTATAATGCCGATAATATGAGCTTTTTTTTAAAGGTAACGTGATGGTAGGAGGTACATAATTACCCCATCCCTAGCAGAACTGAAATCTTATGTCGCGATTAGAATATAACCACATTCTCTGCGTTATGTTTTTTAATGAATTCGATTTTTAAAATGTTACTGGCTTGTAACAAAATTGGTTGTTCTTCTTTATTATTATAAACACAGATAATAAACCTTCATGCTTAAACAGTTGAATGGTGGACGATGGGATGTAATGTCCGCTTTGGACAACGGCGATAAATCTTCATGAAATACAGTCGACTTACTGAAGTATCCGCAGAAACGTTGCGACTTGTTACAGGTCTCTGTTTGCACATTTCATTATGTCATGAAACTTCAGTGATATTCCTTCCTTTATAAATTTCCATTAGATTCACTATTTAGATATAGTACCTATCCTTAAATATAATATATATCAAAATCTGCCTCGAGACTCTTTTGGGCCTTCGGATGTAAGAGCACTTTGTATTAGGTACCTTCTTGGTTTGTCTTCAGGTCATTGCATTTGTACTAAAATGAATGACTTCTGTATTTAACAATCAAATTGATGATATTTTGGTTAGGTCTACCCTCACTATTACAGTCTGGTAACCTTCAAGATTGGAGAGAAAATGCTTCTTCTGAGCAGCCTCTATCCTCGATCTCGACATCGTCTGTAGCCACACTCATGCCCATTTAATATTAAAACTTGTAGGTACTACTGCTTGTACTTGCATTACTAATAGTTACCAGATAAATCAGTGGTACATCATGTCTTATAAGCTAAAATTCAAAAGTTTATACCTTAGGATCGTTACAAATCCTACCACCGCGTCGTACTACACTTGAACTGAGAAGATTCATTCAAGTTCAAGAATCTTGTTTTCTATTTTAAGATTAACAGATTTAAAGCCAGATGTAACACCTGAAGTTCATCCACAGATATTAGTATACCGATAATATACAGTTTGATATTCAATGTTGATGTTAATTCTGAATTGTGTACAACATTGTAGGTGGTCAGGTCTTGTACAAACACACATTCATGCTGAACCAACTATGTTTGTTTTGTGTACACATCTATGGATCCGTGGGTCGGTGGCTCGGGCTGCGGTCGTGGATGCGTTAAATGTCTGGCATTGTTTATAATGTATCCAGTATAGTGATTTTAGAGTAGTGGTCATATAGTATATGACCACTACTCTAAATTCTCCTTGAGCTTGATATTTAACGCAATATAGACACAATGAAATATACTATACACAATAATAATAAATAAATAAATATCCTGGGACATTCCTCACACACGGTCATCTGATCCCAAACTAAGCAGAGCTTGTACTATGGAAACCAGATAACTGATATAATACATATACTACTTTTTGTTTGTAAATACATACTTAATATACATAATTACACCCAGACTCAGGATATACAGACATGTTCATGCACACAAATGCATGTCCTGTGTGGGAATCGAACCCACGACCTGCGGCGCTTTAGGTTAAGACTCCACGTCTTAACCAACTGCGCCAACTGGCCCGTCAATGTATGTGTATATACTATACACATTAGGGTCAGTTCACACCGAGTTGCAACGCGACGTGACGATGATGCAAATTGTTTTGCGCTGCGCAGCGCGGGCGCATCGTGTAGCCACGTAAAATTTTCTGTCAATCTAGGGGCAAAGCATCTTTACGCCGCGACGCGTATTCGAATTCATCATCTGCCTGCCCTGTTCCCAATCAATTGGGGTCGGCGCAATATGTACGCTTCTTCCATTCATCTCTTCAATCCGTCATACTAGTATCCACTCCTTATTCGAATTATCTCAATTAAAAGTGTACTCTTTTGTGTAGTAAATAAAGTACTATATTGTATCACTATTGCGTCACGTTGCGTCGCTCCTCGGTGTGAATTGATCCTTAGCTTCAATTTCAATTATCCTACTTCCTACTATATTTTAAAGCTATTATAATTTTAATCATTTGTATGGATGTGAGGATGTGATTTGTGAAGATATTTGTTAATTTTCACGCAAAAACTACAAAATGGATTTGACATTATACTCTCGAATAACACAAACAATACTTTTATCCCGGACAAAAAATAACGAACCTCGGGAAAGCGTGTGAAACCGAGGGATTACTAGCTGTATTCCATATATGTGATTAACAAACTATCATAATAAATACCGGTCCAATTAATTAATCATTAAACTTCTTGACGTCGTCATTATATAATTAAAATACATTTAAATGTTGATTAGTGAACTCTCAACGTATGTAAGTACTAACATGTGAGTTTCGTGCATCGCTTAATTTATAACCAAGTTTAGTGTCCAAGCTGGTCCGACAGGCGGTAAATACCAGCCGATTTATAGACTTGCTTTCCACACTCCTGAAGAGATCTTTTGGTGCGACTATGCTTGGCGAACCGAGCACAAGCCGAGCCACGAACGAGCACACTGCGAACACGATTCGCGTAGCGTGGACGAGCTTGCGAGCCTCGAACGAGCGCGATTGTCAGTTTTTTTCACGAACAAAGGGATTCGCATCGTGCTCGTTGTAGGTTCGTTCGTGGCTCGGCTCGTGCTCGATTCGCGTAGCATGGACGCACCATTAACATGTGATGGCGCGAAATCACAAAGAATAAAGTGTAAATAGGTTTCAGGTTAAAACAGATGATAGAACACAACTGAAGAGTTTGATAGGTGAAATGTAAACAGGAAAAAACTTCAATGCCTACGGCGAATTGATCGACAATTGAAAAAAGCTTGCTGCTTAACCTCAAAACGAATCAATCGACACAAATGAACTACATGCAACACACACTATAATATACAAATGTCTGTATTCTATTTAAAGAGAAAGATACGATCTAAAATACGCACACACAGGTGGAATTGCAATCACGGTCATTGGAGCGGACAAAAGCTTTGTATGTGGATCCGGGTACATACTCTTTGCAAAAAATCTAATCTATGATCGAGAGTCTAGAGACGAAGCTAGCTGCGCTTGCGCAAGTCCGCCTCGGTGGCGCCGTCTACCGTGATCTATTGGCGCCTACCTCTCATTATACTCTTATCGCGTCAATGCAAATCCAACAACATTTTGAAAAGTCTGTTTTCGTATAAATACTTCACTTATTTTAAGGCTCGCGGGACTGCGTGGGCGGGTTAGGGATTGTGAAATTTTGATCGCTTTTTCCCTTGGCGCGTGGGCAGCTAATTATAACTCTAACTATAATTTATGTTGGATAATATCGTCAATATTAATACTGTACTCTGTACTCTAGTGTTTGGATAGCCTAATATCGGTAATTGCAAAAATGATAACCGGTAACCAGTTACACAGCAATTTGTCATTGACACTGTTTATTAATTTTGATTTAATGTAGTGCTAAGATATTATTATTATCAATTTATTATTCAATGGAACCTGTAGACTAATTGTCGTTTTTCTTCTTTTCAGGTAAGTACCACAATATCTTGGACATTTTGGATTATTCAAAGGATATGACGTAGGATGCTAGGTATGTATGGATGCGTGTCATGAGGTCATCTGATTGATTAAATATTTATATGTAAACATGGTTCTTTTACATTCTATTTATAGGCGGATTTACTTGTGTGTTTTTGTATTTACTTATTACAATACTTGTATTTATTTATTCATAGGAGTCGTATCTAATTAATTGAAAAAGTTTAAGTTTAATCTTTGAATTAGGTAGGTAGGTACCTATAGTAATAGGTGACACTGAAATTCCAAAAATAAACATCGATATATACGTTTAATTGCATACCATACAGTGCAGCCACCGATAGAATGCGTTTCGAACAACTGTTAATATTGAAATCACGAAAACGGCTAATCCGATTGCGATGTTGATTGGGATACACGGGATGGTTCAGTTTTTTCTTAGGCATAGTTGAGTGGAAATCCCATTATAATTAGACTAGCTGTCCCTGCGATAGTATAAAAACCCTAGGTCCTACTCCATACCAGGCTATCTGCATGCCAAATTTCATGATGATCCGTTGAATAGTTGAGGGGTCAAGACGTAATAAACAAACAAACTCACTTTACAAGGTTAGTTAGGATTAGGATTAACCATTTACATAGTTTGGCCAATATTAACAGGTGTCAGAAACGTATTCTATCGGCGGCCGCACTGTAATAAATACTTATTTATAAACAACTGCTATATTTCGTTTTCTCAAAATGCCTCTCTTTGATCTCCTTGTCCTTTTCACATACATAAGTGAAATAAAATCACTCCCGTAACTGAATAAGTAACACATTCTGAATACTTAGAACATTTTACACACGCCACCTTACAGGAATCAATTTAATAATTCAGACACAGGTATGGGGTACCATGGTCCCATAAAAGCAATTCTAAAACTCGCCGTCGACTCGTAAAATCGAAATGGAATGGGAAAAAACGTTTACAGGCCTTTCGGGGAACTGCGCGCTGTTGAAAGGGTTAATTTTAGGGACGGCGTATACCGGACACTCAAAACCGAAATGAATGTGGTGTCAAAGATTGATAGATGGTTTTCAAGTTTTTAATTAACTTTTTTACATTTACTGTTATTAGACTAGGAACTTAGAAGCGTTTTTGCGCAGCCCTGTCGCAATAGACATTTGGTGAAAACATACAGACATCTGTCAAAATGTATAATATTTATATTTATATCCACCATGTTGGTTGGCATAAGTCGAATTCGACATTATTGTCGAAAACACAATGGGGCAAAAATTATCCCATGGTGCGTATCTATAAAATTAAAAATGACTTAAATGCAATAGTACACAGAGATTTTAAAAAAAAAACATACAACCGAATTGAGAACCTCCTCCTTTTTTTGAAGTCGGTTAAAAATATCTTAGAAAAGCGCCTAAAACCTTTGCTATAACCAGCTCACTGGCAATAAACACGGGTCATAATCTATGTCTATAACTTAGTGATACATAATTAACACGTATAAACTAGTCCAGAAGATGGCTCCTATGTAAATTGTTGTTGTTTTACAAATCTATAAGCTATTGTTTAATACCTAAAAATACACAGAACTTCACAGTTGAGATCATCGTATTGACTCAATTTACGATTATGCGTTATCTAATCATACACTATGTAATATCCAATATTATTTTATTTCCTTGTTATCGTGTTGAAGTTATTGCAATCTTGTAATTATTACTATACCTAGGTTATAAAGTACTTATTCAATCCGCTCTCTTGACCTCTATTAAATAATATGTTGCCAGTAACAGTGTTGCGAACAACATTTATATAGATCAATAAAATTATTAGAAATACTTATAAAGTACTAGCTGTCCCCCGCGGTTTCACCCGCGTTCCCGGGATAAAAGTAGCCTATGTCCTTTTCCATACCATAGGCTATCTGCATGCCAAATTTCATGTTGATCCGTCGAGTAGTTGAAGCGTGAAGGCGTAACAAACAAACAAATAAACAAACAAACTCACTTTCGTATTAGTTAGTTAGGATGCCTGGCACCTATCAGTGTTCCCCTCTATTTAAAGAGTTACTCTACTCACCACCACCTACCACATCATCTCTTACAATAGTAAGCTTGTGATCTATCAAACACACCCCTACCCAAAATATACCAACTTCTTATGTTTTTCAACTATGACACATATTTTTACTGAGTATATATATTAATCGGTAAGATACGCGCCGATAAACATTGATAATTAAATAACTCTTACATTATTCGATCCACAAATGAAAAAAAAGTCCCGTGTAGGCCGTAGGGCATGTAATATCGGAATGTTTTTCAATTCCGATATTGATTTCCGATATTGGATCTCAATATCGGAATTCCGATATTAATATCGGAATTAGAATTTTTTATTATAAATTGCACATATTCCTTATAAATAGCACATATTCCTTATAAACTTCACATAATTATCTATCTATACTAATATTATAAAGGGGAAGAGTTTTTTGTTTGGTTAAACTGGCTAATATGTGGAACTGCCGGTCAGATTCGTTTTTTTTTTTTCCACTTATAGGAAGCTACATTCTCCCCGAGTATTATAGGCTACTTTTGATCCCGGGAACGCGGGTGAAACCTCGGGGACAACTAGTTCGTTATAAACTTGGATTGAAACCATCTTCTGCTCAGTCGAGCACTCCTGTCAGAGTGGTCGTGGTTGCAATAGATAGTGTACATGGTGGGTCTTCAATGTTCTCCTTGACTAGGTTTACAGATTTCGTAGCGTTGCGAGTACACTCTCCCACCCTGGACAATAAGACTCTTCATCGAGTTTTCGTTTCTGCAGATGTAACCAAATAACTCTCTGTCGAAGAAGCTCTTTGTCGAAGTTGGACCTACCTAGTTGGACAATCTGTCCTAGGTAAACATACTCGTCTATAACTTCGAGAATGGTCCTCCCAACAATGGCCGGCATTGGCGGAATATGAACATAAGACATAATTTTTGTCACATAATGTTTTTAATAGGACTAAATTTCTTACATCATTTTGTTATGTTTGTTAGAAAGAGATATAGTCAGACTAAATTATTTTAGTTGTAAACAACAGAACCAGCACCATTTTAGGTTTGTTTTTTAAACGCTCGTTTTTCATGCTAATATTTTCCTAAAAACAAAGCGTCAAGCATTTTTATGGATAATGAACATCGTATTTTTAACCGACTTCAAAAAAAGGAGGAGGTTCTCAAAACGGTTGTATTTTTTGTTGAAAAAATACGCTCACTTGCAACACTGGTAGGCAAAATTGATGTACGATACGTTAATTTTATAGCTCTAGGAGACCATACCTTGTGGCGCGCTTAAAATCTTTATTTAAAAACTCAAATAGAAAAAATATCCGATTCCGATATTACGATATTGGATCACTCAATTCCGATATTGTAATATCGGAAAAAACGGTCCGAGATTCCGATATTACGAGATTCCGAGATTCCGAGATTCATGCCCTAGTAGGCCGACCTTTAAAAATATTATAATCCGCACGGCGAATGTGTAGGTGTGCTCTAATAAGGCCCCAGGGTCTGCGAGATTTCCAACACGGTAATATTTCGCCTTTTATTTTATTTCTCGCTTTTTCGTCTAGTTTATGTATTCATTTTGTGGTTGTGATTCTCGGAACTCATATACTTACAACGCGTGGGTACATGCGTAGGTATTATAATTTCATGGATGTAACTTTGGTTGAAAGTTAAAAGTATTTTTTTATACTTGAAATATTATGTTAGCAAGTCGTTATTATATTATTATCTATCCTTTAACAAGCTGGCTTATATTGTGTTTATTTGGTACTACCTTACCCAATATCGTCGTGCTACAAAATTGTAATACTCTATTTTCTATATCAATATATTCTACTTTATCTTGAATCATATATTTTATAACATTCTAAAAAAAAAACTATAGTGAACATTTATAAATGTCTTCCTAATAAAAATTTATCCATATGTGAAAAATGTTGTTCCAAATTATTACTAGAAATAAACGTTTGGTTCCACTATCGCAAAACGTGGTTGGTAACCCTAAAATATGTGCGTAATGGACATTATTTTACGACTGGTAGGCGAGCACAGACATATATCTAAATATGCGAGTTTATTTCTATAAGTCTCACTTTAGAATACCTAGTTGTAAAATTTATTTGGAAAATATTCTATTTTTCAAGATATAATTGAACCCGCAAAACGAAAACATTTTATAAAAAACAAACAATTCCAAATGAAACGTTGGTATGTAAATGATAAATATAAACGTACATTTAAATCAACATCCGATCTCCCGAGCGTCCACCTAAAATGTGCCCCATTTCCACCAAAATTTGAAATCCTTTTCAATCTGCCATCTGTATACTACAATCATCTTCCGTCACGCTCACACTCGCCGAGTTAAAACGGGAGGTGAATACACTGATCCCGTGAGGAAGGCAATCCCCATGGAAAATCAACAAGAGAACGTAAACAGGGGACGGGAAGATTCTTTTCCTTTGTATAAATTATTCAGGAACCCAGACCGCTTGTTTAGGCGATTTCATCAGCGACTTATCTGCTTTTTATTCACACATTTATTGTGTAAATCAACATGTAAGGTAAATAGAATATATAGTCAGTATTATTGATATACCAAAAAAACTGAGATAACATGATCAAAACTAATCCAAATAAAATAATAACTAAAATTACTGTGTTCAAGTGATAAACATACCATGTCTCTTTTTTCGTGCATTTCTTCAAGGAACGTGTCTGTAAAAGACAAACTATTAAGTACAAGCCTATATTTAACTTGCAATGTTTGCATGTAAGTTAGTACCTTTTCGTTCGGGACGTAGTATTTATCTACTCTGAGCTTCGGGTCTAATCTCGCAAGTCGAATATCACCCATTTCCAGTGGTCGGGTTGACTTGATATTTGGATTGGATGACAATGCAAGTACAGTCAACAAAAAAATGTTGTCACCAAATAAGCACATTGTTAACAAAAACTGATTTATGAATATGGACAGGGTAGGTAAAACTACAACGTGTTAAATAAAAAAAAGTGACAATATTGTACGAATATTTATGAGATGTTTTGTTTATTTAAAATTTTAAATAAATAATCTCCAAATAAATAGTTAATAATATAACCTTTTTTTTTTTTACTAAATGTACATTTCTCACATGTTCAAAGTAAAGTTTAATAAACTTACTAACGGTTTTTATCTGAATTCGGTTTTTTTGTGCTACAAGGTTATCACTATCAGCTATTCGCAAAATTATGTTTGCTGTTCCCTTGTCGATAAAATGGTATGATTTAGACACTTAAATTTAAATATCATTTTGTTAAGTGTATAGATAAAATGTAGTTTGGATAAGTTTGTTTCAGGTCACTACTTGGTGAATATATAAGAGAATATTATATTCTAAAGAATAACAGAAATGTTGAAATGGAACCGTATGTTGTGGTATGTACATCTGAGGAGGGATGAAAGCCATGTTATAAAAGAGTCAAGAAAGCCATGTTTTAATAAAGTACCCAAAGAAATCCCCAAAGAAAGAGCTACCTATACATAGAATCAAAAAGATAGTAAAACAGAAGTTATGCAAGAAAGGGTAATATAAAGTTTCTGATTTTGTAGATGACAAGAATGCATTTGAATGAATTGTTCGCTTCGCAGGCTATTGTTATATATATTTTGTAAATTGTAATACTTATAAGTACAGTAATAAAAAAAAAACTTGCTGAGTTTCTTGCCGAAGTCTTCTCAGTTCAAGTTGTATTTGGAACCGATGTAGAGTAATTTGTTAACGTTCACAAGTGCCTTATCAGGGCCTAAATTGAATAAATAATTTTTGAATTTTGAATTTGAATTTAAATTTTGATTCATAAATATGAAAGTTAATTTATGATGGGAAGAGGTAAGCCGAAGAAGATATGGATGGACTGTATGAGTGATGATATGGAAGTTAGATGTACAAATAAACTTATAAGAAGCATATCTAGCTCTCACCACTGGCTCTCAAGTTGAGAATGACGCCAAGCACCAACCGGTGTGTTTCGTTCCGACAGGTGCACTTAACAGTCAGTTTCTTACTTAGCTTTGTGACTTTGCCATCTTAGGTCACATATTGCACGTATCGTTCTAAAATGATGGTCAAACACGAGTCTTCTTTCCTTTCTGCACATTTTCTTCAAGCCTACTACGCCATTGGTGTAAATTTTCGTTGCCAATCAAATTCCTCGATGCCAACCAACATAGTTTTAACTACTGCAAAAAAAAATGTTTTCGTATAATTTCTTATGACAAGAAAACCAGTTTTTTAGGTATTTCCAACATTATTTGTGGATAAGATAACTTGTGATCTTTACCCCTAAACAAAGTTCTACGTCAAAGTTAACTAAGACTACCGACTATAATAACAACACACTCCAGTCTTAATCTCTGAGAATATAGTTCAAACCAACGACTTCAAATGAAGTAATTAGTTACCTACCTATCTACCTACTTGAAGATACCATAGACAAGCTAAACCATATGACTAGCGCCATCATTTCTTGTTATAGGAATAGATAAATAGATGCATATCTGTTTATTAAAATGTATCATCTTGTATTTAGAAAATAAAATGTTAAATAAAAATCGGGTCCAATTTGGTTGATCCTAGATACCTATTACCAAACCAAACGATAAGTCTTCTCCATTCCTTTCAAAGGACAAGCCAAATGACCAACCAAGGACCAGCTTTAAGTTGCCATGGCAACTTCTAAATAAAACCCCCAGTACTATTCAGATTACGTCTTCAAGATTAAAATCTTGTAATAACCGCAAAGGATTAATTTAATTAAAATAAACATGTTTCATAAATAGATCTTTATGACGCCGATGTACAGAGTTCATTTCGACAGAATTTCACATTTAAAATCTTATTACGCCGTTTGTGAAGGAGAGAGCACAGTTCGCCGTCTCATCCCCTGCAATGTCGCTCAAATTACGCCTGGGGAATGACGCGAAAGCTTTGTGAATTATCCTTTCGGCAAATGAATGATTTAGTCAAATAAATTGGTGTTTCTAATAATGTTTTCAAAAGGTATTCTGCTTAATGGAGTGTAGGTCTAGTACAATTCTACAGGGGAATGACACGATCGTTCTGCTGGACTGATTTTCTTAATTTAGATTTTTCTCTTCAATATCTTTCGCTGTATTATCGTTCGAACTACGTTGTCCCAGCATTTGTTACAAATGGACTTGCAATTTTCTTAGGTTATTACGTGAAAAAGGCTTTCTATTCAAGACAAGTTTCAATTTTTACGTTTCGTTCAAGAACGTAATATAATTTTCAGATATACCTAGTACTTTCCTAATTTTTCATTAGATTTTATATCAATTTTAGAAGTTAAATAGGTAGACTTGCAACTATTATTAAAACACTATCTGCCGTACTCAGAGATGCTTAGATTTCAATAAGAATTAAAGCATCTCTCTTTGTTTAAATAATAGCTGTAGAAAGGGACGGGTCTAGAAATAACGAATCATTACACTTTATTAAGAGGCACATAATTTTCTCATTTCTTAAATACACAAAACATAATGACTTAATCGCAGAGGATATAAAGTAGATATTGTCACGCACGTTGGCTTTGGCTATCAGCTAACTATCAGCCTACGACCGGAGCATTCAAAATAGTAGATGTTGAAGAAAATGAAACTTATAGACTGTCTTCCATATAGTTTATTGAGTAAAATAAAGAACTGTAACAATGAAAATACGATATAAAACACTTGTATGAAAGAATATAATAGACTAGCTTTAGCCCGCGACTTCGTCCGCGTAGATTATTTCTTTTTTCTAGATATGAATCATTGTAACAATATAGAGCTTTGTTCATGGCTATAGCCCGCCACTACCTGTGATATTTGACAAAAGTTCAGGAAGATTGAGAGCCTACATGCGAACATGCCACATAACTTGAAACAGTCCTGCCGCAAATAAACTCTAGCAAATTTCGGAGTTCTTCCCTGTGATTTATTAATAGCCATCGCGATGCAAACCTCGATAAGGAACTGTAATCTTTTAAATTCAAACGGAAGGTGCTTTGGGATCAATGGTATACGCGGCACGAGGCTGTTTCTCCTCTGGCAGAACCAGTTAATATTTTGGCCTCAATAACATTGCGGCGGAGAACTGTTGCTTGTTGTCAAGTTCTACAGCACAATTTTGGAGGCCGTATATTTCTAATCAATATGACAGCAGCAGGTACATGCATGAAACGGACTACCCGGCGGATTAAGAGAGTTAAAAAATTGAATAGGATAATTAACCGACTCATCCATATCGACCATGGTGGCAACATTTCATTGATCGCAGCGGGTTGGTTATTTTTGGGAGTCATAATGGGTCTCTCGCGCATAACCACTGTATCGGTTTGTGGTCATAGTACCATCTATTTGTGGAAAGTTTATGTTCCCGATTTGAAGAAGAAGATCTGAAAATCTACCGGCAGAAATATGCATACATACACTGTCCGATATGCTGAAGAAGAAATATGTTTTTTTGGGAGGTGTCGAGATCGGGATTATTTATCTAAAATTACGCCATGAGACCTATCCACAAATTCCTCAACCATTTCATGACAGCTGAGATATTTGCTCATGGCACACGGACAGACAGACGAATACACCTATATCCACAAGTTCCTCAATAATTTCCAGACAGCTGAGATGTTTCTGTCTGTCTGTCAGTCTGAGGAGAGAATTTGCCTCCTTATGTGTGTACCGCTTGTACAACGGACAGTTCTCTGAAGAATTGTTTGACTTGATGCCCACGGGCTACCTTCTACCATCGCAACTCTCGCCATCGACGGGGAGTCCATACTCATATATTGGAACCGAAATGGTTTCTACTGTGCGGTTTCAAAGGAGTTTTCTAGCGCGTAAACTCAGGCTGTAGAATGAGCTCCCCGCCATGGCGCCAGGGTGTGAAGATATTTCTGTATGGTCGGCAACGCACGAGTGATACATACGGTGACCGCTTACCATCAGGCCGGCCGTATGCTTGTTTGACACCTTAGCATTAAATTTAAATAATAATTTAAAAATTACCCGTAGAAGACAGACAGACAGACGGATCGACACGGGCGGAGATCTATCCAAAAGTTCCTCAACCAGACAGCTGAGAATTTTTCACGTGGCAGACAGACAGATAGATGGGCGGCAGTAGGCTTCTTAATAACATGATACACGTGTACATTATTTTACTTTAATACAAAATTATGTGAATGAACAGCTTAAATACAAAATTTAATCCCCCTGTTCACTCATTAATGGATCAAATTCCAACAACACCGATATTCTTTGCGTTAGTTTCCAAATTTTAATTATATTCCAAGCTTATATAATAAATTTAGTATACTTCCATACACAACTTCATCCCTTTTTTACCCCTTCGGGGTCGGAATTATCGAAAACGCTGAGGCACATATAAATTAATTTTCAATCATTAGCTTAAACACAAAATTTGAAGGTCCTAACTTCCAAACTGATGGACTTTCATACAAACTCGCATCCCCTATTATACCCCCATAGGGGTGTAAAATTGAAAAATCCTTCGTTTGTGGATACCTACACTTTATAATTATAAATTAAGTGATGTTTACTATGGAAATGAAAGATTTTCGTATACAACTTAATCCACCTTTTCCCTCTTCGGGGGTGGAATTATCACAAACGCTGTGACAACTTTACTTTAATTTTCAATCGTCAGCCTAAACACAAAATTTGAAGATCCTAACTTCAAAACTGACGGACTTCCACACAAAATTTCAAGTCCTATTTTACCCCCTTAGGGGTGGAATTTCCAAAAATCCTTCATTACTGGATACCTACACTGTATAATAATAAATTTAGTGAAGTTTATCGTGAAATTGAAGGCAACTTCATTCCCCTTTTTCCCCTTTCGGGGGTGGAATTATTACCTTCCTTAGTGGATGCCTGCACCGTATAATAATACATTTAGTGAAGTTTACTTTCAAATTGAAGGACTTGCATACACAACTTCATCCCCCTTTTCCTCCCTTCGGTGGTGGAATGATCACAATCGCTGAGATAACTATACATTGATTTTCAATCGTCAGCCTAAATACAAAATTTGAAGATCCTAACTTCAAAACTGACGGACTTGCATACAAACTTTCATCCCTTATTTTACCCCCTTAGGGGTGGAATTTCCAAAAATCCTTCCTTAGTGGATGCCTACACCGTATAATAATACATTTAGTGAAGTTTACTTTCAAATTGAAGGACTTGCATTAACAACTTCATCCCCCTTTTCCTCCCTTCGGTGGTGGAATTATCACAAACGCTGAGATAACTATACATTAATTTTCAATCGTAAGCCTAAACACAAAATTTGAAGATCCTAACTTCAAAACTGACGGACTTGCATACAAACTTTCATCCCCTATTTTACCCCCTTAGGGGTAGAATTTCCGAAAATCCTTCCTTAGTGGATGCCTACACTATATAAGGTATCTTTGTGCAAAATTTCAAATCTCTAGGTCCAGCGATTTGGGCTATGCGTTGATATATTGCTTACAAACTTTCATCCCTTATTTTACCTTGTTAGGGGAGGAATTTTTAAAAATCCTTCTTTTGTGGATGCCTACACTATATAATAATATATTTAGTGAAGTTTACTTTGAAATTGAAGGACTTGCATAAACCACTTCATCCCCCTTTTCCTCCCTTCGGTGGTGGAATTATCACAAACGCTGAGATAACTAAACATTAATTTTCAATCGTCAGCCTAAATACAAAATTTGAAGATCCTAACTTCAAATCTGACGGACTTGCATACAAACTTTCATCCCTTATTTTAGCCCCTTAGGGGTGGAATTTCCAAAAATCCTTCCTTAGTGGATGCCTACACCGTATAATAATACATTTAGTGAAGTTTACTTTCAAATTGAAGGACTTGCATTAACAACTTCATCCCCCTTTTCCTCCCTTCGGTGGTGGAATTATCACAAACGCTGAGATAACTATACATTCATTTTCAATCGTAAGCCTAAACACAAAATTTGAAGATCCTAACTTCAAAACTGACGGACTTGCATACAAACTTTCATCCCCTATTTTACCCCCTTAGGGGTAGAATTTCCGAAAATCCTTCCTTAGTGGATGCCTACACTGTATAAGGTATCTTTGTGCAAAATTTCAAATCTCTAGGTCCAGCGATTTGGGCTATGCGTTGATATATTGCTTACAAACTTTCATCCCTTATTTTACCCTGTTAGGGGTGGAATTTTTAAAAATCCTTCTTTTGTGGATGCCTACACTATATAATAATATATTTAGTGAAGTTTACTTTGAAATTGAAGGACTTGCATAAACCACTTCATCCCCCTTTTCCTCCCTTCGGTGGTGGAATTATCACAAACGCTGAGATAACTAAACATTAATTTTCAATCGTCAGCCTAAACACAAAATTTGAAGATCCTAACTTCAAAACTGACGGACTTGCATACAAACTTTCATCCCTTATTTTACCCCCTTAGGGGTGGAATTTCCGAAAATCCTTCCATTGTGGATGCCTACACCGTACAATAATACATTTCATGAAGTTTACTTTGAAATTGAAGGCCTTGCATACCCAACTGCATCCCCCTTTTCCTCCCTTCGGGGGTGGAATTATTACAAACGCTGAGATAACTATACATTAATTTTCAATCGTCAGCCTAAACACAAAATTTTAAGATCCTAACTTCAAAACTGACGGACTTGCATACAAACTGTCATCCCCTATTTTACCCTCTTAAGGGTGGAATTTCCAAAAATCCTTCCTTAGTGGATGCCTCCACTATATAAGGTATCTGTGTGCAAAATTTCAAATCTCTAGGTCCAGCGGTTTGGGCTGTACGTTGATATATCAACAATCAGTTTATCATTTTATATATTAAGATATGAATACTGAGACAACAATTTGGGATACAAGGAAGTGGTGATATGAAACGAAGGAACTTACCCCAGCTGGGTTCTAGTAGTATGTTAATTATTTATACTATAAGTGCACTGGATATTGTCACATTGTACACACGGCTATATATCAAGTATTGTACACACTGGTAACTTATTTCAATAAATATATTCTGATTTGTTTTATTTCACTTGTAAAAACATGACCGCACAATTTAAGTTTTGTCTCAGAACTGATCGAATAGACTGAATGTCTGATGGACATTCTTCATATGAGATTTCAAAAATTTGAAAATTAGAATTCCAAAATTGATCATATGAAAATTTAAAAATTAGAATTAAGATTTGTGACCAGAAGCAGGATAGGAGAGGTCGCATCGTTACAATATAATACATAAGAGTCCTGTTTAGATAGATACCTCTTGAAGTACCTATGCAAAGACTTTTGTCTGAAATTGATTAGACGTATGCTAGAATCTCTTCAAACTTAGGCTAGACAAGTAAATACTTCACCAACAAGAAGTCGAGAGCAAAATGAGTTACTATAGTAATACTAGTCCCATAAAGAGCATCCAAAAGTTAATTTCGTTGAAATGAAAGTCGAGACTATTCAAAGTCCGGTCGCGTGTAATTTTTCTTTCATTGCGTCAAAAAATACGAGTCGTCCCTATGACGAAGTGATATTATACTCTCTCTTCTCGCCTTTGGAGGGTTTTGAATAATGATATACTTGCTTAAAAGGTAAAAAAATATTAAGCCTGTAGATAGTTGTTTTAAGCAGACGTGTTTTGACAAAATTGCACCTCTTTTTTATTAACTTCTGATGTTATCTGCTCAATAAAATGTGATTATAAAAATGCTCCTCTGAAAGTGAGGTTCTGCCTCGCGGATTCACCCGAGATGTTCGTTACTCAATCGCGAAATGGTTGGTATATTTAATCATTTATTTTATCATGTTTGTTAGACAGATTTGATCCTTATGATTGACCCTATCGATCGATGCCATAAAAGTACATGATGTTATATTTTGGGATTTTAGTCCGGTTAGATTCCCGTGTGTGGCAAGTGAATTTTCGAAAATCTATAAATGCAGATTTGTTTCTTTTTTTTAAATAAAGTTATAAAATTTGCTATCTCCAGTATTTAGAGTACTTTCTCTGCCGGTGAGGTTAAAAATTGTCCTCTTAATATGGCTTTCAATTAGTAGGATTTGCAATTTGTTTTACGTGACAATTATCTTAAAAGTCCCATTTCTCTTATCATCGCCATAATTTTCTTTTTTCACATTGTTCACCCAACAAAACTCATTACCAGTCGATACACCTTAAGAAAAATGTAATTTCCGTCGGTCCGTCCGTTCAGAAACCGGAATAGCTAAGGGCCGGTGCAGACTGAATGAAATGTTTTGTAATGATTGCTTGGACGCGTGCCAGCCGCGATTTGTCAAGCCGTCGCCTCCTGAATATTGCTAATGATATGCAATAAATTTAGTTACGCGTATCTCACATCTTGCTAGTGATGCCAAAATCTATATTATATTAATACGCGTAGATAAAGCTTTTTACTTACCTCTTTTTAAGAATATTGCGCGTACGGAGGAGTTTGAGATTTCGCATAGTTAAACTTAAAAGTTTAGTGGATTTCTGCTTACCATTAGGTATCCATTATTAGGTGATCCGCATGCTTGTTTGTTACTTTAATCGTAAAAAGTAGACATAAGTTTTACAACACTGAAAACACCTACCATTAGTCATTACCATCCACACTGCAGCAGCTTCGAAGTGTATCCTCATTACCACTTTCGACTGGCCAGCTGGCGTTGTTGGTAAAGACTCTGGTTAAGATTCTACCTATCGCGCCGCAGCTCGATTCCCACACAGGACATGCATTTGTGTGCATGAACATGTCTGTATGTCCTGAGTCTGGGTGTAATTATGTATATTAAGTATCCTGGGACATCCTGGGACATTCCTCACACACGGTCATCTGATCCCAAACTAAGCAGACCTTGTACTATGGAAACCAGATAACTGATATAATACATATACATTAGGGTTTCGTTTTTCCCGACCTTTTTCCATTCCCGGGACCCGGGAATGAAAAAAATGACTTCCCGGGAATTCCCGATTCCCGGGAAATTTTAAAAGTTGTTAGTTTTGTTATTTTAACGTATATAAAGTCAAATAAACCACGTAATTTAATTAAATTAGCAATTTATTTGTCTCAGAAGTAAATAATAGTACGTTATGAGACGTGTGCAAAGTTGGTAATCACACGAGACGGTACCTATTAAGCAAAGGAACCCGAGAGTGTAATGATCAATGCACACGCGTTTCATACGACGTTTTTCAACACACTTGTGAGGAAAAAAACAAACTATTTTTTTCACTAGATTTTTTGATAGTCAATGAGAACGTCAACAAATATGGCGCGCAAGTTCTTTTTTTGACAGCAAAACTGCTTGCTTGCTGCAAAACTGATGCTTCGTCTACGCACATATCAATAGCATTGAGTTACAAACTTACATAATCGGGATTATACCTATCATAAAACTGTGCGGTAATGTAAATTAAAAAGCACTAGTGCGTCATAAGCTACATTATGATACTAAAAACGGTGCAATAAATGTCAAAATGTGTTGAAAAAAAAATTTACTAATTCGTATTCGACGACATTCGTAGGAGAACAAAAATTACCGATATAGATCTTAGTGATAGTAAGCTGATGTGATAGCAATAGGCAGGCCACATCTCTCGAAGACGACGCGAGTGGCAACCACGTATTACTGTACTGTACTGTACTAGGACGACCTCCCACCAGACGGATCGACGACCTGGTCAGAGTCGCTGGGCGCGCTGGATGCAAGCGGCCCAAAATCGTTCGAAGTGGAAGTTCATGGTGGAGGTCTTTGTTCAGCAGCGGACATCCTTAGGCTGATATGATGATGATAATGTGCTTTACTTGACTTTGACAAAATTGCTGATAAGCTTTATCTCCAAAAATATATATTTAAAAAAAAATATTAATGTAACTTTCATTTTCTTCAAAATTACGCGCATTCAGAGATTTTCTCTAAAATCGGCACTTTAGAAACTACCCATAGTAACTATGTATGACCTATAGTTTGATATGATTATTTATAATTGTCTACTTATGTTTGTGTGTGAGACACAAATACTTACACAGGTACTTAATTAAATTAAATTACGTATTTTACTTGACTTTTGATAGGTTACAAACATGTTACAAACAAACATGTTTTTATGGGTATTTTCGGAGAACTTGAAATTTTTCAAAGAAAAAAATGTTATCTCCACAAATACACACTTCCTACAGTTCCTTTCAGCGATTTCTCATAAGCTTGTAGTTCAGTTCGTTCGATTTCGGTGGATATCGACATTTGTTTTAATATCGTATGCAACATCTTTGTGTTTCAAAGGTTTTTCGTTAATTTTGACCAATATTTGCAGTATTTTAGAGCATTCAATCTCATAAAGAAATTCCCGGGAATTCCCGGGAAATCGCAAAAAAAATCCCGACTTCGGGAACGACGTATTTCCCGGGAATTCCCGGTTCCCGGGACCCGGGAACGAAACCCTAATATACATACTTTTTGTTTGTAAATACATACTTAATATACATAATTACACCCAGACTCAGGACATACAGACATGTTCATGCACACAAATGCATGTCCTGTGTGGGAATCGAACCCACGACCTGCGGCGCGTAAGGTGAACCTTAACCAACTGCGCCAACTGGCCCGTCAAACTGTATGTTTTTACAAACAAAAAGTAGTATATGTATTATATCAGTTATCTGGTTTCCATAGTACAAGCTCTGCTTAGTTTGGAATCAGATGACCGTATATTTTACGACGCTATACTTTAACATTTTGTAAGTATATTTTAATAATATTTTTCTATACACAAACAATATTAGCAAGTAGCTAGCAATATATTAAAAAGTATATTACTTATAAAGGAATTCTTAGCCGCTAGTCGGTAAGTATTTATTTAATTGGTGATAAACTTAAATATATGATGATGTAAAGTTATATATGTATTTACCATTGATTAAGGATACATCCAGATAGAGTGTTGCAGCTGTGCACGCGTCGATAAAAATAGCCTCTAACTGTTAGAGGCTAAATCAAATAAAAATTAATAAAAATGCAAAATAATGTTCAATATTTAACTTTCTCCCGATTTTAATTGGAATATTTCAACAACTATTATCATTATGAACGTCACTATGACAACCATAATGACGCAGAGGGAGCGTAAAACGTAGCTGTTACGCGCAGCAGCCGATAAAAGTTGGCCTGTTTTATATATTCGTGTAGTATAAATAAATTATAATTATTAAATACTTAAATTATGTGTAGAGTATAATTAATTTCCATTATCGACAAATATATAACAAGCTTATAATTAATTTATAAATTGTATTGGATGTAATTACTTATTATTTTACTTACCTATACATATAACAAGGTGAGGTATATCAGTTTGTTTAGCATTGGGTATTTTAAATGTACATATACATTATAATTTATACACCATAAACAATAGCAAACTTTTTTTACGAATAAAACGTCACTTTATTACTTTCTTGGGAAATTTTTCACGCTCCTAAAGTAGATAAGGTAACCAGGGCCATTTGTGCTACGGAAGGCAGGTAACTGATATACTAGGTACATATATATATAATTATTATACTTATTTATAATATATACTTACAACATGACAAGTGTTGCCAGTGGCCGATAGTCAAAAGCAACTTGAGACAACTCGAAAAGTAACATTTTCACGAGAAAAGTAACATTATCTTGTTTCATGTAGAAAACGACACTAATACTGTAAATGGCACTTATTTCACATCAAAGTCTTCCCTTCTATTTGTTAAGATTCGAAAAAATCGTAACAATTGTATTAATTCCCTAAACATGAAAAGAATGAAGAAATCCAAACATTCACGCCATTGCTATCTTCTTAATTGTTCGAGTGCGTTATAGAGAACGAAAATGGACGATGGCTAAAAATCAAGTGCACCAAAGTGACGAACGAAAATTTCCTTGGGAGCGATTCACGGTTATTTTATGTCTGCTGGAAAATATATGAATAAGTAACGTAAAAGTAAAAAAACTGTCGTGTAGCATGGAGGTAACATGAGTAGGTTATAAGTAACGCAAAATGTTACAAAAGTAACATTCTGGAAACGCTGCATAACATGATAGTAGGTAAGGTAGACGATACATTTTATACACGTCTGTGATCATTACACACAAATATCTAAATGGTATATATTGAGGATATATATTAAAGACATTTTCTACCAAAATATCCTGTGAAAATATCAGTCAATTAACTTACACTGACAGCGATATTTAGATGGGATACCGCGTTCACGTTAAAGTTTATAGCAGAAACATTATCCAACTTACAAACTTACTAAAATGTGTGGGTGTTACATTAACCTAAGAACTAATAAGCAAATTTGACTAGTAGTAAAATTTACATTTAATGAAAAGGATCTAAATATTTATCTGAAATATTTGAATTTTAGCACTTATTTTTGTCGGTCCCAATTATTTTAACATTTTGGCACAAGGTTAACGAGGTTTATGATGCTCTTCTATAAACATTATTAATATGGGTCAATATCTGTGTAAAATAATTATTTCAGCGACGTCGCTACTAGACCGCGAAAATTATTACGAACTAATAATAAACGTGAAAAGGAGGTCAAAATAAATAAAAACCGGCCAAGTGCGAGTCAGACTCGCGCACCGAGGGTTCCGTACAAACCTGTAGGTATATAAGTAAATGGTAGTTAGGACCTGAGTATTTGATATGAATTACAATTTATGACGTATTAAAAAAATACTACTTACTAGATCTCGTTCAAACCAATTTTCGGTGGAAGTTTGCATCGTAATGTACATCATATATTTTTTATAGATTTTTCATTCTCTTATTTTAGAAGTTACAGGGGGGGGGACACACATTTTACCACTTTGGAAGTGTCTCTCGCGCAAACTATTCAGTTTAGAAAAAAATGATATTAGAAACCTCAATATCATTTTTGAAGACATATCCATAGACACCACACACTTATGGGTTTCATTAAAAAAAAAATTGAGATTCAGTTCTAAGTATGGGGAACCCCAAAATTTATTGTTTTTTTTTCTATTTTTGTGTAGAAATCTTAATGCGGTTCACAGAATACATCTACTTACCAAGTTTCAACTTTATAGTTCTTCATCATATCAGCCTAAGGATGTCCACTGCTGAACATAGGCCTCTCCCATTAACTTCCACTTGGAACGGTTTTGGGCCGCTTGCATCCAACGGTGCCCAGCGACTCTGACCAAGTCATCGGTCCACCTGGTGGGTGGTCGTCCCACACGGCGCTTTCCAGTACGTGGTCGCCACTCGAGAACCTTCCTACCCCATCGGTTATCGGTTCGCCGAGCGATGTGGCCTGCCCATTGCCACTTCAGTTTACTAACTCTACGAGCTATATCGGTAATTTTTGTTCTCCTACGAATGTCCTCGTTTCGGACCATGTCTCGTAGAGAAATTCCGAGCATAGCTCGTTCCATAGCTCGCTGAGTGACTTTGAGCTTATTTATGCGGCCAGCAGTAAAAGACCACGTCTCTGTCCCGTATGTCATCACTGGCAACACGCACTGATTGAAGACCTTTGTCTTCAGACTCTGAGGTATTCTGGACGTGAAGATATGCCGTAGCTTCCCGAACGCTGCCCAGCCGAGTTGGATTCTTCGGTTGACCTCTTTGTCAAAGTTGGACCTACCTAGTTGGACAATTTGTCCTAGGTAAACATACTCGTCTACAACTTCGAGAGCAGTATTCCCAATAATCACCGGCATTGGCGGAATATGAACATTAGACATAATTTTTGTGTTGTCCATATTCATCTTGAGGCCTACCTGTTGGGAAACTCTGTTGAGGTCATTGAGCATGATGTTCAAAGCTTCTAGCGATTCCGCCATTATGACTATATCGTCGGCAAATCGAAGGTGAGTGATGTGTTCGCCATTGATGTTGATGCCATATCCCTTCCAGTCCAAGAGCTTGAATACGTCCTCCATTACAGTGGTGAAGAGTTTCGGGGAAATTACGTCACCCTGTCTTACACCCTTCTGTAACTGAATTGGTTTCGTACTCTCGTCCTGGACCCGGATCGACATGGTGGCTTTGCTGTACAAACACTTCAACACTTCGATATAGCGATAGTCAATTTGGCATCGCTGTAGACTCTGTAACACCGCCCATGTCTCGACTGAATCGAAGGCTTTCTCATAGTCCACATACGCCAGGCATAATGGCCGATTATACTCCTCAGTCTTCTGTATAATCTGGCGGAGTGTATGTATGTGGTCTATGGTACTAAAGCCTTTACGGAAACCGGCTTGTTCGGGAGGCTGGAAGTCGTCAAACCTACGTGCGAGACGATTCGTAATGACTCTCGAAAACAGCTTATAAACGTGGCTTAGGAGGGATATCGGGCGGTAGTTCTTCAATAGGGCCTTATCGCCTTTCTTGAAGAAGAGCACCACCAAGCTTCCACTCCATACTTCCGGCGTTGTACCTTCGTGTATGACGGAATTAAAAAGCTTCTGAAGGACTACAAGTATCGGTTTTCCACCCGCTTTCAGGAGCTCTGTTGTTATTCCGTCTTCACCCGCCGCCTTGTTGTTTTTAAGCTGTTTCAGAGCCATACTAATCTCGTATAGGCTGACGTCCGGGATATCTTCGGTGTAGTGTCGGGTCAACTTGGCTCTTGCGTCACTAACCGGAATTGGATCTGGTTTCTGTGACGAGGTGTACAGCTGTCCATAAAACTTCTCGATCTCTCTCAAGATCTCCAGCTTTGACGTGATGATGTTGCCGGTGTCGGTCTTCAGCTTGGTCAGTTGACTTTGACCAATAGACAAGTCTCTTGCGAACACTTTGGAACCTTTGTTCTGCTTTATTGCCTCTTCGATACATGATGTATTAAAGAGGCGCAAATCGTGTCGCATTGCGTTTGAGACCTGCCTATTTAGCTGCCGGTATTCGGCTGTATCAGCTGAAGACTGCAACTTCATTTCACGTCGTCGCTTCATGAGTTTGAGAGTTTCATCCGAGAGTTTTTGGGTTCTATTCGTGCGGCGGGTCTTAAAGTACTTAGATCCTACCGCATGGACAGTTTCCACGAGCCTGTTGTTTGTATCGTCCACCGTCACGCAATTATCCAGGCATTGAAAGCGATTATGAAGTTCGAGCTGAAAGCTGTCAGGGTCCTGGATATATGCAGATTGGGGTCGGAGCGTAGACTTTACCAGACGACATCTCTCCACCTGGATGTTCAGGTTCAGTGTGCCTCTTACTAATCGGTGATCGCTTCCGGTCTTAACCCTGTTGATCACAGAAACATCACTGAAGATTTGCCGCTTTGTCGTCAAGATAAAGTCTATCTCATTTTTGGTGGATCCATCGGGGCTACTCCAGGTCCATTTCCTGTGTGGCCGCTTTTTGAAGAAGGAGTTCATCATAAAGAGTCCCTCCAACTCCATGAAGTCGGCCAACCGTTGCCCCCTAGGGTTCCTCTGCCCAATTCCAAAGTGCCCCACTCTCAGCTCATCGTCATTCCTAATGCCTAGCTTCGCGTTAAAGTCCCCCATCAATACCATATAGTGCGTTTTAGAGGAATGTATGGCTCGTGAGATATCCTCATATAATGTCTCTATCTCGTCATCTGGGTGTGATGAGGTCGGAGCGTATACCTGAATGACCTTCAGCGAATACCGTTTGGTAATTCTGAGTATCAGGTATGCGACTCTCGGTGAGACACTCTCTATCCGCACTATATTCTTGATGAGGGGCTTGCGGACGATAAACCCGACACCACCCTGTGACAGGTGATCACCCTCCCGGTAGTAGAACAGGTTACCGGATTTAAGGATTATCGTGTCCTCCCCCTCTCTTCGGACCTCTGATAATCCCATTACATCCCAGCGCAACCTGTCCACTTCTTCCTCCAGCTCAATGAGCTTCTCGTCGGTCCTCAGAGTCCGTGCATTGTATGTTACCAGGTCCAGTCGTCGTTGTTGGTAGCCGGATCTCTGCCGGAGACTCTTAGCACCCCCTGCCCCGCCGTTACCGTGACCGCTACCGTAGCCCGGGATAGCGGGGCCGCCGGGGACTGGGGGCCGTGGCTGTGTTTGTGTACTCATAATGTGAGGGTTAATGCCATAATCACCACGCTTGGCAGGCGGGTTGGTGATCGCAGTAGTGATGATGTATCACAGATGGACGCTGCTGCCCGTCCCCTGGTGTATTCCCTTAGTCGCCTTTTACGACACCCTTAGGATTGGAAGGGTTGGCCCTATTCTATGCCGGGAGCCACACGGACAATTATAGTTCTTATAGTTTCGGAAATAAGTAGCTGTGACATACGGACGGACGGACAGACAGACAGACAGACATGACGAATCTATAAGGGTTCCGTTTTTTGCCATTTGGCTACGGAACCCTAAAAAACGAATATATCTAACGCATAGCATCTACTTTTGATAGTGCTATTTATTATAATGCTATTTACGTTGAAAATATATTTTTGTATTGTACATAGAGTAACTAGAAATAGAGAGATGCACCAGTCATCGAGTGGGTTATTTATATCCCATTTGCGAAATTATTACCGATCTTTATGTCACTGTTCTAATTAAAGTATATAAATTAAATCTGATTGTATCTCGTTTGACCTATACTGACCCAAGCTTCTAAGACGCCTACACGTATTACTAATTTACCATATTTACTGTGTACCCCGCCCTTTCATACCTATTTAAGACAAAGTACCTAATGCCAAGATATTAATTAAAACAGATAGGTGTCGTTGAACTTTGCGAAATATGTAATTGAGATTTATTTGTTTAGTCTGTGAACTGCAATTACTATGATCAAAATTAATTTAACTATGTTTGTGTAAACTGATGGAAATTGGGTAAAATATGGTTTGAAGATAAATTACAGACGGATACATACAAATTACTAAATGTTATTATTGGAATTATGATAATTATTAGGATTTTTATGACTAAATCTGAAGAAAATTCATTCACATTTTTAATATTAGTAGGATTATTTACGTAACAATACAAAAATGTATCACATTTTCCTTTCCGCAGACTCAAAAAGGAAACAAATAAATCAAATGTTTCACGGTGACTCATAAAATTTATGTCTCTATCATTCTTATCCATAAGAGGCATTTACGCTGTCATTTTTTATTATTTTATTTTTCCCAACAACGACATCTGTCTGCAATTAGAACGGTATCAATTTAGTGGTTCTGATAATTTATGGAACTATAAAAAGAATATGTAGATTGACTACCATCCACTGCGGGAGCGAAGCAAGAGATGCATTTAAAGTTTTATATTCACGATGGTATTTATTGCTACTGCACATAAAAGATCTAGGAACGTTATTAGATGCAATCAACGAACATTTTATAGGTTCTGTTGTATTTTAAGATTTTTATAATCAAGTACAATAGCGGCGAGCGTCATTCAGCGAACTATGGAACTCGCTATGCTCTGAATTTCTCTACTTGACAGGTTCCGAAATGAGGACATTCGTAGGAGAACGAAAACGAAGGACATAGCTCGTAGAGTTTGTAAGCTGAAGTGGCAATGGGCGGGCCACATCGCTCGGAAGAGCCGATAACCGCTGTGGAAGAAAGGTTCTCGAGTGGCGATCACGTAATGGAAAGCGCCGAGCGGTATGCCCTCTCACTAGTTGGACCGACGACCTGGTCAGAGTCGCTGGGCACCGCTGGATGCAAGCTTCCCAAAATCGTTCGAAGTTGAAGTCAATGGGGGAGGCCTTTGTTCAGCAGTGGACATGCATAGGCTGACATTATGACAATAGCAGCGAATAATTGTTGCTGTTAATGCAAAACCTGATTTTTTCTAAAAAAAGAATATTTCTACACAAATATATTATAATCTCACAAAATTAACAATAATTTTCGCTCGCCATGACGCATGACGTCATCAAGATATTTGTAAACAATTAATAAATAGATAACCATGAACGGAGTGGAACTGCGCCCTTATAACTCAATCAAAAAAATGCTTATAGTTATTTATATCCCATTTAGTGCAGTTGCAATCGTAACACAAACAAGGTTTATTTATGTCTATAATTTAGAACTCTAAAATATTAATTAGTAATGAAGGGACAACAATTTTGAATATAATCGCAAAATTGAATAACTATATTACTATACTAGGAACTTCCCTACAATTTTAATTTTTTTTAAATCTTCCCTTCCGTGACTACTACAGTCTACCAATTTTTAAAATATTTTTTTTAATTCTTCCCCTGCAGTGACTACTACACTCTACCTGAATGGTAATGACTTGTATGCTGGTAATGACGTCACACCCATCCACTAAAACTAGCTGATGACGTGGAACCATGGAATATTTATATTGCAGTTCGCGTCACGTCACATCACATGTCTTCAGACAATGGAATATAAATTACATTAGCACGGTGCCAAAGGACGTAGAGTTGAGACCCCTGCTAATATACCATAGCGGGGTAGTGATGCGATCGGTTTTTTTTAAGTTTTATAGTCGTTTATATAAAATTAAAAATTGTCGAAGATTAGGTAAAAGTAAAGTGCTTACTTATTATTTTTTCTTTGTGCTAGTTACTATTTTAGGGTTGTGTGATAGGATAAAGTCGTTAAGTTAGCTATATTTATAATTTTAGGTTAGTCGTACTTACACATTGCCTTTATTCGAACTGTAAATCTTTATGTAAAATAATGGTGGTAAGACTGGTAAGTATATTCAGATGATTAATTTCGTTCAGTCACATCACTACCGCGCAGAGGTCGAGACGTGCCTCCGTTATGTGCCATAAGATTTTATGCGAGAAACCCCATAAACAGTGCACATACTAAACCATTATTATTGAGAATGTACATTTTACATGAATATGTTATAAGGTTTATTGAATTTATTATGATATTTTGACATCGAAACCTCGATCTCACAATTATAGTTATATCCCGCCGCCGCATTCGTAGGAAATATAGTATAAGTGAATAGTTATTATGAGATAAACTAAACTAACTCTTAAACCGCTATCAAAGTACGAGCAACACTATAGAGTGGCCTTTTAAAACAATGTGATAGATTTATGATATTGGCCATTAAAACGTTGACCTGCTACTTTTTAAATATCGAATTCCCTTATTAATTCGTAAATAGAGACAAAACAGTCGACAGTCACAGATAAAAATCTCAACGGCCAGTTATATTTTAGGATTAGTACTGATATAATTAGCTGTTATAACGTTAACGAGTGTTGTGCTATTAACGTAATTAATGTAGCATTCATAATAACTGTTTTAATGATTAGAGGAAGTCGTTTTAACGAGCGCGACGAGAAAGCATTAGTGTTTTTTTACGTATTTATTTTAAGATTTGTCAACTTTTCTACTTATTAGGGAATCGTTTTTTTGACATCAGTTAAAGCTTGGCTTAAGCTTGAGTGGTGGATATGATTATACTTATGTATAACTTAGTTTCAGACAGGTTTATTTTTATTTTACTTGAGCATTAAAATACTATCATCTTCCCTTACTCCAATCGCTCTAAAATGAGATAGAAAGTAGTTGAGTTGAGATTTTTTGATGATGATTATTTAGGTAATAGAAAAATATAGACAGTTTTTTTCTTTGACAACATAGGTACCGCTTGTATATTTAATTAAGTAAGATTGTATAAGAACCAAAGTACACGCCGATGAGGAAGTTCCATACACGATGGTATTGTTTAATCTGATCAATATTCCGTATATGTCACGTCTGTAGATGGCGGCACCGAAAATTAACATATAAATTAAGAATGAAGAAAGGCCCGCCTGTAAACTCCAACTCTTTATTTAGATGTTGATTTAAAAAAATAAATGGTAATTTCCATGAGGTGCATCACCTTTTGAGATCGAAATAATAATATGTTCCTTGCTGAAGCGGGGTTAGGTTTAAAATACAATGACAATTAAGTAATTAAATTAAATTGTTTGAACAACAAATAAATAAGAAAATAACTATTACTAAAGAATTAGTATTAAATAGAGCCAATAAATAATCGACTTTATCTATTAGAGCAGCTTCTTAGATAAGGATTATGAAAATAAATGATATTAAATCGTTTAAAATCACTAGAAAAAAATATTGTATTTTTTTTTGTTATTATGTAAATTAAATAGCATAACATTATTTTTATATGACACCACTATTAATATTCCGGTGGGGTCCAAACCTCGTGTGGTCGTTTGGAACAAACTCACGACAATGCGGGTAGGGTGGCGTACGCCTTTTGTGTGTTAATACCTTTAATAAAAAGATTTCGTGGCTAATTGGGCATTTATATATTTTTTAAACACTGGCTGGTTACTCTAAAAAAAAGATTCTCTGCGAAAGTAGCATAAGGTTTATCTGTATCATCATAAAATCAACCACAGATGAACCTTATTGTAAAGCTATAAGGTTAATTTTCATATGACTCAAAAAACTGTCGCACGTTTCAAGCTATATTTTACAAACCATAGGAAGCCTTTTTGGAAAGGCCTCTATCATAATATTCCTCTATTGATATGTAAAGAGTATGCATAGTCAGTAAATACTTATTAACATATTATATATAAGCTGTAATGAATTTTCAATTAATAGTCCGCGTTAGTACATAAACAGTAGGTATGTATAGTATATAACAAATTCGCCGCAAAAACTAACGTAGGTATGAATAAAACCCCAATTTATTCCACTCCACCGTAATTTGTTAAATGCAAATATTTGGCTGCTAATGCTGAGATATTGGCGGTTTTATTCTAAGCAGTAAAACTCGTGAAGGTATAATAGTCTTGGGTATCCGATGATCTTTTTATCAATGACCACTTGTGAGGTCAGAATTTTGGTATATATACGGCTCGGTCATTAAATTTGCATATCTCTTCATACCTATTGTGGTTGCCGACATAATATGTAAACGTATACTGGGTGGAGATTTCGAGATGGCATATTTTTGAAACCTGTGTTGGATTAGTCCTTCTGAACAACTTTTACTATGGGATCAACACTGAAATCTCAAAAAAAAAATTACTTTGCATACATTATGATCGAGCAAGGTTGACATTTTATAAGAAAAGTAAAAAAAAAAATTTGAGAATTCTCTATTGGTCCCGTAGTAAAAGTTGTTCAGAATGACTAACCCAACATAGGTTTCGAATATATGCCATCTCGAAATCTCCACCTGTTATAAGTGCTAGCTATGCCTCGCAGATTTACCCGCGGGCCCGGAAAGTATAAAGGCTGAAGGTATCTTATCTACACACTAACAATTTGAATCGAAATTGAATGAACTATTTATATACCTACAAGTTTCTACAGAACCCTCGGTGCGCCAGTCCGACTCGCACTTGGCTGTTTTTTTTAGTATGTCCCGCTTTCGGCCATAGCATCCAGCTTTTTTTACGCAAGAGGTTACAAAATCCCGCGTTGCCCGAAAAAAAATCTGGCAACGCTGGTATGTAGGTACTTATTTGTAAGTAGATTTTTCTGGCAAATTCGCCAGAATTCATATAATACTTCATAGTAGGTTCATAATGTTCTTTTTTACGATTTCCGCAAACATACTCGCTGCCATTGGCAGATGTGATAATAATATTAGTTTATATGACAGCACGCACGTTATGAGACAGTATGGAGGCGAATGGAAACTTTACACTTGTGCCTTTAATGCTTTGTTGTTCAAATAAAATTCATTTGTTATTGATATAATATAAAAGCTCGGTCTTAAAGCTACATGCTCGCATAAATGTCACAAAATTTGCACTTTTTTTTGCAATTGATAATTTGGCCGAGATGGTTTGCACTCGAAGCCTAGAGTAGGGTCGTACCCAAAGGGTGCTAACGGGACCCTATTACTAAGCCTCGGCTGTCCGTCAGTCCGTCCGTCTGTCTGTCAGTGGGCGCATGTATCTCATGGTCGACAGTTCTAGTTTTCACAGAATGTGTATTTTTATTGCCGCTTTAAAACCATGCTAGAAACGACTTTACGGAATCAATCGTGTGCGAGTAATTTTTTTTTTTTTATACCACTAACTTATAACACAACGTAACTGTACCACAAAGGTATTACCTCCCGTCCCTTACCTCCTCATTTGTCGCCACCACCACTCTGTGACTGAGCTATCATTACTTGAAGTATGTATGTCCTAATTAAAATTTTACCCAGCGGCTTAAGTCATCCCAGCATTTACCTATGGCCCCACTTTTTTGATTAATCGGTATAGTCGGTTTCAGTCTGTTAAACTTTCATGAATACTTTGGATCAGCAAAAAGATTTATTACAAGAGGAAAACATAAGTAATGCATTATGCTCGGTAAATTTCGTCTGCATAAGGCGCATGGTCGCAGCCACGTTTAAATTTCGGCAAGGCATAAATCTTGGCGCCCACCACAGCGTAGGGTTGCCAACTTTAATTTAATGGGGGCATCAAAATGGCTAGAAAATCCACATAAGCAGGTAATAGAGAAATCTGTCGTACGTTACTCGTAAATAACCAGGGGGTAAAGAATGATGTTCATTGATCTTTACTCCCATTTTCTAAAATTATATAATATATTAAGTGCATTCCTGCGTTTTACCGGTAGAGGTAGAGCCTCTTGAGAGTTCTACATCAGGCATATCGTTTGATAATGAAACAGGTTCCTAGCTTGAAAGGTTTAAAAGAGTGCTGGAGTGATGGATCCAAAATCACGTTGTCATACCTTCGTTGTTTAGGAGTGCTTGCATACCCGACTTCTGCTTTAACCTTTCGATCTACGATGACTAAAAAAGCAGATGCGTACCTATTATTATTTTTCGAAGAAAATTCTAAATATTAAAACACAAAAACAACACTAAAACAAATGTACATCCGTGCCACGCTAGCGTGCATGCGACAGGGCGTAGGGTTGCCACAAAGCTCTTATTTACGACGGTACTCATTAGTAATTCTACGTGTTTACCACACGTGCGTCCCATACCCGGCAACCCTGTTGCACAATAACGCATAAAAGAAACGTGACGCTTTGAGATGCGCCGATTCGTCGCCATTCGCAGACACAACTAAGCTTTTAACACACGGACACCGCGATATCTTGATAGGAAAACGCGGTGTGGCATTCAAGTAACTTTTTTAATATTTTGAATGTATTTATTTTCCTAAGTGATATTTAAAATATTAGAGATAAATAATATCTCTTCTTTTCGTAAATTCTTGACCATAACAACTCATTGTCTATAAATGCGTATATTGATATTACTTGTAATATTTATAAGTAAATTTATTTTTTTTTAATATCCGAGCATTATTTACAACAAATATGTACAAAATACAATCTATATATAGAAAATTTCCTCAAGCCTGCCGCTGCTTCCGATTAACGGCAATGTTCCCAGAAGGCTGGCAGCGTTTCCTCTTTGGATAGCCAAGCTGACGCGTTGGCGGAAAAAGCTCCCCGCCCGCTGGTCTCCGGAGGTCTCGATCAATTTTGAAGACTTATTATTTTATCATCTGCGCATTCTGCCATTCTTAAAACGCGTATCGGTGTCCTTAAATATCTAAAATGTTTACACAACATTTATATTCGAATCTGCAATAGTTTCTTCAATAGAACTCGTGTATGCAAGTCTGGTAATTTAAAACCTGGAGATATTAAAATGGCATAAACATTTGTCCATTTGGCAAATAAAATGTTTCTACTTAGCATTTATAGCTATGAACAATACATTGACCGTATTAACAGTGAATTAATTTTTGACAAATATTTTCCTCTACACTTTCGCAAAACAGAAATGAGTCTAAAAAGCCAATTCGCCGAATATCTTGCAGCCTCAGGCTCCTTATAGGCCGATATGACAGCTTGATATAACCTTTACCATGTTTTGTTACGCTTTATTAAGTGTTACCAGTTGATTTGTTTCACTTGTTTGGTGTTTTTAACATATCATGATGAATTTGTTTAATGATCAATTATTCCTAATAACGAAATGCTTCTTCACGACCTTGAAGCATGGTCAAGTTTTGTTTTAATCTGACCGTAAAAATGATGTTGTGGCCGAAGATATAGTAAGCACACAAAGCCAAGAAGGACACCGGTATTAACTTGAGAAAAGTAACATGCTAGGTAGGTACTATATATATACAAACATATCTACCAACCTGCTACTACCGTGCAATGATTACCTAGAAATGTTTTTTGTCACTGTAGAGTAGACATCATGCTCATTTTACAATTCAGATCGTGGACCGAATCTTGCTAATGTACAATTTATTTGTAATTCGTTAAATAAACTTGTATCAAGAAATGAATGCCTTCATATTATTGTTATATTCACGTACGTCAACCCACTTCGCTCATGCCATACAAAGACATAGACGCAAAGATTTATACTTCGACAATCTTGAAGATTCGCCAACTCCTAAACGTGCGTCCGCTTTGAAGTTCCGTTCCCTTGATCAAATACAAAGTTAATACATGGCTAGATACGTTTCGTACACGATTAATGGGTGCGTGGCACCCCTAACTGGAAGTCAATGGTGTGTTATGGCCACGGTCCAATCAATTAAGATACACAACGTGCCAGCCGAGACAACGCCACCCGCGCCGATGTAATCGCGGCTTTACGCATCGCTTATTTGTTAGAATTTGACACTTTGTTTACAAGCATACGGATTTTTACAACAGCAAAACTATGTATTTACTACTACTACTACAATTTCTCATACAAACTATGTTGAATTCGCGATTTCACTGGTCCATAAAGTTGTTTATATTGATGTATTTCTAGCAATACAAGTCACATATAAAAAAGGCCTGACTGATTGATAATGAGAGATCAACCACTGGTAGCTTCTTATAACCTAGGGGGTACTAAGGAAGTACTTTCCGAAATCCAACGTGAAGCGAAATGTTAAAATTCAATATTCGACAAAGAAGGACATCCACAATATGTACGACTACTCTATTTAAATGTCTGAGATAAGAAGACGAGAGATGTGCTACAACCTCGCGAAAACTCTTGCTGGGTACAGTCGGTGGCCAAAAGTAAGCCTCACATATAAAACCTCTCTTTTCGGTTATCTCATCCAGCAAGCATTAATTCGTGGGCTTAAAAGACACGTGGGCACCTAGAAAATGATCCTTTACCATTCTTAGATCACAAGTAACGAGATCCATGAATTCATAGATTATTTATCTTTGATAGACATCAGTTATATAAAGTATCAAAATATCGGATATCTTTTATGTAGGTTGGTAATAAACTCCTATTTCTAAGTTGCATTCATTGTTCGAATGCCAGCATCGAATCCCTATAATGTATTTTTAGAGAAAAAGAAAGAAAAACATTTTATTATTCATTGTTGTCGTCTTATAGAAAACTAAGCCGGGATCAACGTCCCGAATTTTTTTAAGGCAAAATATACGTTTTATAAATTTTCATCGGGTAAGGTCGACCTAGTAAAACTTGTTCTTCATTAAAGCATTTACCCAATATTAATGGGTTTATTCAGTAAAATGGCACCTTATTTCGAACTCTAATTACGTGACAGTAAGCCGTAATAAAGCCTGTAATCCAGTGCATAACAACAGCGATAAACGATAATTATAGCCTAAGCGCATTGTAAATTGTTGTTCCGATACGATCTATTACTGAAATCGTGCCAATGTATATGGAACATAACATTATTGTGTACATTTAGCATTAAATATCCAACGATTGAATGAGTTTCATGTTACGATTGAGTAATATCGTTTGACGCATCTCATTACTAAGTTGCAAATGTCAAGATGTTTTGGGACAATGTTATTTACGACTTCTACTTACATGGGGATCAGTCTTACTAGAATTACATTCTCGATTATTTATAGCCCACATTTCAATGTATCTTCAATATTTACTGTCTATAAGTTCACCTTAAATATTAGATATGTCTAAATCAAATAAAAAAATTACATTACAAACTATATGAGAATATTTAACCATCCATTGCTGACAATCATTTTGGAAATTATTATGCATTCATTTCATTTATTCATTCGCATATTAGTAGTTCCATCTTAATCATGAACCCTTTTAAGTCCTTCCGAGCATTGTATTATTTAATAACATTAATTAGGTACTTACTTCGTGAAAAGTATAGCATCGCGTAGCTTCTCATTGCACACTCTTTATAACAAGATACAAATTGTAACATGTTATTGGGTCCACATTCGACTGACGGATGGCAAACATAAAAAATAATTGTTATCATCTCGGTGAAGTGTTTTGTTCTGTGTAATTTGAGAATTTAAACGTAGAGTCGTCGCCATTTTAATTTAGAAAAGCTAATTGTTCGAGTCATCAAAGTCGTTTGGGGTTCAATAGATTTTATAATAAACTGTATATGTTATTTGAGATAGAATCATAATTGTTAGTAATTGAAACGACATATTCTAGACTAGAGTGTTTTAAACATCGGTTGCAAATGGTTTATCCAAGGCATTATATGGTTCAGAGATTCATTTTCAGGGGTAAGATGCTAGATGCTACTGAAGTTACCACCGGTTCGGAACTCGGCCTTCAACTGAGAATAATCCGGCAAGAAACTCAGCAAGTTTTTTTTTTTTTTACTCAATATTAGTAAGATCTTTCTAAAAATATCTTGATTAATACACTCAATCCATAACTGACAATTACAATACGCTACTCAGTAAGTATCTAATTAAATACAAAGATGTCTCAACAACCGGAAACGCATAGTAATCAATTTTGTGTTCCACTTCAGAGCCCCGAAGGACAATAGGCGGACATCCAAAGAGATGATATTACCTACATAATTACATTTATACTCTTAATTATATAAGAAGCATAGCTAACGAAGGGCTATTTAGTGTCATGGCAATATTCGTTAGGAAATGAATGTGTATTCTGCTTTTATTTTTATACGTATGGAATGGAAAAGTGCGCCATGTTTTTTTTTGAGTATTTAATCATTATTTAACTGACAAAATACAAAACTGACTTCAAAGTATACACAAAAGTAATCAAACCCTGACCTGACGACAATGGGACTAAACGGGAAGTATAAAAACAAAAAAAGAATTTTCCAAATAGGATAATAAATGACGAAATTCTGGGGTAGCAAACATAAAAAGAAACTTACAACCGAATTGAGAACCTCCTACTTTTTTGAAGTATGTTAAAAAAAGAAGAAAGGCAAAGCAGCCGGCCATAAGCTAGTTAAATAAATTAATATTACTCCAACCGAGAAATACAAACACCAAAAGATCTCCGCAATGATATTAAAGTGCCATTAAATGGAGACAAAATAGTTTACAAAGCAGTAAAGAAAGCTGATAAGAAGCTAACAGAATAGTTACAAAACGGCTAATTAGCTTTGTAATGTAACTGTTGACGTTAGTACTATTATTTATTCTGTGCTGTGGAGGGCGGTGCCGCCGTGGCGCCAGGCGGACCCTTAATTTGTTAACAGCTTGCTCGAAGGTAAAATGTCAAAGGATGGATACATAAAGGTTATATAAAGGTGGTGAAGATTTAGTTACATGACCATTACTTCTCTTATCGACTCAGCACTAGCTTACCACCCTGCGGTTTCATACGCGGGACGGTAAGCTAGCGCCAAATAAAAAAAAAAATTGTGTATGACCAAATTAAATAGGTTAGTATTTATTTTTTTTATACATAAACAAGTTTTGTGCTGTTTTTACAGTTCTAAGGCGACAAATAAGCGTATGGCTAGCCTGATGGTAAGCGGTTACCGTAGCCTATGGCCGCTTACAACACCAAGGGTATCACTCGCGTGTTGCTGACCCTGAGGTGAGCGTTGATCAGTCAGACCATTTCTCCATAATTATATGATATTATGATCATTATTCTAATACATTTGACGCAAAAAGGATGCTCAAGGCGAGTTGTTGAGCTTTTGTAGGAAAGTGTCAATTTTTATCGCTTCCAGTGTTTATCACAAATTTATTATACATCATAAAAACACAATGCCTAGTTGTAACAATAATAATGCTTGTAAAATCCGCCGTATACAATTAATATATGGAGACATTTAGTGAACTATAAACATAATAATCTTATAACAAACCAATAACATGTACTCACAATCTAAACATCAGCTTTCACTTATATTGTAGATATTGTACAAACAAATCATAAATCATGGCAACGAAAACCCATTAGATGCAGAGATGTTAAGTTAGATTGAAGGAACGAAGATATAAAGGCGTATAGTTCACGAGAACTACTCTATCTAAGGAGATACGCCGCCCACGCAAGCCACAACGCAACTGGCTATAAATCACCTTTGTGCACATGTTTTATATTACCCCCTCCACCCACAAATATCGATAACCTAGAAAACCTAGACACATCAGCTACTTTAAACTAAACCTAGAGACAACAAATTACTTTCAGTTTCTGATAAACTTTAATCTGGGATAAACATAGATCATTTAATTAAATGGCTTAATTACTCAGACGTGTTTTATAATGATATGTTTTCAATAAAACTTGGGATTGAGCTAGTACAAACGGCGACGGCGAGTGACTGCAAAGTAATAAAGTGAAGGTAGCGTCATAAATCGGCCCTATATCGGTTATCAAGTGGGCTGGCGCCAATAGGTAACGTCTGCCATCTTGGTGAAAAATGCGCGGGCTCCGGTCGAGCGCTAACAAGGCGCTCGCTGCTTGCAACCGCCATATTGAAATATGGCGCCAATAAGACGATTTATCAAAATAATTTCAGCTTCCACTGTATGTTTACTTTGGTGACATAGCTATTTCCTTACTTTACAAACTTGTTGTATTTGCAAAACTCGTTCGATAAATAAGTTACAAATAACTGAATTACCAGCTCAAAGTGTGAATAAAATGGTAATTTTGTAACGCTATTGACAGTAATTGCGTATAAGACATTTAGAAACAGGGACATTATAATGAAATCGAGCCGTTTGCCGACAACTTAATCAGATTTCACATGAAGTTTTGATTAAAACATTAACGTTTCGAGGATAAGGAGTGTCCTCGGCCGCATACATAATAACTTCCAATCAAATTGATAACCAGCAGTTTACGCAAACTGCACCACAAGATTCATAATGCCTCAAGTTCTACATGATACTTAGTTATTCTTGTAAATTCTCCATCAGATCAGGATTACGAAGTGAGAATTTCTGTTTAAAAACTTTAAAAATAAATTGTATGACCATATTATGGTATGACACAAACACTCACATAATATTTTCATTAAAATTCAAGATATTTTTTGCTACTGATACCTACCTTAGTTGGTAAACTTAAGATTTGCATTGCTATCAAACTTGATCGTATCGATTATCAGCAAAATAATTAGTTATCTTAAGCCACCCAAGCCATAAATAGACTACACAGTAAATACTAGAATCTTTTGTTCAACAAAAGACAAAAATTAAAATATAGGTACTTTGAATAATATCAGTCAACAGTTTGATATTTCAAATTGTACGTGATTTCATAGGAAATTTCGTTTTCTATCGAATGGCGAAAGTACCCTTGGGTCGGATCGGACCAAATACAAATCAATCGAAACACTCGCACAGCTCACATTGCTAACTAGTTATATAAATCCAGGCCCTAACCCGTTCGTCCCACGTCCATTTGGAACCTGTCGGAGTCCGTAGCCCGGTGCCTTTTGGACCGGAACGGTGTGTGATAAAATTTCGCCGTAAATACGTTCTGATGGGGCGAGGAATGCTGATAGAGATCAGCGGACGCGTTTTATGGTTAAACCACATAAAAGGGCTGGTATTTAATCAACGCCATTGTGAAAATATGCCGGGAGCTTCTCCGGAGAAGGAATTCGCTATATGTTGTAACGTTATCGCGGAAAACATATTACTTGGGATCAAGCACTTCACTAAGAAGTGTGTGAAGTGTAAAAGTAACAGGTAGTAACCTGTTTGCTTTAATGTACTGTACTGTTCTTTATTAATGTGTCAAAAACATAAAAGATTATACCCACTACCTACCATATTACGATTTCAAATGATCGTCTTCTCTAAAATCTTCATGCATTACCAAGTACCTGCCGTTTTCCTCACTTACGTCGTCTTCTGTAAGAGAACCCGCAATTTTAAACCATTCCATTTTATCGGTGGAAGAAAGCTCACCTTCCCAATTATTGACTCCAAAATACCGTCTACAATTTTCAAAGATTAACTTTGACCCTTTCGCAGGCCCTTATTTGTCTGTACATTTATATGACTACCATTTTCTCTCGAGTCGCGTTGAACTGGGGCAAAGGGGACAGCTCGCCAAGTTTAACAACAAAAGTCATCGTATCTTGACCCTACCGAACATGGTGGTGCATGACTTTAAAGTTTTAGGTCCACGCTTACCCAGTTTATTTAAAGCGTATACCTTTAATAGTGAGTGTGATTAACTTTGAAATAATAATTGGTTGGCTTGTTCAAGCTGAAAGCTAGAGCTGTGGGCATTGTGCTAACTTGTATGTTTATAGTGTAACAAAAGATTTTTTTAATATGTTATTAAGCGAAACTTGAGACCAATAATGCACACGTCAACATTCTAAACATACTTATATATTATATAGGTATACTTATGCCGGACTTTTACCGGTTAAAACCCCATGGTGGTCGCCATCTGCGGTATAGAGAGGGGGGCGGACTCGTGTTGAACGCGTACCTGCTCACCCTTCCACGCGCGGCGCTAAGATAGCCCGTCCCGGGGGAAGTATGATACCTCCCCCCAGCACCCTCGCTGTGCTATCGCACGATGAGTCGTGACCACATCGACTCATCGTCCTCTTTGGGGTCGCTTCTGGACGCACAGGGCCCCCGCCCTGATTGCCCACGACCCCAAAGGCCCCATTTAGTCGCCTTTAACGACAGACAGGGGAACACCGTAGCTGTTATTCTAAGCCAGCGTCTAGCCAGTCTAGTTTAATGTAACCTTGTTGTAACTGAGGACTTGCAACAAAGAAGTCTTTGTTGTGCCAAGTTTAATTGGAATCGAACACCTGATCAGAATAACAATTCATTTCAAATAATGGATCTAGTTATTGTTCTACAGACCGAAGTCCAGACCAACTAATCAACCGCTAATCCTAATATTACCAAAATGGCAATAATTCACGCTGGCTATAATGCATCTAACTAATATCGTTACCAGATATTACCGGTTGTATCTGGTTTGAGCTGGTGTCATTAATAACTGGCACGTCAAGCCGGCAGAGCCAGTCGATAACATTTGTTAACATCGCCCGATACCGAGGGACAATGGTTACTAACATTCATAAGGGAGCTAAAACTTCGTCATGAATTGAATGAAATTTCCGATTTAGATTCATTATTGTTATTTGCTCATTGCTACATTACATATTTAAAACGAGAAGACCACGGGTTCTATTAAATTGAGAAAATATTTAATATTAGGTAGGTATACCTCTACCACAAACTTTCTTAAGCTCTTCTTTATTCGAAATAGACGCCTAATTAGTGATATCTTTCAGTTAGTAAAGAATATTAGAGAAATAATTTAAAGTTCAAATAAAGAAATCTAAATATTCCTGCAACATTCTATTGCACCAAAAGTAAATTCAGACCGCGACGGTACACGCTGTTTTCGTTATGCAAAATTGCATCTCGCAAAGCTTTGTGGTTTGCATCCAAACAACGATCCTGTACGATTGTCTGATAGCACTGTGACCCCCACTACGCCATCTAACAAACAAAACACAGTACTATTGTGTAAAACGACTACAACAGTATTGATCTTATTGAATTCAATTTCCCTTTAAACTGCATTTGGATTTGCACGATGTATGTTTGTGATCTTTAGCTTTGGTTGCTTTGAATATTTGAAACTGAAAGATCTGTTTTTATTTGGTGCTTGGAGGTGTAAACCTCAAATAGGTTTTACACTGTTGGGGGGAAGTGGTAGAAAGCTGTTCTATTTAATAAATAAACAACTGTGTCATATTGATTGTTCTGTTTCTCAAATAACCAATCCAAATCTATTAATTTCTTATATCTTTTATTTACAACAAATATGTACAAAATACAATCTATATTTACAAAATATAATCTATATATAGAAAATTTCCTCAAGCCTGCCGCTGCTTCCGATTAACGGCAAGGTTCCCAGAAGGCTGGCAGCGTTTCCTCTTTGGATAGCCAAGCTGACGCGTTGGCGGAAAAAGCTCCCCGCCCGCTGGTCTCCGGAGGTCTCGATCAATTTTGAAGACAAGGTGCGGGCAAAACGGCGAGCTTCTGACCCCCATGGTCCCAAGGTCTCGACCGCAAAAGGCATAAAAATATAATTGGGTCCAATCGATGCATATTTTTTGAATTTTGAATTTTCCGCACTGGCCGCCGCTGCCCCTGCAGCTTTACAAGTAGCCGGTAAGTGAGATGGCGCGAGTGTATCGACACATGTGGCATCCCACACCAGCGACTTGCCGACACTCCAAGGGATCAAAGACATACCATCCGGTCTCTTGCCATCGCCCCGCGCAATACCGACTGGTTCCAGTACAGAAGGCACGTTAGCGACAACAAGAGCCCTGCGGATAATGTCATTAATAGCCGAGTGCCGTGATAGTCGACCAGCACTTAGGGAGCACGAAAGTCCATGGTGGCCGAGCTCATTGACGAGGTCTCCGCAGCGGCAGCGATGAGGCTGATTGGTCCTGCAACCAAGACGAAGACAAATACACAGACTTAATGTTATACGGTCTAACATTGTCCCGGTATTTGTGGATGGAATAGCTTGTAGCCAGTGACCTGAGTCACTCTGAGAGACGGCTAACAAGCGCGCGCGGTCTGTATCTATCGAAAAGTTTGAAAATAAATTTTGCCAAGTTTTTTCACAAAGAGGCTTGTCCCACGCTCTCTGAGAGTGACTCAAGGTTGGAATATTTGTGCCTGGACAAGCTGCCTGCCAGGCGTCTCTAGCATCGGACAGGTAAGAAACCTCAACAGATCCAATAGAAGGGTCCAAAACAGATCTGACAAGGCTGCCCACACTGTATACCGAGGATAGAAACGCCGGTACTGATATGCTTGAAATTTTCCGCACTCCTAGGCCACCATAACACACGGGTAGGGTGGCCTGAGACCACACTTTGTTTTCACAAAAACTGCAATTTAGAATTTTGGAAAGAGACGTTTTGATCATATTATCCAAAGTATCTAATATGTGAACGAATTTAAATAAGTGCGTACTGCGGAGTAAATAGGTAAACTTAGGCACGAAAAGGCAGAGTCGAACAATAAAAAATGCATAATGGGCATTAATTTCATAAAGTCTATTTGAAGAGTCATTAAAATTTTGAATCTTTTTCTCAAAGAAACTAGGTATGGATTCATCTAAGACTGGGGCTCCGAGAAGATGAAGCGACTCCTTTGACAGTAACTTAATATTGGGAGCCAAAACATTAAAATTTTGAATTAATTCTGGTTTTTCAGATTCTGGGAAAGAATCTAAAATAAGGAGCTCACATTTGGAGCTATTGAATTCTAGGCCAATCTTTTTAAAATTTTCTGTCAATGTTTTAAAATCACTGAGAACGGAAGCCGCATCACCCCCCAGCGTACCGTCGTCTAGATACCATACATTAAATTTAGATTGTAACCCAGAAATAATTGAATGGATGGCCAAACTGAAGATAGCTGGACCGAGAGGGTCGCCCTGTTGACAACCCATGGCGGAAATAAGTGGGTGTTCTCTGAAAAAAAGTTTTGATGGATGCCCATAGCATTGCCAAAGGTAAGGATATACGTCAGGGCAGATATCCCGAATTTGGGTCAATAAAGCGCCCCTATCGACAGAGTTAAATGCATTTTTTATGTCAACTTTAAGCAGCACTTCACCTCCGTTATTTAATAGAAAGGTCCGAGCCGCATGAACAGCTGCCTCACAACCTCCCTTTGAGCCAAAACCGAGTTGAATGGGCTGAAATATTTCCGATAGTTTCGGGAGAATGTGACGACAACAAATTTTGGAGGCCATACGACGGATAGTATTACCCACAGCGATGGGTCTTACTCCGCCATCTTTTTTGGATAGCGCGCAAAGGTTGGCCCCATAAACTTGGCCCTTGGGCGTTACAATTTAGAACAGATTGGTCTAAAGATGGGGGATCTGGGAGGTTTATATTTGAAAGCGGAGATGGATGTTTAGATTCTAAAGCAGACAGGGTTTCAGGTGTGTCTGAAGCGACAACATCGCTAGAAAAGAGCAGATGTGCTGCCCCCTTGAAATCGCCATCATTTGCTTTTGATTCTATTTTTCTTATAGTGTTTGCCTGATTATGCTTTTTTTGAATTTTGGGAAAATTTGGAATAATGGTATTAATTGAGTCTAATAATGAGCAGTTATTTTTGATTTTTTGGGTGAGAGAAATCTCATTTTTTTGGTGACTAGGGACATGCAGCACTCTGTATGCAAATGTGAGCAGGTCTTCCCAAGCTCTTAGTGAATTTATACTAAGAATTTTGTCTATACATACACATAAAGCTGTAGCCACGCAGATACGTGCTCCGCGTGGGATTCGCTTTAATAACGGAACATTATTCTTTAGCGAACAAATTTGTTGCCAAAACGGGAGGTTAGTAGAGGAAGAATTTGGAGCCGAAATATATAAGTCTGAATTTGTGGAGCTGGTTTGATTGATTAGGTTCGGATTAGGTTTGTGCACCTTTCCGACATGAATTTTTAAACCGCGGTTGCCACGAAAATAACGAGGTTCCGAACACTGCTCACATTTTAATAAGTTTTCTCGCGATGCGTCACTGACCTGGCTACATGGTTGTGCGTCCGAACTGGTACCAGGGCCAATACGTATGCCCAAAGGGAGCATATAGCTTTTACACAAACACAAAAACTATACAATCCTACGATCTTCGGATGGTGAAGACTGCCCAGAGCCGAGCAGGAAGGGATGCAGCGCTGGAGGCGGCAGATCACCTCCCGGCTGGATATGGGCAGCGCACGCCGGCCGCAGATCTGAAACAAAACGAATTATATTAATATTAAATTATTTAAATAATTATACTGAAAAAATTTTGAAACGTCAAGGTTGACGCTATCTATTAATTATATTATTATAGCTCTTATTTTACTTTGCCATCTATAGCTGGATTTTTTCTTTAAATGATTTATACTCATACCTCTCCTGCTAAATAAAGCTTGCATTTCCTTCAAATTTAATCCATTTTACCCGACTTCAAAAAAAGGAGTATGTTCTCAATTCAGTTGTTTTCCTTTTTTAACCGACTTCAAAAAAAGGAGGAGGTTCTCAATTCGGTTGTATGTTTTTTTTTTATGTTTGTTACCTCATAACTCCGTCATTTATGAACCGATGTGGAAATTTCTTATTTTGTTTGGAAGGGTACACTTCCCGTTTGGTCCCATTGTCATCAGATCAGGATTTGATTACTTCTTAGTGTACTTTAAAGTCGGTTTAAGTTTTTTTTTAAACAGTCCATTTATGTGTCTTTCGCCTCCTGTCAAGTGTGTCTCCTCTCTAAACTTTCTTCGTTAACTGTATCAGATACATTAGGTAAACTTGGCACAGCACAGAGTTATAAACTGGGAAGTGCAATTATGATCAATCTTCCTACAACTTGAAGGAGGCGTCTTGGTGGAAACTATCTTAAGTTATTTATTTACTTAAGATAGAGATACGTCAGTTTGATGAGATAGCCACGTTGTTCAAGGAATTATCTCCTGTAAAACTGATTGGAACGAATTAGTAAATATGCTACACGCTACACTAGAGGACAAAATCGAAAAATCATTTGCAAGTAATACCCATCGGGAATATCATCTCTAATGCCCTTTATTGAAAGCGCATAAGGAGTGTTGGGAAAGAATCATATTCGTCAGACAGAGCGTAAGCAAAAATAACATGTACATTATCCTTGAAAATGGATCCTTAATCACTTAATTCTTAATCACTTCTTCAGCTGCTTATTTGTTTCATGTTTATTGTTGTATTTCCTTTCAAAATTGTCTTCATTTTGAGCTGGTGGTTTGGTTTCTAAACAAGTTAATCCATTTTCATATTGATTGTTTTTAATTTCTTACACCATACCCACCACCCATACAGCCATAAATTTCAGTCCATATCCAAAATCGTGTCACGAAGAGCTCCATAACACTCACTAATGTTTCCAAGGAGGCCTCCATCATTTTATTATATCGCATAAATAAATGATGGCTAATATAAGTTGTAAATCATCGCGAGCCTTTGCGGTAGTTCTGTTTTGATGGATTAAGGCACCACCATCTGTGTTAGTCTATCTATCATTTGATGTATTATAGGTAATGTGGTCAGCAGATTAATAGCGCGATCTATAATTTCCTAAATTAATTTACTACTTTCACAATTGCTTAGTATGTTGAGATGTAGGTTGAAATATGGTGATCTTTTTTCTTCTAATCGAGATAAGTATTACAAAAAATAGTAAAATGTTGACTTAGGACAAGAAATACCTGAGCAATTAGATTTTCCATACATTTCTAAAGAATGTTCACAAGGTATCCCTCTAGGTAATTATATCAGGCCATCTTCTGAGAACAACAAATTGGTAATATCTTCCGTTCGTGAATAAAAATGCTCATTGATTTGATAGTCCATAAATTATTGACTCCACACAAATTGGAATGTTTTAACGAATACAGTAGACGTATTATAATACATAATCGGATAGAGCTCTTCAGATAACGCCTTCAAGAAGACCACACGCGTACGTCTTATCGCATTACCTCTACAGCTTTATGCATAAAGTATATCAGGTTTCTTTCGTTCTAGAAATCAATTTTATTATGCTTTTATAAATGAAGTCACAACACAATATTCTTTATTGTTGATAAAACACGGCAAAAGATACAAATTATATAAAATAAAGCTAATAGTGCAAACAACGTAGGCGGCTTTATTCAGGCAACGTAGGGTAAGCCGTGAAAAGTGAAAAATATATGCATCAAAGTAATTTTGTAGATTTCTAATAGATAAGACAAAAATGTTGATTGTACGTAATAGCTTTTTGGCTCAAATAATGCATAAAGTATGAAATGGCACCCTATAAATGAATAAAGTAACTAAAGTAAGCAGTTTGTAGATACATTTTATACTTGAACTTAGATTAGCAGTTTGCTCGAGTGCTGTTGAATCTCTTAAGTTGAGAGTTTCAGTTTACAGAAATTAACTGTACTTATTGCATACTTAGCGGAACTGCGGTATCCATATTAACTCTTATTAACAGCTCAGCTAATATCATGTTAGCCTGTGATCTCCTGTTATATGCCAACTGCTACACTTAGTAACTGGTATTACACTGCGTTATATTGCTACCTGTTACTGCCAGTATTTTTGCTAGTGCTAAACCTGTTTGGATCATCCTCGGAGGAATTTAAACAGGATTCTTTTAATTGGTAGGTAATACTTTGATTGAAACATTGATAAAACATCGGGTTTTCGCACTTTTAAACTTAGAGTATTATATTTTAACTCTTTTTTTATTTTATCATCATCATATCATAAGGATTTCCACTGCTGAACATAGGTCTTCCCCATTGACTTCCACTTCGAACGGATTTGGGCCGCTTGCATCCAGCGGCGCCCAGCGACTCTGACCGGTTCGTCGGTCCCCCCGGTGGGTAACGTCGTGCCGTGTCGTGTTGGCCACTCGAGAACCTTTCTTCCTCATCGGTTATCGGCTCTTCGAGCGATGTGGCCTGCCTATTGACTCTACGAGCTATGTCAGTCTGAGCTTATTTATGCGGCCATCCGTAAAATATCACGTCTGTGTAAAGACCTTTTTCTTCAGACTGAGTTATTTTGGACGTGAAGATATGCCGTAGCTTCCCGAACGCTGCCCAACCGAGTTGGATTCTTCGATTGACCTCTTCGTCGAAGTTGGACTTTATTTCATACATGTGATCAAATAATAGCTTTTTCAACTTTGAGGTTGTAGGTTAGGTACTAATTATACTATAGCTTCATATTGCACTAACTTGACTTACACACTAAACTGATAATAACAGTAGTGTAACATTATCCACGAAATTCAAATCCTGCCAAACAAATGGCATCGATTTGCCGCAGCAATTGGCACTATTTATTCTGAAATGCGACCAAATAGCCGTTGTACAATGATACATTCATCTCAGATTAAAATCAGCCGCGGACAAATGGCTACGTGCCTACATACATATTTGTAGTTTGATATAGTGTTGTTGTGATTTATATTTTATTTGTGGACATTGTTCATGGAATCAAATTGTTTGAACGGTACGAGATTTTTTCATTTATTTTATACTAGCTGTCCCCCGCTGTTTCACCGGCGTTACCGGGATAAAAGATTCCTCCTCCATACCATAGGCTATCTGCGTGCCAAATTTCATCGTAATCGGTTGAGTAGTTAAGGCGTGAAAGCGTAAAAAACAATCAAACAAACTCAAATTTGCATTTATACTATTAAGGATTAGGGATATTGTACTTTTTATAGTTCAACGATCCGAAAACAATAGGAGATACCTACAATAACTACATACAATAACCCACAAAGTCCTTAAAGAAAAATCAAGAAAAATTATGATGTAAGATTTTCAAAGTGTGTTTTAAATTATAACATGAAAATAACAAACTATCGCAATATAAGAGCACATTAAGTTTAACCACCTTTATAAAACCAGGCCATAATAAGTCTAAAGATAATAATTTCTATATGTTTTACTTAATTATAATAAATTGATGTCAGTTTATGTCCAATAGTTAACTATAGCAATTAAGTCATAAACAGTAGTTTACAGCAGATTAAATCTAAGGTGACCATTGTTTAATTGACTAATATTGTTTTGCAATAGGTTAAAGGTTTATCATTAAGTGGAGGCTTACGCAAATTGCAACCAGCAGTATTTTATATATAAAGCTTTGAATCACTTACAGATATGACGTGTACGTGTAAAATACAAGTAAAATATGAATAAAAAAAAGAAAATGGCGAATGGACCATAGACATTATTTTTTGAAATCTACTCAAGCATTGACTTTGACACCTATCTACAATGCCCCTGGCTCACAGACGGCACACTTTCTCTACATGCGATTAGAACAACGTTTGGCGCCAAAATTCCTTACCAATGATTTGACAATTGCCATAATAACTTGTTCGGTTGCTTTTACTGTTAAATTGTGTTTAATAATAAAAGAAAAAAACACAGTTGAGGTGAAATGTTGTTTTGAATGTTGGAGAGCTGCCTGAATAAATGTTTTACTACATTTCGAGATGTTAAATCTCTCGGTCTTTCATGCATCTTGTCAAATAATTGCTCAGCTAAGTACGTGCTTTGGGTATAGCTACAGTAAACCATTGCGATTTAATAGATCGTCTTGACCCACTGGCGAGTCACGATCATTTAGATACGAGTAAGTATATACATGCATAGAATAGTCGATTATAATATTTGCCTTTTTATTCATTGTAAACTAATGTGCTTACTATCTAAGTATAACTTAAATATATCGATTCATTTATTGTAGTGTAATATTGTTTTTTTTTTTGCCACATCTCTCTAAAGTTCAAGCAGTTTAAAAGTTTTATTAACTTGCGACTGATTATTTATTTAACCAGTTAACTTGTACCTACGAGTACTTTAGTGCAAGTATCACGTACTTACACTAAAGTACTCGTAGGTACCTGTAACTGTCACCTAGTAGTTTTCTTTGAGTCGTCAACTCTATGTTTATTCTCTTTGGTTGTAGATGGACTGGAATGGAAATCATTACAATTAACTGACTTTTCGGGAACTTGCAGAGTGTCGTTGCGTTTTCATTTTTATTTTGATAAATTCGTGTACCTATTTTGAGTTTTATTGCATATTATCGGTGGTATTTTATATACAATAAAGATCACTAACTTTGATTTTCAATGTATTTATTTGATATGCAATTGTTATCTTAGTAAATAAAATACTAAATGTTTTTCTTTATTTTTCAGGTAAGTTACACATGGTAACACGACCTCACAATGACACTTCAAACGTGTAACTAAGTACTTTGTGTGTGTGTAAGTATATTAGGAGATACTGAAAATCACTAAGATTTTGCTGTTACTGTTATTAGGTGGTTATTAGTAACTGGTAGAGTAGGTAATAATAACATTCATCATCATCAGCCTATAATGTCCCACTGCTGAGCACAGGCCTCCTTTCACAAATCAGGGTGAAAGGGAATGGGCAGATACTCCACCACGCGTGCCCACTGCGAATCGGTGGAGGTAGGCTAGTAGTCAACCTACTGTTTGAATTTTTCAAGCCGCCTAGGAGGCATCCAACTAGCTTAACGACTATCACAATTAAGTGATAACCGGGACCAACGGCTTTACGTGCCTTCCGAATCACGGAAACGCTCGATTTGAAATACCACTAGGCGGTCACCCATCCAGGTACCGACCAAGAAAGACGCAGCTTAACTTTGCCGATCGATTAAGAACGGCTAATCATGCTATACCACGAGCGCTTCATATAATAATAACATTAGGTACTCTAAATACAAGTCTCACAACTAAAATCGTACAATGTAACATTTCTGAATATTAAATAATAATTCTAATGCATAATTCTCATTTCAATTACCTATAAAACTATAGTAAAATGATGTTATTCAATTTAATAGAACAGAATTGGTTAATCATTGTTTATGGTTGGCAATAATTTAGGTGATTGGTATAGCAAACGCACGCAATAAAATAATAATTTATTGTTTAACTGTTAAACATTCATTACCTTTTCATATAGTTTCAATATTGTTATTTATAATGACAGGCGTTTCTGCATCAGAAAATCGACAAATTTAAAGTTGACTGATTTTTTAAATATGCGAGGTCTACTGCCGATTTCTATACATATCCCGATATATGTAGGTAGGTATATACTTTATTTTCCGATTGTGGATTGATATTGAATTTATAGGACATATCGAAATTGGCTCTTAGTAACTATGGATGTTTGTTTCACTACTTTTCTCTATAAAATAAAGATAACTATATTGGCTCCAAATATAATTTCATAAGGCCGTTATTTTCACAAGACAAGAGGGGAAAAAATATCTTGTGAGAAAGGTACTGAAGAGCACAAAATTAGCACCAACAAGTGTAATGGATACCGTTAACACCGCGTTTATATTAACCTCGAACAAATTAATGAATAAGGCAATTTACAAAATTGCTAATTACCTGGCCGTTTAATGAGGTCGGCACGCCCCGCGGGCATTCGACAATTTTAATTACATTCTTAATTTTGCCGTATAATGCTTAATGAATTTATAATATTTAACAACCTACCAATAGTCTTAAATCATAATTAAAAAATATAGGTTTTTAATAGTCCTCTTTACGTGAAGGTGATTCGGTAATTTTTAATGTTTTAATTTTTTTAATTACTTTGCAACCATACTTGTGTGAGAAATAGTAATAGGCTGCCTATTTTTCATGAATATTAAAGTCCGCCACATTATCAAAAGCCTTTGACAAATCCTTGATATAATTTATAGTCGTGTGATTTTCTTGGAATAAAACTCATTACGGTTGCGCAATAAACAGAGATAAATCACGTATACTTAAATAAAATCAATATCAAATGTTCGACAACTGGAATTTTCCAATGTTGAGCACCAAAGAAAAGTCCCTGGTACTAGGTAACCCCCGCGGTTTCACCCGCGTTCCCGGGATAAAAAGTATCCTATGCCCTTCTCCATTGCGTGCCAAACATCGCAATCGGCTCAGCGGCTTAGGGGTGAAAGAGTAACATACAGATAAGTAGAGTTACTTTCACATTTTATAAGTATGGATTGCGCTGTTTCTAATCCCCGGTGAATGGAAAGGAAATAATCGTAATGAATGATAAATATCTCAAGAGGTAAATATGGGAAGGATAAAAGAAACAAAGTAAAGGTGAAAAAGCCCCCTAAAAAGTTTAAATCGTAATTCCAAACGCACATTCGAATTATCCGTGTGGATAGATAAACGCGACCTAAATTTAATGTCGAACAACAGGATAGCGTACCCACAAACTGAATTTTAACAACACAACACTCCCCATTTTTCCCTCGAACATCCCTCGGGGAGCACGGGGAGACCATAGACTGTAAACAACAACGGTAACTTTCCGATAATTTTGAGTTTGTTGTTTTTCCGAGCAGCCGATTGTAAAACTGTTAAAATGTAATTTTGTTCACCAGCTTCGGTTACTCTCGTTAGATACGGCAATGGATAAAGTTTTTGCATTTATGCCGGTTCATTAACTTTATTGCTTCTCTAAAAGGCTACAGGCGCTAGTAAATGATTAACTAATAATTGTTTGACTCTTACTTTCTATATGATTGCCGCAGTACCTTTCAGTTCTCGAAGTTCATCAGTACGAAACAAAAGTGTAATTAAACCATTATGTTTTTTTTTTACTTGGTTCCAAAGTTACCTATCTTCTCATTTATTTGTTTTGACATTTTACAGTCATTTATCTATAGCGTGTACTACCCACCAAAAGAAATAAGTCAATTACCAATCATGAGATCCCTAAAATTCGGTATCTAATATCCTATTCTCAAAGAACACCGGTAGCCCGCTCTGCCAATCAAACTCAACGACAGAAACACTATCGAAGCGTTATTAGATCGATTCGACTTTATCTTGCATCTCGCTCCATTAGGCTGGGAACGACTGGCGGGACACGATGTGGACATGAAGTAAATGCGGTACTAAGAAACGCAGCTGTATTATACAGACCAATAAGAATTGGCTATGCTTTGTCTATATTTTTCTTTATTTCTTTCGTCGGTAATTCCATGTATTGATTGATTACTTTTGTGTTTTAGTAGCATTTCATTTAGTCTTCTCCTCATTTTAAATTAAATTTCTGCTCTATATTTGTCAAATGAAATCTCACGTGTAAAGGAAGCGGAGAGTTTGTTGTATCTAAAGCGCTTAGGATATTTTCGTCGACACATACCTGTTAGCCGTTTCAGCGCGGATATTATCTTCTTAGATAATAGAAAATGCATGTTGAATTTTTACTTTACAGTCAGTCCTTACCTTACCTTATGATCTTGTGCTTTAGTTAGTCTAACGCAATAGCATCCTTATTTTTTGCTTCTCTTTACGGGATGTTGAATCACCTTAGGACTAACTCCTTAAATAACCCGGCTTTATTCAATACACCTTCTACCTCAATAATTATGTATACTACTTTAGTTCGCTTATCATCTGATCGGATCTATCAGTGAGTTTGGTGCACCACAGGATTTCCTCATTACAGATAAACTCCGACAGTAATCATTGACTTTAAACTTGTGGAACAGGTCACCACATCGTGTCCATGTTCCAACTTCCACTGCCAGACATGGTATTGATTAAAAACTTGTTGTGAGGTATTACACTGGTTTGATTAAGTGGGCACAAGATTACTTCATGGAAGTTTTAACGATCAAAAGGTGGGGGGTCATCTATTTTCTTTCCTCTATGATATCGATAGCTCTGACAATTCTTACCTTTCTCGCGCGAAGGCTTCCAAATAATAATGTAGGCATACTGTAGGATAGGATAACAAGTTATTAAGGCATGATGCTACTGGAAATAAAATAAAAAAGCATTATTACGCGCTGCGCTGCAAATATACCAGTAATCAATGTGTATCTACAACAATCAGAGAAAGTGTATCGCGGTTCATGTACGACGGACGCGATCGCCACCGTCCGGTACTGGGTTGAAATTTGCTTCACTTCCTCTGAATAATTCTCCCACAAGTTTCGTGAAATCATAGATATGTCCAGTCCAGACGTCGAGTGACATTTTGTGTGACTCTATCTACCATACGTGGCTTCCGATATTTGGACAGAAAATGGTTGAGTTAGTTCCGCACAGTAAATAGATAATAAATTGTGATTCTTGCTTGGTCCTTAGCGGATGTTAGATATATCTAATCGTAGTATACAAGATATGTTGAATGACAGAAGGTTTGATTTGGTAACTAAGACTGTTGCAGCATAACTAAGATAATACTGCCTCAGAGTATATAAGAAACTACATATCTTACCGGAGTCTATCCTGTACAAACTATAAGCACAATAACCCATAGTGATTTACTAGCCAAACGTGCTACATCTTCGGCCTCGTCATAACTCCAAATCCCTCTACTAAAGTGAGTAGACGGCCAAAAATCCCATTTCAAATAAAAGACAACACTGAAAAAAAACTTTATCTCAGTTTAGACCGTTACCAATAGATGGCGCTGTGTACCTTTTATAATCATATCCAATTTTAGCGCAGTCAATTTAGGTGCCGTTTGGCTCTGTGTATAAGGCAGGCGGTACGGAAAAGCTCAGACGCGGCCCGTGTATGTAACACAGCGTTCAAATCAGCGTATGTTTTCCCAATGAATTAATTGTCGCAAACCTATGTTTGAGATGCTTTTCCATTGGGATAGATCGATGGGTGAAGAGCAACAAGTTGACATTGTCCAACGAGGCGTCCGCTTCTGTTGCAGCCCGCACATTTTTATACTGTAAATACCTAATTTTCTACAAAATATGCAAGTCAAACTTGACCTCGTATATATTTAAGTAGGTTTAGTTGTACGATAGGTAGCATTTGTTTTAAACAAAATACAAACAGTTGAATGAACTATATTTTCATATAGGTATAGGTAGGTATATATATATTTGAACTATTGAATATTTTTTAATAATTTGTAGGTAGCAGTTTATGTACCTAGTTAGGAAATATACCTATAACAAGTAATAAAGTAGGTACCCAAAAAGAACTTAATAAATAGTTAACTTTTTCCTTTGTCATTATTTATGAACCATCGAGACTAGGCTGAATGTAACTTAGCTTTTGCACTGCTACCTGACAGCTAGATTTTTCATGCTTTTTCTTTAATAGTAGGTATTACGAACAAGAGAAATTCATGTAACAGAATATTTTGTTCATACCTACTACTTGGCGTTAAGAGTAGCGTTGCACAATACAAACTAAATTGGTGTCGGTTAAACCATTACCGTACAATGCCCCCAATGAACCGTCTAATTGTTTCACTCTAATGACTGATAATAGTGCTCTTTGTTTTCACTCACTTTACCGACATAGTGCGAAGTTCATTCGGCACTCTTCGTTAAATAAACAAATAAAATGTTTATTGTCGATTTCACTGTCAGTAAATATATAAATAGTAACCATACCTACTACTTAGCTGTTAAGAAAAAAGTATTTAATTAAAAGTAGAATGATTAGTGACTTGTTAGAAAATGATCTTCACAGAAACATAGTGTTGAATACATATAGGTAATTGGGCCCTAAAAGTGAAAGCAGCAGTCTACTCTAACTAAATTCAAAGCTCGAACTACATTACCCGACTGATGCGATGCGTATCTGCAGCGACTGACCACAGACAAACATTTATTTACTATTACGTTCAGATTCATGTGACATTTAATATTTGTTGGTTAACAATAAATGTGATTAAAATCAGAATTATGTACATGATCCTTCTAATAAAATACTTGTGTAACTGTATATTAAAATGGACTAAAGATATAAAATAGTTATTATTGCCAAACAGAAATATTTTACAACGTTGAATTTACCTTCTATTTATAAAATTAACATTCCTAATATGAGTAGATGTTTATTTCATCATCAATTAAAGTGAGTGAATACATAAGACTTGCGGAATAAGACGTAATAAATATTTATCACAATTATTGAATTATACTGGATGGGACAGAACGACCGGCATTCCCGAAAATTGTCGATGGTATCTTTTTGAGGTACCTATTAATAATTCAATCGTTTAATGTATTAGAATTTCTTTATTTTGGTCAAAAACATTAGTTTTGTAACGTATGAAAGCATAACTTCGTACACCGACCCGGTTTTCCGATGTGCCTACAAAGGTCGAAATTTGACATTAGTTGAGTTATTTGACAAGCTATAGGTTAAATTATCAGTTAAATGGCTAAAATATTAAGTTTCTTACGCACAGTCAGTATATTGTGTAACAGTATATCTACTACGATTCTGAATCTGAAGAGAACCAACAATACTGTACAAAACTAAATATTAACTCCAATACAACATGAAGACAAATCCATTGGTCGTTATTTATCCTGAACAGTGATATGTAACCACAGTACTCAGTAATATATAAGTCAATGATCATGAACCTAAATTACAAGAAGACCCAACACATAAACCCAAGCCTTAACAAGTATCTCCCAATTAAACCCATGACATATCGGTAACCCGTGCATCGAATAGGTCGACAATGTAACACTTTGTTTAAATCAATAGTTAGTTAACAGCACGCCTCAAAGTTTATTGTATAACAAACACGGGGCGTTAAGATAATGGGCTGGTTGGAAGCTAACGTTAAATATTGTAAGTGGAACGAGTGAGTTAGGAACTTAGATAACTTGTAGTTTACGGCTAACATTTGAACTTGACTGGCATCTCGTCTTTTGAGCTACTAATTTGTGACAGCTCAGAAGATTAACATTACTTCTTCTTATTTTTAAGTTTGGCAACCAAGCCCAAATTAGGGCTCAATTATGCCAGTGTCGAGTTATATTATAGTTTCCAGTCACAATAAATCACTTCACATTATAGTCCTCAGTCAGTCACCGTCCATAAAAGTCATGTTTTACTACAAGTGGTCATTGTACTAAAACTCTTCACGGACTTTTTGAGACAACTTGAAAAGTCACGATACACATAATTCATTCCACTTCACTGGTGCACATGGATGATCTTTATTGGGTAAAATACCACCAAAAATACACAATAAAACTCAAAATACACAAATTTATGAAATTAAAAATGAAAACGCTACGTCACTCTGCAAGCTCCCGCCAAAAAGTCCAGATTAACATTAACATTTTGTCAATAAGAAAACTTCTTTTATTTTGTTTTTTTTTACTATAGAATTACAATTTGGGTTTTAAAAAAAAAGGTATAGTTAAATATTCTCCAAATATTGCCTAAAAAGATGTAGAGTCGAGTTTAGAACATTAACTTTTGTCAATAAGAACACTTCTCTTATTTTGTTTTTTTTTACTATAGAATTACAATTTGGGTTTAAAAAAAAAAAAGGTATAGTTGAATATTCTCCAAATATTGCCTAAAAAGATGTAGAGTCGAGCTATTGCGGACTATTCCAGAATTTATGAGGATGAAAGTTTAAATTTAGAATGCAACGGGTGTGCTGAATGAGACTGTTGGTTGCATCGTAATTAATTAAAATTGTTTTAATGTCTCTTTCCAATTAAAGGGAACAGGCGGGTTAATAAAATTGTTTGTAATGGAATGATACGGGCAGCGATGGTCTAGTTTCATTTGATACTTTATTTTTTATTTACCGCTTTTTTATGGTCTACTATCTATGGTAACCGATAGCTTGTTTATGTTATTCTTATCTCTTTCGAACTATGGGTCACCGCTCACTATAACAGCACGGCTACGCCTAGGCGTTTACCTTGCCATGCAAGTGAGGCCTTTAAATCGTATGCGTTATAGTAAATATTACAATGACTAGATAAAATAGTTGACGCCTCGCGGCAAGCACGCTTGCCACTACAAGCCTCTAGTCCTGCTGACCACAGCTCCCTTGCTGCGTGACGCTAGCAAGCAAGCGGTATCTTGCCAAAACCGCGCTACCAATTTCACCAGAGCCGCGCCCCGCCCACGAGCTGCCACCTGGCAGGCGGTGCGCTGGAAGGTAGTGGTTGGATTGAGTTGAGGCGGTGCCATGCCGTTGGCTGCGATGGAACGGTGCTGACATAGTGAGTGATGACCCTAATTGATCATAGATTTAGAGTATCGCTTTACACGGATCTTTTAATATCAGATCAAAGATTTTCATAGGGCATCGTGCCTCTACCCAGATGGCTAGTCCGCCTTACTAAAGCATGACATTTTATATCACTCCGCTTGAGGGGTCCCTGAGCAAATCGCTCTCAGTTCGTATTGCGCACGGCTGTCACCGCGACATACTCGATGTAACTGATGATATAAAAAATTACGACTTGCTTATTGAAATACTGTCACAACACTTGCAAAAACCAAGGAATAATTAAAAAACTAACCTTCCATGTGTATGTATTGCGATTTCGTCACTTTTAATTACCTAAACTTATTTTAGAAATATATATACGTTTCGGTGGTGACAGTTTTTATTTTTTAAATCTTTTCCGGCCATGTTTTATGGAAGGTTGCCACAACATGAAAAATAATTTTCCACATTTTTGTTAAGGATTATTAAAAGATGATATCGAATTATTCAGTAATCTGTGTCGAGTACCTACTGATTATTTTTGATAATTCTAACCTCCCGATTTGACAGGTATTTTGACCATAGAGGTCAAAATAATGAGAAAACTCCTCATTAAATATTATCCACACAACCAGTGTAATAAATAAAATTAATTTTATTGGTAATACAAGAGCTAACACAGATTGCCAACCTAACTAAACTTATTGTCGAAACATTTGCATATATTCGTTTATATTATGTAGCAAAATCCGAATTTTTTTTAAGAAATACAATTTCAAAACGACAGCTGTATAGAAAACAACTGCAATTGCAGGGGGTCTAATTTTTGTTCATAGATATTACTTATATGATGTAGGATTTGTGTTTTGGGTACTCAAGGTATCCCAAATAACTATTTTGAAAGCAATAAGGCATCCACTTTTTCAATATTAGAACTTTGAAAATAAAAAACCGTTTTCTCAGAGATTTTTCGCCCCCAAAAATCCCCATATAGTACATTTCAACGAAATCGTTAGAGCCGTTTTCAAGATATATCAAAACATACAAATATTGTACATTTATTGGATAGGATATATGTTATAAACAAATATTGCTCGTATAATAGTACTTATGTACATGAAAAAATTCCGGACCGAAATTTATAAATTCCGCCATTTAGAGGAAAATGTTTTTTTAACTGCCACCCTATGCAAACTACACAGACTGTCAAATACTGTCAATTCTGGCTTGTTTATTTCATGTTCCCATAGAGGCGATTAGCCTTCTGGACGTTTTAAATTCTTTGTATCAGATATCTCATATCTCCACCACCATCTCTATAACTATGATCAAGGTATTTAGTAGAACTGTTTTAATAATCTCATTAACTTTTCAAGTCCATGATAAATCAATATAAAAAACTAAACATTTACCAATAAGACTATTGAAAGAAGTCCTCACTAGCTTATTGAACTGGTGCACGTTATCAACTATATTGTTTTTACTCATTTCAAGTGCAGATAGAGAGCTAGTTCCAAGTAAAATACTCCAAGCCTTTCAACATTCCAGAAGGGTCGTAAACTCGGTGTTGTTCATGTCACGGCACACGCACTAGAAGGTACTAGATAATATTGTGGGTTGGGCTTGGGTCTTTAGTTATCGGACCTACTAATCAACTTTAGGGTACCTAATAGTATACTACTAAGTCGTATTATTACACTCAGTGGTGAACTGTCCTTTCGTTTACTTTCTTTCTCTCATGCATACGCGGTATGAGATATTTCGACTTTTCTCGTGACCCTTGGACATATGGACTCCCCATATATTGTAAATATAAATATCTTAGGACATTCCTCACACACGGTCATCTGATCCCAAACTAAGCAGAGCTTGTACTATGGACACCAGATAGGTAACTGATATACTACTTATGCCTACTACTTGGTTGTTTGTTGCATACGTAAATGTTTTTTTAACCGACTTCAAAAAAAGGAGGAGGTTCTCAATTCGAATGTTTATATTTTCTTTTTTTATGTATGTTCGTGCATAACGCCGTCATATATTGACGGATTTTCAAATTTTTTTGTTTGAAAGGGGTTTATTCCGAAATGGTCCCATATAAATTTCATATAGATCTGATGATGAGTTTCGGAGACAGACAACGGAACTCTTAAAAAATGACAGCAAATCAACCGGGATGCTGCTATCGTATAAATATGCATTGTTTACGTAACCGAAAGTATTCAAGTATATATGAAACTAAAAATTCCAAAATAAATTAACTTAATAGTAAATAGTTAATTTATTCATTGTTTTAATTATATCACTAGAACTACTAATTAATCCAGATGAAGAACTTACAAAGATAAGATTGTAATATAAGAATGCGAGTTGAATTGAGACGTTTATTTACCGCTCGAGGCTCAGTTTTGTAAACGGTATGCACCTTTTGCCATCATTACCATTACTTACATTGCTTATGACTTTAATCGTTTTACATTTGAAATATAATTTTACTGTGCAAAACATTAAATGGTTGCATAAGAAGCCAAATGTCAACCACAGATACTTTCCGAGATTTGCAGAGAAGTCGGATTCTCTGAAGGTATAGGGGAGTCGGAGTACTTTTTTGTCATTACCATCTTGTTCAGCTTTAAAATGAAAGAGCTTATGTGTTTATACGATTAAATAGATGCGGTCAAACAAAGTATTTTTTTAAACATAGGATATAGTTGAGTTGATTATGATACCCGCAGATTCACGCGCGTAAAATTTGCATTATACATGCGTGATTTTGATAACCTTCCTAAATAAATGGGCTACCTTCTTAGAAACCTACCCAATGTAAAGTACAGTTCCATAAAGTGCTAATGGTCACTACTATACAGCCTTCTTGCAAAGTAAACTTACTTTCTAATACTTACGCTACTATTCTATTTGTATTTATCTTTTATGTCGCATGACATATTGAACTCTTTGGAAAACCCAACAGATGTTCATATTTGTCGACCTTTGAAACATTTCCAAGTTTGGCCGATCACTTCGCAAGTTTTCACTTACATTGTATCGAGAATCGAGATGTATGAATCGAGCATGAATGCCGTTCAAACATATTCCTTACATAGGTCCGTTTAAAACCCAAATTGATTCGTGCATTTTATTGATAACGGATAGTTCGGTCTCAATTTGCCGTGAGAAATAAGCTTGATTACGTTCTGGTTGAATCAGATTAAATACCTAAACTATCGTCTTTATTACCGCTAAGGGTACGATAAGTATCTTTGAAAATATGCATACGTAAGGCATGCGTCTAAAAATAAACACGTTCAGTTACGGTGGCGCCTTATAATTGTATCTTATATCGGTCGACGTGCCGAGAATGTCAAGACATCCGAACCTACGCTTGATCGAGCCGATACACGTAATTAATTCGGCGCGACGACGACGCCTCTACTTGGTGCATATTCTCTAGTACCATGATACCGCTTACAATTTTAAAACTTAATGCTAATAGTTTTAAAGTGTAAATTTCAATAAAAAAAACGAATCGTGGTAATGATAAATATGTTATGGTTGGAGTATTAGTAATCTAATCGTCGTTAATTAGTAGACACGCGCATATTTATTACAGGGTAGACTGTTTTGCTACTGCTATAACTGTTAGTTAGCCACCTATTAGAGTTGCGGTTAAGAATTATATAGGTACATCGGTTGTCTTGGTATTGCGCTCATAGATCGGCCATTATCGATGGACGGTAATTATTATTGTATAAAACCGCTGATCATTGATGCTAATTTTGTAACCTTATTCTGAGATAAAATACAATTTATAAATAGTCAATGAGGCACTCATCAACCTTATTCATAAATTAGAGCTATCATGTCCTGTAATCCTGTAATCATGTTGTAGTAAGCTGTCTATTCTGATACGGTCTAAAGTTCCGTATTTTTATGGCAGATTCATATACTCACTTTACCCGAAGATTATAAAAAGAAGCCACGATAAAGCGAGTTCATAACTAATAAATTCATTGTAAATAACAGGTTTCACAATTTTCAGGTTGCCAATTTTTTTTACGGTTCCTTAAAATTTATGGACGGTAATGATAATGACAAAATCATTTCGGTGAAATCACACTCCTTAGTAAAACATGGCGGCGTGTCGTGGAGATCCATCAAGGCGTTAGTCGGTTGGCCACATAATCCAGGTAATGAAGCTGAGAGGCGATAAAGGAAACTGGGTGGTAATGTTAGCAAGATTACGAGCTCAACTCCTAAAATGTGAGATTTTATATCCGTTTGTACGTTTAAATCAGGTTTTATGCTTGAAACTGAAATTTCACTATGCTATAAGTGTAATTTACAGCCATTAGAAATACAAAAAAAATATGTAATTTGACTATCTGATTAATCCCAATTAAGCAAAGCTTGTACTTAAACTGTAAATAGAATCACAAATACCCATACTTGGAACAAAAATACTTGTGCATGCAAATATATTTTTGGTAGGTAGGAATCGACCCTAATTTAGATATCTGTGGAATCGACGCGCGTGTTTTAGAAGTTCGAACATTATAGCCCAAGAGCCCACGACGATCTGACCTTCGTCATTTTATAAAACCTGAGAGTTTCTCTGTGTATGTACCTAATAGAGGTAACAACCATCCCCGAATATGAAGTTTGGATCGCGGTGGCTTTGGAAGTTATCAGGTAGCAAAGGTGTCAAAATTGCACCTCAAATTCGTTAAAGTATAAAGGTCAGTTTTTATATATTTTATTTGGACTAATATTAGAAATCACATCGTCCATTGTCAGACACTTTGAATGGTGGAAACCCCCTGTCTGACACCCTTAAAGTATTAAAAAATATTATTCAACTTTCGTCATTTTATAAAAGCTGAAATTTATATATGTTACTTGGCGAACTATCAAAAGATGATTTCTCAGTTGTCAGACACTTTCGATGGTGGCTTTGCCGTGTCAGACACATTAAAGGTCTACCGTAGGTGTGAGCGCGAGCTATATTCAATGTGATTTTTTTTTACAAACGAAAAGAGTTAGACACATAGTTATTTTGGAGAGTTTGTAGATTAAATCATGAAATTTAATAAATCATACAAAAAAGTCTACATCAATGACCCAGTTTTAGAGTTACAGATCAAAATTCTAAAAAAATCACAATTTTTTGATCATTTTTTTATATAATATCGTTATTTTTATTAGGTTTTTGTTCCATATATTTTTTTTATTTCATCTTATCAACTAGATAAACTTTCTAGCTTTCAAATGGCACTACTTTGAACAAAATACACCGATTACTTAAAAAGAAACAAGGAAAAACTAATAGATGAGCATTACATTAAAAAAATAATTTATGCTCAAAACGCACTATTAAGGCACTATTTGTATTTATTTACTTGGAGTGTAAAGAATTAACGTTAATTCTTCCATAGGTACTAATTTATTGTAAACGCAAACACGTTAGGTAGTTTACTCACGTTAATTCTTTACACTCGGGGTACCTACTGAACCATATTTTCATTAACCACTATACCATATTTTCAAGGGTGTCGGTTTTTATATATTTTATTTGGAATAATATTAGAAATCACGTCGTCCATTGTCAGACACTTTGAACGGTGGAAACCCCCTGTCACACCCTTAAAGTATTAAAAAATATTATTCAACTTACGTATTGTTTTTTTAGATTTTTGATCTGTAACTCTAAAACTGGGTCATTGATGTAGACTTTTTTGCATGATTTATTAAATTTCATGATTTAATCTACAAACTCTCCAAAATAACTATGGGTGTATAACTTTTCGTTTTAAAAAAAAGAACCACATTGAATATACCTCGCGCTCGCACCTACGGTAGACCTTTAAGTATCTGACACGGCAAAGCCATAATCGAAAGTGTCTGACAACTCAGAAATCATCTTTTGATAGTTCGTCAAGTAACATATATAAATGCCAGCTTTTATAAAATAACGAAAGTTGAATAATATTTTTTAACACTTTAAGGGTGTGACAGAGGGTTTCCACCGTTCAAAGTGTCTGACAATGGACGACGTGATTTCTAATGGTGCGTCAATGCTACGCGAATCGAGCACGAGCCGAGCCACGAACGAACCGACAACGAGCTCGATGCGAATGCCTTTGTACGTGAAAAAACTGACAATCGCGCGAGGCTCGCAAGTCCGTCCACGCTACGCGAATCATGCTCGTTCGAGACTCGGCTCGTGCTCGGTTCGCCAAGCATGGACGCACCATAATATTATTCCAAATAAAATATATAAAAACTGACACCCTTGAAAATATGGTATAGTGGTAAATGAAAATATGGTTCAGTAGGTACCCCGAGTGTAAAGAATTAACGTGAGTAAACTACCTATCGCGTTTGCGTTTACAATTAATTAGTACCTATGGAAGAATTAACGTTATTCTTTACACTCCAAGTAAATAAATACAAATAGTGCCTTAATAGTGCGTTTTGCGCAATAATTATTTTTTTAATGTAATGCTCATCTATTCACTTCCCTCCCTTCCCTCACTTCCCTCCAATATGGCGAGGAGGGCGATGGCTGCCACACGCGTCATACTTGTGAACAGGTGCTGCTTGTGGGGGCTGGTCTGCTTAAGTTTGCTATTTATTTACTTATTAAATATTTTTTCAGTCTACCTTGTAATTTTGCCGCCGCGCCGGGGCACGCAATTGTTTTCAGTGCGATTAGAATGTAAATATTATGTAATTAATCTAAGCCTGTTTTGAAAAGAGTAATTGCTGAGTTTATTGCCGGCTCTTCTCAGCAAATGCAACCTTCCGAACCGGTATTAGAGTATTAGAGTCAGACTTTTCATAAGTGCCTGCGAAGGTCTATTTGAATAAATGATTTTGAATTTTGAATTTTGAATTTTTTATTAGTTTTTCCTTGTTTCTTTTTAAGTAATCGGTGTATTTTGTTCAAAGTAGTGTCATTTGAAAGCTAGAAAGTTTATCTAGTTGATAAGATGAAATAAAAAAAATATATGGAACAAAAACCTAATAAAAATAACGATATTATATAAAAAAATGATCAAAAAATTGTGATTTTTTTAGAATTTTGATCTGTAACTCTAAAACTGGGTCATTGATGTAGACTTTTTTGTATGATTTATTAAATTTCATGATTTAATCTACAAACTCTCCAAAATAACTATGTGTCTATCTCTTTTCGTTTGTAAAAAAAAATCACATTGAATATACCTCGCGCTCACACCTACGGTAGACCTTTAATGTGTCTGACACGGCAAAGCCACCATCGAAAGTGTCTGACAACTGAGAAATCATCTTTTGATAGTTCGCCAAGTAACATATATAAATTTCAGCTTTTATAAAATGACGAAAGTTGAATAATATTTTTTAATACTTTAAGGGTGTCAGACAGGGGGTTTCCACCATTCAAAGTGTCTGACAATGGACGACGTGATTTCTAATATTAGTCCAAATAAAATATATAAAAACTGACCTTTATACTTTAACGAATTTGAGGTGCAATTTTTGACACCTTTGCTACCTGATAACTTCCAAAGCCACCGCGATCCAAACTTCATATTCGGGGATGGTTTTTATCTCTATTAGGGACATACACAGAGAAACTCTCAGGTTTTATAAAATGACGAAGGTCAGATCGTCGTGGGCTCTTCCTCTATTAGAAAAAATATGATTGCGGGGCTTAGGTACTCAATGAAAATGCATACCGAAAATCAATTCGAAACAATTTAACACGCAATTATGAAGTGTTGCATGTGTCCTTAATATTTTTTATATTATATCTTAATAACATTTTTATATTCAGATGCGGTCGCGTGCGTTTAATTGAAAACATTAATTGTGCAAAAGAAAGTACCTAGGCATGCAAGTCACAAAATAATATTTGTAACTGCCGTTTATTTTTCTGAATTCGACAAGAACTTTATGTTCTTGGATATTGTGTTTACAGCCGAAATGAATTATAAAAAAATGAGCGTGGCGGTAAAATAGACAGACTGACTGCCACACCACAGTATGAATAATATCCCTGGATACTTATTGATTTAAATGGGTATTTACATTTGTATTTATTTTACTTATTATTAAGTGTTGACTTTCTTTTAAACAGTCCTTCATAAAAAAAATAACAACAGGCTATTCGGAATCTCCAATAACAACCAAAGTAAAAATCACCATAAAGCATCCGAAAGTTTTTTTTTCTATCGGGGTCCTGAATCGCAATTAATTCGGTGTCGATTTTTCCCGCCCATTAGTTAGCGTTATCGATTCTGCACGAGCAATTAGTTGGCCGATGCGTTCGGATCCCTCCGATTTCAGCCAAACATGATTGATGAGTTTGCTTCATTACCAGCAGGAAGTAAAAGACGTAAAAAGTCTCACAGGCGTAATCTTGCCCGCGTAATGGTCAAGCCATTAAAACACAGAGTATAATTCCATACGCAAAGACTACATTACTTTAGTTTTCTTATTTCTTATTCCTCTACAGTCTTCTGTTATGTCATTCATTTTAAATTTATATCCAACCCTTTGCTTTATCCATCGCTTATCGTAAATCGTAGCGGAATGGGGATGAATGTAACTCATTCCACGATTGCAGATTGCGTCTGACTGCTGTCCAAACCAGATAACGGCTTTCGAAGAATCTTTGAAGATGGTTCAATATCCAACTTCGTTACTTTAAAGAATTTTCATTATAAAACTTCAATCTAATCATATTGATCTCCTTTCTACGGCGAAAACTTGCGTTTTTTTTAAATGTTTTTTGTTTTTAGTTCGACGGACTTTTAAACTGCTTTGGATTACGAAAATATCTCTCAAGGTCTCAATTAGAGTTGTCTCAGTAGGCAGTAGTCTCAGTCTCAGATGTATATAAAAAAGTCCTTGGCTGGAATTAAAAGTAAAATGATTTTTATTGACCACGAGGCGTGAATCTTCTAGTTTTGTTTCTTCGGACATCTTATACCGATATACAAACACTTCCACATTTATACATACTGTAACCCTAGAGTTGTTACGTTTACTACAATTAATCTACAAATTATGTTAAGGTCATAAAAAGCTACTGCAAGGGAAGGTAGAAATATTCTCTCTTTTCCGTAGTCAATGCTGAGAAGAAAGGACTTACGTAAAATTAAACGCCACTATATATACATACCGTAGAGAGAGAAAACTATCACTCTACAATATATACTTTTCTATATAATGAAGCGCTCGTGGTGTAGCATGATTAGCCGTTATTAATCGATCGGCAAAGTTAAGCTACGTCTGTCGTGGTCGGTACCTGGATGGGTGACCGTCTAGTGGTATTTCATATCGAGCGTTTCCGTGCTTCGGAAGGCACGTAAAGCCGTTGGTCCCGGTTATCACTTAATTGTGATAGTCGTTAAGCTAGTTGGATGCCTTCTAGGCGGCTTGAAAAATTCCAACAGTAGGTTGACCACTAGCCTACCTCCACCAATCCGCAGTGGGCACGCGTGGTGGAGTATCTGCCCATTCCCTTTCACTCTCATTTGTGAAAGGAGGCCTGTGCTCAGCAGTGGGACATTATAGGCTGATGATGATGATGATATAATAACAATAAACTTCAGATATACTAATAAGCTGTATTTTTTTATTTCCAGTGGGCGGGATGTCACGCGGCGGAAGCGGTGCCGGCAAGACCGCGACCGCCAAGCGCGTTCCACCGCCGGCCGTACCGGGCGATGCCTTCGGCACCCCACAGCACCGCCACTCCGGCTCCAGCTTCGGCTCCCAGGGGTACGCGTCGTGCGAGGAGCAACCCTATCCTCAACCACCGGACACGCCCTCGCATACGAGAGGTGAGCTTGTGAAATGATATCATTGGAACATGATCCGATACTTGTATGAGATACGAAACACGATAACAAGACCCATTCTATTTGACCTTACTTTACATGATCATGCTAGTAAAGTTACCCTAAAGGCCTCCTTTTTAACTGACTTCTAAAAAGGAGTATTTTTCAATTCGGTTGTTTTTTTTTTTCTAAGTTTGTTACCTCACAACTCCGTCATATATTAACCGATTTAGAAAATATATTTTTGTCTTGAAGTTTACACTTCCCGTTTGGTCCCATTGTCATCATATCATGATTTGGTTACTTCTTAGTAAAACAGTCCAATTATTCCGAATGAAACCCAATGATCGAATAAGATGGATACACAAATACTTTAATAGTCTTGAACGATTTAACCTCTAAATCGTTCAAGACTTTCATGTTACACCCTCTCGAGCTTACACCTCTACCACTGTACCTCTACTAACCATTCTTTACCTGCAATAAATGAATTTATTTATACAGTTTTAGGAAGACTATTGACTAAAAACAAAATATACTTAGACTCTAAAATAGACAACGGAGAAGTCATTAAGAAGTCACCACTGAGTTACAAGTTTTGCACAGACACTAAATTAAATCACTCACGCTCGAAGGGCGCCAGCATGGCTTATGATTCCGTGCTGATATTTAATTTTTCTTGTATAGGTACGATTAATACAAAATAACTCCTCCAAAATGGAAATGCGAAGAAAACGTTCAGTTTCATTCATTTTTGTAACAAAATGTCCTGACAGCAAAATAAAACCAATATCAAGATGTTTTGTTGTAACATTCCAGATGACCACTCCGACTACGGTAGTACGGTATCAGGAGTGTCGGGCGTGTCGGGCGCCAGCGGCAGCCTCGGCAAGAGTCCGGCCGGCGGCGGCACCTTCACCTTCCCGCCGCCCTCGCAGCCGCTCACGCATAAAGCTGCCGTCTACTACCACCACCAGCTCGCGCTTAGCGATGACCAAGGCATTGATATGACCCAGGTGTGTAGACGAATTATGAGATTTGGGGATAATCAAAGTCGGTGGGGTTAACGAACCTTTATGTTAAGGTTTGCAGGTACTTTAAACTTCCTGCGCTGGAGTAAGGTCGCCAGAACTCATTGGGGTGGGAGGAAGGGTCGGTAACGCGTGAGTGGTGGTTCGTGTGCTGCAAGCGTCTAGCGCTTTGGTAACTGATTACCATGTTGCTGGCCGTAAGCTTGTTTACAGCGATAAACAGGCATACGGCTCGCCTGATGGTAATTTGTGATGGATTTTTTTAGCTTTTGTTAGCCAATACCTTTCTGAGTTTCTTGCCGGTTCTGTTCAGCTAAGGGCTTTCTTCCCTAAGTAAGCCCTGCTAGGGTCTAAACTGAATAGCTTTCACTATCAGCCCTGTGACTGAAAGGCAGCCATAGTCAATAAACAAAAAACTTCTGGATAAATTAACTACCTGCTTGATACTTACAGAAAGTTATTTGATTACCTTAGTAAAAAGTCTCTGGCTTTTTAATTGAGTAAATGGGTTTGCGTTTGGCCACTGACCAGCCCACAAGGAAAGAAGACGAAGCCTAAAAGAGTCTTCGAACGTCACGATTTAGCACCCGATATGTAGGGCCGATCGGTTGGGCCGATCTCTCTTGTCAACTTTGCGTACACTTACCTACTGACATGCCACTTTCACACCAATTTGTAAGGCCCCTCTCAATCGGCCCTACATATCGGGCGCCAAATCGTATCGTCTGTATACGCAAACACGCTTACCCAGTAGAAAGAAACCTATTCACTCTGGCCTTGAAAGTCTCTTGATTGTAAGAGTCGACACAGACGCCGCTGTGCCGGAAGCAATCCTCCCCTTGCTGTCCGCATTATAAATAAGGCCAAACGCTTTGTCATCAACAACGTAAGGACGAAGAATATAATTTGTAAGCGAGAGTCCTTTGTAATTGTAGAGCCCCGGTCGCGACAGCCCCGGGTCGTCGTCAGGGTCGGCGGGGTCGGGGTCGCGGCACTCGTCGGCGTCGCTGGACAGCGGGCGCGCGTCGGGCCGCGTGCCGCACCACCACCACCACCACGCCGCCTGCCACTGCGGGGACCTCGCCGACAGAGTGCGCGCCATGATCGCACAGGGACTACCTGTAAGTACACCTACGACTACTGTCTCGGGTAGGTTATATAGGGTCGGCAGGGTCGGGGTCGCGTCGCTGGACAGCGGGCGCGCGTCGGGCCGCGTGCCGCACCACCACCACCACCACGCCGCCTGCCACTGCGGGGACCTCGCCGACAGAGTGCGCGCCATGATCGCACAGGGACTACCTGTAAGTACACCTACGACTACTGTCTCGGGTAGGTTATATAGGGTCGGCAGGGTCGGGGTCGCGTCGCTGGACAGCGGGCGCGCGTCGGGCCGCGTGCCGCACCACCACCACCACCACGCCGCCTGCCACTGCGGGGACCTCGCCGACAGAGTGCGCGCCATGATCGCACAGGGACTACCTGTAAGTACACCTACGACTACTGTCTCGGGTAGGTTATATAGGGTCGGCAGGGTCGGGGTCGCGTCGCTGGACAGCGGGCGCGCGTCGGGCCGCGTGCCGCACCACCACCACCACCACGCCGCCTGCCACTGCGGGGACCTCGCCGACAGAGTGCGCGCCATGATCGCACAGGGACTACCTGTAAGTACACCTACGACTACTGTCTCGGGTAGGTTATATAGGGTCGGCAGGGTCGGGGTCGCGTCGCTGGACAGCGGGCGCGCGTCGGGCCGCGTGCCGCACCACCACCACCACCACGCCGCCTGCCACTGCGGGGACCTCGCCGACAGAGTGCGCGCCATGATCGCACAGGGACTACCTGTAAGTACACCTACGACTACTGTCTCGGGTAGGTTATATAGGGTCGGCAGGGTCGGGGTCGCGTCGCTGGACAGCGGGCGCGCGTCGGGCCGCGTGCCGCACCACCACCACCACCACGCCGCCTGCCACTGCGGGGACCTCGCCGACAGAGTGCGCGCCATGATCGCACAGGGACTACCTGTAAGTACACCTACGACTACTGTCTCGGGTAGGTTATATAGGGTCGGCAGGGTCGGGGTCGCGTCGCTGGACAGCGGGCGCGCGTCGGGCCGCGTGCCGCACCACCACCACCACCACGCCGCCTGCCACTGCGGGGACCTCGCCGACAGAGTGCGCGCCATGATCGCACAGGGACTACCTGTAAGTACACCTACGACTACTGTCTCGGGTAGGTTATATAGGGTCGGCAGGGTCGGGGTCGCGTCGCTGGACAGCGGGCGCGCGTCGGGCCGCGTGCCGCACCACCACCACCACCACGCCGCCTGCCACTGCGGGGACCTCGCCGACAGAGTGCGCGCCATGATCGCACAGGGACTACCTGTAAGTACACCTACGACTACTGTCTCGGGTAGGTTATATAGGGTCGGCAGGGTCGGGGTCACGTCGCTGGACAGCGGGCGCGCGTCGGGCCGCGTGCCGCACCACCACCACCACCACGCCGCCTGCCACTGCGGGGACCTCGCCGACAGAGTGCGCGCCATGATCGCACAGGGACTACCTGTAAGTACACCTACGACTACTGTCTCGGGTAGGTTATATAGGGTCGGCAGGGTCGGGGTCACGTCGCTGGACAGCGGGCGCGCGTCGGGCCGCGTGCCGCACCACCACCACCACCACGCCGCCTGCCACTGCGGGGACCTCGCCGACAGAGTGCGCGCCATGATCGCACAGGGACTACCTGTAAGTACACCTACGACTACTGTCTCGGGTAGGTTATATAGGGTCGGCAGGGTCGGGGTCACGTCGCTGGACAGCGGGCGCGCGTCGGGCCGCGTGCCGCACCACCACCACCACCACGCCGCCTGCCACTGCGGGGACCTCGCCGACAGAGTGCGCGCCATGATCGCACAGGGACTACCTGTTAGTATACCTGGACCTCTTCCATGAGTTTCCTACGGTATATCGATACTTGCTAGCGACTATTTTATATGACGAGCACCGCCTCTAGTGGACACTTTTGTCTCTTTGACAGTTTGGACAGTCGCTAGCGAGTGTAGATTACGTTACCGCAAGAAACTCATGGTAGACCTTTCAACAGGATTGGGTTGCCATACCTTAAAATAAGAAGAAGTATACCTGGAACTATTATCTATTCTAGGAAATTTGGGGTCCTGCGAGATACCCCCCCTGGTGTTACAAGCGTCTTTAGGCTACAGTAACCGCTTACTATCAGACAAGCCGTTTTCTTAATTGCTACTTTAAGTGGCCTTCTCATAGTTCTGCCATGCCATACACATTCTTGCGACGACCTGGCGGTCAGCACACAGTTGGGCGCAGAGTTCGGCATGCAGTACAATGAATGGGCCATTTTAATAATATAAAAAATATCTATGCCAGTTTGAGGATAGAGTTTGTCACAAATTTTCTATTGACGCCATGTTAGCACCAGTTATTCTAATTTCAAATCGTGATTCAATGCTACCAACCATATATTGAAAGGAGTTTAGTGGAATGCAATACAAAATTGTGGCAGAATAATAGACCGGGAGATACTGGTACATATTTCCTGGTCATTGTATGGCGATCCTTCAGGGGTCTAATTACGTAATAAAGAAAGATGGTCATAGCGCTGGTACCGACGGCCCAATCGCGTACAAATGACCAGGAAATTTGTGCCAGTATTTCCCCGTCCTAAGGCAAATGAGCTATTTAGCTCAATAAACTTGTTACTGGCATTATAGAACAGTACCTATTCTTGTAGCATAATAAAAATATTTTTTCCACCTTTTCAGGACACAGACATCATCCACGCATGCTTAGCAGAGCTTCAAATGGAAGAGTATGCAAGACTGTTCATAGAAGCCGGTTACGACCTGCCGACAGTGACCAGAATGACACCAGAAGACTTAACAGCCGTAGGAATTAAGAAGCCAAATCATCGCAAGAGATTAAAGGCAGAACTTGCCAATTTAAATGTGCCAGACAACTTGCCAGATTATATACCGGTACGTATTTTGAGATAGTGTCTATTGAAGAATTTATTTAGATCTAACTAGTTGCGGCGTTGGACCAAAGACGAAAATCCGTAAAATTACTAAAGCAGGAATAATTTTCTATGTAATGTTTTCAGGGTTCCTTAGAAGAATGGTTGCGGCTACTTCGACTAGAGGAGTATGGTCCGGCGCTGGTCGCGCAGGGGTACCGCACGGTCCATGACGTCACACAACTAGCTTGGGAGGTAACATGACATATTTTTAATGACCGAAAATAAGATACGGATTATCTCTCTTCAATCTAAGCTTGAAGACATTTCCATAGGAGGCAGTTCTTACATTTTGTCGCATTGAAAAAAAGGTCGAATTTGTAGAAATGTATTAGTGGATTGACTTCAGTTATAAAGTCCTCTTCTTGAGTCCTTCTGGACCAAATAACGGTATGGGATTTCTGAAGCAAGTATCATGTCTAAACATGTTTAATATTCTGTTTCAGGATTTAGAAGACATGGGCATTGTCCGCCTTGGTCACCAAAAGAAAATAATTCTTGCCATTAAAAGAGTGAAAGATATCAGAGCGGGAAAGAGGAGCATCAGTAATCAAGGGTCCTTGGACTTCACCAGAATACAACCTGGACAGGTCAGTACCATAGACAATGCATGTCGTCATTAATTGTGTTTGTAGTGATGTTTTAGAATTAGAGTCCATAGATTCTCAAAAATTATGCCAACGGACGTGATTTTCAAAAAAAAATGTCAATAAAGTATCTGTGGTCGTCCGATGTCATAATATCCTAAATAGATTTGACTACCACTGTAGAAGACAAATTAGAAATTTTCCTATTCTTATCAATCAAAATTGTTTTCGAAGCATCACTTCAACTCAATAATTTATTATTTCAATCATTATTAATTTAATTATATTATTTACCACATAAACCATATCATTTTCATCCATCGACCATCTTGAATTATATTGCCGCCAAATCTTTCTAACGTATTAAAAATATTAAACAAATACTCCTTACACTAACAACGCTTAGTTTAACAAGAGCGTTCTTAAAAGCTTTTATTATTACTTTTTTTACTAATTAAGAATTTTCCTTTGAGCCTATAAAGGCTTTTGTTGTTAGCTCCATAACTGTGAACCTAGCACATTCAGCTGGATTTTCTTTGCTGAGCCAATATATGTGGACACATACTGGGAAAACATGGTCCTTATGGACGAATTTGGCGTAACTGGATATAATTCTGTCTAAATTATTGAATATTTTTCCCGATGCGTTCAGAAATAATCGTTATCGCTTAGACTTTAGAGGTCTATGTCCATTGCCATAGCTGTCGCTGGTCGGTGAAACAACTCTGCGACTCACAACTCAGACCAAGATTTCTCTCCATAATTCCTTATTATGTTCCAAATTATATGAAAAACGAGGAAATAACTCCTGCGAACTCTTTCCTACTCCATGTAATGCCCTAAAATGCTTCACCAATAGATAAATGTTGCTTTCCCATACCATTCAAAATAAAAAATACCAATAGAATTTCTAGAATCTTAACATGAGTTGACCTTATTGGCCAGAATTGGCGTCGGTGTTTGAACGGTCGCAGATTTGTCACCCCCGGCTTCCATCACGTCCATCCGCTGCATCCACCTCATACCACTAGCCCGAAGCAGCATGTGAATGTTTTGTTTTCTTTTCTTTTTCCAAACACAAACCGCACCTTGGACATAATCGGCTCCAGGATTTATATCCGAGGGAGCTACATTACCAGCCTTGGGAGAGACACGCCAGAAGTTACCATAAACCCCCCGACCTAAACTTTGACGCCCTACCAACGCCCGTTTGTGGCACAGATTTGGTCCCTATTCAGGTATGAGCAAAAACCTCCTTTGGCACAAGGTCTTGTCAGTTTGTTCTCGATGCACCCGAGCACCCGGCTTTTACGTGCACCCGTTTTATTTGATCTTAATCTGAACGCTGTTTTCGATGTGTGTGTTGCCAGTGTTTTTATTTTATGTCACTTATTTACAAATAGGTTGTATATTAACTATAAAACCTGCACGGTAGTTATTTAATTATATATAATGTTTCTGATACTAATAGCAATGGCATGTATTTTAAAACGCTGAAAATAAAATTCTACCAAAATTAATTTAATAATTATTATTCATTCCCCTAGCATGATGAACAGAACCAAATGTATAACAAGAACCTTTAACATGCTACCAATATTTGTTTATAAATGTTTCTAAAATCTATTTATGTAATTCAAATCGCTATGTACCTAATATAAAACATACCAAGACAAGTATACTATCACAATACTATACCCAACAACATGTTTACCCAGAATAAAACTGTCAACAGATTCGTCACCCGCGCGGAAAATCCCTTGAAAGCTTAGAAGACCCTTCAGAAAGGTCATCTCACACAACATTCTCACCTGACGCCGGATTTTACTACGGCGGGGGCCAATGGCGGCGTTCGTACGACGATGGGGACATAACACCTACGAACGACAGCTCATACGAAGGTGGAGGAACTCTACCCCGTCCGAGAGGCTTAGTTCGTCCTCGTCCAGTTGCTAAGATACAAGCAACACCAGCATATAGGGATAAATCTCCGGATTACACGTATGACGAGATCGCTTACTCGGCGAGATTGCAGCGAGTCGCGTACGGGGCGAGTCCGCACGTGGCGAGAAAGCCTCCACCAGACCCGCCGAAACGACAAAGTTCGCAATATGCTCCATTCACGCGTTTTGGACAGACTACAGTAGAGATACATCCAGAAAAGAGTCTGCCATTAAGTTTGCCGGCATACCCTAGTTCTGATTCGCTGAGCGTTTCTCTGGATAGTACGGGGCTGTTGCCGCCTCCGCCTGCGCCTTCTTCCCCGCCACGGAGATACGAGGAAGATAAGCTTCGTACTGGCTCCGATGCTAGTTTTAAGGTAATACATTAATTGATAGATGAAAATAAATAGCAATCAAGCCATATTCATTTGTAAGCAAAAGCAGTAAGTACATAGAAATCTAAATCAGCAGCATTTGGTATACCTAAGCATTATGATTATCAATGCATTACCATTTTGTAAGACAAGAGACATGTCAGACATGTACGCAGCTTAGTTTACTTATCTTCTATCTTGATGTTTAAATGACAAGAATTTGTTAACTGTATAGAGCTTCTTATTAAATATTTTTTTCTTCTTCCACAGTCAAGCTCAAGCACTGAATCGGATAGTATCCCGTTCGCGAACGAGAACGCCGGAACGATAAAGCAGAATCGGGGTCAAATTGGCGGCCGACCTCATACGGTTGACTACGGACGCGCGGGAATCGGCCTGTCGAATCTCCCCCCAAGAAACCCGGATATAAAGCCAACCACACCCCATTCGCTGCCCGAACACAAAGAAGAAGGCAAAAGCACCGAGCCAGTCGACGTCCTCAACGACATAGGCAACATGCTCGCCAACTTGACAGATGAACTAGACGCCATGTTGGAAGAAGAGAAACGTCAAGGCTTGAACGATTCCTAAAAAATGTTTTCCAATAGAATTAATAAGACCCATAAACTATACTCGAATAATAATTTAGATTTATCACGATACAATAAATTCCAAAGAATGGTACTGATAAAAACATCGGCAGTGATTTCCGATCCGATTTTTAAATAGTGAACTGTGAAGTGTGTAGGTGTCTTAACACCGTGGGCATAGACACGAGTCTATGCGTCCGTTCTTGTAAGTCAGCCTTATTGTGCATTGTTTTTATAGCAATATATTGAATGAAAGCAATTTCTTTTGCCATTGCTTAGCAGTTGTGAATTTACAATAATACATTTTCTGATAAATGCTAATGATTATTATTTATGAATGTTATTACATCCTGCCACTTGCTATCAACTTACTTATATTCCTAAATACAATACAAAATAAAGTAATAAGTACTATTACTATAGTTTTTTAGCGTTTTGTACCGTTGTAGTACAATTTTATAAATAACCATGTTAAGATGACAATTGACTAAAATCATATTTCATTATCTAAGTTTCGTGAGCTGTGTGTTTTGTTTCTTATTTAAAACTAATAATAAGTTCCTTTTAATAAATAAATCTGTGTTTTTTTTATTTTTTCTTATAAATTGGGGTAGTAAGAATTAGATTGTAGTCGGATCCAAAAAACAGATGAAAGTGGCTATTTTTGTAAATATTGTTTTTACTTAAATTATGTCATAGATAAATATAATATCCCAGTAGCTAGTTTTTCCATGTACAATAAAATTGTAGAGTACTTGATTATGACGTAGAAATGGACTAGTTAGAATTTATACAAAATAATAGCTCTAGTGATAGTGTGAAAAATATTAGGGTTTACATAATAAATGTATCATAGTCTCTCATATAAAACTAGATATAGACCTCATAGACATTGTATGTTAACAGTCTTGTACTGCATTAGGGACATGCCGTTTTCCCAATATTATGCTTTCATAATGAGACGTTTTCTTTCCATAGCGTTTTATAGTTTGGTGGAAAATAGGTACCTGTCAAACTGTTGATAATTTGAACCTTAAGTAGGTACACGATTTGACAGGTATTTTCAACCAACTCTATAAAACTCTATGGAAATAAAATAACAAAACGTCTCATTAAACAAATATTTCCCCCATCATACGGCTTTTGCAAACACCTTGCTTGTGATGAAACGCATAAAACCCACGCCGAAAAATGTTATTGACTTAATATTAAAAAAAAACAATAAATTAAACTTTCAAAATATTGATAAGTACCTACCTACCTACCTACCTACCTGGATCTTTTTCTATTTTTTGTAATAACGCATGTCCGTATTAAACGTGATATCGAGCGGCCATACAATAATACATCATAGTTTCTTTTTTACTAGTTCCGTGATATTTGAAATGTATGAATGTTGTCTTATAAAATAAGGAAAAAAAAAGACGCTGTAAAGTTGAAAAACTGCAAAGCAGACTTAGTACATCCTTCACATCCCTTTTTTTAATAATTTCTTGTCAAACATTGTCTATCTATGGCGTATCATTGTTTTTAAATTTCAAATATCATTGAATGAATCGAGTTAGCCCCTTCCTAGTACCTAATTAAATACTTTTGTTTTAGTTATCCAATTTCTAACACTATGAATGTACATTTAAAATAACAAAATAACGTCGTATAATGTAGTACAGTACCATAAAGATCCTTTAAATTTGAAAATTGTAAATATCCTGTAATAGAAATCAGTGTTTCTATGCAGTCTTATTTGATAACAGCTCTTTATATCTAGACTTTTTGTATACCTAGGTCATTTAAAAATGTGTACCTACCTTTCTGAAGCCGCCACTAAATATTTTATAATTTAGAGAAAGGTGCTAGACAAAGGTGGAGCAATCTTACTATATTTTCATGTCTTTGTTACTATTTGTGTAGATATAATTTATGTAGTTCGTTGGACTAGTCAAAATTGTTTCTTCAGTGGCGGCAATGATAATATAAAACAATGTTTATAAGTAATAACTGAATTGTTTATTTATAATGAAAATACATATTATTGGAAGCAGCTTAACACCCTTACTTTTATAATTCAGTCTTTATTTGAATAAATATATTTGTAATATCTAAAAAGACTTTTATTTTAATCCTTTAATTCTCATCAATTACCAAATGTAATTAATTAAGTTAACAAAACGTGTTAATCCATTTTTTTAGATAAGTAGGCTACCTTTTTTCACAAAAATTGTTTCAAAACACGACGTTTTCACGATTTAAGTAATGTTCTAGAAATGACTAATAATTAAGTCTTCAATGAAGTGAGACTTTCGTGTTTTTATGTAAGTACCTATGTATAAAAATTTAAAAATAGCTTTAAATATTCATTTCCGCTCTGGTGGGTAAACTGTGCTGTGACAAGGGCGACAAGGCGACAAGGGCAAGTTGTGTGACAGTTAGTGCGTTCAAAGACTACAGTATATACTTAGAGACACGAGACGCTTCCGATTCCTAGAGACCGCGAACGCGCGACTGCTACACGCGACCGTGTCGCGCGACTCTAAAATAAATTGAATTATACCTATATATAAATTGAATACCTACTCGCAATCGTGAAGAAGAATGATTGAGTATTAAGAACCTACAATGCGCGCTACACGTCCGTCTAAAAACAAAGAAGGGGCGCCAACTAGTTCTAAATCGTAGCGTTGCGATTAAACTTACCTAAGAATTGTAAACAATTTAGGAAGTAGATCGGTCGAGACCTTCCTATCTCACTAAATCTACAAATAGGATAGTGTAATAAGTGCTTTAAGAGGAAATGCTGGTGGCGTTTATTCTATACAAACGTACCTAATCCTCAGTTTCCTCTCTGGATAAAGACACTAGAGCAATGATTATTCTACCATGCAATCTGTAGGTACCACTGCTGCACTGTATGTCCTTCTGTTGTGTTTTTCTCCATAAATTTATTATGATAAGAATTAGGACCCTTCTAAAATCACGAAAACTTACCATTTTTAACCCCCTTATCCAGCGAATTTGACGAATATAAAACAACAAAGGAAAACCGACAGACATAGCCAAATCCCTTCTTATTTATTATGATTATTGTTTTTTTCTTTTAAATCGATCCAGTTTTGGAGGAGAAAACTGGGGATTCGGAAATAGCGATTTCGTCTAATTTACATAGGTATAATCGGTCCAAACTTTAATTGTCTCGGCCCTCGGGCACAGCGCGACAGCAATAGATATGTTAAAAACCTATTTTTCAAATTTCTTGCGGCCATCCTTTCGTCTTAACGCCAGACTCGAAAACTATTCGATCAATAAGCTCTGCTGTTATTATATTTGAAACCAAGAACACCGTATTTTTTTTTTCAGGGAACCCCTTTATTGGGGAAAATCAGCAGGTAATGAATGCTTCATTCGTCGTGATATATTTATTATGCATTTGAAAAATATCGTTATTAAGTATCCTTAGAGCATTAAATTTATCTTATAATATTCAGTAAAATAAATCGTATCTGCAAGCACTATTAAAGCTAACGTTAAAATTGATTTAAAAATAATTGGACTGTTTTACAAAAATCTTAAACCGACTTCAAAGTAGGTACACTAAGAAGTAATCAAATCCTGATCTGATGATAATGGGACCAAACGGGAAGTGTACCCTTCCAGACAAAAAAAGAATTTTCCATATCGGTTCCTAAATGACGGAGTTATGAGGTAACAAACATAAAAAAAAAAAAAAAACAACCGAATTAAGAACCTCCTCCTTTTTTTGAAGTCGGTAATGACCAAACATTAGTGCATGCTTAAGGTGCGTTCGAATTGGTAGCAAAAATAACAGTCAAAAATGCCAAAAACGATCACAACTGGCGTTCGATTTGGAAAGTTGCGGGCGAAATTGGCGTTTTGAACTGTTTTCGTTCACCGTTCGTTTTGCTTGGAAACAGTTAAAAACGACATCGTGAACTGCAAATTTTGACCCACCTCCGAGGCAGGGTCGTTTGTGATCATATTTTGACATCTTTGAATCTGACAGATAAGTTTCGGAAAATTCATACGGGAAGCGAAAATTCTAATTTTTATTGTAAAATTTTATAGAAATACTAACAGGCAAGAGAATAATTTGTTAGATTAACTTTGTTTAATGATTAACTGAAGGAAAAAGGTAGGTTGAGACAAGTGACAAGCAGGCGATCAGCATGGAATGTCATTTTTGTATCTAATCGTTCGATTTGGGAAATATCGTTTGTGGCAAAAGTTGCAAAATTGTTGAAATTTTCCAATTCGAACGCATAAACAAAAATGCCCATTTAGAAACTGTTAAAAACGACATCTCTCCAATTCGAACGCACTAATAGTGTACCTATGTAATAAATAATCACAAACATAATTGATTATATCTGTGTAAATAATGCACAATTTCATTCTCTCATGAATTTCAGAACTTTTCGGTGCGCAGTGAATGGAATTTTTTCCGTCATCCATTGGCTGCTCATTGCGACTGCAAAAACTGCGAAACAAGGCTGCGAAACTATTCTAGCCGTATTCTAATTCTAGCCAATAGAAATATAGCTTTACAGATCGATGACATAACGAGTACCATAGAGAACGGAGAAGTGTCAGATTTTCCTGTTGTCATTCGTGAAATTGGTCTGCTGCGCGATCGATAATACAAATTGGGTATTCGGAGCTTGGAGAGGAAGAATTCTTCAATTACAATTCATAGGCAGTTGGGTTTTGTGCTGCATTTAGCAAAGGTTTTATTCTAAAGTGTCAAAATGGATACGGGTGCTTATGGAGGTGGCAAGGCTGGAGGCGCTTTTGATCCTCAGGCGTTCATCCAAAGGCCTCCCGTAATAGTCAGGGCGGTGTGTTGGGTAAGATACTTACTTTACTTTCATAATGATCCGAGACCGATATACTTTAAGTTGCATAGTTTTCATTAATTACGTTAACTAAATAGTATTATTATTTTGCCGTAAGTGAAATATATTTATGTTTACTATACGTAGATTTTACTTAAAAATAATAAACCAAACTTTTTTTATAAACTGATTAAGAGGCCAAAAATATTTAGGTATTCATTTGAAAAATTACCTAGTGATACACTAGGTGCAAAAAAATCATGTGATCAGCCTTGAAACATAGATCCACGTAAACAGTTATATTTGTAAATATTGATTTCAGTAATTGAATAAGCTACAAACCACCTAAAAGAATATGTTTAAGGAACAGTAGTTCAGGTCAATTTGTTATAACCTTACCTATTGTAGTATTTTAATTTTAATGGAGAATCTGAGAATCTGTGTGAATCTGAGATGCGGTAAACATTATTATGTTTACCACATCTTGCTTCAGCATTATGCACTCCAAGGTTACATTATCAATATATTGTCATTGTTATTCAGTTGTATTGTTTGAATATGTGAAGGTAATATACAAAATTACAAAGGTACCTATGTATTTATGTATGTTTGTCCACGCATATATCCGAAGATATTAATCGGATTGTAACCATTCTTTGAGTATTTTTCTATTTCTGTAGCTCGTATAAGCCAGGCTGTCACACTTATTTGTCCATTATCTTAAAATTCTCATCTCATTTTGTCAAACTACTGAACCGATTTAAATGAAACTTGGGTATAGCAGGGATTTTGTAAATATCTGTTTTACAAGGCTTCTGTGACTTTACTATATAATTGATTCAATGTAAGTACATAATAAATACTCGTACACTATGTACTTGTTACATAATCTAGCATATATACTACTTGTAAAATAACCAAATAAAAAGCAGCATCTGGCATTAACCACTTGATAACTTCTTACTACATACTCTAAAATAGGTTGCAAAGTGCATTCTTGCATAATAAATCTGATAATTTTGATATCTGTCCCATCCTCTGATGAAAACTTATTGCACCTTATTACAAAACATGGTTTAAAGGAAAACCAGGTTTTAAAATAGCCTCGTCCCTTTTTATTATATGACGTTAGAAAGTGACCAAATGACAGTAAAACCTGGCTTTACTTTAAACCATGTTTTGTAATAAGGGGATCTGTCTCTATTATTAGGTAAGGCTTTATTTGGACATGTATGTACCTATCTTATCTTATCTTGTGCAGGGGCCGAGAAATAACTCGGACACTTCGACCCATTGGGATCTATTGTGGTCCCCTAGATAAATTACTCCTCCCCAGTCTCGTGGAAAACTCCTTTCATGAGTTTTACAACGAGGCTAGGAGATATGAGCCTATAGTCTTCTGGTTTTGGATATCCGATCCCTAGGAGACTCATTCGCTTACCAGCCAGTGCATCGCATGTGCACAGAAGGTGCTCCATGCGTTCCGTATGCTCCCCACACAACCTGCACATGGGTGTCGCGGTCAGACCCATCTTCATGAGCATGTCGTTGGTTCCAAAGTGCCCAGTAAAGGCCCCAAGCAGGTAGCGGATTTGCCCCCTGCTCATATTCCAAATATATTCCCGGGCTTTGAACGTAGAGCCTAGAAACTTCTTGGAGTGTTGTAGACCGGTGTTAGACAGCCAATGTGTTTGTTGTCTGCGATCAGCAAACTCCCTAAATGTGGCTTTTACGACACACGTCGAAATGCCTACACATGGTTCTGGACCCACAAAATCATTTGCTGAGCCCTCTCTTGCCAGTTCATCTGCCACTTCGTTACCATGGATTCCTTTGTGCCCAGGGACCCACATCAGTCTTACTCTGTTATGCTTCCCAAGCCTGTTTAGGGTTTGGACAGCATCCAGAACAAGTCCGGAGTCCACTTTGTAGGATGCCATGGCTTTGATTGCAGCCTGACTGTCACTAAGAATATATATGGATTTACCTCTGGTTCCTCTATCTATATTCTCCTGAGCACAGGTTATTATGGCGTATGTTTCTGCTTGAAATACAGTTGCCATCTTCCCTAAGCTTTTGCTACATTTGTAACCTTTTGCGTATATTCCCGCTCCTGTACCTGATTCCATTTTGGATCATGCCATGGAGTGCTCAAGTGGCGATGCTACGGTAGCACCAGGGATTAGTCGAGGGATATAGTCCCCCCCCCATTGGTTACTCACGAGACTGCACAGCACTAACTCACGCCGCTACCACTAGCGATGCGAGCGAGCGCCGCCGTCTGCAAGCCCCCAATGGGAGTGAACTCGCCTGAGGGCCGTCTGACCGGACCCCGCAGCCGATTGACCGCAGCTGGCTAAGCTGCGGCCTCCCGTGTAAAGAGAAATCCGGGCCAAAGTGGAGTGTTGCCTCAGAGACGTTAAACCGCCTACGCTCATCGGCTCAGCCACCAGGATCCCATCATCCTCCCGTACGGGTCCCCGCGCACGGCACGAACACGCGGGAGGTCATTGCTATCCAACATCTGATTTTGTTCGATGGTGGACACCCAGGGGCATGACCTCGCCACCCCTGTGTTAAGTAGCCCGGTGATTTCTGTTACGTCTATTTTCATAAGGAATTAGACCAATAACGGGGCGGCAACCTCGAGAAGGAACATCACCGCACTTGCCTTGAGGATCTACACGACCGTAGCGCTCTCCCTCAAGACCACGCCACCTTGCCAACTCAGAAGGAGTAAGGCAAGGTAGGCCTGCATCTATACTACCAAGCTAAGCATGTTGCAATTTTAAAAGCATAGACCCAGCCCCGCCCCAAAGTACCTATCTTCATTATAATAAATATACTGGGCATAACATGGGTTTTACACAATTTTCCTATCATTTTAATTTACATAATTGGATTGTTTTACAAAAAACTTAAACCGACTTCAAAGTACACTAAGAACTTATCAAATCCTGATCTGATGATAATGGGAACAAACGGGAAGTGTACCCATAAAAAAAAGAAAATTTCCAAATCGTATAAATGATGGAGTTAATAGGTAAGAAAGATAAAAAAAATACAACCAAATTGAGAAATTTCTCCTTTTTTTTGAAGTTGTCCTCGACCAACCTCCACCTCCAAATGTATCCATTTTACTCTATCACATGCAATTCTAGACCAGGTTCTTCCCTCTATTGTAGTGATTTTGTTATTCCATATTTTAATCTGTCTGAATTAGATACTACTAAAGTTCAACCTCTGGAAACTGACTTACATATCAATGCAATGAACTTTTTATAAGTTAGTATCAAAGGAAGGGTATAACAATAGTCAACCCCTAGAGAGGTAGCAGGTGAAATCATGGGGCGGAAAGCAAGTCTACTCATAAATAGTTACTGCAACCATACAAAATTGTCAAGAAGATAGACTACCTTTATTTTTCCGATCTCTAGCTGTTTGCCACGATCGTCATGGGCTGCATATCCGCTAAGGGCTGGCTCAAACTGCAAGACGGTTCAGAACACTGCGTGTACAACGACGACACAAATGCCTGCAACTACGGCGTGGGCATCTCTGTCATCGCATTCGTAGCTTCCATCGCGTTCATCGCTGGCGAGTATCTCTTCGAACAAATGTCTTCCGTCAAGACCAGGAAGCATTATGTCCTAGCTGATATGGCATTCTCTGGTAAGTTTGATTTTTAATATTTATTGAGACTAATCCGAAGTGAAATGTCCGATGACTGAATGAGTAAGAGTTCGGGGTTATTCAGAACTGCTTGGTTACGGTCCCGATAATCGACATTTATCCCATAATCGACAAAGTTAGTCCGTCTATTATAAATCTGAAGAGTTTGTTTGAACGCGCTCCTTACCAATAAGATTAGATTTTTTTTTTGGGTTAGATGGCCCCTTTATTCCGGCTACATAATACAAGCGAAACCGTGAGGCACAGCTATCAAATAGTTAAAGAAGATTTAACCCATTTTGTGGAGGTCATGCAACTGTAAAGATCGATCGACATTAGTTTAACCCACACCGCAGTTGACCTTTTTAATTTCGTTCGATAGCAACCTACCTGTCCTATTTACGAGACAATGGGTACCAACTTTTTTTTTTTTAATGAATTAAGCCTATGGCATTGATAAAATCAAAATCAAAATTCATTTATTCAAATTAGGCCCTTATAGGGCTCTTATGAATGTTAACAAATGACTCTACACCGGTTCCAAATACAACTTGAACTGAGAAGACTCCGGCAAGAAACTCAGCAAGTATTCTTTTTTTTTTTTATGTGTACTTATAAATATTACAATTTACAAAATATATATAACAATAGCGTGCGAAGCGAACAATTCATTCAAATGCATTCTTGTCATCTACAAAATCAGAAACTTTATAGTACCCCTTCTTGCATAACTTCTGTTTTACTATCAGAAAAACATTACGTCACTTCGATCGTATGGCACTTTTCCGAAGCAATGGAACACCACGCCTTGCGGCCAAAAGTCGTCTTCCACGACATTCTACGTGCATAAAATCATGTGAAGACTTACTGAATTGTGTCACGAGTCACGACTTACGAGGTCACCGGTAGCTGCCGTACATAAAAAACCGAAGTTGTTCTCATTGTGTCAGCAGGCTGTCAGCAAGCAGGTCCACGGAACTGATGGTAACTGGACCTGACTCTCAAATTCAATTTTGTCAGAACAAACCGCTAAACATGCTTAAATTTCTGCGACTTTTTCGGTTGTAGCTAATTAAATACAGATCTTCCAGACTTCGTTAATTAGTGGGTAATAAAAGACTCGCTTTCGCACTCGCTCGTGGTGTAACATGATTAGCCGGTCTCAATCAATCGCCAAAGTTAAGCTACCATCGTCGTGGTCGGTACCTACCTGGACGGGTGACCGCCTAGTGGTATTTCAAATCGAGCGTTTCCGTGCTTCGGAAGGCACGTAAAGCCGTTGGTCCCGGTTATCACTTAATTGAGATAGTCGTTACGCTAGTTGGAGGCCTCCTAGGCTGTTCGAAAACTCCAACAGTAGTTGGACCACTAGCCTACGTCCACCGATCCGCAGTGGGCACGCGTGATGGAGTATCTGCCCATTCCCTTTCCCCCACTTATTTGTGAAAGGAGGCCTGTGCTTAGCAGTGGGACATTATAGGCTGATGATGATGATAAGATAATTTAAAAATTATTTTTCATATAGCCTACATTTATAAATATAATTTTGTAAAAACCAGGTTCGTTATCAAACTTTTTAGAATGAAAATAACTTTAAAATATAGATAAGCGACCGAACAGGACATTTATTTATTTATTTATTTAAGGGCAACCAACAAAGCATACACTAACACAATTAAAAATATAATGTAAATTGACACCTCTTTCTAAGTGCTGCCTCAATTACAGGCTACCACAGCATGCATTAACAAAACATAAACAATAAACACTTAAAATCAAAACAATTAAAAACAAAGTCAGCAAATTCCAATAAAATTAAGGTCAACAAATTTAGTAATATAATAGTGAACAAAAAAAAATAAAAAAAAATTGCTTATAATGGAATATAAATTAAATCAAAAGTTAATAGTTAGTACAAAATTTAACATTATCTTTAAATTTGAGCAAGTTGTCCGAAAAAATATCAATAATGCCGTGATGTCTAACCAATTCATTATACTGTCTCTGCAATCTATTAAGAGTTGAGTGTAAACCTAAATTACTCTTGGATCCTCTCAGAACAAAAGGAACATATTTTGAAGCTCTGGGTAGTCTTGATGGAGTATAAAAGTTGAGTTTATCCAGCAATGATGAACAATCAATGAACCCATTTATGAGTTTATGCAGAAACATGTGATCAAGCACCATCCTCCGGTCCTTCAAACTATTTATTTGAAAGAAAGCGAGCCGGTCGTCATACGAGGGTAGCCGTTTAGCTAAGTTCGACTGATATGAGAGATGCCATAGAAATCTTTTCTGCACGCTTTCTAGACGTTTAATGTGAACATCATAATTAGGGGACCAGACTTGACTACAATACTCTAAATGTGGCCGAACGAGTGTATTGTATAACGATATTTTTGTTTGTGGCCTCTTTAATTCAGAACAATTTCTCAGAACAAACCCTAATGATTGAAAACCTCTGTTACAAATTTTGTCTATATGAGTATGGAAACGAAGCTTTTTATCAATGTGAATACCCAAGTCGCGAATGGAATCCACCTCCTGCAATGCTTGCCCATCAATCGTATAAACTTGAGACGAAAGAGATTTATTTCTTGAAAATCGAATATGTTTACATTTATCAATATTTAATGTCATTTTATTATTCTTACACCAAAGAGCCAGTCGATCTAGATCTTCTTGAAGGAGATCTACGTCATTGGAGTTTTTAATAGACCTGCAGAGCTTTAAATCATCGGCGTAAAGAAAGAAAGTAGAGTTCTTAAAAATAGTTGTTACGTCATCAATGAAAATGTTGAATAAAATTGGCCCAAGGTGGGAACCTTGAGGTACTCCTGTGGTGGCCAAATAAGGGTTGGAAGAGAACCCATTAACGACCACCCTAGAAGACCTTTTCTCCAGATATGAAGCACACCAGTCAAGCAGATTGCCACTGATACCGACTTGTGAAAGTTTACGCAGTAGGATGCCATGGTCAACTGTGTCAAACGCTTTACTGAAATCAGTATAAATGCTGTCCACTGAAAAACGCGCATCAACCGAGTCAATAAGGAACGCCACAAAAGATATAAGATTGGTTGTAGTTGAGCGAGCTTTTATGAAACCAAATTGCTGTGGTGAAATAACATGTTTAAGATGCCAAGATAATATGGGACACAACAGCGATTCAAATACCTTTCCAAATATTGATAATATCGATATAGGTCTGTAGTTTTTAACTATGGAGGCATCACCGGACTTTAATATTGGGACAATTCTTGCTTCTTTCCAAGCAGTAGGAAAAGTACTGGATTCTAAAGATTTATTATATATAATGGAAAGAGGCAGACACAGGGCTCCTCATAATGAACCTCGTTATTTTATCGAATTATCTAGGAAACACCTAACATTTTCAAAAAATCAGTTAACTCGAATAAAATAATAGAGATTTCATTTCGCAAGCAAGAGCCTTTTGGTCACGCATAGATTCGGAGCCTTTTCGAAAGCAAACAACATGAGTGACAACATCACAATGTAATTTTGTCTAATAATAATAATAATTCTTTATGATCAGGCAACTTTGGCCCACAGATATAAACCTTACAAACTAACATTAAAATAAAACAGTTTGTGTTAGTATAAAAGCTTAAAACTATGTTATTAAAAAGCACTATTTCAGTCTTCCTTCATGACGAGATGCAGATAGGACGTTGGACCTCTCACCACGAACGCCATGAAGTTGACGTTGCGGCTCGATTCCAGCAGCTGCACCCTCGGCGTGTACTTGATCTTTTGGCGCATGTATTCAACAATGTCCTCCGCCTTAGTGGTGTAGTGTAGACGGTAGATGTACACCGGAGTGCTAATGACTGTACTTATCCATCAGGCCCTCTCCCTGGATTGATAAATACGTTACATACTGCAAGCGTGGCAAGCGATTTAAATCTTTAATTGGTACAAAACACGATATATTTTGTCGTAAACTGTAGTCGTGATTTCCTTGTGAGTAGGGAATGCAAACCGGTTTCACCGAAAATCGAAAAACCGGTTATTCGGTACGGTTTTGACCAACCAAAAAAACCGGGTTTACATAGCACCAAAACCGGTTTTTCGATTATTTTCGGTTTTTCTTTCAATGTTTGGAAAAACTAATAAAGGAAGATTTGCCGCCGTTTTGTAAACTGAGTGTAATGCAGGGAATATTTTTGTGATGAACTGAAGTGTTCAACACACTTGTGTAGTGTGGAAAAGCGGTAGAACACATAAGAAGGCAGTCTCTCCTCAGACTAAGGGGCTTTAAAACACTTGTGAGCTCGGGATCGTCGACAATTATAATATCACGTCGCTGACAGTTCAGCGACTCAGTAGTCTTAATACCAAAGCTGGTATCCAGGTGCCCACAGAAGACATCATTACTCCATTCGGGCCGGACTATATAGTTGCAGTCTTTGTCTTGATGAGAAGTAGCGAGGCATAAGTATATGTATAATATAAATAGAGGTATAAGTAGTAGCGAGGCAGTACTTCACATCGGGGCAATGACTACAACTTTATAAGTCGCAGGTCCAGCCTCATATGGAGTACTGTTGTCATCTATGGGCGGGAGCACCTGGATACCAGCTTGGGCCTTTATACTCGGTTCAGCGACGTGCCATCAGAATTGTTGACGATCCCGAGCTCACAAGCGGTTTAGAGCCCCTTAGTCTGAGGAGAGACTTTGCCTCCTTATGTGTGTTCTACCGCTTGTACAACGGAGAGTGTTCTAAGGAATTGTTCGACTTCTTGCCCACGGCTACCTTCCACCATCGCAACTCACGCCATCGGCGGGGAATCCATACTCACACATTGAAATCAGAATTGTTTTGAACTGTGCGGGCTCAAAGGAGCTTTCTTCCGCGGACGCTCAGTTTGTGGAATGAGCTCCCCGCTGTGGTTTTCTCAATGGAGTACAGCATGGGATTCTTCAAAAAGGGCGTGAAGAGATTTCTTCAGGGTCGGCAACGTGCGAGTGATACCCCTGGTGTTGCAAGCATCCATAGGCTACGGTAACTGCTTTCCATCAGGCGGGCCGTTTGCTTGTTTGCCACTTTAGTGGTATAAAAAAAAAGTACTAATTCGCTCTATTAATCACACCGAGTTTTTTGGATACCTTGTAGATGATTTTGGAACAGAACGTCGCTACAAATATTAACGCGAAGGATCCAAATGCTTTTCGTGATGTTGAGGGACATGTTCTAGAAATGAGGAGCTACAGAAAATAGACTTTTGGCAACGGTGAATGCGCAGGCTTGCGTGTGACTTAATGTAGTTTAGTTGACCCCAATCGGAGTCACTAGTTTGTGTACTCTCGATTTAAGACAAGTCCTTCGCGCCTTTCCTCCAATATAGAACGAGGGATATTTGCTCGGCTCGTGTAATGAGCGTCCCCTGTAATTTCATCTGCATAGCAATGAATGCTAGCAATAGAGAGTATATCATTAAGATGCTGAAGGAACAGTGTTGGGAATAATCCAGAGCCTTGCGGGACGCCAGCATTAATGTCATGCTATCGGAGCAACTACTGTCAACGAAGGCTCTTATGTACGCCAAACAGCAAGCTGACTGATTGGTGTTATTTTTTACCCATCTGCACAACAATTTATCGAAGTAAAACATTCGTATAATAATAATCACGTTTTGTGTACACGCAAGTTGCTGTGCCGCTTTAATATGACATGTTCATAATATTACGTGTGAAATTAATATTATAACGTACGAAACATAGTTCAATGAATGTACATAAAGTCTTCATATCTCATAGCAATTAAAAACCAAGCAAACGTTTTAATGATTTCATTCGTTTAAAATATAATCAAAAGAAAAGGAACCGTGTAGTCTATATAAACGAGTCTCTGATGAAGATGAATCTACAGAGTTAAATAAACTATTATTTTCATCAATTTGATGAAAAAGAGATGGATGGATTGTGTGAAAGATGATATTGGTAAGAATGGAGTAGAATGTGATATGAATGTATAACGGATTAAAGAGACGAATGGAAAAAGCGTACATATAGCGCCGACCCCAAATGATTGGGAATAAGGCACTTTTATACTCACTTCATTAACTTTAACTGACTATAATTCCTCAATTTGCGATTTTTTATCTTAGGCACGGTTATTATCTATAATTTAAGCTATAGAAATAACGTGAAAAAAAACCGAGCGAACATTAAAAAAACCGGTTTTAAAACCGGTTAACCGGTTTTACCTCTCAATAACCGAAAAAAAAACCGGTTTTCATTTTGCCACGGTTTTGCATTCCCTACTTGTGAGGTCTTTGTGCATAAAACTATGCAAATGTCCAATATGATTATCGCAGCGATCTATACCGCATAGGTTCAGTACGAGGCACGAATGGTGAGCACAGATAGGCAGTAGTGGGGGTAAGTTCGCGCATGTACACTTTTGGCCAAATCACAGTAGCCAAATGACACCGAGAATCCAATAGACGACGAGCATCGACTGATGAACCAATCGCGTGCAACTCGGCGCTCCCCCCTGCTTCATTCCACCAAACAGACCGAAAATTAACTACTGGGCAGGTGTCAATCTGTGCTCACGACTCGTGCCTCTTACTATACGAGTCGGTTGTGATGAAATGAGCCTTGTCATCAGCTGAGTAGATACATATTGCTATGAGTATTTATACTCATGCAAGTAGTGCCAATGATATTTAGAACCTTCAAATGATTGGAAACGATATAGGTACTTACTTTAAAATTTGCGCACATGTAAATTTCAATTGTAAAGATAAGAGAAGATGTCAGCTAATGTATAAAGGATCTTAATCGAATTAGGAATTTGGTCTTGATTCGTTAGGTCGTAGTAATTGACCGTACCTATATTAGTTAAGTGTCGATTTGTTAAGTAGAAATACATAGGTACATTACAAATAGTAGGTTGAAATGTTTTCAACTATAAACTACAATATTAACATTAATCGGCACCAAAATCAGTTTTAACAACAGGATATCTCTAGTAATCTATGTCAAAAAAAATAAGCATGTTAACACAGCACTAGTTTTTATTTTTGCCATACAAATCCCAAACAATTTAATTTTATCGCATTTTGATCTCTATCTTGATAATTGACATACATAATGAAAAGTTCTGTTTTCTAAAGTCAACATTCAGATTTACCTGTCCATATTAACTCCCTACATAAATAGAATTTTCGCTCTTAGTTTGTTTTACGTTTAACAATTTTCTCTCCAATCAGTTCACTGGAAATAAACTTTTATAGATCGTAAAAATACACCCTAAATTGTTCTTATTGTGTGAAAACGAATCTTCTTTTATGGGGTCAAACTTAGAGCATTCGGTGACGACTACGAATTTAGAGATACATATAATGTTTTCACAATGTGGCTAATGTTTAATTCGATTATAATTATAAAACTGCTCGAAAATACAGCTAGAGACGAGAAAACAGCCTTGAAAATATTTGCCCAGCCCCATACCATGTAGGTCAAGTTGGCGTTGCAAATAAATGGATGTAAGTTTCTACATATAGGACCATGGCTAGAGTAAATACGCATTTTATGTGTTCCCGAGCTACTACCACTCTTCATCTTCATGCAGCTGCTATATTCGATGCGGTATTCATTCATGAATATTTGAACATTCTTAGTTGAGTATTCTTAAGGAGCACCTTAAATGAAGGATAGTAGAAAATTCTAAATCTTTTAGAAGCGCAATGACCAATGACGTTCATTTTGTTTGAAATCTATTCCGACAATTGTAAATTCCCCATTGCGCTCGAATGGCTAGATTTCAGTGATTCGTCGGTACTTTATTAATCAGTGCAATAGCACTTACTAGTTGCGGAATTAGATTGGTCGATATACTCTAAAGTCATTTTTTCCTCGATGTTGCAAATAGACATCTTCTTTCGTGTTATATCTTCGCGTCATAGAGAATGCTGGCCGGCTAGTCACCGGCTTCAACCGGGCTATCTAACAAATTTAATTTTCCAAATCGGACCGGTATTTCCTGAGATTAGCGCGTTGAAACTCTTTGGCTTTCAGCGAGATATCATCAGCCTATAATGTCCCACTGCTGAGCACAGGCCTCCTTTCACAAATGAAGGTGAAACGGCAAGGGCAGAGACTCCACCGCGCGTGCCCACTATACTGTTGCAGTTTTCAAGCCGCCTAGGAGGGCTCCAACTATCTTATCGACTATCACAATAATTAAGCGATAACCGGAACCAACGGCTTTACGTGTCTTCCGAAGCTGGAGTTAAAACACCACTAGGCGGTCACCAACCCAGGTTGCGGTCTCACCGGGGTGGTAGCATGACTTTGCCGATCGATTAAGAACGACTAATCATGCCACACCACGACCGCTTCCAAATATTTTATAAAAAAATGTAAATTCCAGCATTCTGGGCATTCCTGTACTTCGTGGGCTTCTGTTACTTGTCTAACGCATGGGGCAAGACTACTGTGCCTCCACCAGGTACAGCCAACAACATGCAGGGCGCCATCGCGTTCTGCTTCTTCTCTATCTTCGCTTGGGTAAGTGAGATTACCTTCTCTACAATGAGGGGGAGCACAGCATGGGGTTCTTCAAATTTTTTTGTGGCAATGCGAGTGATACCACTATTTGGGTCAACACCCGAATAGTGGTATCGATGACAATAAATTGTCGACATCCATCTTGTCTAGACGCCCAGGTATAAGTACTATCAACATCCAAATAGAGATTAACTTTGTTCTGGCTCTCAGAAACTGGCAGAACGTCTGGTACCATGCTTATTTTATAATGGTTTCATCTAGGTGGCGTGCGCATTCTTCGCGTTCCAACGCTTCCGAGTAGGTGCCGACGCGGCGTTTGCGCCGGCGTACGAGGTGGAGGGCGCGGGCTCGCCGGGCGCCTTCCCCGCCTACCCCGGCGCGCCCGACCCGCAGCCCGCCTACAGCGACCCGCCCTTCTCGCACCAACACACCGGTAAGTGTGCCACCTACCCTACCTACACGTACGAGGTGGAGGGCGCGGGCTCGCCGGGCGCCTTCCCCGCCTACCCCGGCGCGCCCGACCCGCAGCCCGCCTACAGCGACCCGCCCTTCTCGCACCAACACACCGGTAAGTGTGCCACCTACCCTACCTACACGTACGAGGTGGAGGGCGCGGGCTCGCCGGGCGACATCCTGTATCACGAAATTGCATATGTGTGAGTACTGTGAACGTGCCAGCTTTCGTTAACCGACTTATACCTACTCGACCGGCCACCACAATATCAAGTGTACTCCGGAATGTGCGAGCGAGATAGCACTAGTCAGTAGCTCGTAACCGACGAGAATGCAAGATGGGTCACTCCGGCCAGGATTTTGTGATCGCGCAGTACTATTAGCTATTCTGTGTGCTCGCACTACGGTAAGTGTGCGAGTGGGAGGTAACTAGCAATGAGCGCGTGAGCATCAAGGAAGCGAGATAGATTTCGTATGACTTACATCGCCTAATACACTATTAGAGGGTAGACTCTCCTGAGTCACTTACAACTAGCCAAGAACATCATCTGTGTATTCTACACACCAAAAAGTACATCATGCTCTAATGAGCATTAATAATTAGCAAAAATAATAAAATAATTTTGTTTCTTTTTCAGGAAACGTCGACTACACGGCCCCAACTTACTAAGCGGGGTTACGCCGTATTTATTTATTTAAATCCCAATTTTTTGCGTATATACACATATCGCCTAAAATTTGAGTTATTATTAATATTCATTCAAGGGACGAAGTACTTACAAAAGTGTGGCACTGGATTAATATTAATATGTATGCATTTATAAGCAGAAAATATTATTACATACGAAACTGTATTTGCAATTTTACTGTAGTCAAGTCCTATAAAAACCATTTTAAACTCAAAAAGAGTGAATAATAATAATAACTGGCTCATTAAATTCCATTTGACGTAAACAGCTTATTTATTGATTTAAGAATAATTAATTACCTATAAGTTCTCCTTCGAATATTGCATATTTTAAAATAACAACAGTAGTTAATCATTTTATAACAATACTCGACTATTATTTATTATACCTATTATTATTACACATAACCACGGATCGCTTCGATGTACCTGCTGGTAGGTAGTTATATCATTGACAATATCTCACGATATGTATTGAAATAAATATAAATAATATTATAATGAAATAATATTTTTCTGCTAGTGATTTTAATGTGTGATATTATTTTTACCCTCCATTTTATTTGGATTCGTCAACCATTGATTCTAAATCCAGACTAAATAAATATTTTAGATTTATTGACGAATTCAGAAGCGATTATTTTTAAGGTTTTTTAGGTAAATATTTTTTTTATGATTTATTATCTAAATTAATTCCAAAAATCATTATTATAGTGCCATTTTTGAAGCTTTATGGAATATGTTGTAAAATCATTTTAAATTATTGATTCATACACTATCATACCTCATCATACAAATGCTGTGTCACTTGTATGTATTATAATAAAAATATTAACATTAAGAGTAATTTTCAAACTGTGTGGTCATTAAAATAAATAACAAATAAGTTATACAAGCATTTCATGAAATAGCATGAGCATTTAATAAAATGACTGCAAGCGAAAGATAATTTTAGGTCTAGCAAATGCTCGAGTAAAATTGTTTGTAAAAATTTTTTTTTTTTTTATATTTTAATGACGACACAAAATCATGTACAATTATGTAATCAAGCTTGAAAACTTAAAAATCTCTTATTAAATATTAGGGGAAATAATTTAGGTACTCGTAATACATCATATCGATATTTATTTTATATAACGAATAGAAAATGTTATAAAGTCACAAAATTGTACTATTTGTGTACGATTTGCACTTGTCGTCAAAAATGGCTTATACCTGTACTTTAATTGTTCCAATGGGTAATTAAATATTTATTTTTAAATAGATGTTACCCGTTTTACTTATAAACGCTTCAGTCGAGTACCCATTTAATAATGTTTCATATGATACTTTATTATCTATGGCAATAGTGTTGCCATATTTCATCAAACGTTTATAAGTGAATGGATAAAATTGTTACCAAATATTATAACAAAACACAAAATGATCTAATGCATACAGTATTATAATAATAGTAATGTATTACATAAGCGCTTAAACCAAGACCATAGTATTTTTTTAAAAATTATATCCTAGTTAAAGCTATCTAACTAGTACTTAGTGTATGAAAACGTTTTTAGAGGCACATTTCTTGGTTTATTCTAAATATTTAAATAGGTGCTTTTTGTGAGTGACAGCGTTATTTCCTTAAAGTTAGATCAATGTATTTTAAACTTTAAAGTTATGGTGTTAAGGTATATATTTAAGTACAAAGCTATCAACCCCAGAATTACTGTAGAAATGTGCCTATTTAGTGACTCGCTTAGGCAGTCGGCTTGCTTGTGATTTGAAATTCTTTACAATTATTTGATATTATAAGTCTTTTTTTTATTATATTGGGTCTTAACTTAAATATATTTTTTATCTCTCGAGGATAAAGGATAGATAAATGTTCTGTAACATTCTTCACATTTATCAAATACATATTGAATGGTTTGTTCTTTTTTATTTATCATTTTTATTTAATTTATGATTAGTAAAACTTGGATATATTTCAAGATGTCATATTAATTTTTGTTTTCAATCATAAGTAAGCCAGTAGTAGTCTTTATCACTTCCATAGCTTGCACTATAATTTGTAAAAAATATTTAGCAATAAATTTTACATTCTACATCAAATTCAAATGTACTCATTCCTTTTTTTAATAATTACTATATCCATATGTCACATTTTTTGTTGGCAACACTTCTATAGTATGCGCTTAAGCTTCCAATTTTTAGAAATGAGTACATTTGAAAACTTTCAGGGTATCGTAATAGTCGCGTATAATAAGGGCTTATAAATACAAAATTTCAAATTCAAAGACCCGGATAAAGTTTAAGAATGTCATAGAAAAGTTAACCTTAAGACTTTATAATAAGATTCATCAGTATCGTCAAACTATAAAAAGTATTGATTTAATAGATGAGCCTAATTGTAAAGCAATAAGATCAGTATGTCTATGACAATCGGAACTTGGTGATTTAAAAGGTATAAGAAACAGCATCGTCTTTTCTTATCTAAGTTTCATGCCTGTTCTAAGTATGATTATTCATTTTATAAATGATCTCAAAGCGGCGATAGCAGTCAACATAAAAGTATGTTCTCATCGTTTAGAAATCTAATGAGAATGACGAAAGTAGTTTGAATTATGCCCTTCAAATACGTGATTCATAAAGTATTAATTTAAATACTTGCTAATATTTGTAAAGTTTCTGTACACGATTCAATATATAACGTAGTAATCGTTTATTATAATTTAGATGTAGATAATGTAACACGTATGTTGGTTAGAAACTCTGTTCAGATGATAATAAAAAAAATAAAGATTAAAAAAAATATATTGTAATAAGTGTTGAATATTAATGCTAAAGTTCAGTGTTTGGTGAAATACTTAAATGTTATGAATGTGTATAGACGTCGAGTTTCTTCTTCTTTGTTTTTCATTATTAATTGTATAAAGTGTACTTATATGTTGGTTACCAAAGTTTTTTTGAGGTACAGAGTATACGGGCTGAGCTCAAAATGTCTCGAAAACAATACAAAAGAATCTGAAAAAGAGATACATTATAAAACGATTCATAGATAGCGCCACCAGATCAAATCGTAAACCATAAAAGTAAAACAAAATGTATAATGTAAGCAATACGTTGAGGATTTAAAACTTAATTTAGAAATTCCAAAGCAATTTTGATTTTTTCATATATGAAAAAATTGCGTAGAAAATTAAGAGTATTCAAAACTGCATGTGGTAAATTGTGCTGGTGGCGCCTCCAGTGGTGAAATACTGGTGCTTTATCTTTCATCGACAGATTTCATGGACATCTATTTTTATCTATGGTGCAAATGTTTTCGCACTTTGTTCCTCAACTCGATTATGTAAGTTGATCTCACCATAACAAAGGAAGATAATGAAATATAACCTACAGTTTTTTTGTATTTTGTAAATATTCTTCTGATATTAATATCTCTGTATCTCTATGACATACCTACATTCTTATTAGTATTAAACTGTGTATAATATTATAAACACAAACTTATTGCTTTCTTTGAGTTGGCTGTTGGGTTCACAACCTCGTTGTTTGTTCTCATTACGAATATAATTATCACTATTTGAAATAAGAATTTACATTAACTTGATAATGTTTTTGGTAAGCAAAATAAACTGTTGAATCACGTAATAGGTACTTTTCTATCATTATCGACGCATATAATTTGTGAATACTGCTGTTTTTGTAACACTACAGCAAAAGTGATTATAGCATTGAATTATTACGCATTAGTGTAATAATTCAATGGATTATAGGTATAAACACAATTTCAATCAATCGGATTGTGAAAAAATTTCATTAGATGCTTTGTGACCTAATTTTGAATGATAAGAATTTCGCATTATATCGAATTAACGTGATAAGAGTTTACACAAAATGTCACCTATGGCTGTCGATCGTTGAACTCAAAAATTTATATAAGTAGGTATTTGAAAAAATATCCACACACACAATATTGAATGTCAGTGATAATTATACTTGTAATTGTTGTTTATTGTGATTATTTGTAATGTTTGATGATGTGCAAATGAGATAATGGTAAATAAATAATTAATTGGAATAATAGATATTGTGGACATGTTGTTTTATTTAAACTCCCTGGGCTTTATTATGTAGGTGAGAATTATAATCTAATACCTATAAGCGAAACACAAAGGTGGTATGTTTGCACACAAATCTCGAAAGAGAACTGCCTTTCAGGTAGCTATCGCAGATGACTTTAGTCAGCCAACCTGGACTGTACTGTACCTACCGCCGCGCCGCGCCGTCCTTTTGCAGAAGAAAATTCTCAAAATGATACACCTTCTCCTCCCGAAGAGACACTTTCAGTAACTGAATGTTTTTAATTATTAGGAAACCTGGTAATATAAATAAAAATAGTTTGGTTTTTAGGGTTAACGTATTAGGTAGGTAACGCAAGTTGTTTTGTTACTTTGTCCGTCAGATTTGGATCGATCTCAAAACTGCAATGGAAAGATGATCCTTAACTATCGGGTGCTCAACGCGTACTAGAAACAGCAGCTAGCGTAGATTTAATGCGATATTACTTTTGTTTGACGGCAATAAAATTAAATGCTATGTTGATGATTTGACCGAAGCCGAAGGTGGTAATTTTAACTGCCTGAGTACAAAAAGCCTAGACGGAATATTACTGCTAGAACACACCAGCGTTATTATTCTAAGACCGTAGACTGTGTAATAATTCAATGCCGTAGACTTATCGACAGATTTTCAAGTAAAGGTGAGGCAGCTAGCCAGATACTACTGCAGTCTGCAACAGTACTAGCGGGCTACGGCTTTCTCGCGGTGTTTTCCTCTACAGATAGCCATTGTAGGATTCGAACACACAACTGTCGCCGTGGCTTTCGACACCACTGAGTTATATATTACCTTGCCTTGGTATGGTACCTACCTACTTATTTGTATTTTTTCGATTTGATTCCCTCGTTTATTTATACGGTCCGGTCCACCTGTGTCCACTATTTTCATATGGTACCTAGATACCTACGTATGCATTATGCCGTATGCGAAGCTCTTTTTTTTCGGACAAAAGTACCGGAGGACATTTCCCCGTTTGCGCAGGCCTTAATGTGGCGGTCAATAAACTTTACGCCCACCCGCAGCATTTCTGTGGCGCGTCACCTTAGGATATGTCAAATCGTAACGCGGCGGCGAATAAATGACTTGACGTACGATAAACGCGTATTTGGCGAATAATCTAGAACACCTATCTAATCATATGTAGGTAGGTATGACTCAAAGAATAGAAATATATTTGATTGATTTAAGGAATGTCTTTTGCGTTTGATGCATCAACACACATTATTAGCCCCTACGTAAAATAAAAGGTACCTAACGATAGAACAAGCTTAAGTTTTGGGGTAGGTAACGCAGTCATCGCCATTTATTCAATTTAGCCCTAGTAGGGCGCAGCTACTGAAGTAACCCACCACAAATAATTCAGAAGTAGGTAGATTCAATAAATGACATAGTTATTTTATACTTGTTTTTTTTTATTTTGGAACTTCCGACACTTTTACTTAAAATTAACTTATTATCACAAATAAACAGTGAAAACTGATGATTCACAGAATCTAATCAAATATTGACAATGGGAAGATCTAAGAATGTCTGCAATTTGACACAGAGAGAAAAGTGACAAATTGTTATCAACCAAAGATGCTTACATTGCAAAAATGTACATTACATTGGAAAGCGACAAAAATACACAAGATTTCTCAGCAATATAACTTAAACCAAACTTAACCTACACAAATACCATACCATTATTGTTCAGTACATGCAAGTATTTCAAAATAGATATTTCACAACAATTTCAGTGTGTTCACCTTACGCGGGTGACGCAATGGTCTGTACGCGACGATATTTTGAAGCTCCGCGTGATGCGAGTGTCATTCACCTTTTTCATAACAGCTGTAGGCAGCAATTAGTGGTGATGAAATATTGTACCTAAGTGGTTTTTGGGGGGCTTGTCATCAACTTTGACAATAGTCATGGTTGGGAAGTTATGCACATAACTGTGAAATGTTATGTTAACAATTTTTATGTGACAGAGTTGTTGATAGGCAAGTCACTCCTATAATCACATTAGTGTATGTTAAAGATAAGGGTTTTGTTTACATGAATAAATCCAAAATTATCTGTTTGTCAAACTTACACAACAGTAAAATCCCCATACAAACAGTAGTGGTAAAATTACAAAATGCCTAATGATAACCAACACTGCCAGAAATGTCACTGAAATATCTGAAACTAAAATTAACTTAAGATTAGTATCACTAGTACCAGTACAAAAGGAACTGAATGAGATGTTATGCATACATACAGATCTGATGCTTTAAATAAAAACTTTGGATGTCGTGTAATGATAACTTAATGAGTTAATACAATTATGGATAATTTTATGCTTACATTTGTTAGGAGTAGGTTAAAATTACTACCTATAAATTATGTATGTAATCTTGATACAAATAAAGAAATAGGTACATAATATATTCATTATCAAGCATTCATTGTATACATGTGATTTATTTAATATACTTAGAAGAATTTTTTTCTACAATACTATAATCATCTCAAACAATTGAGTTTTTTTTTTTGTAATTTTCCATATTGCTTCACCTACATCTATTTCAATACTCAATCGAAAATGCTTAACAAATATCATCATTCCTTCACTGGGTTATCTTCATTAAAAATCTAATTCTCATATTTTTTCAACAAATGCAGTGTAAAATTACATTTGAAATTACACATTTACATAAAGCAATTGTAAATTATTTCTTAAACGTTAACTATAATACTCTAGCACTGATCTAAACACTGCATTATAAGTATTAAACATGGAGAAAATAAAACTAGATTTTGTCATCAGTAACAGGCCTGCACCTAGAGAAAGTCCTTTGGTTGTGACTAAAATATTTAGCATTCTCTAAGCCCTGCCTGTTAGCCTGTACTACTTTTTAGCTTTAGTTGAGTTCCCTTGCTTGTTTGGAGGTGTCCATCTCAAAGCAGATGGGTCTACGCATAACCGAGGCTTCTTGAAGTGTGAGCTGGCTAACTGTTCTGCGACTATCTTCGGAGTGACACAAATTACATGTTGCCCCTTCCAGTATTTTACCATGTTCATAGACTGTAGTGTGGATATGATATCAGTTTGTGATATACCTGTCATTAGACTCAGATCTTTGATACTCAATGTACCCCTACTCGCACTCAACACTTCTAATAGTATATAAGACCAGTAAGACCTGTAGCTGAGCTTCCCAAGGTCAGATAAAGGTTTTTCAGGGCTACCAACTACTTGTTCAAGTCTGGACAGTTCATAACTGAAGGCAATAAGCAGCTTGCCATAGCCTTGTCTCTGATATGGAGGTAGTGTTAGGATACAAGCAACATTGTTACCTTCAGGGGAGTCTCTCTCTTTGGAGAAGTAACCAACTAAATGAGCCCCCTGCTTGTCAACTTCACATAGAATATAAAATAAGAATTGTTCTATATCAAAATACAATGTTTTGTGATCCAGAAACAATTTAGCGAGTAAACATAAATTTTGACAGTAAATTTTGTGTTCTTTACCATCAGCTTCAAATATAGCTATTGTACCTTTTCTGTATATTTCGCTACCTTGCGGTTGTCTCGCCGTACATTCGCTCAAGTGATACCTGTAGGTTTTTTCCATCCTCATGTATTTTAAACAGTACTCACAAAGCCAAAGCTTTGACTGTTTTCCATATTCGTCAGGGTACGGACTGAAATACCATGTGTCTATCTCGTATTTTCCTATTTGAATCCTGTCAATGTATTTTACTTTTGTAATAGCTTCGTGTTCTTTCTCGAGAGCCGCCGTCGTAGGGTCCATTTCAGCGTACGACTTCTGTACATGATTGATTTCATCGTGTTTACGTTTTTGATTCCTGGTTATTTTGCGGCCTGACTTATCTGTGAGCAGGTGTTCGCATTTTATGTTGTTGTTCGACTGCTCGCACATGTCGAATCTGTCCGACATAACCCGGTGGCGGGATACCCATTCGTCAAGCCTCCGGTCGTAGCCCACATAGTGCACGTAATACTCGAAGCTTGATTCCGCGGCATTGTACCGCGTCTGTATAATCTCAGCCGGGTGCCATGACTCATCCGAACGCCGCACCAAATAATGCTCCCCTATATCCAGTGGTTGCTCCTGAGTAGACTCCGAGTCCTCGTGGTCAACACTACGACACTCGGGGTTGGGTAATTCATTGTTCACTATAGGTTTTTCTAACTCTTTATCACCTTTTGCCATATTAAAACGAAAATCAACAATCGTATCACGCAATACCGCGCAACGCGATTTATCGAAGTGGCCATAATAGCCATAGATTATAGAAAAATTAAACGCGCAAAAACGTGCGACATTAGAGGTGTACAGAAAAGAAACCGGTAAAAACCGTTTCATTCTTTTTAAGCTATCTTTAAAGTATTTTATAAACCACAATTACTTATTTAAACTATGATTGTTGATATTTTTTTATTCTTTAAAATTAACTTTTACTCATTGACACAGACTACTATAGGGGATACTACGTATCTTATTGAATACTGATTGGCTTTAGGCGATTATGCCGATTATTGGCTATCGGTTGAAGCCGTAAAAATATGATTAAAAAAAAGTTATCGTATTGGTCTATGGTTCCAAAATAGTGTAGCCAGTGAATAAAAATTCCCCGTTATTAAAGGATAAAAAAGATCAGAAATCATTTTAGTTCTTTTGTACCCCTGAAGAATGCCTACAACTTTTGTCTATTGCTGTTAGATTGTGTTTACTGGAAATAAATAAGAAGTGATATGATAATAAAAAAGGAGCAAACGTAGCATTGAAATTGAATATCAATATCGACAAGCCATGTGATCTCCTGTAACTGAAGGTACATATAGAAGTTATGTCATGTTTTATTACTAAGAGTGTAATTATGTATCTTTGTTGGAGTTCCTTAATAAATAAATAAATAAATAAATAAATAAAGCCATGTTACTGACCAATCACACTCACATGATTGTTTGCTTTTCAAATGCGTGAGAATTGACACCACTTGACGGTATTATTAATATAAGGCGTCAATTCATAGGAAAAAAAAAACTAATTCAATTCAAATCTGAATCAATGAAAAATTAAATAGGTGTCGCGGGATATGAGGAAGATGATTTGATTTTGATAACATTATTGTCTGAGGCTGTCTAAATAAGGCGGTGGATACGACGCAGAGCAGAAAAAATTACTAATTAAGGGCGGTCGGATTACTATTGGCAGCTCGGGACAGGACTGAGTGAGACGTCGCGACGCGTGACCTCGATGGTGAAGATGGTAACATGGTGAACGGTCACCGTTCAAATTGTTACCATGTGTGTGCTGTGCTGTGTTATTTTTACGACCTTCGGTAGCTGCGATCTGAGCTAAGGTGATGGGAAATAACATTTCCATAACACAAACAAATTTTTCTTTGTACTATAAATTATCGTTTAATCTTGGTAAATCTTACGTAAGATTAATAGGGGGGAGGGGATCTAAAAGTAGCTTATACCGTCTTACATAATAAATGGACAGCCTCTGACTGAGGTGCGTTGTAACAATGCAATCGAAGCACATGTTTTGGGCAACTTTGCTGTCATGTGTCGTCTTTGCTTCTAAAATAATTATTAAAGCAACCAGCACGATAATTTATGAGATTTTTATCTAGTTCACAACAAATTGTTGTTGTTTTTTTTTTAATTAGGTTATTTGTTTCAAATCTGGGAGCTCTTTAACTCTTCACTGGTAACATTATTTTTTAATGCCGAACGTACGTACGTAATACCAGCGAGCGAAACGTTTCCGTACGAGTGAAACGAAGAATTTGTGATCAAAATTCTTCTTATCGCCAGTACAGAGATATGAAATTAATGTTGTTATCTAAAAACTGTGCTGTTCGTTTATACAAGTGTTGATTGTGATGCCGATGTATATTGATTGCATCTAGACGTGGTTAACAGTGCAGTGCTTGTAATTTACGAGAATCACGGAGTCTCAATTGTTGATTGTGCTTTATTTGTGGCAAAGCTGAATAGAACGCAGATATGCAGGCGATTAAATGTGTAGTGGTCGGCGACGGGTGAGTTTCGAACATTTACAATAAATCTACTTGCCGTATCGTAAACGTTCTGATTCTGACGTCATTAATTTAAATTGACTCGTCTCGATATGGTGACTATATTCGTTCTCTATTCCTTCGATGGAAGTGTAACTAGGTAATGATTTATCTAGTACTTAATAATATCCACAATGATTTGTTATTATATATTAGTTAGTTTTAACAATAATAGAACACACGACATAGGTAGGTAACGAGGCAAGGCGCGGTCCGCGCGGGAAGTGTCACGTTGACGGTTGTTGTAGGGTTGGGACAATGCTATGGATAGTGTTGTCCTGACATCCCCCTTTTTCTCTTCTTTAATCTTGGTATCGCTGCGGCAACTTGATGATGCGACCACGGCGTGTTGTTGTCGTCGTAGTCGGTGATGTTGGCACTGCCTGCGGTGACGGCGTTGTTGTAGGTGCAGCCGGGTCTGGGACCGATGTGGCGGTTGACTCTGCCGATGGCTTTACGGCTGGAAGTGCAGTTGGAGGAGTTGCACACTGCTGCAGACCTGAAAACAAAGATTGCTCGCCGTCTGGCGTGCTCTGTGGCTCTAGGTTAAGTCTAGGGCAAGTGGCTTTTAAATGCCATGAGTTTCTCACATATTTGGCTCCATCTCTGGTCTCGACTATATAAGACCGCGGTTTATCCGGTGTTGGTGCTACAATTTCTGCTGGTATCCAGTTACCATGTTCCTTTCTAAGCATGATACTATCTCCCATATTGAATTCTTTAATTAACTTTTTTCCTTTGTCTCCATAATTCTTCTCTTTTTCTTTTATTTTCTTTAGAGTTTTGGATACATTCTTTATTATTTTGGGTATTAGCAAACTTTTGTTTGTTGGCAGTAGCGTTTTTGTACGTCTGTTCATTAACCTTTGAACGGGAGAGCCTAAATCTTGTCTTGGTGTATTCCGGTGATGAAGAAGGGCTAACTGAATATCAGTGTTATCCTCTGTACATTTCTTCATTAAGTTCTTAGCCTCCTGGACATAGCGCTCAGCTAATCCATTTGAACGTGGAAAGTTTGGACTGGAAAATCTATGTTCAAAGTTCCATTCTTTGGTGAATTGTCTGAATTCACTACTGTCATACTGCTTACCTCCATCAGACAGCAGTATGTCAGGAATCCCAAATGTAGAAAACCATGATTTTAGGCTTCTTATGATGGTTGTACTTGTAATGTTAGTCAACTCCTTGTAGTCAAAGTATCCTGAGTATGCATCTGCTATTAGTATATAATCATTCCCTTTTAGGTGAAATAAATCTGAAGCTACCACACTCCATGGCCGTTCTGGAACTGGTTGAAGCAAAATAGGTTCCATTTGATTGTCTTTTTGTATTTTAGCACATGCTTTGCACGCCTTGACAAAGTTGGTTAAGTCATTAGACATGTTTGGCCAAAACACATTGTCTCTTGCTAGTTGTAGAGTGCCTTTAATTCCCTTGTGGCTCATATGACAATGTTTTATTACGAGGGGTACCATTGATTGAGGCACTACTACTCTATTGTTCTTGAAAATTAAATCATTATAAACACTTAATGTTTCTCTATAGTACCAATATTTTTTTAAAATCTGTGGTAGGTCTTCTATTTTTTCAGGCCATCCTTCCAGTATTACATTTTTTAAGTCATTCAATTCTTGGCACTTTTTTGTTTCCTCTTTGAGTTCAATTGTACGAGGCTTTGAAAATGGCAACACAGTGCATATTTGCAAATCTCCACTGTCTATTTCTTCACATGATAAATTGCGACAGTCTCTACTGAGAGCGTCGGCAACATACATTTCTGTCCCCTTTTTGTACACTATTTTGCCATTGTATGGCAGTATCTGGAAGAACATGCGTTGCAGTCTGGCTGGTGCCTCTACTAGAGGTTTATTGAATATGGCTTCAAGAGGCTTGTGGTCAGATTCAATTGTCAGGTTCTTGCAGCCCCATATATATGTGTGGAACTTTTTACATGCTACTAGAATTGCATTGGCTTCTTTTTCCAGTTGACTATAGTTTTGTTCAGTTTTTGTGAACGCCTTAGCGCAGTATGCTACTGGTTTATTATTCTGTATGAGTACTCCACCGCATGCATAGCTACTGGCATCTACTGAAAGCAATATTGGGGCTCTGGGGTCATAGAATCCAAGGACCGGTGGGCTCTTTAATGATTTTTTAAGCTTGTTGAAGGCCTCTTCCTGCTCTTGATCCCAAACCCATTCAATGTCCTTATGTAGGAGCTGTCTCAATGGTTTTGTAATGTCAGCCAGGTTTTTAATAAATTTAGACAGGTACGTGATGAGACCTAAAAACCGTTGTAGTTCTTTGACATTTTCTGGCTTCTTTATTTTGTTTATTGTGTCCAGTTTCTCTGGGTCTGGTTTTAATCCTTCATGAGTCACCATGTGCCCGAGAAATTTTACTTCTTGGGTATTGAAGAAACATTTTTCTTTATTTAGTTTTAGTCCGGAGTCTCTATAGATTTTCATAACCTGTTCTGTGGTCTGTTCTAATTGTTCTTTAGTTGGAGCATGTAGGAGCACATCGTCCATTGAGACCTCTGCATTCTTCACCTCAGATAGTAGGGAACTCATTACTTGTTGGAAAACTTCTGGTGCTGATGCTAATCCAAAGGGCATCCTTAAGCAGGAATATCTTCCAAATGGTGTACTAAAGGTAAGGAAGTCTGATGTACGCTCTGTGACTCTTAGTTGCCAAAATCCTTTTTTACAGTCAAGAAGTGTGAACCATTTAGAACCACTTAGGCGTGCAGTTATCTCTTCAACAGTGTTCAGAGGGTAATACCTTCTTTTTAAATTTTTGTTAATGGCTGATGGGTCAATACACAGTCTAATATTATTGTTTTTTCTTACTACAACCATAGGTGAAACCGCTGGAGTTGGTTTTGTCACAGGTTTTATAATTTTTTGTGCCACCATGCTATCCAGTTCTTCTTTGACTTGTTGTCTTAGAGTATGTGGTACCTTTCTTGCTGGACAGATTGGTAATTTAGGATCTTCAACTAAGTCAATGTCATAGCAGAATTGTTTTAAGCAACCAATGCCTTCAAATAGGTCTTGATGGGTTGATAGTGCTTCTACTTTTTTAATAAGATTTAACTTCACACATGTAGCTTTTCCCAAAATTGGAGCTATTTCTTCATCAACTATTATGAACTTGATTGCCCTTGTTTGATCTTTAATAGTTGTGTTAATCCTTGCTTCACCAACCACAGGTATCCTGTGGTTTGAGAAGGATGTGAGATATCTTGTGGTGGACTGTTGAATGTGTGCATTAGACTTGTCAGCTATCTTTTTGCTTATAACATTGCACTGACTTCCAGAATCTAATTTAAACTTCACCATGTTTTTATATGGTAGCATAGCTGTCTCAAACCAGTCTTGGGTATCGTCATCATTTCCATTTTCTACAGCTGACACATATACATTAATAGAACTATCTTCCTCCGAGCTGTCTATACTATCATTTTGAGTGATTGTCTCTACTTTTCTTGATTTACAGCACTTTGTTAGGTGATTCTTTTTCTTACAGATTTTACAGACCTTCTTGAATGCTGGGCAAGCTCGCCGTCCATGTGTGGTAAAACACCTTTCACAGTAAAAGGTATCTTCACTTTTTTCTCCATCAGTTTTACTAATTTTACTATTTTTTCTGTTACAGGTCACCATGTCTACTGTAGTCGCCTGCTTCATGTTATTCACCTGCATTTTAACCTGCTCTGCTGAATGGCAGATGTCAATAGTTTTTTGCAGTGTGAGGTTAGGTTCTGCTAGCAATTTTTCTCTGGTAGTGTTGCTTTCTATTCCAACCACAATGCGGTCTCTGATAATGCTGTCTTCTAATGTCCCATAGTCACAGCTTTTGATTTTACTTTTAAGAGTAGTTATAAATTCATCAAACACTTGACCTTCTTTTTGCCTTATTAGGTTAAACATGTACCTTTCATATGTCTCGTTGGTTTGTGGAGTAAAATGACTCGTAAACTTCTTTTTTATTGTTTCTACGTCTTTTGATTCATCATCGGTGAGGTTGAAAGTGTTGAATATTACTGCTGCGTCCGGGCCGAGACAAGTCATAAACACAGCAACTTGGACTTCTGGCTTTTTGCTTTTCAGGTTAGATGCTGTGGCGTACCATTCGAACTGCTGCAGCCATAGTTTCCATGCAACCGCAGTGTTTTCAGACACTGAGAAATACTTTGGTGGCTTTAGATTGCCTACCGAATCTTTCGTTGTTTCTTCGCTCATTTTGAACGGGTTTCGGCACCATGTAACTAGGTAATGATTTATCTAGTACTTAATAATATCCACAATGATTTGTTATTATATATTAGTTAGTTTTAACAATAATAGAACACACGACATAGGTAGGTAACGAGGCAAGGCGCGGTCCGCGCGGGAAGTGTCACGTTGACGGTTGTTGTAGGGTTGGGACAATGCTATGGATAGTGTTGTCCTGACAGGAAGCATTAGCCGTTGTCCGATAATACACGTATTATTTTACTGTTATCACGGCACCCATTGTTTTCTTTTGGTGCACATATTTAGAATGATGACTAATACAAGCAGATTACAAAATTAACACGCTTGGTCGGAGGTACGCAAGCTATTGTTCCTCGGGGGTACTTTTAGCACATGCATGTTACTTTAGGCCTCAATCTGGTGTATGATCTTGCTAGTATGATAGTTTGATTATAGCTTTACTTGCTTGGTAGTATTTAAGTGCTGTATCTCTTTGATTCTGTGAGAAATTTGTATCTTGTCACAATTTTATTGATAACCACCTTTCACTTACATCTACATCCCCATAAGCTATAACTCAAAAACAAATTAACTTATTGGCTCGCGGTTAAAAATATAACAATGACATCAATTGTTATAATACGATCTGTGTCCCTCGTGAGAACCGACAGGTTAAATGTCATCATCATCATATCAGCCTAAGGATGTCCAGTGCTGAACATAGGCCTCATAAATTAAATGTACTTTTTAATAATGTCACATTGGTCACATATAATATCTGACTGCATTATATAAATCCAGACAGACCTTACAAGCTGTGTTTTATTAGTATAGCCATTATTGTTTACCTACCTTTTAATCATTACAGGCGGAAGCGCTGAACCATGTTCGGAATTAGCAACATGTTTACCTATGATCATGTGTTTATGTCAGAAATCGAACAAGTATTGTTTTATTTTGGGCACCATCAATTGAAAACAATTTTGGGATTGATAAAGTTCTTATGGTGAAAGATACAATCCATCATACTTTATGTCTTCGGAAACAAGATTTTCACTAAGTATAAGTTTCAATAAGTATAATGGCATTACATAGTTCCTATTATTTAATGTAGGTAAATTTATAACTAAAATACCTAATATACCCAGGAAATGTATTTTTGTTCTAATAGGAAAATTTAAATTTTCAATAATTTTGAGTAGGCTAGAATACCATTTGTTCATGAAATAGTATGAAAACAAATATTCCATTTTGTTTCTATTTATAATGAAATTTAATGTAACATCCCCATTGTCTCAGCCCACTGCAGTGTTGTTATAGTTGATAACGGCACAATTTGGCCTACCTCCAATGATCTGCAGTGAATACTTTCCCTATCACCCTCATTTGTGGAAGGAGGCCTGTGCTTAGCAGTGGGACATTTATAGGCTGATGATGGTGATGAATAGGCCCATTTTGACGGCACATATACATCATTATGTTGAAAAGAGACAAACAGTGTGACAAGACGAGACGCACTTGTCAAAAATGGACTCCTTTCTACGACTCCAACAGTACTTTCTATTTCTAAAACTCTATGGTGCAAGCCACATAGGACCTGATGTGGGTGCGGACATGGCAAGGCCATTATTCTATTCAAATTATGTACAACACGCATGGAAATAGAGTTGCAATTTGAACACACAAGACAAATCTATTGTAAACCACTAAAAGCATCAAATTTTGCACAGGAGTTACTTATAGATGAGCATAAGAAAAGATTCCCCATAACACAACCCCAAAGGATAATAATAGGGGATCATGGGCGAACCCACAGGCTGGTATCATTCACTTTTGAAATAACGGCATTTTATGTTGACTGACAATTCTATCTGTTCTGAAACAATATTAATGCAGGTACTGATAAGCTTATCTATACCTATAGATTAGATATGATAACATAAAAAATAAACTATAATAAAATACTACTGTTGGAATTGAAATGATATAGTTTTTGGATATATTTTTCCAATATAAATCTATATTGGAAAAATTGAATAAATCATATCAAAACACTGAACCTCATCAATGAATAATACTATTTTTCTCACTCTAATAACCTATAGCATGCTATTTAACTGATACAATCCCTATTGTGTATTGTAATGAAATGTATACATGATAGGAGATATAATCAGGATAACTTAAGTTCAAGAAAACAAGTTCACTATATTGTCAGGACATTATTGTACTAGGTAGGTAGCAAGATCTGATGGTAAAATTATTTAACCACCCTACTTAAGTGTCCTTTTAATAAATTGAATATTTTTTTTTAAAACCTCTTGGCAAGTTTTTACATACCAACAATAACAATATGCCAACAGGATGGCTTGAATAATCTACTACCCTCTTCTTCATTCTTCGCCGAGCTGCACACGATTGTTTCGTCAGTCGATGCTCGTCGTCTATTGGATTTTTACGTGTTATTTGGCTACTTTGATTTGGCCAAAAGTGTACATGCGCGAGCTTGCCCCCACTACTGCCTATCTGTGCTCACCACTCGTGCCTCATACTGTTATACCTAGGTTTTGAATATATCCGTCACTTTCTAATGTTATATAAACAAAAAGGGCTGGGGCTATCTTAATACCTAGGTGTTACAAGTGTTGTAAACCTTATTTACTAATAAGGGGGCGAGAGTCCAAGAAACACATTTTGAAATTCATATTCATCTATAATATAAATTACTTATTATATAAATAACCATAGGTTTTGACATTCTAAAATGTAAAAAGTTTATCTTAGATTTGTAATCACGCTGTATACACCTCCAATTATCACACTGTAGTTGCTGTAGTGTTCTTAAATGATCAAAGCAGTTTAATTTTCGAAAAAATAAAAAAATATATGCATGCAAAACCCAATATTAAGATTTCCATTAACTTCTTCGCCTGGCCTTACCTCATCCTTTATCAAGGTCGAAATATCTGATTATCGATGCATGATGTTACATGCCACATATGCATCTTACAGATGACTGGAACAACCTAGGTTTAAAATCTCAGATTACAAACTACCTAGGTATCATATAACATGACTCAGAATATTATTGAATTAAAGTGTTTATTGTTTTAAATATAGATAATATTGATGAGTGTATTAATTGATTTTTGTGTTAGTTTGCTTAATTATTCAAGTTCTCTCAAGTAGGTGTAGGTAGGACCAAATATAGTAGCTAATAGTTGAGAGCTTGCTCGCCGACTTGTCTGTGTAAGGGTAATATTATAATACAAAGAGGTAATCACCATTACAAAGTAATAGATTGGAGGTATTTCCAATCTAATCCAAGAGAATAACGATGTAGAAGAAGCAATAATAAGTAGGGTTTATAGTACGATTATTTAATTATAATGTTCACAGCTCAATCGTTGAGAAAAGAATGCCCGAGCGGCGGTCACTTTTTATAAAACCGGAAATAGTCAAACACTTTGACAGCGCGCGCTCGGCTCATTCCGTTCTTTTACAAAATGTCAACCAATCAGTATTCAGCAAAGTAACATCCGTTTTATAATTTCAAAATAAAAGCATTGCCATTAAGTACCCAACATTCTTACTTTTAAAATAATAAACCATACTAGTTAAATATAATATGAATATGCTTTCTAATTATTATTAATCTAACAATCGGCCATACTGACCAAATCAAGTTTGTCCTCAAACTTACTGACATTTCAAAATAATAAACACTTAGATAAAGTTATAGCATATTTATGTAGATATTTAATAATATAAATATGTATTAGAATTTCACCCCTCGTCATACACCAAGCGAAGTGTTTGACCGTGCGAACCTTTCTAATAAGGCATTTGCATCGGACACTTCATCACAGAGTCCTTTGGCATTTACCACAAGACTCCGCGACCATGCCCGACTTCCAAATAACCAGCCAACATAATACAAATTCAATACAACTTACTGCAGCGGACCCTTCATCAACGAGTCAAAGCTTTTGCTATAAGAATCGGTGACCATGTCTCGCCTTCCAGTATCGTCATCATCATAGCCCTCATCATCATCATAATCATCATCATCATCATCATCATAATCCTCTTCATCATCATCATAATCCTCAACATCATCATCGTAATCCTCAACATCATCATCATAATCCTCAACATCATCATCATAATCCTCAACATCATCATCATATTGTTCATCATTATTATCACAGTAATCAATCATCATCATCGCTAATAAAACAATTATTAAGTATAAATTATACGTGTATAAATATATCAATAAAGTTCTGTTCTAATTGATTAAAGTACTTAATTTAAAAAAATGTGTAAGTCATCTTCATATTTTCCATAATTCTGATTAATAGTATAATCAAGGGGCAACGATGCGCATTTCATAAATATGCATCTTATATATTTGCTTGTAATGCATAGGTTAATATAATAATGTAAACTGTTTTAACGTAATAATTTTAACTTTAATTTATTAATTTTCAATCAATCCTGATTCCTCATCTGAACTATCACTATCTTTCTCAGGAACAGTAATCCACGGCTGAATACGATCAGCGGACCAAATATTAGAATATTTTCCCCTAGTAATATTAGACCCGGGAATACTGGACACTTCATACCTATCATTGTCTAGAATTTTACTAATTCTAAATGGACCCGTAAACTTAGGCAATAATTTTCTACTCTTACCGTCATTACTAGGGGTACTTTTTAATATTTTTACTAAATCACCAATCGAATATACTTTTGCCTTTTTTCTAGTTTGATTAAATCTTGATTGTTGTTTTTCTTGATCTAATTGAATATGCTCATTGATATCCTGTCTTATTTCTTCTACGTCTTTGTCATTTTCCCTAGTTGCAATTACTGTGGTACCCAATATACCTTCTCCTTTATTGAGAGGCCTTTTACAAAATAAAACTTCAGCTGGGGTTTTTCCGATACCCTTATTAAGGGTATTATTAAGACCCCATTGTATCCTACCAATATCTTGATCCCATTTGTTTTCACCTGAGCGGTCAGAGTAAGCTCGAAGACTATCTAGCACGGTACGATTGTATCGTTCTACTTGACCATTCGCGCGAGGCGCTGAGACCGCATTCATAATATGTTTAATTTCAAATTCATCACAAAATTTTCTAAATTCTGCCGACGTAAAACATGTGCCTCTGTCGGAAATAAGACGAGCGGGATGGCCTAATGTATAAAACGTGTCTTTTAGAATTTTAATCGTCGGACCTGATTTTGTGTTACGAGTAGGTTTTATAATACAAAATTTTGTGTAACCATCGACAATGAGTAGTAAATACTGGTTACCATAAGCACTTTTAACAAATGGACCTAAATGGTCTATGTGGACCGTATGGAACGGAATATCAGTCTTTGGAATACTATGTAAATAGCCTTCTTTAGAACCAGCAGGTTCTTTGCTAAATGCACAATGTAAACACGACTTGACGTATTTGGACACAAATTTGTTCATTTTTGAAAACCAAAAATCCTTTTTTATTTTTTCAAGTGTCTTTTCCGTCGAAAAATGACCAATATCGTCATGGTTACGTTGGCAAATTTGCCAACGTGCACTTTTTGGAACAACCCATTTTAATTCCTCACCTACTTTACGATATAAACGATTATTTTTCAAAATAAAATTTTTCTTTATGTCAACAATTTCTTTATAATGGGGATCATCAAGAGCAGATCGAATGTGCTGGATTTTTGGATCAGATAGTTGTAAACTAAGCAACCAGTCATCTTGTGTGATTTGTAATACGCGAGTAAAGTGATCATGAACGTCATCATCGTTTGTGCATGGAATGGGGTTTCTACTGAGAGCGTCAACATGTTTCATGAATTGACCTGGTTTATATTCAATAGAACAGTCGTACTCCTGCAGTGCTATCCACCAACGCGCTACTCTTGGAATTATATCTCTCTTTAAAAATGTCGAGCGGAGAGCACTACAGTCAGTAATGATTTTAAATGGTTTGCCCAGAAGATACACTCTAAATCGGCTTAGTGAGGCGACAACAGCAAGAGTCTCTAATTCATATGCGTGTAATTTTTCTTCGTCTAAAGTAGTTTTCCTACTGAAATATGCCACTGGTTTTAAAACGGAATTTGGACCATCTTTTTGAAATAAAATTCCACCCAATCCCGCCTTGGAGGCGTCACAATGCAATTCCGTTATGGACTCCGTATTATACAAAGCTAAAATTGGACGCTGAATCAATTCTTGCTTCAAATCAATAAATGCCTCTTGCTGTCGTTGTTCCCATTGCCAAGGGGTATCTTTTCTAGTGAGATCAGTCAATGGTCTAGCTTTAAGTGCAAAGTTTTTTATAAATTTTCGAAAAAAGCTTGCTAATCCTACAAATTGACGCACTTCGTGTGGATTTTTCGGAACTGGAAAAGAATCAACTGCTGTTATTTTAGCTTTTCCTGGTCTGACACCTTCCGCGGATATTTCAAAACCCAGATAATCTATGACGGTTTCAAAGAAACGACATTTTTTTACATTTAATGTCAGGCCAGACTCCCTTAGTAAATTAAAAGTTTGTTCAAGTTTAGCTAAGCATTCATCAAAATCTCTACCGGCTATTAATAAATCATCCATATAAGCTACAGCACAATTATCTCGAGCTCTCCCAAGCATTTTATTAACAGTTCGTTGAAAAATTGCGGGACAATTGGCTAAACCAAATGGGGCGCGTTTGAATTGATAAAGACCGTCCGGCGTAATAAAGGCTGTCAGGTGTTTGCAGTCCTTTTTAATAGGTACTTGGTAATAGCCACTAGACATATCTAAACATATGAAGAAAGAGTTACCACTCAGTAGGTCTATCTGGTCATCGATCCTAGGTAATGGAAAAACATCTTTGACGGTCTTTCTATTAAGTGCCCTATAATCTACGCACAAGCGATAACCTCCAGTTTTCTTTGATACTAATAATATAGGACTCGCATAAGAAGAGTCAGACTCTTCAACTATATCACTATCTATTAAATCTTTAACCATTTCTCTAACTATTATTTTCTCTGTATGACTTAATCGGTATGGTCGGTAAACTACAGGAGTATCGTCATTTAATTTAATATCTAATTCTGCAATATCAGTCCGACCAAGTTCATGTAAATTCTGTGCAAAACAATCCCTATAGTTATTTATCAAGGCATACACTATTTCTTTCTGTTTCGTTGTCAAATCTGAATTAATATTTATTTCATCTTTATGTAAAGGCTCTAATTTACTTTGTGACCTTAAACAATGGAGTACCGGTTGAGAATTTATCGGAATGTCATCTAAAGAAACACAGTAAGCACGAAGTATAAGAGAATCTTTAATAAAATAAAGTGGATCTTTCGAATGATTTAAATTGAATATAATTATATTGCAGAACCCATTTTTCAAAGAATAGACACCTTCCTGTATGCAATACTCCTTTCCGTCCATGTTACGATAACTACCTTTTATGTATATATCGCCATTTTTTAAATCTTTACTATAACAACATAATGTATTTATTCCTTTAATCTCAGAATCAGTTGCAACATATATTTTAAATTTGTTAGTTTTAAATTCTTCGTGATGAATGTCGGGTAGTTCAGAATTAACAACACGAGAAAGAATATTAAGAGTTTTATCGGTTTTAGTTATAACAACGTCGGGTAATTCAGTTAAGTTCTGTCCAATGAGAAGTGGTGTATGTAAATGGTGATTATCGATAACATAAGCAGATATGTCTGCTTGTACTTCGTCGATGCGTAACGAAAACGATGTTTTTCCTAACAAAGGGACATTAATGTTGCCAATGCCACGCACAGAAGGCAAATCCCCAATTGTAGTAGATAAATTAAATTTCTCTACAGTTTCTTGTGTGATAAGCGTACAATCACTACCCAGATCAACGAAACACTCTACTAAATTGTCACCATTGATAAATGCCTTTTTATGATATTTAAGGTTATTCGAAGTTGTACCATCGACAAATAAAACGCGCTTGTCAGTAGGTTTCGCACTATTCTTTTGAAAACATTCATTACTTGTATGACCAAATCTTTTGCAATCATCACATCTAACTATTGGTTTCGTACAATGTTGTATTCTATGTCCCTGCCCATTACAATTAAAACAAATAAGAGTTTTGTTTAACAGATTATTTTGCGGAAGGCTTGCGCGGCATTGTACTGCACGGTGCCCTACCTCATTACATCTATGACAAATAATGGAGTTTGAATTTATTGGCCTACTTTTAGTTGTATTTGTTGTCCTTAATATGTCTTTTTGTTCCTTACAAACATCCTTCAAAAATTTCAATAAATCTTCCGGTTCGGTAAAACGCGCGGCAGATGCGCCGGCACGTATAGTACGATCATCTATACCGTGTATTATACAATCAACAGCCCGTTTGCTAGAAATATCACAGGCATTCAAAAGCATAATTTTTTCGTAATAATACTCATCTAAGCTTTCGCCAAATTTCAGTCGCCTATCCAGCATTTCCGACAAAAGCACACCATAGTTTGTTTCAGATGGAAATGCCTTACATAACAGAGTTTGCCACTCCTGCCAACTATGTAAAACAGATGTTTGTCCTTGGTACCACTTTTTAGCATTACCTATTAATTTAGGTAAAGCATAATGCATTATATGCCCTTCATCCCAATTATATATTTTCGCGCATTCATTTACCTTCGCTAACCACAGATCGATTCGATGGTTTTTTATGGATGGGTCGAAATCGGGTATCATATTAACGTTAGAATTTGTCGTGGAGGGTAGACCGGGTTTGATAAAGGATTGTAATAATTGAGAGAAATCATTAAAATTCATCGTAACACCAGGGGAAAACTCATTAGGCTTACAACTTTCAAAAGGTACCTGTTTCGGTGGCTCAGGGACAGGTTGCGTCGCTGTCGGTCCGGCAACCACTGTACTGCTCTCGGCAACCGGTGGTGTCGCCGTCGCTCCGAAAACCGGTGTGATGTTCTCGGCAATCGGTAGCACCTGCTGCGTTCCGGAAATCAGCGTGCTGTCTTCAGCAACCGGTGAACCATCGTTATCTCGTCCGGTCGCAGAACTTCTTGATTGAACTCCACCTATTCTACTGCTACTGGGCTTATCTCGTCCGGTCGCAGTATTTCTTGATCGAACCACGTCTCTTCTACCGCTTCTGGGATTATCTCGTTCGGTCGTTGATAAACGATATCGAGAATTTGAGGGTTTTCTCGATCGTTTTCTCTCTTGTCGGTCATAATCACGCCTGGATTTGCGCTGGGTCGTCCTTGCCGAATAATCACTACCATCAGTCGAATCTTCATTATGTCGTCTTCGTTTGTTGGAATTACGTGATCGTGATGGGCGGTTACGGTACATAACCACAGTGGGCTTGTAGATTTTTGGGTCGTGCCGCTTCTGATAATAGATTGGAGGTATTTCCAATCTAATCCAAGAGAATAACGATGTAGAAGAAGCAATAATAAGTAGGGTTTATAGTACGATTATTTAATTATAATGTTCACAGCTCAATCGTTGAGAAAAGAATGCCCGAGCGGCGGTCACTTTTTATAAAACCGGAAATAGTCAAACACTTTGACAGCGCGCGCTCGGCTCATTCCGTTCTTTTACAAAATGTCAACCAATCAGTATTCAGCAAAGTAACATCCGTTTTATAATTTCAAAATAAAAGCATTGCCATTAAGTACCCAACATTCTTACTTTTAAAATAATAAACCATACTAGTTAAATATAATATGAATATGCTTTCTAATTATTATTAATCTAACAAAAGACAAGGCTACTTTTTGAGCTGTCACCTTCTAGTCTAGTCAATTACAGAAAAAGAAAAAAGCTATCTATGAAACTGCTCTGAAGTCAAGTTTTTAATATGAAAAAAAGCAATAAATCATAAAGTCGCTTTGCACTTGGAGATAAATGGACAGATAAACTCATAAACAAACCGCTTCACTCAAACGCATATTGCTAACGTCTGGTTAGATAAGATGTTTTTGCAGTAAGTTTAAATTTACATAATTTTGTATGAAAACATAGGTATGACGACAAAACAATTGACCAATTCTCAAAAGCAAATAGACCAATTTAGGCAAGGACGTGGGCAAAATACTTTACGACTTAGGTATAGGTACTATAGCGGCGTCTATGAAAACTAATATAGTGTGTCATTCGGCCCCCACTGTGTGAAAATTGGGGCCTATAACTAGTGAACCCGTAAACACCAATAAAATCTATTTTTAGATCTACACACATGTTTTTATGAAACAGCTCGCTTTTGCGAAGGTCATCTCATCTTGTGTTATGGCATCAGTGTTTTACTATACAGTAAAGTATACTACCCAATATCTATAATTCGGGTACTGTTAAAAGCTATTAAAAGGTCTCAATAATTATGGAAAACATATTTTAAGTAATCAACAAGCAGCTATCGGAAAATCGCATTTCACTCTATGCAAGAATTTGTATGTGTGTGAGGTAGGTACCTACCATTATTATCACAACCTCCATGCATCCATGGAGCCATGTAGAGTAGGTAATGTCGAATAACCATTATTGAACCTTCTGAACCTTGGGAAGCCACGGAGATGTTAGTGAATTTCGCAGATCATTTGCCAGCAGATCACAAAGTTAGGTCTATTGGCATGCAGGTGAGTTCTACAGTTCCAGATACTTTTTAGCGATAGTTCTAGCGAAATAACATGAAAAAAGTCACATGAAAAAATTATCTGGCAACTTCCCATAGCAAATATTTTTTTAGCAGACCAAAATTGAGATGAGTTTAATAGTGTAGTTCCTGACAGTTTTTATTCATAGCTTTGTTGATTACATTACACTTCAGTAAAAAGTCAAAGAAATATGTGTCAGGAACTCAAGGTCGAGTCAGCAGTACATAGCGGAATAGACAAAATGTCGAAAATTATTGCTGGTCATTATTCAATTAATTCTGAGAAGCTAGAACTCTTCGTGTTTTCAAGGATCATGAACAGAACTTTGACCTAGAACTAACATCCGAAACACGCGCTTGAGATTCAGCAGATCACAGTACAAAAGGTAAAATTTCGGTGAGAAGAGAGAAGAAATACAGTTTTGTCCCCTTTTCAGAAAAGACCACAAACGCTCATAGAAGTAACGAAGGGAATCGTACCTACATTTCTACTCAATACCGTACAAGTTCCTCGAAAAGGGAAGGAAAAAATGCTCGTATAGGTACTAACAACACCTAATATGGTAATCGATCATGTTAATCTTAGCATAGAAAGTCGTCTCGTTGACATTCGTATGAAAGTGTCCTGGCAGCCTGGTGATATATTAGCGTAGGTAGATATAGCCATAAGCGGGCGAGTCTATGTACAAGCGAATTTTTATATCATTTAGTAGGTAGGTACCTACCTAATGTTTGGGTCGTAAAGTTGAACGTAGTCTGTGCTCATGCTCAAAGATCATCGTCTATCTATCTATCATCAGCCTATAATGTCCCACTGCTGAGAACAGGCCTCCTTTCACAAATGAGGGTGAAAGGGACTGGGCGATACTCCACCACTTGCTAGCAAAATCATATAAATTTATAATATGATCTTCACTTCTAAAAAATAATTAAATTTTACTCGTGTGAATATGATGTCTGAAATTTGGTGCATCCAGTCTGCTATCACTCAGTATGTCATTTTTACTTATGACAGTACCTACAGTCGTTTGTAAGGCCGATGACTTACTCGGGGTAAACGCTCTTCGATCATTAATGAGTCATGGGCCCTAACGATTGACGCTGGAGTCTCCATTCCATTCAATCGAGATAGGAAAAGTGAAAGGCTGCGTGATCTTGTTCCGATGTCCGTTTTTAGTTTGAACATTATTTAACCAAACTACTATGTTTGGCAGCAAATTCTAGAATCCTGTTTCTTGAAGCCATTCAACAAAATCTCTTTTCATTTCAAAGAAAGAAAGTCTAAACTAAAAAGATCCCAATAATATTTATGAAATCTATTAAATATTGCTATATTTTAGGACTGCAAAACTAGTAGGTAATCCTTCTTTACTTTTATATCAATGGTTTTTTTTATTTTTATTTTCGGCTTCATTTTGTTTTCGCATTTTTTTATGAAGATTTTCGAAGTAGAAGAAGTAGAAAATATCTATTGGGTTTTGTTATTATTAACAACAACGAAAGTTATAAAATAAAGAAATAATGTCTCAACACACAAACCTTGTTGACAAAACAAACAAGCAGACTAGAATTTTATCGGAAAAAAATACTATCACTCAGTTTATCTATGGGTCATTATAAGTTAAGAGGTACTTTCCATGGCCAAGACAAAAAAATACTTTTTTTTTATACTAACCTCTTAATTAACGCATTTATTACTTAAAACTAAATGTTTTCTTTATGCTCACTTAAATTTATTAAAGAAATGTACGTAGTTTAGTCACAATAAGTTCTAATATAAGAAAAAAGTCTCTCCCCTGGTCTGTCCCCAAACCGACTTTATTTGTAAACCAGTTATTATGAATGTATTAAAATTCAATAATTACTTTATCACCGTTAAATTTATACAGAACAATAACTTAGCCACAGTGTCTTATAAGTAAAATTACTTATATTCCAATTTTTCATAAATAAAATCAACGCCGAAATTTGTCCTCCGTGTTTCGTGTCTTGTCCCCTGGCTTTTTGTTTTCGTTTAAAAATTCGTTTTGTTTTGCTAGTTTGTGGAAGTTGTGACCTAGAGTGCATAGGATGTAACGAGAAGCTAGCAGCAAGCGGAGCATAAGCCGACTGCGCAGCCATTTTAACGGCCATATCAGTCACGCCGCTTGCTGGGTGTAGAAGTGTTGAGTGAATGCAGTCTTTCCTCTGGTAAGTTTTATTTAGCAATTATTTGTTAAAATATTAATATAGACTTAAATATTCACTATGAATAGTGCATACATTGTTACGTTTGATTGTGAATTGCGTACGAGAAACACTTTTACGGCTATTTTAGATATCAATCAAAAATGTATCTCCCCTGGCGTATTTCCCCTGGCGTTTTTGATGGCAGGGGAGATACTTAATGTCCAGGGGAGATACATTTGTATGCGTTTTCATGAATACTTCTACATTTTTCTCTGAACCTTTACTTGGCATTATGTATATCTTAGCTTTACAATTTAATATGACTATTATACAGAAAAAATGGCACCTAGATAAAAAATACGTGCGAAGAACGGCTCGAAAAAAAAAGGAGCAACATTAGGTTCTACTGAAGGTATAAAGACTTTTTCAGGCACACTAAAGGTTCACCAAGTTACCTGCTGCGTATTTATACCTAATTGCCTGACATTGAAAAGTTTAAGCTGCTTCTGTGCTTCAGAGCTATGTCGTCATTTTCAATTGGGTACTTTGGATTATCCACAAACACATCGTAAATTTAATCTACGTTTTGATGATATATATACGGAGCTATTGATTCAGAAGATGAACCACAAATCAATTTCGCATCTCAAGAACACAGGAAGAAGCCTCAAGAAACACTACAGCATTCTGTACCTACCAGTATTAAAACCAAATTGCACAAAGATGATTCAAAGCCCTCAATATCTGGAAAGAAAACATTCTGCAATGGGGACTTTGTGCTGGTTAAACTTCAAGATACAAAAACAGAATATCGTTATGTTGCTATGTGCATTGGTGTTGAAGAAAATTATGAACTTCAAGTTATATTTTGTAGAATCTGTGATGAAACTGGAAAAAAGTTCAGAATTAATGATGAAGATATTTCTTTCATCACCTGGGATCAGGTTTAAAAAAACTACCCTCCCCTAACTTATAAATGAGAGGGCAGCGTATTTTTTAAGCATTTAATGAATCTATTGATGTATTTGAACGCGGGATTTAGAAAAAAAATAAATTTTTAGTTACCTTTTAATCAAATTTTTTTTAGAGTTTATGTACAAGAAAAATTTAATACTGTTACTCAAAGAAGTTTTTGTTTTTTTTTATTTCTTTATTGACTATTATATAGTTACAGATATTTTTGTTTTTGTTTTGATGTAAAGGAAAAGTAACAACCTTTTTATGTTTTAAAACATTTAATTTTATAAGCAAAGACTGCTAAGAAATGATGTCTGATTATAAATAATTCATAACTAAAATAAAAATAAATAAATAAAGTTGATTCTTAAAAATAAACCCTGTTTTTAATATGTCTATCTCTCTTCCCTGTCCGTAAAGTATCCTCCCCTGTGCATTTTGTCTCTACCCTGTACTGAGTATTTACCCTGGTCACTTATAAAACGAGATAAAACCAATTAATTGACTGGCCACTTTGTAAACGTTTTCAACTTAAAAGTTTCAATAATAAAGATGTATACTTAAGTTAAAATATAAAAAAAAATGCCATGCCGTCACTTCATACAACATATTACCTCTTAACTTATAATGACCCCTATAACAAATAACTTACTAATTACTTTGGATACATATTACTGATACCAATATTCTTGCAATGAATGTATTACGAACAGAAAGCGCAGTGAAACATTCACGTAACGAAACAGTTTTTGTACTGGTAGGGTACCGGGTATTTAAAAGATATAATACCATATCTATTTCAAAGTAATCAGCTGTCACTTACTAGAATCGTGATGGTTGAAAACACACAGCTAGCCAGCCCGCTACATGAGAAACACCAAAATAAATGTTGTTAAAAAAATGCGCTATTTTGAGATATTAATGCGTGGTTTGTTTGTATTTCACTGAAATGTGCATTCATGCTGAATGACTCATGAAAAAGATTTTCAGGGACGTATCATTTTCAATAACCGTATTTTCAGAGCCTTACGGCCTATCTTCTTTAAACGCCTTTGATTTTCGAACAATAACCTTCCCAAATTACTTCGTCTTGATTCTTCATCGTCCTCTTAAATTCCTGTCGCTGGCCGCAGCGGACTCACTAGCAATGCAATTGTTTGCGCCTTAATGCGCTTTAATTTTCTTAAATAACTTTCGCCGGGCTCACGTTCTTTCCTTTACCCATCCCGCTCCCGCACAGTACTTGCTGTAAGAGCTCGGCGTGAAGCCTACTTGGCAAAATCCATAAATACGAAAATACACGTCATACGTCAATTAGTAAAAAAGAAGACAATGAAAAAAATTACATCACTGTCACCGCTCCGCAAAAGATTCCGGCCTTTGAAACCGTAAATAAATTGAAAGAGAAGAAGGAATTTGCCGCCCGCCATTAGCTCCAGCTGAGGAGTTTGCCGCCCGCCATTAACTACAGCTGAGGTAAGTACTGTGCATCCTTTTTTCCCTTCCTGATCCTTAACCTTACCTCAGAACGTGAGTCAGGCATTTTCCACTTCCAAAGGCTGGTGGTCCTTCAGCCCACTAGATATATTCTTTCTCCCATATTGTTGGTTCGCCTTCGAACCGGATATTTCCAGCGCTTTTGCGTATTTTTTCATCAAAAATACCCCCGCTCGTCTATTGTTTCTTTCTCATGAATGTATCCTTATATACCTATTGGCTTTGTTCAGGGTGAGGTACATACCGCGTCGCTATTATATTACTTTTAAAACCGCATTAATTTAAATAATACCGCATTGAATTTTAATATAAAATTAATATATTTATCTACCGCATACGTTTGCAGATACCAACTAGTTATCTGTTACAGTCCTAGTGCCGATCAGTCGTACTCGTAGTATCGGTCATTATGGAGTCTAATATAAAGTTATTGCAAGCTAAAAATAATTTTATATTCGAACAAATGACGAAGATTTATGATTCTTCTAAGAAATTGAACTTGTCCGAGATCGAGACGCGCTCGGTCGAAACATTTCTAATAAATACTGAAATGATAGATACTTTTCGTAATGAATATATTGGTCATTTGGATTCGATTAATACTTTCAAAATGAAGTTAGATCCCGAGTTTGAGCCTGATTATCAATCTCTTTCCGCGTTTGATGACATTTACAAGTTAGTGAAACGATGTCGTGTGAAATTGAGTGAAAAATACGACTCATCACCATGTGCTACTACCGCGTCAAAACCTGCGTGTCCTATTAAATTACCGCCGATTAATATACCATCGTTTGATGGTAAGATAGAGAATTGGCCCGTGTTTTACGAATCATTTAAGGCAAATATTCATCTTAATACAATCTTATCCGATTCTCAACGCATTCAATATCTAGTGGGAAAACTTACTGGTAATGCGTTGAATGTTACGTCAGGTATTATTCCTTCAGGTGAAAATTATAATTCCATATGGGACAGTTTGGTGCTAAAATATCAGGACAAAAGGGCTTTAGGTTCACATTACTTATCAATTTTAATTAATATTAAAAACGCTTCTAACAATGCCAAGTCATTAAATTATTTCATTGAATCCTTTGACGCTGCTGTCTCCGCATTACAACAACTCAAAATGGATGACGTCATGGATTTTGTTTTGTTGAATCTAGCACTTCGGAAAATTGATTCTTATACTGTACAAGCTTTTGAAATGACAGCTCGTGAAAAAGATATACCTACTTACAAAAGTTTGGTTGAATTTATTAAGAGTCAAGTTAAAATATTAGACCGCACTAGTAATAGTAATTCATTGAGCTGTGCTCGTACATCAAATAATAATATCAATAAAAATGAATCAAATTTTCTTAACCGCTCAAAAAATACTTCTCAGTCTTTCGTAGCCCGTGATCATAATAATGTGGCTTGTTCTATGTGTGGGGCATCTGATCATCGTCAATTATATATGTGTCCTTCATTTAAAACTCTAACCGCACAGGGTCGTTTCGAGTATTTAAAGTCAAAACAGGGTTGTATAAATTGCCTCAGTTTGTCGCATACTTTAAAGAGGTGTAACTCAACTTATACTTGTAAAACTTGTAACAAGCGACACCACTCCTTATTGCATTTAGATAAGGAGAATCAGGAGTCCGCGAAGCACGCCAACGAAGTCGCGTCCGGGCACTGCACGAATACCTCTATATCCGCCCAACCTTCTACATCGGGTAACCAAGCGCCTCCTGTCTCGTTTTGTGCTCGCGTCCCAACTAACTCAATACTCGCGCCGGTCGCAGCACTAACGGGCACAAAAATGCTGGGCGCAAACTTAGACAGGCGTAGTGAGGTACTTCTGTCCACTGCGTCCGTCTATGCGTATAGTACTAATTATAAAAATAAATTAACTATAAGGTGTTTGATAGATAACGCATCTCAAAATAACCTTATAACTACAGATTGTTGCGAAAAATTAAAATTACGTATAATTCCGCTTTCAAACTCACTCCTTCAGGGTGTTGGCTTATCTTCAAGGCCTATTAAAGGTTATGTGAATTTGAATATTACCGCGAAATATAATAATAAATATGATTTTTCAATAAGTGCTTTGGTTATTGATAGTATAACCGATCGTCTCCCAATAGACTACGTTGACACGTCGACTATTAGTCATTTATTGGACTTGCCACTTGCTGATCCTCACTGGCATATTCCAGGAGAGGTTGAATTAGTACTTGGTGCACAGCTATTCCCTATCATTCTCTTAGGAAATAAGATTATTGCACCTCCCGCACCTTCCGCTATCGAGACTGTATTTGGATACATCCTTATGGGAAACGCTCCCACCGCTCGTTCTAACCATACCGTACCCGCGTCGTCTTCCGTTTCCTTCTTTACAAGCGTCGACAATAATAATATAAATGATTCTCTTTCTAAATTCTTTGAGTTGGAAGAAATTCCCTCAAAGAAATATTTAAGTCCTGACGAGGAGGAATGCGAGCAAATCTACACGTCCAGTGTATCACGTGATTCTTCTGGCCGGTATTACACCGCATTACCCTTCTGTAAAAATCCTAGTGAATTAGGAAATTCACGTGCAACCGCTCATAGACGATTGCTATCATTAGAACGCAAACTGCGTGATCCAGAGCTGCGCAGTAGTTACAATGCTGTTATTCAAGATTATTTGGATAATAATTATTTATCTGAGGTACCGCCTGAGTTAGATAACTCAAATGATGGATACATCATTCCGCATCATCCTGTGATTAAACTGGATAGACAAACCACTAAAGTAAGAGTTGTTCTTGATGCTAGTGCTAAGTGTCATAATGGTGTGTCATTGAACGACATATTACATACTGGGCCCAATCTCCAAGCTGATTTGTTTTTACTTTTGTTAAAGTTCCGCATATTTCCAATAGCTTTAACCGCAGATATTAAACAGATGTATTTGCAGATTCTTGTCATTAATGAGCATAGGAAATACCAAAAGCTACTTTTCCGCTTCGATCCTTCGGAACCCATTCGTACATTCCAATTTAATAGGGTTACCTTTGGCCTTAAGTCAAGTCCTTATGTCGCCATGCGAACGGTCCGTCAGCTTTGCAATGATGAACGGAATTCGTATCCACTCGCCGCTACTATTGCTGAAAATGAGATTTACATGGATGACCTGGCTACCTCCATTATGGATGAGGACGAGGCAATTAATGCTTCTTCTCAATTGATCAATATGTTCAAGTCCGGTGGATATGATTTAGTAAAATGGTCAAGTAACTCTGAGACCGTCCTTAGAAATATCCCAGAGTCACATAAGTTAACGCAGCAAGTCGAATTTGATAAAAGTGAACCGCTTAAAATATTAGGGTTAGAATGGAATCCTCCTAACGATACATTCATTTTTAAAATTAAAAATGACGACCGCTCTTGTACCAAACGTACTATACTTTCTATGATTGCTCGCTTATGGGTCGTATTGGGTTTTGCGGCTCCTGTCGTGCTATATGCCAAACTTTTAATAAAGGAACTATGGCTTCAGAAAGTTGATTGGGATGATACGCCACCCGCAAATATAACTACCTCATTTGATAAATTCAAAATACAGTTACCTCTTCTTACTACATTGAGTATACCGCGACATTTGGCTATTACTCAAGGCTGCTTAGTGAATATTGTTGCTTTCTCGGACGCTAGTCTGAAAGCCTATGGTTGTGTGATATACTTACATGTCACTGATTCAAGTGGAAGAATTCATGTGCGTTTGGTTTGTGCCAAATCAAAGGTGGCTCCCGTTAAGGTTGTCTCACTTGCCCGCTTAGAGCTTTGTGCTGCCGTTTTAATGGCCAAATTAACTAAGTTAATCTTTGATACATTTTCCGCTCGTACTCCAATACAAAATATTTATGCCTTTTCCGATTCAAAGATTGCGCTTTCATGGATTCACTCTTCGCCACACCGGTGGAACATCTTTGTTTCCAACCGGGTTGCTAAATGTCAACAAAATTTAGAATCTAAGCATTTTTATCACGTGGCTGGTAAGCAAAATCCTAGTGATTGCTTATCTCGAGGATTACTACCTGAACAGTTGATATCTCACGATTTGTGGTGGCATGGTCCGTTGTGGTTAAGTGGTTCTGTATCAATGTGGCCGTTAGAACCATTCAAACCTGAAATGGGTGATGATTAATTACCTGAATATAATAGTAAAACTTTTACTACAACCGCATCACTTCAACCAGAAGAGTCTGATCTTTGTAACCTCTCGCTCAGAATTTCCTCCTGGAATAAGTTATTAAGAATTGTTGTTTACATTTTACGTTTCATACGTATTATTCCCCGCACTAAATATATTGGAACGGATCAAATAAATATTGCTGAAAAATATTTGATACGAACTGTACAATCCGTTTACTTTCCGCTTGTTATAAAAAATATAAAGGGTGATAATTTACCTTCTGGGACATTACGAACACTGGACCTCTTTATCGACGACGATGGTATATTAAGAATAGGTGGTAGATTAAAAAATGCGAACTTACCTTTTGAAGCAAAGCATCCCGCGTTGAAGCTTTAACTCCTGCACATTTTCTTATGTCCACACCTCTTCAATACTTACCTGCCGCAGAACTTTGTCATGATGAACGTATCTCCTTGACAAATAGAAAAAAGTTACTGGATAGTTTAGTTCAATCGTATTGGAAGAAGTGGAGATTAGAATATCTGCATAATTTGCAAGTACGACCGAAATGGCAAACTACGACTGAAAATATTAAAGTAGGAACCGTCGTTATTGTACATGAAGATAATGTACCTACCTTACGCTGGCCATTGGGAATCATTGAGAAAATTTATCCAGGCTCGGACAACATTGTGCGAGTTGTTTTAGTTAAAACTCAAAATGGTTCTTTTAAGCGCCCTGTAGTTATGATAAGTCCTTTACCCTCTCAATAGGGTTGTCACTGTTTAAGTTTATAATTTCTATAGCATTTCTTTAAATTATTTCTTTTCTTTTTTATTTCTCTTTCTTTTTTGAGAAGCCTTGTCTCTCAAAAAGGAGGGGAGAATGTTTGCGCCTTAATGCGCTTTAATTTTCTTAAATAACTTTCGCCGGGCTCACGTTCTTTCCTTTACCCATCCCGCTCCCGCACAGTACTTGCTGTAAGAGCTCGGCGTGAAGCCTACTTGGCAAAATCCATAAATACGAAAATACACGTCATACGTCAATTAGTAAAAAAGAAGACAATGAAAAAAATTACATCACTGTCACCGCTCCGCAAAAGATTCCGGCCTTTGAAACCGTAAATAAATTGAAAGAGAAGAAGGAATTTGCCGCCCGCCATTAGCTCCAGCTGAGGAGTTTGCCGCCCGCCATTAACTACAGCTGAGGTAAGTACTGTGCATCCTTTTTTCCCTTCCTGATCCTTAACCTTACCTCAGAACGTGAGTCAGGCATTTTCCACTTCCAAAGGCTGGTGGTCCTTCAGCCCACTAAATATATTCTTTTCTTCCAGCAATACTCAATCGTGTGTCGTCTAGTCACAATTCTACTACACCCGCATTGTTGAAACCCGCTTTGGACGTAATCAAATTAGTGTACCGACCAACAGTACAACAAAGTAAGCCATTGCTTGACAATGCGATTGGTTTCATTAAGTGATTGATGGCGGCTTGTTGAAAGCCTGTTTGCGTAATGGTCGGTATGGATTATCTAGCTACTCCTTTCAATGGCAAGTATAACAAAAAGTCATTGGCAAAGATAGACTAGTGATTTCAGGAAATGATGCACTGTCATTGTCTTAGAAATGAATTGTAACATCAGTTTATACACACACAGTCCATTTTGGAAACTATTGTTTGTTATACACTACACCTGCTGCGGCTAGAATGGTTAGTATGTTTACAATCTGGCCAAAATTACCTCTGTATTCTCATCCAGTCAAAAGATCTCGTTTATAATCAAGTTCACCAGAAATATTTGCAAAACACTTGACTCAATCGAAATCGTTTGTACTCTTGAGTGCAGACCAGTTCTTTATGGTTCTATGAATAGTTTTGGCGTCCCTTGAATAATTACTGCGGATTTTATGTGCACTTTCCAAGCGCTTTACAGCTACAGTTTACGCTGCGCTGTTAAAATATCAATTATTTTAAAGAATAATGTACGAATAATGTGCACGGGACTGTCTGTAGTTAGAGCGCACAAATTTAACTAGAATACGATAATCAAGTAAAGTAGATCGGCAATCGGTAGTTGGTAGTAAGTATAGTTTACGACAGAAAGCTAAACCATTGCTTTTATCGCTTGTCGTTGCTTGTCTATAGAATGTAACATTAACACGAACATGTGGGTTGAAAACTGCATTAGAAACATTGAACATTGACAAATGACAAATAGGTATTTGTCCATCCGTACTCATAATAGTCATAAGTCAGGAATTTCTCAACGCAAGACCTCCAGGATGGTATGTTTCTAAATTACCGTCCATTGATCTAATTAAGGAAATGCACTCGTAAGAAGTTTAAAAGGCGACTCCAAATTGGGGATTCCAATGTTTAATATGTGTGTGTGTTCACAATGCAGTACATTATTTATAACATGCCGGGTTTTTTAAACGTAACTTGGAATTCGACCTCATTTTGTACAAACCTTCTAATTAGTTTCGAGTCATGTTCAACAATGAATTTCTGTATTCCGAGTTGATTAGTATCTATAGTACCTATTGTACCTACAGTTTTGTACCTAGGATGAGCTTCAATCAATTTGTAGCTCCCAAGGCTAGCCTGGTTGCGTTGTCAAAGTATGCCACACCCTGTCTCAACTTTATTCGCTTTTTTGCCATTTGCTTCAGAATCGTAGTGCAGGTGTTTTGCGAATTACTTTCAGAATCTTTTGGTAGCATCGATACTTACATTATTTATATTTAAGTTTGAACCTTTTCTTTTATCTGCAAGATTCGCCAATATATTTTTCAGATAATCATTAAAGATATCTTTATTTGCCTTTTTGACGATGCTCTTGAAGCATAAATGATATTAAATAAAACCATGACCTTTAAGGATCTTACTGGTACTTATATTCAACTGGATGCTTCTTGTTTGCGTAGAACCTCTTATAAATGCAAATGACTTATAATTGTTCAAGTTTAAAAGGAAATTGTTCAGTAACGCCAAAAACTTTCTACTGTATCCGCTGGAATTCCTTTTAAGAACAATCGAATATTGTTTACCCCGGAACTTGTTGGTTGCATAACTTCCAAGTTTACATTGTTTAAAATGAACAGCAAAGTAAAACGGTTAAACTAAATAACGACATAATTTGTGTTGTCATCAAAACCAACCTATACAAAACAGTTTTCGGACCAAAAAATGGTCCGAAAATTGTATCCTCGTCAGTGCTGCCAATTTAATTTTTACGGGTCCGCTTTATGTATTTCGAGTGGTTAATTAAGTACCAGGATCTCAAGAGTTCCTGCCTCGTGTTTCGTTTCGTTTTTCATATGCCATTTTTTTCCGTCGTTTAAATTCCTGTAATTGGTCGCCACTTTGACGAGGCCTCATATACTTCTCGTGTTACCATCTCGTATGAACAGAAGGCATGCAGGGGAATAAAATCACAGAGTTCTTCTAAATTGGACGGTGTTAAGTGATGCTCTGGGAGTCTCGTGTGTCATATAAGTTTTTTATTAATACTAGTAATTGCTTATCCTAAATACCTACCTACTAATCTCCATATCTGTTGTGTGTTTCTACGCTTCGTGTATAAGGAATAATGATGTTTTTGTTATACAACCGATTTTACCTAGGTATGTACATATTTCGATTCTCGTGATTCATTAATTGTTCAATGTTTGTTTAAACTGCTGGTTTGTGTATTTTATTACTTCCTAGTTTGTTCCTACCGTGCGTACCTACTTGCATGTTTCGTAAATATTCCACCCATTCAAAACCTTATATAATTACATTCTTGATATTTTTGATAGTAGGTACAAACAATATGTCAAGTTAATGATGTGTAAAGTACTTCCGAGACATGTGACCGGGGAATAAGATTAACTTCTAAGTACATCACAACACTCAGTCTCTGTCGCGACTCGCAACGAACGTGGGAACCATAATGCAATCACAACTGTACGGTGACGCGACCAGTCAACACACGCCGATATTAATAACACGGGCACCTACAGACATCAAATTTCTTCAAATAATGTTTTGAAATTGGAACAAAAATCCGCATTTGATCATGAAGTTCATAGGGCGTCGCACGTGCGTTAAATAACTCGCAACCTTGCTCTCCCCTCGTCCTGCGGGAACCGGTCGATCAACGTACCGGAATTTCGCTCGAAGACAATGGTAAAACCAGTCGAATGAGGTCTCCACATATCCCTTGGGCGCACTTAAAATCTGTACATAAAAGGGGCGACTGAAAATATCCTTAGGTTAAAATGGTCTGGATCTGTTCAGTATTGCTATTATTTGTTATGAGTGTATCGTACGTAGTGCAACATTTTTACTGAACTTAATACACGAGTTGAAGGAATATGGTAAACGTCCATTTTGCTATAATAAACCAAAGCATATTTAGCATACTATGCTGCACTTATGATGACGCTATGCGACATTATTTTGAGGCTACTATGAGATTATAAATTTAGATTCGCGAATGTAGAGCGCATATTTTTAAGCTGGAACAATTACGTGTGGGCTGTATCAAGGCTAGGCTACGGCAACCCAACGAATTGTATAATACGACTACCTAATTTCGAAACATCTAGTAGCAAACGTAGACTAAATCGGCCTAGTTACAAATCAAGCAAAAACACCGTGCACTTGACTGGTCTCGATAACGTAGTTCGACTTTCTGTGAAAGTATTTGTAGAACACTTGTGGGTGGGCGTTAATTGTTCTTTGATTGTAAGCCACGTTTGTATGCAAGCTAGCATTATAGTATACCGAGTAATTCTGTAGCATGATACAATAGTGAAAAGGACATTAAACGCGCAAAGGAAATCAGTAATGCATCAACACGACAATAGCGTATTACAGCATGTTACATAAGGAGTACGGCATAATGTCATTGGTTCCAGTCAATTGAGGTGTAAATGAAGACTGAGCACACATTTCCTATTCATTTATTGAACGAAAAGTTACAAAAGAAACTACGAAATGTATAACTCAGCTATTCAGCTAATAACTTTCCGTGTACCCCGTCTAACGACCGAGATGGCTCAAAATGCTCAACAAACCGTAACAAGAGTCTCTTGTTCCCTCACAAAGCCCTTTCAGCTCTGGCGGATTTCAACCCTAGGCTAGTGTATATTCTGCCCTAATTCCTAGTTCCTCTATGATGCCAGCTACTGAGTCGACTGACCTGTTTGCCCCTGCAGTTGCAATACTTTGAATGAATGAGTTTCATTAGCGAGGGAGCTGAAAGGATTTTTCAAACCCTGATGGTTCTGGAACGCGGTGAGTATTCATGTCGACGGATATTGATTTGGTTTGAAATTGGAACGTGTTTCGAGCGGAATTTATGGGAAGGAATATCACCATACTGCTTATGAATGGCTTTTGGAATTCATTGGAATTTGCAAAGTTCATGAATTACAACATACATAGTAAAGGGCTCTAATGAGTTGTATAAATATGTGAACTGCTGATGTGATTCAGTAAGTACAAACTCTTGAAGTCTTGAGATTAAAATTATTTGTGTTATCCTCTTACACAGGAGTTCTTCTAATTTGACCTTACCTGAATGATTAATGAATAGCTAATGAATTTTACTTTGTAATATAATTGCTTGACATTTTGCTGTGACTGTTTGAGGTCGCTGTAATTATTCCATCAACGGCAAGATATTGCCACAAGTCAGATCTAAGAATCGTGAGCGTTGCTAGTATTTATCATACATCATTGAATTTGGAGATTTAAAACGTAATAACAACTATTGAGGTTATTTATAAATGTGATCTCTTGGAGGAGTTTGCGATCTCACTCTCGAGTTTGAAACTCACGAATCAAGAAATTTGATTTGAAACGAAATCACGCCGGGTCTTCGGAACTGTACTGTACATTCTCCATCGGAAGGAAAATTCTTTAAACTCAATTATTCTAATATTATTCTCCGAATACGCTCGGAGATAAAAAAATGACTGAGACTTTTATTTAAAAACCTATCTACGGCCTGATATTTGTAAAGTCTAATATTGTTTGTAAATTTTTGTACACTAGTCTTTTTGCATGGATTAATTTAAGAAAACTTTCTTATGCGGCTTATCCAATGTAAATTAGGTTATTTAATTACTCGTGAAAACATAAACGATTAATACTAGATCTAAGTACCACACAGGGGTACGGCAGGGATACCGCCAAGTTCACTATAGTTCTTTAAATTACCTAGGTACATTATTTCCGATGAGTCTGTCTGACTGTTATTAAATATTATTTTATAAATCGCGTCAGATGAAATCGCATACGGAAAATAAATAACAATATTAAAACCGATTAACTCAGATATTTATTTTAGTGTACACTACATGGTTGGTAGGCGTGTACACTAGCGAAGTTTCAAATATGTACTACACATACTCATCTAACAGGATACAGGCCATTTGTTACACAAATACAGCCACCACCTCGTAGGTACTCGTGTCTAAATAAATAATTAGTAAAATCTATTTAATTCAGGCCCTATTTTTCAATCGTTAGGTAAACCTCTGTTAAGTTAGTTTCTACAAAAACTGCTCTCAATTCAATTTAAAAGCTGGATACTGCTTATATCTGCCGTTAACAAAATACAAAACTTTACTCAACCAGAAACGAGCAAAATTCAATAAATGAAAATATATACCTACGATCGAAACATTTGCATGCTAGTATAAAGAAATTATTGCTTATATGTAGTATTAATTTATTTAATTTTCACTAATTATTCATGATTTTTGTAAATACAGATATACCTGCGAATCGCTACCAACCACTGTTTTAGGCGAGTTTTGTCTTTCGGGAACGAATTCTCTGTTTTTTTTTTCCGGACTAAACGATCACTGACGCATAATCAATATTTTAATTATTGGGTTATTTTATTATGGTAATTATATTGGCCCTGACGCGCTAAAATACCTTTTCAACACAGCGATAGGACCAACTCGCCAGTGGGGCCAACTGGTGGTAAAATAAACGATAGCCCTCATTCAATGAATACGTATTATCCTTTCCTATTCAACCAAATGTAATTCGACAAAATTTTCCATAGGGAAAAACGAAATAGCTACATAAAACAAAAATAGAACAACATAACCCTGTCCTCTATTTAAGTCACAAATCAAATTTACCACACAACACATACGACTATCCATCTCAGTCTTCTGATCTGACGCTTATTGCCGCGGCATGAAGTCTAATTTACATCGTTTTCTTTCGCTGTTTAGATGGAATTCTGCCTTTCCTGCCTATTCTACATTAGTGCTCCTTAGAGCCTTCTTTTGGTTTTTTTACTTACATTCCAACACTAAAAGAGAATGCCTTTTTATTTTTCATAAATATTTTAGGTCAAATATAAGCTTACTAATTAAAAAAGGTGTTTTTAAAATTTCCAAGCATTTACTGTACTGGATTGGAAAATTGAGCGAATTCTGTAATCAATCTCAAATTCATGACAAGGGCTGGTCTGATTGGTGATATTATTATCAAGTCAAGGTATTTATTATGTACCTAAACTAAATCAGCATAATTGACGTTAATATTATATCTACCTGCCTAGTTGCATTGCAACTGGCAATTCCCAGTTGCGGTATTTTTGATCCGGTTTGTGTAATTCGATAATACCACCAGACGGGACAGCCGCCTGGTTTAATGGCCACCAATTTGCATGGAGCTCCCTGTTCCACGATTTCATTGACACTGATACATTTACTGAATAAAGATTCATATAGTAGTACTTCATTGTACATTGTCAAGAGTGTATCGTAGCATATCATGTCAACGGCACAGACCGTTTTATTTATCCACCTCGGAGAAATACACATCGCAAATAAGTTAACCGTATTTCTGTCTAGTACGTGCTTGGATACTCAACACACGAAATAATAATTATAAGTAAATAAAAGAACAACAGCAATAATAATTTACTCGATGGAGTAGAGACTGCCGAAAGTGACACTGACATCCAGAACGGGAAACACTAACAATATTCGTATTACTAACAACGTTTTTCTGCAAAAATATCAATTTTGTACCATTTCTGGCTTAACATTTTTGGGAATAATCCACATGAGACCGATAACACTCGTGGCAATAAACATAAAAGCCGAATAAAAATATTTTGTACGTCGATCGGCTGTTCAAACGATTGTTTACCTTTACAATATATTATGCTTCCGATGAAACTGCGCATGAGAAAGCTTGGAATGGCTATGGGGTGGCTGGACATTGCAAAGACTAGAAAGTGCCCGCATTTAAACTATTTGTTCGCTGCTTCTGCACTTAACATTTAATCCGTACCAACATCTTGAAACTAAATGAATCATCCAAAGAGCTTCCACTTCTTAGATTATTCAGTTGATTCATTACATGTCTGACTCATTCGAATACATCCATAGAGACAAACGTGTCAGAGATTTGAACGTGCATACGTATGTGTCGTTTTCCGCCCTTCGCTACATTGTAGACCACTCGAATACATAATGCCCTTAAGTGACACACGGCAGAACATGAAATGACGTAACATTATATATAACGTAGTAGAAACGAGATACGTCATAACCTGACATTTCCGACAAAAGGTTTATCAAGATGATGCGTTGTTCGTTGTCCCTGTTACAAGATAATATCAGCTCTTGGCATTTTAAAAAGGGATGTTGAAAGTCTGCTCCGAAAGTGGCGAGACAAAATGGAATTGTTGTTACAGCTTGAGAAAAATTTCTGTAACACGAAGAAGCCACATTTATATCCGTGAAAATTTGCATGCAATAAAACATTGACTTGTTTAACACCTTGACCTGCTTAATTAAATGTTGGAATGGTTTTATGAAGAGCCGGCTTTTAGTGTGTTGAATCGATTGTACGCTAGCGTGGTTCTGAATCAGAAGTACCTAATGGCTTTCGCTTTAAACCCCAACCTCCTTATTACAAAACATGGTTTAAAGCAAACCCAGGATTTAAAATACCCTCGTCTCTTTTTGTTATATGACGTTAGAAAGCGACCGAGTGACTGGTTTGACTAAACTTGCGTTAAACCTTCTTTTGTAATAAGGAGGCAATGGTTCGATAGTCTTGGTTGCGGACCAGTCGTCTATCTTTATCACACCCTGATCTGTTTTAATTTTTACGACCTTACATTTGGTCCGAATTATAAAATACATTATCTCATATCGGACACCTGCAACAATTCTTATGCAAAACAGTAAGATAAACATTCCCCGGCACGACCGAGACGTAGCAATAACATTAATGTTATTTGAATTTCATCTCGAAATACCTACCTGCTTGAGTATTAGTGTTCTCTGCAAACATATGATTGCGGACTGGTAAACATTGTGGCGAAACCTGGCAAATATTTACTTGAATTACCAATTTCCGTGTTCAATTTGGTGTAATATTCTCGATGCCTTATCAATCAACATGATGTGTTGAATTGTTGAGAATGTTTTACTAGTTGAATTTAAATTATCTGTCACTTACTCCCAATCAGTTCAAGTAATAGTTACTCTCAATCCATTAGGCAATCTTCTGGGGAGGCGCGTTATAAGTGGCAGTAATGGAATTAGCATAGCTCTCATGCAGCATTACATTACATTAGGGAGAGATGGGACCTGTGTGAACCTGGAACCCGACTTCAAGATATCGGGTTTTTTTTTTTTGCATATGTTAGTACTCCGTATGTACCTGTTTGTACCAACTTTTTTTTCGTTTGTACCTCAAGGGGTTCGGAGATACGGGGGGTTGAAAAATGCTCAGAACCCGACTTCAAGATATCGGGTTGTTTTTTTTTGCATATGTTTGTACTCCGTATGTACCTGTTTGTACCAACTTTTTTTTCGTTTGTACCTCAAGGGGTTCGGAGATACGGGGGGTTGAAAAATGCTCAGAACCCGACTTCAAGATATCGGGGTTTTTTTTTTTGCATATGTTAGTACTCCGTATGTACCTGTTTGTACCAACTTTTTTTTCGTTTGTACCTCAAGGGGTTCGGAGATACGGGGGGTTGAAAAATGCTCAGAACCCGACTTCAAGATATCGGGTTTTTTTTTTTTGCATATGTTAGTACTCCATATGTAACTGTTTGTACCAACTTTTTTTTCGTTTGTACCTCAAGGGGTTCGGAAATACAGGACTTTAAAAAACCTGTTCCCTAATATCGGAATCTCGGGCATTTTTTGAGATAATCAAAATCTGCCAGCGGGGTTGGATTCACCATCGTTTGTACCTGTTTGTACCAACTTTTTTTTCGTTTGTACCTCAAGGGGTTCGGAGATACGGGGGGTTGAAAAATGCTCAGAACCCGACTTCAAGATATCGGGTTTTTTTTTTTTGCATATGTTAGTACTCCATATGTACCTGTTTGTACCAACTTTTTTTTCGTTTGTACCTCAAGTGGTTCGGAAATACAGGACTTTAAAAAACCTGTTCCCTAATATCGGAATCTCGGGCATTTTTTGAGATAATCAAAATCTGCCAGCGGGGTTGGATTCACCATCGTTTGTACCCGTTTGTACCATCTTTCTTTTCGTTTGTACCTCAAGGGGTTCGGAAATACAAGACTTTAAAAAACTTGTTCCCTAATATCGGAATCTCGGGCATTTTTTGAGATAATCAAAATCTGCCAGCGGGGTTGGATTCACCATCGTTTGTACCCGTTTGTACCATCTTTCTTTTCGTTTGTACCTCAAGGGGTTCGGAAATACAAGACTTTAAAAAACCCGTTCCCTAATATCGGAATCTCGGGCATTTTTTGAGATAATCAAAATCTGCAAGCGGGGTTGGATTCACCGTCGTTTGTACCCGTTTGTACCATCTTTCTTTTCGTTTGTACCTCAAGGGGTTCGGAAATACAAGACTTTATAAAACCCGTTCCCTAATATCGGAATCTCGGGCATTTTTTGAGATAATCAAAATCTGCCAGCGGGGTTGGATTCACCATTGTTTGTACCCGTTTGTACCATTTTTCTTTTCGTTTGTACCTCAAGGGGTTCGGAAATACAAGACTTTAAAAAACCTGTTCCCTAATATCGGAATCTCGGGCATTTTTTGAGATAATCAAAATCTGCAAGCGGGGTTGGATTCACCGTCGTTTGTACCCGTTTGTACCATCTTTCTTTTCGTTTGTACCTCAAGGGGTTCGGAAATACAAGACTTTAAAAAACCCGTTCCCTAATATCGGAATCTCGGGCATTTTTTGAGATAATCAAAATCTGCAAGCGGGATTGGATTCACCATCGTTTGTACCCGTTTGTACCATCTTTCTTTTCGTTTGTACCTCAAGGGGTTCGGAAATACAAGACTTTAAAAAACTTGTTCCCTAATATCGGAATCTCGGGCATTTTTTGAGATAATCAAAATCTGCAAGCGGGGTTGGATTCACCATCGTTTGTACCCGTTTGTACCATCTTTCTTTTCGTTTGTACCTCAAGGGGTTCGGAAATACAAGACTTTAAAAAACCCGTTCCCTAATATCGGAATCTCGGGCATTTTTTGAGATAATCAAAATCTGCAAGCGGGGTTGGATTCACCATCGTTTGTACCCGTTTGTACCATCTTTCTTTTCGTTTGTACCTCAAGGGGTTCGGAAATACAAGACTTTAAAAAACCCGTTCCCTAATATCGGAATCTCGGGCATTTTTTGAGATAATCAAAATCTGCAAGCGGGATTGGATTCACCATCGTTTGTACCCGTTTGTACCATCTTTCTTTTCGTTTGTACCTCAAGGGGTTCGGAAATACAAGACTTTAAAAAACTTGTTCCCTAATATCGGAATCTCGGGCATTTTTTGAGATAATCAAAATCTGCAAGCGGGGTTGGATTCACCGTCGTTTGTACCCGTTTGTACCATCTTTCTTTTCGTTTGTACCTCAAGGGGTTCGGAAATACAAGACTTTAAAAAACCCGTTCCCTAATATCGGAATCTCGGGCATTTTTTGAGATAATCAAGATCTGCCAGCGGGGTTGGATTCACCATCGTTTGTACCCGTTTGTACCATTTTTCTTTTCGTTTGTACCTCAAGGGGTTCGGAAATACAAGACTTTAAAAAACTTGTTCCCTAATATCGGAATCTCGGGCATTTTTTGAGATAATCAAAATCTGCAAGCGGGGTTGGATTCACCATCGTTTGTACCCGTTTGTACCATCTTTCTTTTCGTTTGTACCTCAAGGGGTTCGGAAATACAAGACTTTAAAAAACCCGTTCCCTAATATCGGAATCTCGGGCATTTTTTGAGATAATCAAAATCTGCAAGCGGGGTTGGATTCACCGTCGTTTGTACCCGTTTGTACCATCTTTCTTTTCGTTTGTACCTCAAGGGGTTCGGAAATACAAGACTTTAAAAAACCCGTTCCCTAATATCGGAATCTCGGGCATTTTTTGAGATAATCAAAATCTGCAAGCGGGGTTGGATTCACCATCGTTTGTACCCGTTTGTACCATCTTTCTTTTCGTTTGTACCTCAAGGGGTTCGGAAATACAAGACTTTAAAAAACTTGTTCCCTAATATCGGAATCTCGGGCATTTTTTGAGATAATCAAAATCTGCAAGCGGGGTTGGATTCACCATCGTTTGTACCCGTTTGTACCATCTTTCTTTTCGTTTGTACCTCAAGGGGTTCGGAAATACAAGACTTTAAAAAACTTGTTCCCTAATATCGGAATCTCGGGCATTTTTTGAGATAATCAAAATCTGCAAGCGGGGTTGGATTCACCATCGTTTGTACCCGTTTGTACCATTTTTCTTTTCGTTTGTACCTCAAGGGGTTCGGAAATACAAGACTTTAAAAAACTTGTTCCCTAATATCGGAATCTCGGGCATTTTTTGAGATAATCAAAATCTGCAAGCGGGGTTGGATTCACCATCGTTTGTACCCGTTTGTACCATTTTTCTTTTCGTTTGTACCTCAAGGGGTTCGGAAATACAAGACTTTAAAAAACTTGTTCCCTAATATCGGAATCTCGGGCATTTTTTGAGATAATCAAAATCTGCAAGCGGGGTTGGATTCACCATCGTTTGTACCCGTTTGTACCATCTTTCTTTTCGTTTGTACCTCAAGGGGTTCGGAAATACAAGACTTTAAAAAACCGGTTCCCTAATATCGGAATCTCGGGCATTTTTTGAGATAATCAAAATCTGCCAGCGGGGTTGGATTCACCATCGTTTGTACCCGTTTGTACCATCTTTCTTTTCGTTTGTACCTCAAGGGGTTCGGAAATACAAGACTTTAAAAAACCGGTTCCCTAATATCGGAATCTCGGCCATTTTTTGAGATAATCAAAATCTGCCAGCGGGGTTGGATTCACCATCGTTTGTACCCGTTTGTACCATCTTTCTTTTCGTTTGTACCTCAAGGGGTTCGGAAATACAAGACTTTAAAAAACCTGTTCCCTAATATCGGAATCTCGGCCATTTTTTGAGATAATCAAAATCTGCAAGCGGGGTTGGATTCACCGTCGTTTGTACCCGTTTGTGCCAACTTTCTTTTCGTTTGTACCTCAAGGGATTAGGAAATACAGGACTTTCAAAAACCTAGTATCGGTAACGAGTATCGGTATCTTAGGCATTTTTTGAGATAATCAAAATCTGCAAGGAGGGTTGGCTTCAGCGTCGTTTGTACCAACTTTCTTTTCGTTTGTACCTCAAGGGGTTCGGAAATACAGAACTTTCAAAAACTGTTCCCTAGTATCGGTAACTAGTATCGGTGTCTCGGGCATTTTTTGAGAAAATCAAAATCTGCAAGAAGGGTTGGATTCACCGTCGTTTGTACCCGTTTATACCAACTTTCTTTTCGTTTGTACCTCAAGGGGTTCGGAAATACAGAACTTTCAAAAACTGTTACCTAGTATCGGTAACTAGTATCGGTATCTCGGGCATTTTTTGAGATAATCAAAATCTGCAAGCTGGGTTGGATTCACCGTCGTTTGTACCCGTTTGTACCAACTTTCTTTTCGTTTGTACTTCAAGGGGTTCGGAAATACAGAACTTTCAAAAACTGTTACCTAGTATCGGTAACTAGTATCGGTATCTCGAGAATTTTTTGAGATAATCAAAATCTGCAAGCAGGGTTGGATTCACCGTCATTTGTACCCGTTTGTACCAACTTTCTTTTCGTTTGTACCTCAAGGGATTCGGAAATACAGGACTTTCAAAAATCTAGTATCGGTAACGAGTATCGGTATCTTAGGCATTTTTTGAGTTAATCAAAATCTGCAAGCAGGGTTGGATTCACCGTCGTTTGTACCCGTTTGTACCAACTTTCTTTTCGTTTGTACCTCAAGGGATTAGGAAATACAGGACTTTCAAAAACCTAGTATCGGTAACGAGTATCGGTATCTTAGGCATTTTTTGAGATAATCAAAATCTGCAAGCAGGGTTGGCTTCAGCGTCGTTTGTACCTGTTTGTACCATCTTTCTTTTCGTTTGTACCTCAAGGGGTTCGGAAATACAAGACTTTAAAAAACCCGTTCCCTAATATCGGAATCTCGGGCATTTTTTGAGATAATCAAGATCTGCCAGCGGGGTTGGATTCACCATCGTTTGTACCCGTTTGTACCATTTTTCTTTTCGTTTGTACCTCAAGGGGTTCGGAAATACAAGACTTTAAAAAACTTGTTCCCTAATATCGGAATCTCGGGCATTTTTTGAGATAATCAAAATCTGCAAGCGGGGTTGGATTCACCATCGTTTGTACCCGTTTGTACCATCTTTCTTTTCGTTTGTACCTCAAGGGGTTCGGAAATACAAGACTTTAAAAAACCCGTTCCCTAATATCGGAATCTCGGGCATTTTTTGAGATAATCAAAATCTGCAAGCGGGGTTGGATTCACCGTCGTTTGTACCCGTTTGTACCATCTTTCTTTTCGTTTGTACCTCAAGGGGTTCGGAAATACAAGACTTTAAAAAACCCGTTCCCTAATATCGGAATCTCGGGCATTTTTTGAGATAATCAAAATCTGCAAGCGGGGTTGGATTCACCATCGTTTGTACCCGTTTGTACCATCTTTCTTTTCGTTTGTACCTCAAGGGGTTCGGAAATACAAGACTTTAAAAAACTTGTTCCCTAATATCGGAATCTCGGGCATTTTTTGAGATAATCAAAATCTGCAAGCGGGGTTGGATTCACCATCGTTTGTACCCGTTTGTACCATCTTTCTTTTCGTTTGTACCTCAAGGGGTTCGGAAATACAAGACTTTAAAAAACTTGTTCCCTAATATCGGAATCTCGGGCATTTTTTGAGATAATCAAAATCTGCAAGCGGGGTTGGATTCACCATCGTTTGTACCCGTTTGTACCATTTTTCTTTTCGTTTGTACCTCAAGGGGTTCGGAAATACAAGACTTTAAAAAACTTGTTCCCTAATATCGGAATCTCGGGCATTTTTTGAGATAATCAAAATCTGCAAGCGGGGTTGGATTCACCATCGTTTGTACCCGTTTGTACCATTTTTCTTTTCGTTTGTACCTCAAGGGGTTCGGAAATACAAGACTTTAAAAAACTTGTTCCCTAATATCGGAATCTCGGGCATTTTTTGAGATAATCAAAATCTGCAAGCGGGGTTGGATTCACCGTCGTTTGTACCCGTTTGTACCATCTTTCTTTTCGTTTGTACCTCAAGGGGTTCGGAAATACAAGACTTTAAAAAACCCGTTCCCTAATATCGGAATCTCGGGCATTTTTTGAGATAATCAAAATCTGCAAGCGGGGTTGGATTCACCATCGTTTGTACCCGTTTGTACCATCTTTCTTTTCGTTTGTACCTCAAGGGGTTCGGAAATACAAGACTTTAAAAAACTTGTTCCCTAATATCGGAATCTCGGGCATTTTTTGAGATAATCAAAATCTGCAAGCGGGGTTGGATTCACCATCGTTTGTACCCGTTTGTACCATCTTTCTTTTCGTTTGTACCTCAAGGGGTTCGGAAATACAAGACTTTAAAAAACTGTTACCTAGTATCGGTAACTAGTATCGGTATCTCGAGAATTTTTTGAGATAATCAAAATCTGCAAGCAGGGTTGGATTCACCGTCATTTGTACCCGTTTGTACCAACTTTCTTTTCGTTTGTACCTCAAGGGATTCGGAAATACAGGACTTTCAAAAATCTAGTATCGGTAACGAGTATCGGTATCTTAGGCATTTTTTGAGTTAATCAAAATCTGCAAGCAGGGTTGGATTCACCGTCGTTTGTACCCGTTTGTACCAACTTTCTTTTCGTTTGTACCTCAAGGGATTAGGAAATACAGGACTTTCAAAAACCTAGTATCGGTAACGAGTATCGGTATCTTAGGCATTTTTTGAGATAATCAAAATCTGCAAGCAGGGTTGGCTTCAGCGTCGTTTGTACCTGTTTGTACCAACTTTCTTTTCGTTTGTACCTCAAGGGATTCGGAAATACAGGACTTTCAAAAACCCGTTCCCTAATATCGGAATCTCGGGCATTTTTTGAGATAATCAAAATCTGCCAGCGGGGTTGGATTCACCATCGTTTGTACCCGTTTGTACCATCTTTCTTTTCGTTTGTACCTCAAGGGGTTCGGAAATACAAGACTTTAAAAAACCGGTTCCCTAATATCGGAATCTCGGGCATTTTTTGAGATAATCAAAATCTGCAAGCGGGGTTGGATTCACCGTCGTTTGTACCCGTTTGTACCATCTTTCTTTTCGTTTGTACCTCAAGGGGTTCGGAAATACAAGACTTTAAAAAACCGGTTCCCTAATATCGGAATCTCGGGCATTTTTTGAGATAATCAAAATCTGCAAGCGGGGTTGGATTCACCGTCGTTTGTACCCGTTTGTACCAACTTTCTTTTCGTTTGTACCTCAAGGGATTCGGAAATACAGGACTTTCAAAAATCTAGTATCGGTAACGAGTATCGGTATCTTAGGCATTTTTTGAGTTAATCAAAATCTGCAAGCAGGGTTGGATTCACCGTCGTTTGTACCCGTTTGTACCAACTTTCTTTTCGTTTGTACCTCAAGGGATTAGGAAATACAGGACTTTCAAAAACCTAGTATCGGTAACGAGTATCGGTATCTTAGGCATTTTTTGAGATAATCAAAATCTGCAAGCAGGGTTGGCTTCAGCGTCGTTTGTACCTGTTTGTACCATCTTTCTTTTCGTTTGTACCTCAAGGGGTTCGGAAATACAAGACTTTAAAAAACCCATTCCCTAATATCGGAATCTCGGGCATTTTTTGAGATAATCAAGATCTGCCAGCGGGGTTGGATTCACCATCGTTTGTACCCGTTTGTACCATTTTTCTTTTCGTTTGTACCTCAAGGGGTTCGGAAATACAAGACTTTAAAAAACTTGTTCCCTAATATCGGAATCTCGGGCATTTTTTGAGATAATCAAAATCTGCAAGCGGGGTTGGATTCACCATCGTTTGTACCCGTTTGTACCATCTTTCTTTTCGTTTGTACCTCAAGGGGTTCGGAAATACAAGACTTTAAAAAACCCGTTCCCTAATATCGGAATCTCGGGCATTTTTTGAGATAATCAAAATCTGCAAGCGGGGTTGGATTTACCGTCGTTTGTACCCGTTTGTACCATCTTTCTTTTCGTTTGTACCTCAAGGGGTTCGGAAATACAAGACTTTAAAAAACCCGTTCCCTAATATCGGAATCTCGGGCATTTTTTGAGATAATCAAAATCTGCAAGCGGGGTTGGATTCACCATCGTTTGTACCCGTTTGTACCATCTTTCTTTTCGTTTGTACCTCAAGGGGTTCGGAAATACAAGACTTTAAAAAACTTGTTCCCTAATATCGGAATCTCGGGCATTTTTTGAGATAATCAAAATCTGCAAGCGGGGTTGGATTCACCATCGTTTGTACCCGTTTGTACCATCTTTCTTTTCGTTTGTACCTCAAGGGGTTCGGAAATACAAGACTTTAAAAAACTTGTTCCCTAATATCGGAATCTCGGGCATTTTTTGAGATAATCAAAATCTGCAAGCGGGGTTGGATTCACCATCGTTTGTACCCGTTTGTACCATTTTTCTTTTCGTTTGTACCTCAAGGGGTTCGGAAATACAAGACTTTAAAAAACTTGTTCCCTAATATCGGAATCTCGGGCATTTTTTGAGATAATCAAAATCTGCAAGCGGGGTTGGATTCACCATCGTTTGTACCCGTTTGTACCATTTTTCTTTTCGTTTGTACCTCAAGGGGTTCGGAAATACAAGACTTTAAAAAACTTGTTCCCTAATATCGGAATCTCGGGCATTTTTTGAGATAATCAAAATCTGCAAGCGGGGTTGGATTCACCGTCGTTTGTACCCGTTTGTACCATCTTTCTTTTCGTTTGTACCTCAAGGGGTTCGGAAATACAAGACTTTAAAAAACCCGTTCCCTAATATCGGAATCTCGGGCATTTTTTGAGATAATCAAAATCTGCAAGCGGGGTTGGATTCACCATCGTTTGTACCCGTTTGTACCATCTTTCTTTTCGTTTGTACCTCAAGGGGTTCGGAAATACAAGACTTTAAAAAACTTGTTCCCTAATATCGGAATCTCGGGCATTTTTTGAGATAATCAAAATCTGCAAGCGGGGTTGGATTCACCATCGTTTGTACCCGTTTGTACCATCTTTCTTTTCGTTTGTACCTCAAGGGGTTCGGAAATACAAGACTTTAAAAAACTGTTACCTAGTATCGGTAACTAGTATCGGTATCTCGAGAATTTTTTGAGATAATCAAAATCTGCAAGCAGGGTTGGATTCACCGTCATTTGTACCCGTTTGTACCAACTTTCTTTTCGTTTGTACCTCAAGGGATTCGGAAATACAGGACTTTCAAAAATCTAGTATCGGTAACGAGTATCGGTATCTTAGGCATTTTTTGAGTTAATCAAAATCTGCAAGCAGGGTTGGATTCACCGTCGTTTGTACCCGTTTGTACCAACTTTCTTTTCGTTTGTACCTCAAGGGATTAGGAAATACAGGACTTTCAAAAACCTAGTATCGGTAACGAGTATCGGTATCTTAGGCATTTTTTGAGATAATCAAAATCTGCAAGCAGGGTTGGCTTCAGCGTCGTTTGTACCTGTTTGTACCAACTTTCTTTTCGTTTGTACCTCAAGGGATTCGGAAATACAGGACTTTCAAAAACCCGTTCCCTAATATCGGAATCTCGGGCATTTTTTGAGATAATCAAAATCTGCCAGCGGGGTTGGATTCACCATCGTTTGTACCCGTTTGTACCATCTTTCTTTTCGTTTGTACCTCAAGGGGTTCGGAAATACAAGACTTTAAAAAACCGGTTCCCTAATATCGGAATCTCGGGCATTTTTTGAGATAATCAAAATCTGCAAGCGGGGTTGGATTCACCGTCGTTTGTACCCGTTTGTACCATCTTTCTTTTCGTTTGTACCTCAAGGGGTTCGGAAATACAAGACTTTAAAAAACCGGTTCCCTAATATCGGAATCTCGGGCATTTTTTGAGATAATCAAAATCTGCAAGCGGGGTTGGATTCACCGTCGTTTGTACCCGTTTGTACCAACTTTCTTTTCGTTTGTACCTCAAGGGATTCGGAAATACAGGACTTTCAAAAATCTAGTATCGGTAACGAGTATCGGTATCTTAGGCATTTTTTGAGTTAATCAAAATCTGCAAGCAGGGTTGGATTCACCGTCGTTTGTACCCGTTTGTACCAACTTTCTTTTCGTTTGTACCTCAAGGGATTAGGAAATACAGGACTTTCAAAAACCTAGTATCGGTAACGAGTATCGGTATCTTAGGCATTTTTTGAGATAATCAAAATCTGCAAGCAGGGTTGGCTTCAGCGTCGTTTGTACCTGTTTGTACCAACTTTCTTTTCGTTTGTACCTCAAGGGATTCGGAAATACAGGACTTTCAAAAACCCGTTCCCTAATATCGGAATCTTAGGCATTTTTTGAGTTAATCAAAATCTGCACGCAGGGTTGGATTCACCGTCGTTTGTACCCGTTTGTACCAACTTTCTTTTCGTTTGTACCTCAAGGGATTAGGAAATACAGGACTTTCAAAAACCTAGTGTCGGTAACGAGTATCGGTATCTTAGGCATTTTTTGAGATAATCAAAATCTGCAAGCAGGGTTGGCTTCAGCGTCGTTTGTACCCGTTTGTACCAACTTTCTTTTCGTTTGTACCTCAAGGGATTAGGAAATACAGGACTTTCAAAAACCTAGTATCGGTAACGAGTATCGGTATCTTAGGCATTTTTTGAGATAATCAAAATCTGCAAGGAGGGTTGGCTTCAGCGTCGTTTGTACCAACTTTCTTTTCGTTTGTACCTCAAGGGGTTCGGAAATACAGAACTTTCAAAAACTGTTCCCTAGTATCGGTAACTAGTATCGGTATCTCGGGCATTTTTTGAGAAAATCAAAATCTGCAAGCAGGGTTGGATTCACCGTCGTTTGTACCCGTTTATACCAACTTTCTTTTCGTTTGTACCTCAAGGGGTTCGGAAATACAGAACTTTCAAAAACTGTTACCTAGTATCGGTAACTAGTATCGGTATCTCGGGCATTTTTTGAGATAATCAAAATCTGCAAGCTGGGTTGGATTCACCGTCGTTTGTACCCGTTTGTACCAACTTTCTTTTCGTTTGTACCTCAAGGGGTTTGGAAATACAGAACTTTCAAAAACTGTTACCAAGTATCGGTAACTAGTATCGGTATCTCGGGCATTTTTTGAGATAATCAAAATCTGCAAGCAGGGTTGGATTCACCGTCGTTTGTACCCGTTTGTACCAACTTTCTTTTCGTTTGTACCTCAAGGGATTCGGAAATACAGGACTTTCAAAAATCTAGTATCGGTAACGAGTATCGGTATCTTAGGCATTTTTTGAGTTAATCAAAATCTGCAAGCAGGGTTGGATTCACCGTCGTTAGTACCCGTTTGTAACAACTTTCTTTTCGTTTGTCCCTCAAGGGATTAGGAAATACAGGACTTTCAAAAACCTAGTATCGGTAACGAGTATCGGTATCTTAGGCATTTTTTGAGATAATCAAAATCTGCAAGCAGGGTTGGCTTTAGCGTCGTTTGTACCTGTTTGTACCAACTTTCTTTTCGTTTGTACCTCAAGGGATTCGGAAATACAGGACTTTCAAAAACCTAGTATCGGTAACGAGTATCGGTATCTCGGGCATTTTTTGAGATAATCAAAATCTGCAAGCAGGGTTGGATTCACCGTCGTTTGTACCCGTTTGTACCAACTTTCTTTTCGTTTGTACCTCAAGGGGTTCGGAAATACAGAACTTTAATAAAACCTGTTCCCTAATATCGGAATCTCGGGCGTCTTGTATTTCCGAACCCCTTGAGGTACAAACGAAAAGAAAGATGTTACAAACGGGTACAAACGACGGTGAATCCAACCCCGCTTGCAGATTTTGATTATCTCAAAAAATGCCTGAGATTCCGATATTAGGGAACGGGTTTTATAAAGTCTTGTATTTCCGAACCCCTTGAGGTACAAACGAAAAGAAAGATGGCACAAACGGGAACAAACGACGGTGAATCCAACCCCGCTTGCAGATTTTGATTATCTCAAAAAATGCCCGAGATTCTGATATTAGGGAACGGGTTTTATAAAGTCTTGTATTTCCGAACCCCTTGAGGTACAAACGAAAAGAAAGATGGTACAAACGGGTACAAACGACGGTGAATCCAACCCCGCTTGCAGATTTTGATTATCTCAAAAAATGCCCGAGATTCCGATATTAGGGATCAGGTTTTTTAAAGTCCTGTATTTCCGAACCCCTTGAGGTACAAACGAAAAGAAAGATGGTACAAACGGGTACAAACGACGGTGAATCCAACCCCGCTTGCAGATTTTGATTATCTCAAAAAATGCCCGAGATTCCGATATAAGGGATCAAGTTTTTTAAAGTCCTGTATTTCCGAACCCCTTGAGGTACAAACGAAAAGAAAGATGGTACAAACGGGTACAAACGATGGTGAATCCAACCCCGCTGGCAGATTTTGATTATCTCAAAAAATGGCCGAGATTCCGATATTAGGGAACCGGTTTTTTAAAGTCTTGTATTTCCGAACCCCTTGAGGTACAAACGAAAAGAAAGATGGTACAAACGGGTACAAACGATGGTGAATCCAACCCCGCTGGCAGATTTTGATTATCTCAAAAAATGGCCGAGATTCCGATATTAGGGAACCGGTTTTTTAAAGTCTTGTATTTCCGAACCCCTTGAGGTACAAACGAAAAGAAAGATGGTACAAACGGGTACAAACGATGGTGAATCCAACCCCGCTGGCAGATTTTGATTATCTCAAAAAATGCCCGAGATTCCGATATTAGGGAACGGGTTTTATAAAGTCTTGTATTTCCGAACCCCTTGAGGTACAAACGAAAAGAAAGATGGCACAAACGGGTACAAACGACGGTGAATCCAACCCCGCTTGCAGATTTTGATTATCTCAAAAAATGCCCGAGATTCCGATATTAGGGAACGGGTTTTATAAAGTCTTGTATTTCCGAACCCCTTGAGGTACAAACGAAAAGAAAGATGGTACAAACGGGTACAAACGACGGTGAATCCAACCCCGCTTGCAGATTTTGATTATCTCAAAAAATGCCCGAGATTCCGATATTAGGGATCAGGTTTTTTAAAGTCCTGTATTTCCGAACCCCTTGAGGTACAAACGAAAAGAAAGTTGGTACAAACGGGTACAAACGACGGTGAATCCAACCCCGCTTGCAGATTTTGATTATCTCAAAAAATGCCCGAGATTCCGATATTAGGGAACGGGTTTTATAAAGTCTTGTATTTCCGAACTCCTTGAGGTACAAACGAAAAGAAAGATGGTACAAACGGGTACAAACGATGGTGAATCCAACCCCGCTGGCAGATTTTGATTATCTCAAAAAATGCCCGAGATTCCGATATTAGGGATCAGGTTTTTTAAAGTCCTGTATTTCCGAACCCCTTGAGGTACAAACGAAAAGAAAGATGGTACAAACGGGTACAAACGACGGTGAATCCAACCCCGCTTGCAGATTTTGATTATCTCAAAAAATGCCCGAGATTCCGATATTAGGGAACGGGTTTTTTAAAGTCCTGTATTTCCGAACCCCTTGAGGTACAAACGAAAAGAAAGATGGTACAAACGGGTACAAACGACGGTGAATCCAACCCCGCTTGCAGATTTTGATTATCTCAAAAAATGCCCGAGATTCCGATATTAGGGAACGGGTTTTTTAAAGTCCTGTATTTCCGAACCCCTTGAGGTACAAACGAAAAGAAAGATGGTACAAACGGGTACAAACGATGGTGAATCCAACCCCGCTGGCAGATTTTGATTATCTCAAAAAATGCCCGAGATTCCGATATTAGGGATCAGGTTTTTTAAAGTCCTGTATTTCCGAACCCCTTGAGGTACAAACGAAAAGAAAGATGGTACAAACGGGTACAAACGATGGTGAATCCAACCCCGCTGGCAGATTTTGATTATCTCAAAAAATGCCCGAGATTCCGATATTAGGGAACCGGTTTTTTAAAGTCTTGTATTTCCGAACCCCTTGAGGTACAAACGAAAAGAAAGATGGTACAAACGGGTACAAACGATGGTGAATCCAACCCCGCTGGCAGATTTTGATTATCTCAAAAAATGGCCGAGATTCCGATATTAGGGAACCGGTTTTTTAAAGTCTTGTATTTCCGAACCCCTTGAGGTACAAACGAAAAGAAAGATGGTACAAACGGGTACAAACGATGGTGAATCCAACCCCGCTGGCAGATTTTGATTATCTCAAAAAATGCCCGAGATTCCGATATTAGGGAACGGGTTTTATAAAGTCTTGTATTTCCGAACCCCTTGAGGTACAAACGAAAAGAAAGATGGTACAAACGGGTACAAACGATGGTGAATCCAACCCCGCTGGCAGATTTTGATTATCTCAAAAAATGCCCGAGATTCCGATATTAGGGATCAGGTTTTTTAAAGTCCTGTATTTCCGAACCCCTTGAGGTACAAACGAAAAGAAAGATGGTACAAACGGGTACAAACGACGGTGAATCCAACCCCGCTTGCAGATTTTGATTATCTCAAAAAATGCCCGAGATTCCGATATTAGGGAACGGGTTTTATAAAGTCTTGTATTTCCGAACCCCTTGAGGTACAAACGAAAAGAAAGATGGTACAAACGGGTACAAACGATGGTGAATCCAACCCCGCTGGCAGATTTTGATTATCTCAAAAAATGCCCGAGATTCCGATATTAGGGATCAGGTTTTTTAAAGTCCTGTATTTCCGAACCCCTTGAGGTACAAACGAAAAGAAAGATGGTACAAACGGGTACAAACGATGGTGAATCCAACCCCGCTGGCAGATTTTGATTATCTCAAAAAATGCCCGAGATTCCGATATTAGGGAACCGGTTTTTTAAAGTCTTGTATTTCCGAACCCCTTGAGGTACAAACGAAAAGAAAGATGGTGCAAACGGGTACAAACGATGGTGAATCCAACCCCGCTGGCAGATTTTGATTATCTCAAAAAATGGCCGAGATTCCGATATTAGGGAACAGGTTTTTTAAAGTCTTGTATTTCCGAACCCCTTGAGGTACAAACGAAAAGAAAAATGGTACAAACGGGTACAAACGATGGTGATACCAACCCCGCTGGCAGATTTTGATTATCTCAAAAAATGCCCGAGATTCCGATATTAGGGAACGGGTTTTATAAAGTCTTGTATTTCCGAACCCCTTGAGGTACAAACGAAAAGAAAGATGGTACAAACGGGTACAAACGACGGTGAATCCAACCCCGCTTGCAGATTTTGATTATCTCAAAAAATGCCCGAGATTCCGATATTAGGGAACGGGTTTTTTAAAGTCTTGTATTTCCGAACCCCTTGAGGTACAAACGAAAAGAAAGATGGTACAAACGGGTACAAACGATGGTGAATCCAACCCCGCTGGCAGATTTTGATTATCTCAAAAAATGCCCGAGATTCCGATATTAGGGATCAGGTTTTTTAAAGTCCTGTATTTCCGAACCCCTTGAGGTACAAACGAAAAGAAAGATGGTACAAACGGGTACAAACGATGGTGAATCCAACCCCGCTTGCAGATTTTGATTATCTCAAGAAATGCCCGAGATTCCGATATTAGGGAACAGGTTTTTTAAAGTCTTGTATTTCCGAACCCCTTGAGGTACAAACGAAAAGAAAGATGGTACAAACGGGTACAAACGATGGTGAATCCAACCCCGCTGGCAGATTTTGATTATCTCAAAAAATGCCCGAGATTCCGATATTAGGGAACCGGTTTTTTAAAGTCTTGTATTTCCGAACCCCTTGAGGTACAAACGAAAAGAAAGATGGTACAAACGGGTACAAACGATGGTGAATCCAACCCCGCTGGCAGATTTTGATTATCTCAAAAAATGGCCGAGATTCCGATATTAGGGAACAGGTTTTTTAAAGTCTTGTATTTCCGAACCCCTTGAGGTACAAACGAAAAGAAAAATGGTACAAACGGGTACAAACGATGGTGAATCCAACCCCGCTAGCAGATTTTGATTATCTCAAAAAATGCCCGAGATTCCGATATTAGGGAACGGGTTTTTTAAAGTCTTGTATTTCCGAACCCCTTGAGGTACAAACGAAAAGAAAGATGGTACAAACGGGTACAAACGATGGTGAATCCAACCCCGCTTGCAGATTTTGATTATATCAAGAAATGCCCGAGATTCCGATATTAGGGAACAGGTTTTTTAAAGTCTTGTATTTCCGAACCCCTTGAGGTACAAACGAAAAGAAAGATGGTACAAACGGGTACAAACGATGGTGAATCCAACCCCGCTTGCAGATTTTGATTATCTCAAAAAATGCCCGAGATTCCGATATTAGGGAACAAGTTTTTTAAAGTCTTGTATTTCCGAACCCCTTGAGGTACAAACGAAAAGAAAAATGGTACAAACGGGTACAAACGATGGTGAATCCAACCCCGCTGGCAGATTTTGATTATCTCAAAAAATGCCCGAGATTCCGATATTAGGGAACGGGTTTTTTAAAGTCTTGTATTTCCGAACCCCTTGAGGTACAAACGAAAAGAAAGATGGTACAAACGGGTACAAACGACGGTGAATCCAACCCCGCTTGCAGATTTTGATTATCTCAAAAAATGCCCGAGATTCCGATATTAGGGAACGGGTTTTTTAAAGTCTTGTATTTCCGAACCCCTTGAGGTACAAACGAAAAGAAAGATGGTACAAACGGGTACAAACGATGGTGAATCCAACCCCGCTTGCAGATTTTGATTATCTCAAAAAATGCCCGAGATTCCGATATTAGGGAACAAGTTTTTTAAAGTCTTGTATTTCCGAACCCCTTGAGGTACAAACGAAAAGAAAAATGGTACAAACGGGTACAAACGATGGTGAATCCAACCCCGCTGGCAGATTTTGATTATCTCAAAAAATGCCCGAGATTCCGATATTAGGGAACGGGTTTTTTAAAGTCTTGTATTTCCGAACCCCTTGAGGTACAAACGAAAAGAAAGATGGTACAAACGGGTACAAACGACGGTGAATCCAACCCCGCTTGCAGATTTTGATTATCTCAAAAAATGCCCGAGATTCCGATATTAGGGAACGGGTTTTTTAAAGTCTTGTATTTCCGAACCCCTTGAGGTACAAACGAAAAGAAAGATGGTACAAACGGGTACAAACGACGGTGAATCCAACCCCGCTTGCAGATTTTGATTATCTCAAAAAATGCCCGAGATTCCGATATTAGGGAACAGGTTTTTTAAAGTCTTGTATTTCCGAACCCCTTGAGGTACAAACGAAAAGAAAAATGGTACAAACGGGTACAAACAATGGTGAATCCAACCCCGCTGGCAGATTTTGATTATCTCAAAAAATGCCCGAGATTCCGATATTAGGGAACGGGTTTTATAAAGTCTTGTATTTCCGAACCCCTTGAGGTACAAACGAAAAGAAAGATGGTACAAACGGGTACAAACGACGGTGAATCCAACCCCGCTTGCAGATTTTGATTATCTCAAAAAATGCCCGAGATTCCGATATTAGGGAACGGGTTTTTTAAAGTCTTGTATTTCCGAACCCCTTGAGGTACAAACGAAAAGAAAGATGGTACAAACGGGTACAAACGATGGTGAATCCAACCCCGCTTGCAGATTTTGATTATCTCAAAAAATGCCCGAGATTCCGATATTAGGGAACAAGTTTTTTAAAGTCTTGTATTTCCGAACCCCTTGAGGTACAAACGAAAAGAAAAATGGTACAAACGGGTACAAACGATGGTGAATCCAACCCCGCTGGCAGATTTTGATTATCTCAAAAAATGCCCGAGATTCCGATATTAGGGAACGGGTTTTTTAAAGTCTTGTATTTCCGAACCCCTTGAGGTACAAACGAAAAGAAAGATGGTACAAACGGGTACAAACGACGGTGAATCCAACCCCGCTTGCAGATTTTGATTATCTCAAAAAATGCCCGAGATTCCGATATTAGGGAACGGGTTTTTTAAAGTCTTGTATTTCCGAACCCCTTGAGGTACAAACGAAAAGAAAGATGGTACAAACGGGTACAAACGATGGTGAATCCAATCCCGCTTGCAGATTTTGATTATCTCAAAAAATGCCCGAGATTCCGATATTAGGGAACAAGTTTTTTAAAGTCTTGTATTTCCGAACCCCTTGAGGTACAAACGAAAAGAAAGATGGTACAAACGGGTACAAACGATGGTGAATCCAACCCCGCTTGCAGATTTTGATTATCTCAAAAAATGTCCGAGATTCCGATATTAGGGAACGGGTTTTTTAAAGTTCTGTATTTCCGAACCCCTTGAGGTACAAACGAAAAGAAAGATGGTACAAACGGGTACAAACGACGGTGAATCCAACCCCGCTTGCAGATTTTGATTATCTCAAAAAATGCCCGAGATTCCGATATTAGGGAACAGGTTTTTTAAAGTCTTGTATTTCCGAACCCCTTGAGGTACAAACGAAAAGAAAAATGGTACAAACGGGTACAAACAATGGTGAATCCAACCCCGCTGGCAGATTTTGATTATCTCAAAAAATGCCCGAGATTCCGATATTAGGGAACAGGTTTTTTAAAGTCTTGTATTTCCGAACCCCTTGAGGTACAAACGAAAAGAAAAATGGTACAAACGGGTACAAACAATGGTGAATCCAACCCCGCTGGCAGATTTTGATTATCTCAAAAAATGCCCGAGATTCCGATATTAGGGAACGGGTTTTATAAAGTCTTGTATTTCCGAACCCCTTGAGGTACAAACGAAAAGAAAGATGGTACAAACGGGTACAAACGACGGTGAATCCAACCCCGCTTGCAGATTTTGATTATCTCAAAAAATGCCCGAGATTCCGATATTAGGGAACGGGTTTTTTAAAGTCTTGTATTTCCGAACCCCTTGAGGTACAAACGAAAAGAAAGATGGTACAAACGGGTACAAACGATGGTAAATCCAACCCCGCTGGCAGATTTTGATTATCTCAAAAAATGCCCGAGATTCCGATATTAGGGATCAGGTTTTTTAAAGTCCTGTATTTCCGAACCCCTTGAGGTACAAACGAAAAGAAAGATGGTACAAACGGGTACAAACGATGGTGAATCCAACCCCGCTGGCAGATTTTGATTATCTCAAAAAATGACCGAGATTCCGATATTAGGGAACAGGTTTTTTAAAGTCCTGTATTTCCGAACCACTTGAGGTACAAACGAAAAAAAAGTTGGTACAAACAGGTACATATGGAGTACTAACATATGCAAAAAAAAAAAAACCGATATCTTGAAGTCGGGTTCTGAGCATTTTTCAACCCCCCGTATCTCCGAACCCCTTGAGGTACAAACGAAAAAAAAGTTGGTACAAACAGGTACATACGGAGTACTAACATATGCAAAAAAAAAAACCCCGATATCTTGAAGTCGGGTTCTGAGCATTTTTCAACCCCCCGTATCTCCGAACCCCTTGAGGTACAAACGAAAAAAAAGTTGGTACAAACAGGTACATACGGAGTACAAACATATGCAAAAAAAAAAAACCCGATATCTTGAAGTCGGGTTCTGAGCATTTTTCAACCCCCCGTATCTCCGAACCCCTTGAGGTACAAACGAAAAAAAAGTTGGTACAAACAGGTACATACGGAGTACTAACATATGCAAAAAAAAAAAACCCGATATCTTGAAGTCGGGTTCCAGGTTCACACAGGTAGAGATGGGGCGTGGCGCTTCGTACAAACTCTTTTAATGCTCGATCATAGTCTGATGTTGTTTTAGACGATAAATAATGCCATTTAACTGTTCATGTATTTTTGCATATGCATGCTTGTGAATCTTGTAATCAGCCGTTATTCTGTGCTTGGTAACTGGTACCTATTACTTACCTTTTGATGCTTTAGGCTCCTTGGCTGCTCATTAAAACGCTTTTTCATAACTTAGGCTCAGTAGAAATTTGACACCTCCCCACCCGCCCTTGAATATCTTTTGGTTATTGCAGCACTTAAAAAATTATGGTCTATTTTAATTTGCAAGAATTACGGAACACTTGCGTAGTGGTTTAATTAAAAATTGTAATAGAATAGGATGTAATACTTCTTATTTTATATGGAAACAACTTCTCCAGTATGTCTGGCTTTGGGGTATTGTCCTCATTCATTAGTTACTTCCTTATTTAATGCTTTCTTGAAATACTATCTCTACTAATTGCATGATTAAAAGCAGTCAGATTCATTTGAAAGAGATCATCATATCAAGTCCTATAAATCTTTCCTATGTTCAGCAGTGTTCATCCATGGCTATGGATCCTCTAAGGCCTCCCCCATTAACTTCCACTTCGAACGGTTTTGTGCCACTTGCATCCAATGATTTTGACCAGGTCGTCGGTCCACCTGGTGGCAGGTCGTTCCGCTCGGCGCTTACCAGCACGTGGTTGCCACTCGAGAATCTTCCTTCCCCATCGGATATCGGGGCCTGCCCATTGCCACTTCAGCTTACTAACTCTACGAGCTATATCGGTATAATATTTATTCGCCCATATTCGTTTTTTTTTGTAAAGAGATAGTTAACGATTTTTATGAGGATTGCATTATTCATTCGACAAGCTAATTAAGCTAAATAATTATACAATTTCAAATGTTTTGTCTGATTTTTGTGGTTAGTAAATTATGTTCGTGAGAATGTTTAATGACGCATCGGTGTTTTATACTCGAATGCAATTGCTTGAATTTAATCGTGTGATTACAATAGCCGACAGCCCATTATGTTACACCGGTGACTAAGTTTATCGGTGTTTTATAAACGATGAGATTTTGACAGCACGTGCGTGTGAAAGGTATTTTTTGTGTTTATATCAAATGGGCTTGCGTTGAAACACTGGCTGGACCCACCAAAAAGGAAGCTATTCACTCTGGCTTTGAAATTCCAAAGATTGTAGGACCCAGGAAACGGACACAATCAGTTTGACACAGAACGGTCCGAAGAAAACTTTTAAGGGAATAGGTAATTGACTTGTATACAGTTAAGTATGTCCTACTTACTGAAACTAAACCTTATTTATGTTAATTAGATGGCAAAATTTACACTGTTTTTAATTATTACATGCGGTTTTGTTTGCGTAATAACTAAGTATGTGCGTAAGTTTTTTTCTACCTACATTGTGATTGTGGATGCATCATTATGTGTTTGTCAAAGTAACGTTAAAAATGTGGTTTATAAAATTAAATAATGATAATATTCATTGAACATACACACATTGAGTTATTTTAATAATGTAAAATAAATAAATAAATGAACTACAAGTTGCAAAAGAGAGTATTTTTCACAACTTTGCCTGGCACACTGCCGTGGATTTTTTTGATTTACCTGCCCGATGCCTGCAATTCCGCCCCCATTATATATTTCGCACTCTTCGAACACGTATACGTTCCCTATTGACTCAAGTAATTTTTTAAATTGGTCGATTTAATTAAGTCAATGTGGTTCAATGACACTTAAGTACATAATTACATATTGAAAATCAGCAACTTAACCAACTTGAATAAATGTAGCTGCGTTGTATAATGAAAGTAAACAAATATGCAATACGGAATTGGTCTACTAATCTAGATCTAATAATGCTAGACGCTAGACTGTGAGTAAACATGGCACCTAGATATTGGTTGTTTTGGTATTATTATTATAACCTTGCCTCAAATTATATGACCGTTTGGTAAATAGGGTTGGCAACGCGCGACATACCCCTGGTGTTGCAAGCGTCAATAGGCTATGGTGACCGCTTACCATCAGGTGGGCCTATAAGGTGTGTGAGTCTAAGCTGAAGTTTGAAATATAATTTGTTTCTAGATTTTACGAAGTTCTTTCTAACAAATGATAGATAGATAGATAGATAATACTTTATTGTTACACCAAAAAACAAAAAGAAACAATTAACATAAAAAACATAAAAATAATAAAGTGTTACAATGGGCGGCCTTATTAACACTAAAAGTGATCTCTACCAGGCAACCTTTACCAAATGGTACCTATACTAAACTATACCCAAAGGGGGTATCCCTTTGGGTATAGTTTAGTATATTTAAATATAGCTACGATTGGCTGTGAGGCGATATTACTATGATTGTATTAATTAAAGTAAAAACGTGGTAAAAACATTCACTACTTCTCTAGTTTTAATTTCAATTCGTGGAAGAACTAACCTAAGCCAGAAACCTCAAAGCTTATGTGTTGAGATATTGGGAAGATTTCCATTTTTTTTTTTATTCTCGAAATATTTTTTTTGCTTTTCCTTTTTTTTTTAATTTACGCAGAAAATAAATGCTTTTAATCGATACATCTTAAGAAAAAAATTTGTTACATTAAAAACGTATTAGTATATCTCACGTTTTTCTTACACAAAGAATAGACAAAGAATATTTTTACATACAATAAAGGTAACTAATACCAGAAAATACGTACACAATAATTCCTAGAAGGAATAGGAAACTAGAGTTCAAAGATCGTAGGAGTCATGTTAGTTGCGTCATTATGATGCGTCCATGCTACGTGAACCGAGCACGAGCCGTGCCACGAACGAACAGAATTCGTTCGTTGCTCGCGATGTCAAGTGTGGACGTTACAACGAGCGCGATGCGAAACCCTGTGTTAGTGAAAAAAATGAGAATCGAGCGCGAGCCGAACGCTCGTTCGTTCGGCGGGTACGCGGACAACGTACGCATCCTGTTCGTTCGTGGCTCGGTTCGCGTAACATGGATGCACCATTATGTTTTTGTTTTTATTTGTTATCGACTCTAAGTTCCTTAAATTATCTTTTATTATATCCTTGACCTATGTTAGTATGTCGTATGAAAGTCAAAGTAACTGTTTGTTTACCTCTTTACGACTGAACATTTTCCGATCCCGACGTAATTTGCTACGGAAATAGCCTTTGTGGAGAAGGATATAAAGCTTCTTTTATCCGGGAGCGCGGTCGAAACCACGGAGGACTGCTAGTTTAAAATAGGTATTATAAGTAAGTTAGAATGTTAGTCAATCTAAAAATTTAAATCTAACACCGCATTGCAGTAGGTATTAACAAACACGACATGTGCTGTGAGGCCAACGGCCTCTGACTGATGTTATCACTGTCAAAATGTGAAATAAAAAAACAGTTGTTCTAAATAATTAAATTTAAATTGGTGAGTAACTGATAAAACGTACCAGAAAATATTATATTTCCTAGGCTATACAGATGTTGGATTCAAAAATAATAACTGAAGATAGAATGAATATAATGATATTCATCAAAGGCTGTGTCACAGGTAAATAAATAAATCCTTTAACACACTTCACACATGACCAGTAACCATATGGTTGTATAAAAAAGCATATTATATTGACACCCTGACACAGGCAAGATTGTTGTTGCTGCTGTTGCCAGCTGGCCCATCTGAATACTATAATTCTCTAGAAAGCCTGGCCGAGACATTTAATATTCTAGCTAGAGGGACAAATATTTTAACCCATAAACAGTAAACTGACCCCACTATCTTGGATTACTGGAGCTATAAATCGGTCCAGACTTGTAATACTAGATGAATAAACCTTTCCCCCGTTGTTATTATGATGAATGACTAAAAGTGTCATAAGTTCTGAACTCGGGTCTATTTATATCGTATACATATTTCTCTCCCGCTGTGTTGTGATTTTGCGACGGCTCGGCCCTACATCGCTACTACATTACACATTCTCACGCTAAACTCATTCATCAGTCACGTGGTTTGGAACAGCTGTAGAAATTAGATAGCTAGGGAGATCCCACGCGAGTTAGAAGATTTATTAACCCATAGTGAGCTCAGACTGCAAAGTAATTTGCTTCCTTGATAGACGGATATGCAAAGTCAGTTGCCGACAATCGTGAGACTATTTTTTAATACTGTAAGAACTATGTAAGAGCTTTACTACTAAAAGAATATAATTATTACTAACGTTACGTTCGTTAGCGTACGTTGAGGTCGTGAGTTAATGATGATAATCAATCGAGTTAGTACACATGGATGTCGGTCATGTCATCAGCTAAAACGGAACACGTGTGTTAAACGATTAGTGACGTGATCTCAATAGCCCTGACTTCTCTGAGAAACGTTCAACATGCTGCTAATACTGATGATGACTAAATTATATAATGACCATAACCCATATTGCCTAGATTTATGTTGTTTTGCACAATGCATAAAGGATATTCACTGTGGTATAATGTTAAGCTAGACACTTGTCTTGACACTGACTTCATAATAGGTATCTATTTGCAAAATAATTATCTTACAAGCCTGGATCGCTCTTCGAGTCGTCTCGTGGGTTCACTCGCCCCCAACTAAACATGCTACGTCACATTATATTATCCCCCAGGGGTTTAATTTCGGGATCTTCTTCCTTAATTCACTGCAAATTTTAAATCTCTAGGTCCATCGGTATAGGCCATGTGTTGTTTGTTGGTCAGCCAGTATTATAATTTTGAAGTAGAAGATTCATTTCAATGAGAAGTCGAGAAAATGAGGTTAAAACAATATACGAATGCGATGACAATTTGTTCGTGAACTAAATTAACTTTTATGAAAGACGAACCAGATCGAAATAAATCACGTCGATCAAACCGTTTTTATTTACACAATAATATTGACTATTCCTTGACCTCGTCTGAGTCATTGAATGGATCATTGCGGTACATTGCTCGGTTGACGTGAGTCAACTTCAGCGCGATATGATAGAGCGAGCAATTCAATATTGCGCGACAACGATGACACCTCCACTGATGGATTTGGTATTAAAGTAACTGCAATCAGTAACCCGTCTAATATATTATTCAGCTCTATTTACATTTAATACATTTAAATTTGTAGGTTTGGTCGATTTCGACAAAGCTTTCGACCAAGCAAACCACGAAAAGTCTCATAAATTTAAAGTTTTAGAAAGAAAATCAAATGTTGAAGTGTTGAGTATTGTTTGCTGAAGTTTATGAAATTATCCAAGGCAGAGATCATAATTGAACACAAGTATACCTTTAAAAAGATTAACTCTGGTGTACTTCAGGGATCACATATGGGTCCTATGATTTACTTGTATTAATGCCAGCATAATCATCATATTTAGCCTGATGTGCACAACGAAATATCTTGGTCTTGCATTCAGTGGTCCCAGGCACCCAGCTATTCAAACCAGAGGGGCTATCTTTGGTGGTCATAGTCATGAACACCATAAATGAATTTCATCCAATGACGCGGTACGACGAAGACCATGTGTGTGTCTTCAGTTTAGCTGGTGGGAGCTTTCTGGTACGTGGCCAATCGAGAATATTTATTCTTCATCAGTTATGTTGTTCGAGGGACGTAGCCTGCCTAAGCCACAAATGAACGAATAGTTATTAGACTATTCGTTAATTTGTGCATTTTTTACGTTTTCATGCACATTCCTCAGAAACAAGATGATTCTTCATTGATTCATTTTATGAATGACAGCGATGAAATTGAAAGATGCATCTACGTTATTTTATTTCTATGATCTACATTATGAAATTGTACAATCAAACGATGCCACATGCTGGCTTGTTGGAAATGTAATGCAATCCAATGCAAATTAATTGATTGACACATTACTTTCAAATATTAACAGATATCTCATTGAAATAATCTTGCTGACACCAATCTAACTCAGTAGTTCTCATGTTACTTCCTAACTAAATGATTAATATCTAGAGAAATACAGTTAGTTCATTTAATATGAACATCTCGTTGACACTGATGCTGCGTACGCGCCGGGTCTCGAGTTATGACCGGCAGACGCCGATCCTTCATAACAGATATACTCGTCAGGGTCCCACCGTGACATAGATGTAAAAAATACAGTTTTATAAAATTTAATTTCTAACGTCCTTCTTATGCAACGATTGAGGTCAATATCTGCGATAAAAATATAAAATTTTTGGTATTTATTTTTGTTCATCTTGAAAGTATGATTGGTTGATTATATTTAATTTGTGGCAGGTGGGCTATGTTGCACTTTAACAGACATCTTATTTAAATACATCTGATTATGTTTGTTTCTAACTCTAAACATGTTAAGTTATGTGTTTATGTTAAATCCGATATTAACTATATTCTTGTTTTGATAATTCATTAGTCTCGCAGCTAGCAATCTCCTATTAGCATTTTCCGGTTCATATTTGAATTTGCATGCTCATTCCCAGCTATTAATTTACCAAAACACGATTAGTAATAAATAATTTAAATGTAATCTATGCGTGCCAACCCTAACAGTATTTCTGACAGGATGTCGTACAGTGCGTGATACGAGGGCTGAATATTAGAACTGCATCGTTATTACTCGGCTGATTCGAATTGTACGTCTCTGACCTCCGGACGTGCTCGGAAATGGAGGACAATATGGTTTTGTCGAGTATTATTAGAGTATGCAAACTGCTTGTATGGATTACTTCTCTAGGAATAATCAAGTTCTTCAGCTAATAAAAGATGCGCCAAAAAATCGCTGCACTCGAGCCGTTGCCTATGTTGACCTTTCTTAGCTATCTGCGCAGTTTCTTAAAAGGTCATAATAATTAGCATTACTGTTTACAAATTGCTATCAACAACTTTTTTTTTTTTTTATCACATCCACGTTCTATTGATTGAATTACGCATTGGTGTTTTCAGAACAAAGGCATATTATTACTTTATGCAACCGCCAATCACGTTCGAATGCAACCTTTGTGAACAATATTATCGAGACTACGATAAAGAAACAGACTTTGTCCCTTTTTTACGCGGCTTTTGTTTCACATCAGGATAGTTGAAGCTACCCTCTATCTTATCACATCCTTCCTTAGGGCGAATACGTGCTCAAGTGTTGTACTCCCTTCTGGTATCTCTTTCAGATTTTTGTATGAATTATATTTTCAGCCAGTATGTGTAATGTTTCCCTTTCTTTTGTTTACAGTGCCGTCGGTAAAACATGTCTACTCATCAGTTATACGACAAATGCCTTCCCAGGGGAATACATACCTACGGTGTGAGTACTATTTTGATTAGTCATTATGAATAGTTTGCCAAAAATCTTAGTAGAAAATCATTTTCATAAGGCAGAAGAAAACTTACGTTATGTTTAACTTAAAGTAGCTATGGCATTTCATATAATGCCTTTTATTGAGATACTGTTTTAACCTCCCCTAAATAACGTCTACATTCCAGATCTTCAAGAGTCCAAGCGTACCTTAATCATCGGACGCTAGAGTCCTTGTCAAGACGAATCAAACGAGCCCAAACTCGATGGGGTTGCGTCGTTTATTACAAAGTTCGGTTGGCCACATTCCGGCTCCATCGTCAGATCACCTCCATGTCATAATAATATTGCATTGTCATCCGATTTACATATACATGCAAAAATTAAGCTCAATCGGAAACCGTAAAATTTAACAGACTTATTATATTATAGACTTAAACTATTGTTATTTTTAACCGACTTCAAAAAAAGGAGGAGGTTCTCAATTCGGTTGTGTGTTTGTTACCTCATAACTCCGTCATTTATTAACTGATTTGGAAAATTCTTTTTTTGTCTGGAAGGGTATACTTCCCGTTTGGTCCCATTGTCATCAGATCAGGATTTGATAACTTCTTAGTGTACTTTGAAGTCGGTTTAAGTTTTTTGTAAAACAGTCCAATTATTTATTATATTTTTATATATTCATTCATAGACAGAAACCGTCTCGGTTTCTGTCTGTCGGTGAAACTAAATAAAAGCTTGTAAAAAGGCCAAATTGTAACATTAACTGTAGGTAATTTTTTTTTTTAAATAAATATGCACTTAATGGAGATTTAATTTTATCAAAGGTCAAAAGATCAAATGGTCGTAATCAAAACATAATTTATACAGATTAAGCCCTGTTATGGCATTATCCGCGTTACAAATTGAAAAAATTTGTATACTCGTGTCATAATATACAGGTGAATTTTCAAGTCTGCCTCGAAATAGCCTCGAGACTTCTTGAACATTTGTCGCTATTCTCTAAACTTTAGGATGAGGCCGTCCATGCCTAGTTGAAAATTTCATCCTATATTGTCATTAGGCTGTCTCTTCAAATCTGTCTACATTAGCTTGATAATGTTTCCAGATTCGACAATTACTCGGCGAATGTGATGGTAGATGGCAAGCCAATCAACCTGGGACTATGGGATACGGCCGGCCAGGAGGACTACGACAGGCTGCGACCACTCTCATACCCACAGACTGATGTCTTCCTTATATGCTTCTCGCTTGTCAACCCTGCTTCGTTCGAGAACGTTCGGGCTAAGGTATGCTTAGATGTTTGAATATTTAATGCATAGAAGTTTATGAGTATCAAAACTGTCGAAGTATTCATATGGCCGAAGACGATAAGCACAAAAAGCCTCGAACCACCGTGACATGACATGGTTTCTTCATTGATGTTTCTTTTCCATCATAAGTTCTTTACACTTTAATGACGGCTACAGTTTACTCCATAAAGCGCGTGGATCCTGAGTGATCCTGCACCCAAGTGACGTCACATTCAGATAAATAAATATCCAGGGACATTCCTCACTCACTCCTCAGTATTAATTTTACCAATCTACACTGAGTTCGAGTCGTGAATCTAAATCCCCCCTCGTTATTATAGACTCGAGCCCTTTTTAATAGTAAAAAACAAGTATCCGCCCGTGGCTTCACCCGTCCTATACTAAACTTACTCAGTAAACGAGCTAGCTAACGCAAATATAATAACAAACCGGCCAGATAGAGTGCGGCCGCCGAAAAAAGTTGGCCGCAGTTGGCGCAGTTGGTTAAGAAGACTCTGGTAAAGATTCCACCTATTGCGCCGCAGGTCGTGGGATCGATTCCCGCACAGGACATGCATTTGTGTGCATGAACATGTCTGTATGTCCTGAGTCTGGGTGTAATAAGTATGTATTTACAAACAAAAAGTAGTATATGTATTATATCAGTTATCTGGTTTCCATAGTACAAGCTCTGCTTAGTTTGGGATCAGATGACCGTGTGTGAGGAATGTCCCAGGATATTTATTTATTTATTAATCAGATTAGCCGTTTCCTTGATTTGGCGGCGGCAATGTACTTAATGGTATAAAATAGCGCGTTGAAACATACAAACTCTTGAGCTTCATAATATTATTACCTACTAGATTACAGTAATTATACAATTTCCCAGTTAGGTATTTGGTTACTGATATAACAATGGGTTTTGTCATAACAAACATTGACGAAACATAAATCAATTATTGCTTTACGTCAAACGAGGAAAGAAACAAAATTCTGTGTTATTGCAATGACTAAGGGCATTAGATTAACTAAACACTGTTTAATTTGTTACATATTTACTTATCCATCACCGATTACTGTCGATTGTCAAACAAATTGACTCTATTTTCGTGATAATTTAATCAGTATATTAGTTATACAGGATGTATCTTTGGTCGGCGACGAGTATCGAGGAAAGATTCCTTTAGAGTAGTAATAATGAACAATCAAATTCCGAAACTCGTCAGTGATTTGTCACTGAATTTGAACAGGAAGCACCAATCACTGCATAGTGTGTTTTTGACTTGGCCAATCAGAGTGCGTGCGTGCTTGACTTAGCCAATCAGAGCGCGTTGTCGGCGGTGAGAAGTTGGCGGAATATATTTCAACCAAAATGAATGTCATTGCGCTTCTTTGGGTTAATTTGTTCGATGGCCACGAGCGACCTACGGACGGTAGTACAAAAAGTTCATTTTTCAAAAATGGCCTTAATTCCATTAAATACTGTAAATACATTGAGAAATACCTTATTGAATTTGAACTAAAATTGTCGCAACTTATGGTCACTAGGGTCATGCACAGACTAAAGCTAGGCGCAAGCCGTCGCTCCACCCCTTTGTATCCGATCTTTTACGTCAAACTAGCCCTGCGTGCAACGTAAAATAAAATGGGTTCTTTTTCTGACCTGATCTGACCATCGAACAATCAATCCAAAGAATCGCAATGACTGTGTTTGAAATCTCCGCCAATTTCCCACCACCGACACTGTGCTTGGCTAAGTCAAGGTCTCATGCGCTCTGATTGGCCAAGTCAAGAACACACGATGCAGTGATTGGTCCTTACTGTTCAAAGTCAGTGCGAAATAATGGGATGATTATTCGTCGATGAATCTGACATCCTAACTAATATTATAAATGCGAAAGTGAGTTTGTTTGTTTGTTACGCTTTCACTCCTTAGCCGCTGAACCGATCGCGATGAAATTTGGCAAGCAGATAGCCTATGGTATGGAGATGGACATAGGCTACTTTTTATCCCGACAACGTGGGTGAATCCGCGGGGGACAGCTAGAAAACCTATAAAATTTAAATTTGACATAAAAATCTAGTTTCACGATTTTTTTGACAAGCCTTTCTCGCAGCATATATTCGGGCCCTTTCTGAACATATTACAAGAGTGAAAGGGGTACTAAATGATAAATGTTTGCACGTTCCAGTGGTACCCAGAGGTGCGGCACCACTGCCCCTCCACGCCCATCATCCTGGTGGGCACCAAGCTAGATCTGCGCGAAGACAAGGACACCATTGAAAAGCTAAAGGACAAGAAATTAGCTCCTATTACCTACACACAGGTATATAACATTCAAAGTCAAAGCTTTTATTCAATTTAGGGTACTAACAAAAGGATTATCGCTCGTGGTGTAGCATGATAAGCCGTTCTTAATCGATCGTCAAGTCAAGGGTGGGTGACCGCCTAGTGGTATTTCAAATCGAGCGTTTCCGTGCTTCGGAACGCACGTAAATCCGATGGTCCTGGTAATCACTTAATTGTGATAGTCGTTAAGCTAGTTGGAGGCCTTCTAGGCGGCTTGAAAACTCCAACAGTAGGTTGACCGATCCGCGGTGGGCACGCGTGGTGGAGTATCTGCCCATTCCCTTGCACCCTCATTTGTGAATGGAGGCCTGTGCTCAGCAGTGGGACATTATTGGCTGATGATGATGACGCTATGCTCTACCTGTCTTACAACATATCTACGAAATGAGTAGCAGGCAAACTCATAACTAGAATGTGTATTTGTCGCAGGGCCTAGGCATGTCTAAGGAGATCAACGCGGTGAAGTACCTGGAGTGTTCTGCGCTCACGCAGAAGGGTCTGAAGACGGTGTTCGACGAGGCCATCCGCGCTGTTCTGTGTCCAGTACAGCCCATCAAGAGCAAGCCCAAGTGTGTGCTGCTGTAAAACTGACGACAAACACACTCACTAGCTAGGTAACATACTACTTGATTTAATATACGGTCTTACTCATAAAACACTATTAAACTTTTAACCTAATAGGTGACCCACGCGGTTTCACCCGCGTACGGTTTTTAATTTTTTTGCGTGGAACCCTAATTATAGTTTTGAAATAAAAGTATCCTTAGTTACTTCTTATAACATCAGCTATCAGCTAGTGAATGTCCCGTCAAAATCGGTCTAACCGTTTCGGAGATTAACCGGAGCAGACAGGCAAAATAAAAAGTTTTTTTTTTGTAAAAGTACCTTAATTACTTTCATTGCATTTAGTAAAAAGCCGTCATTTTTACATTATAAACGGTCACTATTATATTATCAATTAACATGGCAACAGTGTTATGTAAATATTATGATTGCGCATCTGAAGGTGAAATGTTTTGGCTAATATTTATGCTCCCATCAAAATCACATAGATTTTGATGCGTAAAGAGGATCCCCTGTGTAAAGAGATTATTTTTTGAAATAATGTTATTTTTTTATTTTTCAGATAGTGTAGTACAGACGAAGCCAGTGCATACAGCATAGTTTTCTATATTAGAGCGCACCAGAACATCCGCCACCATGTCGCGACACAATAGTGTGCTGTAAAAAACATATAAAATTAAATAAAATGGGACTGCAATAAAAGCATAAATAGATGTTAATTTTTACTGTTAATACTATGCATTATATTATGTATAATTATGTAATGTGGGTTGGTGTGAGTGAAGTCCGTATAATGCATTGTTGCTTTTTTTATACATTGTCGAGAACGCGGAATGACGCTGACAGTTGAAATTCAAGGCTGTATGGTATTCGACCTTTGCCCCGTTTATAAGATAAAAAAAACTTTTGTCTGTGGCTTTTGTAAAGAAATAGTATTGGCATAAAAATATCATAAATTTGATCAGTGTGTAACAAAGTTTTTTATGAAGCCTACCTTTAGATAGTTGCTCTTATGAGTGTCGATATAAGGTTCAATTCATAATTTAACCCTATAATCAATACATAGCACAATCAACATCTGTCAGTGAATTCATGAAATCATTATCCGAGTGTAACTCATATTTGGGTGCTTTATCCTAACGCGATCTTTGCCATTAAAAATATATTACATTCCTGCATTGTTGCTGAGAAACTAATGTTCGGTACAAAATTGTTTTATTTAATATTATGCCAGATAAGTTGGATGAGACATGAATAGGGATAGAAATCCTGACAGAAGTTTTGGTAAAAAGTGACCCATCACTAAAAAAAAACTTTTAGTGTTGGGTCACTTTTTACCAAAACTTACTTACAAATTATAAATGAAATAAAACAAGCCTTATAAAATTTGTACAAAAAGCTTGAAGGATGATTTCCCAACCCTATATTTCATATATTCGAATTAAACAGAATATTTCGATTCGCGGTTTCGGATCCTTAAATTTAAATTCCTTCCAACTTATGTGGCTAAAAATATTACTGCAAATTAATGGAATTGTTGGAAATTTGTTTTAGGCAGAGATTATATTTTTCGATTTATTATTGCTTATTAATTCTTTTTAAATGTCCCCAATTGTTGAATTTCTATGTAGTGGTGTCTATAAGTACAGTATTTGTTTATAAGTATGTGTTTAATCAGAAAACATTGTATGTATCGATGTCTTTATATTTAATACCGCAGCATAAAGTGTAATATGTCTTAAGAGAACTGCTATGCGTAGAAATAATTATTTCTTTTAAGTTTTATCAAAGTTGAGCTCACTTTTGACCAATAACAATATTTGAACATTATCTTGTTGCAATACTTTAATATCTTCTTCTTAGTTTAGTTTGGCAACCAAATCCAAATTATGACTTATTTCTGCCCGTGTCGAGTTATATTATAATTTCCAGTCGCAATAAATCACTTTCACATAGTCCTCAGTCAGTCACCGTCCATAAAAGTCATGTTTTACTACAATGGTGGTCATTATACTAAAACTCTTCACGGACTTTTTGAGACAACTTGAAAAGTCACGATACACATAATTCATTTCATTTCACTTCACTGGTGCACATGGATGATCTTTATTGGGTAAAATACCACCAAAAATACACAATAAAACTCAAAATACACAAATTTATGAAAATAAAAATGAAAATGCTACGTCACTCTGCAAGTTCCCGCCAAAAAGTCCATTCAATATCTTCTTCTTAGTTTTAAGTTTGGCAACTTCCAAATCAGGACTTATTTCTGCCAGTGTCGAGTTATATTATAATTTCCAGTCGCAATTAATCACTTTCACATAGTCCTCAGTCAGTCAACGTCCATAAAAGTCATGTTTTACTACAATGGTGGTCATTGTACTAAAACTCTTCACGGACTTTTTGAGAAAACTTGAAAAGTCACGATACACATAATTCATTTCATTTCAATGGTGCACATGGATTGATCTATTGTATAAAATACCACCGATAATCGTTAAAAATTATCAGAACCACAGATAATAATAAGCAATTAAGCTATTTAAATGAGTATGGAAGTGATCTCAACTTTGTTACAAATGATAATTCAAAAGCCCTCATGGATGTGTCAATACGTTATATACATATCGATGGTGAAAATTAAGCTAAGCTCTGTTAGGTGCGATACAGTTAGTAATGGCGATAATTTTGTCTAAATTTACTGCAAATAAATATGTGCTGATTCTATTGCAAACTTACCTAATTTAGTCTAACCAATCATCTCTTTCTTACAGACATGATTGAAGCAGGATAGAGATATTTAAATCTTTCAAATTACGTCTATGCAGCATTTGACGGGCCAGTTGGCGTGGTTGCTTCAGATTCCACCTATAACGTCGCAGGTCGTGGATTCGATTCCCACCACATACATGTTCATTCACACAAATGCGTCTGGGTGTAATTAATTATGTATGTATTTACATTCAAAAAGTATTATATGTGGTTATCAGTATCTGGTTTCCATAGTACAAGTTGCTTTGTCTGGGATCAGATATCCGTTTGGGAAGAATGTTCCAGGATATTTATTTTAATTATTTACGGTACAATAGCTGTGACTACGTTTGATGGGAACAAAGTTCGCGTTGAGAATAAGCAATTGGACTAATTTGACTGAAAAAAAATCATACATCTATGTCATATGTCTAAAGTTACAAAGAGATACATAGACAAAATTTTGTTAACAACAGATACGGCACCATTGTATGCTTCTCAACACCTTTAGAACAAACAGATTTTACACCTTATTTGAAAGAGCTAGAGTCCTTTTAAGCTCAGGCATCTTAAAGTTGACATGTTGAACCGAATTGGAGTATAAGATGTTGCTTTAGTGGAAGTACTTCAAAAGGAGTTGAAGTTAGACACCCTACACGACTGTAAAATTTACAAAATTATCGCCAATGAGCAAGGTATTCGAAATGAGTATAATTTGTATTGTGAAAACGACCTGGCGCATATACAGTATGGTAAGGTTTCATAGTGACATCATTATATACTCAAAGTACATGGATGTAGTGTTGAAATTTCAATGATGCTTGTAAGTCCTTTTTCTAACTGCTACTCGTGTCTGAAATGTCAACTCTACCTGTGAGTACACAAACTGTATTATGATTTCTTACAACAAAATCATTTGCAGTACCGTTTCGTTTATGAGCGCCAGGTTCTGGATCGCTACTGTGAAATACCGCACAATTACTTTAGCAATATAAACCGATCGAATCGCGATGGGCGGACCTCAACTAAGCATTCTGTGACGATCGTCCATTCCGATTCGGTCGTGTTAACCCACTGTCACGGGAGGCATTTTTCGTTGAAAATGTGATAAAACGGGTTTAGGCTTTAATTGACTGTTGGAATGTTTTAAACGGCCTTTAGCATTTATAAACACCTTATTTTACTTTTTTATACGCTCGCCTAATGAATTTCTCAATTTTGTCTTTTTTTAATTAGCGAAAATGGCACTAAGTTAATTACTGTCTAAATCCACTCCTTAACTGAATGTTTAAAATAAGATGAAATAGTACACGTAAGTTTGTATTTAAGGTTTGTGCAATTGTTGTTGCTTAGATCAGATATCATTTACTGCGATGCCATAGACAATATTATTTTTTTATTTTAAAAAGTTGATTGTACTAATGAGTTTTTAATGTCTTATTTTTTTATTTCAATTAGAGCACGAACAATTGCACAGGACAACCTAGCTATTAAGATTTTAATGTATGTATTGTTCAGATGCAAATATTTAGAAGAATCAGCAAAATAAATGTAAATAACGGTAATTTAGTATTAACAAATAATAAGCTAATACACCATTTTCTTTGGTGTAGCATTTTTTTATAATCTAGTATCATTTTATAGGGGGCTTTGTACGCGTTTCTTATTAATATGAATATTAAACTAATATTTAGGTCGAATTATTTGGTTTCATAATTAAGTATATATTCTTAAATAAATTTTGTTTTATTCCGTTATGTTAAATAGTTATGCGCCAACTGTTGATAAATGAAAATAAAATATCTAATTTTATTAAGTGTTTTGCTGAATTAAAATGGACTATCGGTTGTATGTATTAAAGTTCAGTTTTAATTAAATATAAAAACTTGTACACAAGATTTTTATTATTATAACCCTTAATCATCTAAAATACTGTCATGAAAAATTTCCCTTATAGCTGATGGTTACAGTCCTGTAATCTAATAATTAATAAATGCGAATTAAGTAATAACTCGTATATAAAAACTGTTAAAACTTTTTTATCTTCTCAGCAAATGCAACCTTCCGAACCGGTATTAGAGTATTAGAGTCAGACTTTTCATAAGTGCCTGCGAAGGTCTATTTGAATAAATGATTTTGAATTTGAATTTGAATTATCTGCATGATCAAACTTCGGTTTAACATGGCAATATTTTTTATCAATAAAGATAAACATTCACAAATCTTACGGCCAATCCAACCAAATATGGGTGGGTTTGCTTTTGAAATATATATAATAATGAACTTTATTTGAGGTGTTAAAGTTTATTCTTCTTGATTATCTCCTTCATGTATATTGTTGGCGCAAAAGATAACCTGAGAAAAAAAAACAAATGAGCTATTCTGTTCTATAACAATACCACGGGCAATGTTTAGTAATAAAATTGGAATTAGTAATGTATGTAGCTAAATGTATCTACTGGACTTTCCGCGTATAAATGTATCCTGGCATCGGCTTTCATTCGAACCACCGCTTGTATAATTTCTTTTATACAATAATTGTATATTGGATAAAAATGCGATGTCTATATTTTCGTAAGCACTGTCGAGTAAATTCTTCCAAATATTGTAAAGCCTCTGAATAATTCAAAATATATTTATATTAACTGTTCAGATGTTTGTTTCATTTTAATACTACTACAATTATAGCCTTCGTATAGCAACAAGACTGATCGTTATCTCATAACTACGCAGATAAGTTATCTATCCATAGTACACGTTATCTATTGGATGTAGTATATTATTTCCTCTGAGCTATAGGTGATTTGCTGATGCGTGACTAATTACTTTTTGAACTTTATCTCTTTACAATAAAGGCTATTCTTCTTAGACAATCCCTATGATGGAATGGACATACCATAAATACGTTTTGTCTTACTATAAAACACGAGTCGCATATTTATAGACACATTAGGACTACGTTCAGTATCATCTATATCTATATATATATAAGAATCAATGCCATTGTAATTTTATAACTCAAGAACGGGCTCACATATTCAAACCAAATGTTTAGGCTTTGTTCGGACTATTTAGTAGATGGTTTATCTGAAGTTTGCACAAAATCGGTCGACCAGTTCTTCATTTATCACATTTTTTGTAACAAATGAATTCAATAAATGGCGGATCATTTTGTTAATGGGGATTTTGCTGTCAGGGTAGGGTAGCACCATATGTTAGGGTAGCACCACGCGAACGAAGTTGCGCCGGGCAGCTAGTATTTGATAAATTAGATGTCATATCATATTTGATTCATAATTTCCAGTGTAAGACATAAAAAAAAATCGGCAAATATGCTTAAGTGTCAGTAAAATATACGCTGTAACGAGTAGGTAGCCCATTGTTACATTACAGCTCATAAGCATTTGTCAATATCAATTTAGTAAATAACCAATACAAGTTGATCTTCCAATCCCTTTAAGATCTGAATGTTTTAAACCGCTGCACATTACGACTGATGTCATAATAAACTGGATGTCATGGAATAAAGATATCGTATTGGAAAATGATTGGAAACACGTTTTGTTTAACGTTGTACGTATGTACGTCAGTCGGTAGTTTGGCACTGCCAGTGAGCAGTCCTCTGCGACTACGCTTTCGTAAAGAAATAATTAAAACGCGACAAATTTCATTCGAAATTAGCTCTAATCACTTGTGTGTTTAAGTTCATCCTACATTATGGCGAAAGTGCTTCTGAGTAAAGAACTGCCGGATATCGAGGTCAGTAAGACCATGTCAATATTATGACAATACAATGTATTACGATTAGATGTGTTATAAAAAATTGATAAGTAAATAATCTATGGACTGATTATTTTATAAGTGTTTACATTATTTTGCAACAATAGTTGTTGTTTATCTTTAGCAAAATATGACTGAAATAGAGAAATTCCTAGTGGGGTGGTAGTGTGTATTTTATGTAGACAAAATCTTCAGTTTGGCCATGGATGACAGCAAATAACAAACAGTAGGTATTAGGTTTAAGGTCGACTTTGTGAGCACGAACGAGTGGTGAATATGCTAGTTTGTACTGGGTAATTAAGTACAAAGTACATAATTAACAAAACAAGAACAAAAAACAAAACAAAACTTAATAAACCAAATATTTATTTATTTTGTATTTTTTATAAAATATCATAGTGCTTAACGACGAGATAATTCATTGATTGATAGTAACGTGTCCATACTATTCATTCCAAACTAATAACTTTGTTGTGAATTGTTGACTGATTAAAATTAATTGTTGGTGTATTTACGTCAACGTTTTAAAGGTTGACGTAAATACATTCTCTTATATAAGCAATTGTGTATCATCATATCAGCCCATGGATGTCCACTGCTGAACATCATAGGCCTCCCCCATTGATTTCCACTTCGAACGGTTCTGGGCCGCTTGCATCCAGCGGCGCCCAGCGACTCTGACCAGGTCGTCGGTCCACCTGGTGGGAGGTCGTCCCGCTCGGCGCTTTCCAGTACGTGATCGCCACTCGAGAACCTTCCTTCCCCATCGGCTATCAGTTCTTCGAGCGATGTGGCCTGCCCATTGCCACTTCAGCTTACTAACTCTACGAGCTATATCGGTAGTTTTCGTTCTCCTACGAATGTCCTCGTTTCGGACCCTGTCACGTAGAGAGATTCCGAGCATAGCTCGTTCCATAGCTCGCTGAGTGACTCTGAGCTTATTTATGAGGCCAGCAGTGAAAGACCACGTCTCTGTCCCGTATGTCATCACTGGTAACACGCACTGATTGAAGACCTTTGTCTTCAGACTCTGAGGTATTTTGGACGTGAAGATATGCCGTAGCTTCCCGAACGCTGCCCAGCCGAGTTGGATTCTTCGATTGACCTCTTTGTCGAAGTTGGACCTACCTAATTGGACAATTTGTCCTAGGTAAACATACTCGTCTACAACTTCGAGAACAGTGCTCCCAACAATCACCGGCATTGGCGGAATATGAACATTAGACATAATTTTTGTCTTGTCCATATTCATTTTTAGCAATTGTGTATGGTCTTGTAGTATTATAATGAAGATATTAAAATTTTATTTCATATGTTCAATATGTTGATTATTATTTAATAATCACGGAACAGAACAAACACTTTTCTGTTCCGTGATTATAATCAACACAAGAAAGCACATACTTTATTGTTATGACGTCATGGATGCCTTTTTAGTAGGTAGGTACCTGACGTACCTACTTTCCCATTCATATATATGTTATATATCATATTTTTGTACGATAAAATGAACTTTTGAATCTGAGGTCATGATTATTGTCAATGACCAAAAGTCAATGAATGAATGATAATTTAAATGTGCGGTTTACTTTTCATTTACAACAAATATGTACAAATTACAATCTTATTATATAGAAAATTTCCTCAAGTCTGCCGCTGCTTCCAATTAACGGCAAGGTTCTCAGAAGGCTGTCAGCGTTTCCTCTTTGGATAGCCAAGCTGACGAGATGGCGGAAAAAGCTCCGGCCCGCTGGTCTCTAGAGGTCTCAATCAATTTTGATGACAAAGTGCGAGCACAACGGCGAGCTTCGGACCCCGACGGTCTGATGGTCTTGACCGCAAAAGGCATAAAATAAAATTTGGTCCAATCGATGCGTATTTTTTGAATTTTCCGCACTGGCCGCAGCTACCCCTGCAGCTTTACAAGTCGCCGGTAAGTGAGGGCGCGAGTGTATCAACACATGTGGCATCCCACACCAGCGACCTGCCGATACTCCACGGGATCAAAGACATAAGTACCATCCGGTCTCTTGCCATCGCCCCGCGCAATACTGACTATGGTTCCATTACGAAAGGCACGTTAGCGAACTCAAAAGAGCCCTGCAGATAATGTCAAGTTAAATGATAAGATTGATCGAGTTCAAGGTTTTAATACCTACACTGTTTTGATACGCAATTTTCTGTAAAGTTGGTACGTCGAGATTGAATATTGTCCCCGCCCGCGCTGCTCTGTTACTAGCATTGCCTTCTACATTCTTGATGTTTCAAATAAAGTATACCTATTTTTTCTAGAATTTGCTTCGGTTGAACCCGACAGTTAAGCCATACACGAACTTAGTCCCATCGGCTCAGACTAAGAAAAACAAACAACACTGGAAAAGAAATTCAGACAGGAAATGTACCGTGAGTAAACCTTCCCTTTTACACTCAAAATGTAAGTACAGTGCCTGTTGAATTCTATAGAGCAATCTATGTTTTTACCGCGTTACCAGTAGTTGTACGTAGTATTTATCTACTCTGAGCCAGCTCTTCGGTTTTGAGAGCAAAATTGTTAAATTGATACTTTTCCAGACTTGTCCAACCCTAACGAAGAACTTCGATGACATCAAGCATACAACCCTCTCCGAGCGAGGAGCGCTGAAGGAAGCGGCAAGATGTCTGAAATGCGCAGATGCTCCGTGCCAGAAGTCATGTCCCACGCAGATCGACGTCAAGAGCTTCATCAGTAGCATTGCTACTAAAGTTTGTACAACCTTTTATTCTTCAGAAGGCTTACAAGGAAGCAGATTATACAAAAATAAACGCTAAATTCGCAAAGAAAAAAAATTTAAAAATTCAATGCTACGCGATCAAATTTATTCAGTCTATAGATTATTGAAATTACAGAATTACTATGGAGCTGCGAAGACCATCCTATCAGATAACCCCCTAGGCCTGACATGTGGCATGGTCTGTCCGACCAGCGACCTTTGTGTCGGCGGCTGCAACCTTCACGCCAGCGAAGAGGGAGCTATCAACATCGGCGGCTTGCAGCATTTTGCTATTGATGTGAGTGTAAACCTTAGCTTAGGTTAATCCCTTAGAGGATTTTATATCTTAAGAATTTCCCTCAAGTGTTATTTCTGACCTGCAAAATAAAATTGATGAGCATCTAAAAGTCCGCTGAATTCTGAGATACATAAGTACGCGTTGGCATTACAAAGTTTTATTTCGTTTGCTGCTGTCTGTTAGCCTCCAGTTTTCGTGGAAATACTCCAGAACAAAAGGCTTGCATTGTTTGTTTACATCTACAGTGAACGTACAGTGCTATTGTACCATTCAGAGGTATTTCTGTCTGTCAATGTGGCTGTAACGAACTTTTAGGATCGTACAAAATTATCGCGCGCTATACGCCGCTATAATAACTCACAGATGTCGCGATTTGATATTTCGCACCCATCGTCTTCCCAACTGTCTTAGGCCCGCAGTATTTTTTTAGGCAGCAGTAATGACAGCTACCTAAAGTAATTCCTTTATCCGCAGATCTTCATGAAGATGGGCATACCCCAAACCCTAGATCCGAACACGAAGTCCTTACCAAGAGGCGGTGACCAGAAGATCGCTCTAATCGGAGGTGGTCCAGCGAGTACAAGTTGCGCCTGTTTCCTGGCCAGACTTGGTTATAAGAATATCACAGTTTATGAGAAGCAAAAGTATTTGGGCGGATTGAGGTGAGCATTTTCGTAAAATCCTCCTATTGAGTTCCACTACATTGTTCTATTATTTTCCTTGGGACAACTCTCCCATTAATTGAGTCACAAACAAAAAGTAGTATATGTATTTTATCAGTTATCTGGTTTCCATAGTACAAGCTCTGCTTAGTTTGGGATCAGATTTATTTTATTTATTTACTTGTTTATAACAGTTCAGCAGAAATTCCTCAATATCGACTTCCATTCGACGTGGTACAATATGAAGTGGAACTGGTCAAAAACCTTGGAGTCAACTTTGTTACTGGAAGGAAGCTTTCAACTCAAGATATTACTGTTGAGGTTAGTCTAATATTCCTACTCCTAGTTAGTATCTTCTATTTCTACCTGCCTTTTGACAAGGAATACTCCTAGGCTGAATTTGATTTTTCAGGGGCTCCTAAAAGATCACTCAGCTGTGTTCCTAGGTATCGGTCTACCGGAGCCTAAAAGCGTGCCAATTTTCAAAGGACTCACCCAAGATATGGGCTTCTATACCAGCAAAGACTTTTTGCCACTCGTCTCTAGAGGAAGCAAGAAAGGTAAATCCACATTACACGTTGCCTAACTATTAGAGCTGGTTTCATTAACAAGTGTTAAAGATAAAATAACTAATCCCAGGATGATTTATATTCTAGGTATGTGCGCCTGCAAGACTTCCCTTCCTGAGCTCTACGGCAACGTGATTGTTCTCGGTGCTGGAGACACTGCCTTCGACTGCGCTACTTCTGCGCTTAGATGTGGCGCTAGAAGAGTCTACGTGGTCTTTAGAAAAGGCTTTAGTAATATCAGAGCTGTCCCTGAAGAGGTTTGTAAACCATCTTTCAAAATGTTCCTCACAGGGAACCGTTAATTAAATATACGAAAATTATCGAAATCTTCAATTGGGATAGGTAAATAATGGAAGATTTCATACACTTCTAAATGTTTCAGGTCGATTTAGCCAAAGAAGAAAAATGTGAATTTGTGCCTTTCATGTCTCCACAAGAAGTCATCGTCAAAGGTGGCAGGGTAAGATATAATTACGAAGATTCAAATAAACAACGATAGTTCACCATGTCATAAGTGCCTTATCAGGGCCTAAATTCGGTAAAATACTTTTTGATTTTATTTGTTAATATGGCCAAAAATATGCAGATTGCAGGTCTTAAAATGTGTCGCACCGAACAACTAGACGACGGGGAGTGGATTGAAGATGAAGATCAAGTGCTCCAGCTCAAAGCGAATTTTATTATCTCTGCTTTTGGTTCGGGACTTTATAATACTGATGGTAAGAATAATATTCAAATTTTAAATACGGGGTTTATAGCCGTATTAGGTATAGGGCCAAATAAACTAAAATTGTGATTGATTGGGACACCAACAAATATTTTTTAGGATATCAAGAAAATAACTATACTACCTCCATGTCAGTTGTAAAATAATGTGATTAAATACATTCCTATTCTAAATAGTCCTTCGAGCCAAATAACATGAACCCTACAATTCCAGTGAAAGAAGCGATGTCAGGGGTCAAGCTCAACCGGTGGGGTTTGCCAGATGTGGACGAAACTACCATGCAGAGTACAAGTAACCCTAAAGTATTCATCGGAGGAGACTTAGCAGGGGTTGCAGAAACCACAGTGGAGTCTGTCAATGATGGAAAGACTGCTGCTTGGTACATGCATTGTTATTTGCAGGTTGGTTGTCTTCTGTTGGATCATCCTACAACTGATGTTTTTAGAATCGATCCATACTCTTTAAATTAGGAATGCGAAAGTAACTCTGTTCACATGTTTTTTTGGTTCGCTTTTATGCCGCTGAATCGATCGCGATGAAATTTGGCATGCAGATAGCCTACTTTTTATCTCGGGAACGCGGGGGACAGCTAGTTTACTATTCTGGGTGGAGATTTCGAAATTGCATATTTACGAAACCTGTCTTGGGTTAGTCATGCTGAACAACTTTTACTATGGGACCAATACTGAATAGTAAAAAAAAAAACTTTTCATACATTATGACCGAGCAAGGTCGACATTTACTATGGAAAGTTAAAATAAAAAATTGAGAATTCACTATCGGTTTCATAGTAAAAGTTGTTCAGCATGACTAACCCAACATAGGTTTCGAAAATATGCCATCTTGAAATCTCCACATGTTATACTTGCTAACGAGTATATACCTCCTAATTGCTTGTAGTTGGCTGCACATTTCTTCCCTTAAATAATGATACTGTTTATTTCAAATACAGAATTTTTACTTTACAGGGTATCCCATTCAACTCTCCCATAGAGTTACCAAAGTTCCACTGCGCTATAGACGACGTAGACCTGTCAGTGGAAGTGTGTGGGATAAAGTTTGAAAATCCGTTTGGATTGGCAAGTGCTCCACCCACTACCAGTTCCGCGATGATTCGGAGAGCATTCGAACAGGGATGGGGATTTGTTGTTACCAAGACTTTTGGGCTGGATAAGGTATATGAGCTTCAATGAATACAGTTCCAGGTCCTTTTAGACCAAAGCAGGGTATGCTTTGCACTACATGCAAATGAATCATCTGATGAACTTGGAAAATATTGTTCTATTTGCTAGATAATTTTTGCCAGTTCAACCTTATGCCACCATCCCGGAAAAAAAATCACTCGGACGTTGTTGACATACCGAAAATACGAACACAGCCTTTTGCATATTCATTTATAATGCGGACAGCAAAGGAGTGGAACTGGCTTCCGGCGCTTGTTTCCTGAATCTTACAATCTAGGGACTGAGTGAATAGGTTTCTTCTGGGTAAGCGTGTTTAGGCTTCGTTATCATACCTTATGGGAGTATCAGTGGCCAAACGCAAGCCCATTGAATTTAAAAAAGAAATAACAGAAAGTTATTAAATATTGATCGATAAAATTAACCCAAATTGTACTATTTACTTCACTTACTTCATTATTCTTTAGATTCTAGGTCATTTCACGTTTTACAGGATCTAGTAACCAACGTATCACCCCGCATCGTTCGCGGTGTCACTTCTGGTGAAAACTATGGGCCAGCGCAAGGATCGTTCCTCAACATTGAACTGATATCAGAGAAGTGTGAAGCGTATTGGTGTCGGAGCATCACTGAGTTGAAGAAAGACTTTCCGACTAAAGTGAGTAATATCCTCTGAATCAGGCGAAATTAAATTAATATAGGGTATGGAGATAAAGATTCGGTTCTTTCAGGTTGTAATAGCATCAATAATGTGCTCATACAACGAGGCGGACTGGACCGAGCTCGCTAAGAAGGCGGAGGCTTCAGGAGCAGATGCCCTCGAGTTGAACCTGTCCTGTCCTCATGGGATGGGCGAATCTGGCATGGGGCTGGCTTGTGGACAGGTAAATACATATTTGCCAGTGTGACTGGATGATCTTTAAAAATAGATTTAAGGAATCTCGGATTTTATGGATGCTTCAAAATATTTTTTTCTTCCCTTCAAGTTACTATTGGTTGCTAATTCTCAATATTTTGGATAGATAATGTTCAGTTAAGAAAATTAGAATTCATATCGTCTCGTTGATAGATGAGTAGTCGAGTTAGAATTTGTTTTTGGGTGCAAAGAATAAATTACGGTACCTAGTTTGATAACAAATAAATAAATATCCTGGGACATTCCTCACACACGGTCATCTGATCCCAAACTAAGCAGAGCTATAGAAACCAGATAACTGATATAATACATATACTTTTTGTTTGTAAATACATACTTAATATACATAATTACACCCAGACTCAGGACATACAGACATGTTTATGCACACAAATGCATGTCCTGTGTGGAAATCGAACCCACGACTTGTGGCGCGTAAGGTGAACCTTAACCAACTGGCCCGTCAAATTTAATGATGTATACTTACCTACTTAATATTAAATTGTACTTTATTCAATCTCGCAATCAATTACAGGACCCCGTATTAGTAAAAGGAATAGCACAATGGGTGCGCAAAGCAATTAAGATCCCATTCTTTGTGAAACTGACGCCCAACATAACAGACATAGTCAGCATTGCTATGGCGGCTTATGAAGGTATTATAATTATCTTAAATTATTATCTTGATACTTGTTCTGATGCAGAAATACCTAATAATCTTTTGATTTAGGTGGCGCAAGCGGAGTATCAGCCATTAACACCGTATCTGGTTTGATGACTGTCAAAGCCGATGCTACACCTTGGCCTGGAGTTGGTAAATAGCTTATAATAACATTTTGATAAGGAAAATGTATCAGAAATATTGTTTGACCAAGAAGTTGACCTGGAAAAATCAAAATCTCAAAATATTGAGGGGAAAACCTTAGGATAATTTCAGGTGCCCTGCAATGAAGTCCAACAATACAGTTAAAGCTATAATGCGCTCATTCTAGAAGTGGCCGACACAGTGCGATTATCATCTTTATTCCGTAGGCACAAGGTTATTCCTCATAAACTCAAGCTGCTGCGACAATTAATGCACCATAAAATTAACATTAACAGGTCGCGAAAAGCACACGACCTACGGTGGTGTATCGGGTAACGCGACCAGGCCAATGGGACTCCGTGCTGTATCTGCTATTGGGAACAAGTTACCTGGATTCCCTATTTTGGGCATCGGCGGTATTGACTCCGCAGAATCTGCTCTGCAGTTCATTATGTGCGGAGCGCCGGTTGTTCAGGTAGGTAGAATAACTTTTATGCACCATCGAAGAAAAGGCTTTGGTTGGGATTTAAACAATCCACAAAAGTGATCAAAAGCGCACATAATAGATAATGGTTTCCTTCAGATTTGCAGTGCAGTCCAGAACCAAGATTTCACAGTGATTGAAGATTACATAACGGGTCTGAAGGCTCTGCTCTATTTGCGTTCGAAGGGTCTCGAAGGATGGACAGGCCAATCCCCACCTAAGTTCAAACATCAAAAAGGAAAACCTGTACAAACGCTCTTTGATGAAAATGGGAAGGTAAGTAATCCTTTTTACCCGACTGACCCGGAAGGAGGGTTATGTTTTTCGAGTGTGTGTATGTATGTATGTATGTATGTATGTCTATTTCTTTGGCACGCTCTGCAGCCTAAACGGCTTGATGGATTTAAGCATATGAGGTATCGTTAGATTCGTCTGAACTGTGGGAGTGTCATAGGGTATATTATTTTTATATGGCGTGTACGGATAAGAAAAGAGGGGGGGTATTAAAAACAAAAATCTCCTTATTATAACAATATGGGTATCAAATGAAAGCTTGTGAATAGCCCATTCCATATATGTATATATTGTAATACTTTTGTGCTACCATTTTGACGTAAACTGCAAAACAACATGTTTAATGCAAGGACAGTAGGTATAGGACTATGAGCGGTTACCGCAGTCGGGTTTTTTGTTTCTTTTAATAATTTAATTTATTGTATTACCTCATAGATTATTTCTCCAATAATAGAAGAAAAATATATTTAAAATCGATTTTTTCCAGGTATTAGCTAACTTTGGACCGTACTTCAAAAAGCGGGAAGAATTACTTCACGAGATCAGGCTTAAATCAGATATACTGGATGACAATACAGCTCAAAGTTACTTGACAACCAACGGTTCTGTCAATGGATACTCAGAAGTTCCCAAAATCAAAGACTTATTGGGAGAAGCGTTACCAAGAGTTGGTACTTATAAACATTTGGATAACACCAGACAAGTAGTCGCTCTGATTGATGATGTAAGCATATTATTTGATTTCCCGGAAAGTGCACTTGCTGTGAATTGAATTGATTATAGGTACTAGAGCTAAATATCTGTCAAAACGGTGCGAGCTTCATTAAATTCCCTGTCCCATTGCTTGACAAAGGCTTCCTCTTAATTATAAGAGAAGACACCCCTTTATTTAAAGGGCAGTCTTTTTGCGCGATAACAGTGCATTTTAAGTAGAGTCCCTATATAAATTATCTCTGCGATTAAAATATCTTGTATACCGTTTATTTCCCCTTGTAAATAAAAAATATGGGCCAGATGAAAGAAACCCTTTAATCTGGACAGTTCGTCGATAAAATTAATTATTATTCTATTAATTTATAGGATATGTGTATAAATTGCGGTAAATGCTACATGGCCTGCGCTGATTCAGGATATCAAGCTATCGAGTAAGTTTAATTTTTGATCTTGAAAAATTGCCTCGATTTAACAAATTTTAACATTATTTTTATTTTTTTCAGCTTCGATCCTGAAACCCACATACCACATATTACAGACGACTGCACTGGTTGTACCTTATGTCTGTCCGTGTGTCCCATTATCGATTGTATTTCGTAAGTGTTAAATTTAATTTTGTTATACCTAATATTTTTCCTTTTTACGTCATTAGGCAACAATTATATACCACTTACTGCTAGGGTTTAAGTTATTTGGATCAAACGATGTTTTTGAATGTTTTAAACAATACCCATAAAAAGTACCTATATTTTTTCTCGATATAAATACCTAACTCTGACTGTACCAATTGTTATTTTCCGCTTTACAGAATGGTCCCGAAGAAGATACCTCATGTTATCAAACGTGGTCTACATTACGAAGTGCATCCTGTTACCCCATTAGACGGGATATGTCAATAACGATAAATAAAACAACGATTATATTACAAATTGTGTAAAAATATATTAAAATATTACTTATTTATACTTTATTATTATTTGGCAACAGCCTCGTATATTTTTTGTACTGTAGTTTGTGCATATTTCCAGGAAAATATCCAACTATTTGTTGGACTTTCTCCCAAAGTCAATGCTGATCTTGGCTTTGGGCAGTTATAATGACTTTTTTTTATTACACTCTCTTCTAATTTACCGTCACGTTTTTTGTGCAGTTTCTCACAAATTACACATTCAAAGTTGTGAACAGTATCGCTGGTGTCAAGTTGATAAGGTCTCAGTTTAATTTCTTCATTGAGTTTCTCATTTGTTATAGCTTGCTTTGTTTTGTGTTCTAAATATTCTTCGTACAGGTCATCGTTTTTCATTAATTTATCTAAATGTTGACTTAATTTTTTTGGAGTAGGGTGATCTTCTAGAAGTATTGCAGATTTATTATTTGGAAACCAGTCTTTTATTAACGGCGAACCGAAGTAAATAGGGACAGTTCCAACTTTGATCGCTCGCCAAAACTTCTCGGTAACATAATCGTCGCAAACGCCATTCTCAATGGCAACAACAAACTTGTATCTTGCAACGAACTTTAGGAACTCGTCCTCGTTTAAATTATTCAAATAATCTTCTTTGAACTTTTTCGGCAACTCTTTATTCTTGAGACATTCTCCATATGAATCGACTTTGGTAAATTTCATTAGTTCCTTTACGTACGCGTCTCTTTCGGTTGAGGTTTCACAATCTGTCTGCAAATACATAACAGGTGCAATATCATTCAATAGTCCATTCTTTACTGATGTTTTTACATAATATTGTTTGCTCGTTATATCTTCGAATGATTCTAAATGTTGCAACGGGAATGGTACATCGCTATACCTGCTATACGTAGCGGAGTAATTAAATAATGATAAGATTTGTTCGTGCATGAGTTCCTCTGTATTTCTTGGTGATTCTTCATGGAATAATCCCCAGATCACATCTTTAGGTTTCCTCGGTAGTGGAAGGTCATTGAAATCTATGTTGCTCCCATAAAATAAGAAAGCGTCGACGTCGGCACTGTTTATTATTTTTCTATCACTGAATATATCACACTCTATATCATTAGAGCATTGCTTAGTCTCTGAGGTACCAGGGAATTCTGAAGGCCACCATAATATCACAGGATTCCGTAAATCCACTTTGTGTTCACTAGTAGAATGATCAGTCCATTTGAAAATTATAATAACGATGAACAAAATTAGCACTGCCCATAGTAATCCACATAAAGTCACTTTCATGAGTCTTTTTAATAAATAAACAGTTATTTTTATAAAGTAAAACATTCCGAGCATTAAATAATTACTTTTCCGTTTTTCAAAACTGTCACGAACTTTAGCACACATCGTCTAACTCTAAATGTAATGGTCTGTCCACATTATCGCATAAAAACTGAACACAACAAAATATATCAATAATAATAACCAATTAAGAATGTGTATTAATAGGAATCAACAAATGACGCATTAGGTTGGTAGTCGTAACTACTTCCCGCCAAATTGATAAAGCTTGTTCGCTAGCTACAGTATAGTAGTACCGTTCCAAATAATATACCTCTTTTATACTAATGATATTATATGCTCATTTACTCTTTCATTAGTCATGTAGAGTGCTAGTTAGCGTTATTTTGTAATATTAATTGTTTTAGAAAAGATAAAATGGCAATGTACTGACTAAAAGCTGGTAATAATGCTACATCAACAACTAGGTAAAGGTATTACCAGACGACTTGAGAAGACGTAGATGAATTAAGCTTCATTTTGGCTTACATTGCGTTGAGTACAGCATGGAGTTCTTCAAAAAGGGTGTGAAGAGATTCCTGCAGGGTCGGCAACGCGCGACACCCCTGGTTTTGCAAGCGTCCATAGGCTATGGTAACCGCTTACCATCAGCTCACCTTGTTTGCTGCTAGGTTGTATGAAAAAAAACGCACTGGTAGGTGTAAGTTGCAATCATAAACCTAGTTAATTACTTCTATTCATAATCACTGATGGTGAATTTCACACTACTTGTTTATTAAGGGATTGCAACATGTGATGGAATAATAATAAATGAAATAGAGCTCCCTGAATGTCTGGAATGATAAAATTTTATGAGTTTAACACTAGATATACTAGCGATAGTGTGGTCAGACCCTTTCTGACAACTATTTATCAATCACAGGATGTCATAGTGGTTAAAAAGTTTAGTCATCATGTTCAATTAATATCAACTTTTATTATTATTAAACTAAAAATAAAATGTACAAAATTGAATAAAGGCAATTTTAATATACACATTAGAATTGTAAGCCCCTCTCTTGTTTCATATAATAGATATCCATACTAAAAGCAATCATTAAGTCTACATAGAGCAGTCCATATATGGCCCCCATCATTTTACCAATAATAATTACATTCATGAGTGCGATAATAGTGATTATAAGCTCAAGGCAGACGTAATAGAGTTCAGCCTCATATTGCACTTGATCAACGATGTATAGCACCATGATAAGCGTGGAAAGCATGAGGGTGGGCGCCGAGACGAGGCAGTGCAATGAGTCCACTGGTTCCACAACATGAGGGATTATACTGAGGAGGAGTGCCACTACCTAAAAGTAAGATATGTACTACTTGTATACTCATTTTTAATTTATCCGGTTAATCTAGTTCATGGAATTTTGGTTATGGCATAACATGAAACAAAATAGTGAAATTACTTTCATCATAGATTTTAACTGTCTAATAATATAAAATACCAAACGGCAACACTACAGAATAATAAGAAAAAATATGCCTGCAAAGCATTTTATTGAACATTCAATCAGATTTTAACAAAACAAGGCCCCGTTCTTTTATAACATAATACTGGTCTATGCATAGAGCAATTAGCAGATGTACATAAAACAATAAATAGAGAGCTCCATTTGGAGATTTTGCTAGTAAAGCAGATACTAGGGTTAATATGGTTATTATTATTTGTATGGTTAGGTATAGTTGTTCGGCTAGGTCGTGTACTTGGTCCACTAAGTATAACACGATGAACATTACAGACATGATGACGGTGGGCGCCACAGCAAGGCAGTGCATAAAGTTGGGTTCCTCAAGTACGAAGGGGATTATCATGAGGAGCAATGATATAACCTAAAAGTAATAATTCCATGATACTTTCGTGTCTAACAACCATAACGCTCTTACCTATTGAAGATTTTCGGGACATATTTTTGAAAAGTGTACGATCTAAGTTTGCGACATCGATGTCTTTTTCGATAGTTTGTCACCTAACCATAACATTAACAAAGCTATAACTATAACTGAAAATGTTAATGATTGGAGATAGAAACTTTGAACGAACGTAAAGTTAGTTTCATTTGTCTAAACTTACGAATATTAGAATTTAGTTGGAAGTAGGAACAAAACTTTCAAATCAAATTAAATCGGCTATCCGAAACTGTCAAATCAGTTGTTGTTGTTTATAATATGCCAAAAGGCAGGCAAAGGTCTGAGCCATACAGCCTATTCTTATTTTAAAGGCTATGTCAAATCAGTAGACGTCTGACAGTCAGTTGCGTAGAGTTGACAGACTATAATAATTTTTCGGCTATTTACGATTCCGGTTTTAATCGAATTCTAATTTTCTTAGTGCAATAATTTTAGTGTATATTTACTTCTTACAACAAACAAAATGCATTTTTATATATAATATTTACTAGTTATATGTACCTATTACATTTATACAATAAATATTATGCACAACTAAAAGTACAGCCTCTTTCATTGGCAATCAAGAATAAATCAAGTGATAATGCTGTTAATAAAGCGAAATAAAATACACCATATATTAACCATAGCCAAACTCTAGTAAGATTCAAAAGAAAACATTGAATAAAAGCACCAAATGTGAATAAAATTTGAAAAAATAAGTACATTTTTTCCATGAACAAGGGTACTCTTCTTCTTAAATAAAGAATTATAAATAAAAAAGATATAATAAGCGTAGGCCCAGTGGAGATGCAGTACATGTGCCCTTCTGGTTTTGTAATTATTGATGGTAAAATAGTAATTACGAGTGATATGCCCTAAAAATAACGAAGCAAATTATTTCAGAAAAGTTTTAAACGATACTTGGAAGCTATTGAAATATACTCACAAATTCTACTAATTTCATGATAAAAATATTATATTTGATAAGTTCATTCCATTTCTTATCCACAGGAACAGAATCTGAAAATATCAATATTTTGTTTTATTTTTCTTAAATATATCTCGAGCTGCACTCTTCTATTTATCATCTATCTTATTTCTTTATCTGCTGTGTATTATCTCTAGACCTGTCCCTTTCTGTACCCAGACAATAAATAGTGAGGAATACACTAAAAGTAGGTACACTTTTAGTAGAATATAGGAAAATCGGTATTTAGGTTATATTATCGACTGCAGCGCCATCTGCCGGGCTGATTTGTGAATCTAAACCATCTAGGGCGCCCTCCAAACGCATACAAAAAATTCATTCAAATCGTAAATCCAGCCGTTTAGGAGGAGTACAGTGACAAACACACGTACAGTTGAATTTTTTGGTAGGGTAGGGTAGGGAGGGTAGCACCGCAGGGTAGGGTAGCACCACGCGAACGAAGTCGCGCCGGGCAGATAGTATTATTATATTTTTTTTATATTGGAACAGTTTTAAAAAGTTTGGCACCTACCTAAATATCTTTCAAGATAAATTTTATTTTATTTGTTCAAAACATCGAGGAAAGATCCCTTTAGAGTAGTAATAATGAACAATCAAATTCCGAAACTCGTCAGTGATTTGTCACTAAATTTGAACAGTAAGCACCAATCACTGCATCGCGTGTTTTTGACTTGGCCAATCAGAGTGCATGTGTGCTTGACTTAGCCAATCAGAGCGTGTTGTCGGCGGTGGGAAATTGGCGGAATATATTTCAACCAAAATGAACGTCATTGCGCTTCTTTGGGTTAATTGTTCGATGGTTCAAAATTTCAATTTCTGGACAAACGCCTTTTGATATATTTTTAATAAACAATGATGGATGATAAATAAAGTGCCTTCAACACTTGTGATATCAGAGCGATAGATCCTTTATAGTAGGTACAGGTCGGTTAACTAAAGCTGGCACGTTCAACACATGTTCACGTCGCACTGCATGCGCATCATGAAATCTGCCCGTCTCTCTCGTGCGCGGTCACGCTTGTGAGTATGAAGGAGACAGTTATTGTTTTGTCAATAATATAATAAAACATACCGTATCCTGAAATTGCATATGTGTGAGTACTGTGAACGTGCCAGCTTTCGTTAACCGACCTGTACAGATCGCGCCAAACTTCTAGTCCGCTCTGAAGTTGAGGCGATTCGCGTCGCAGTAGCGATATACAGGTACCGAGGGACGTAAGAGGAGCGTGGGGGTGCACGCCCCCGCGGGCTCCTGTGCTCCGCCGCGACGGCCTGTGTTCCGCGCGGCAGTGTGCGTTCGGCGCGGCAGTGTGCGTTCGGCGCAGGCGAGGCAACTTCAGAGCGAACTAGAAGTTTGGCGCGATCTGTACCTACGACACGCATATAATGGCACGATCCGTGATCACAGGCCCTGAGGTGACGTAGGACAGGTGGAATACTAAAGACTAAAATTATCAGTTTAGTATTTCAACTCAAATCGAAATGGCAAGCAAGTGGTAAAGAATTTTTGAAAACAGTCCTCAACAAAATTTCGTTCAATCGTTCCTAAAAAGTTTTGATGTGGTAAGCCACGATTATAAATAAATATTACCGCTAATTTAATTGAAATACCTACTTGCAATTACAACTTACCATTTATTATCATATCAGACATTTCAGATGTTATTTATTTCCTATTTCAAGTTAATAATTAAAACATATTAATCCTTTATTCTGTAAAATTATATAGGAGTAAGTTATGTTCAACAAAATAAAATTAATTAAATATATTTATAAATTGTTGGCATAAAAAATATACACCTACGACAATATTTTTAGGCGTCAGACGTCAATCAATGAGACAGATTAAATTCTTCTAGAAATAGGTATAGTGTATTAATTTCAGCCTGCACTTTAATAATTACCGCTATAGCAACAGAGACAATAGAAACCACTAATAATAGCCCGGGCAACAAATGATTGTGGATGCAAAAGTTAGCAGAAAGATTGACTGCGGAACTTCGTTTGGATGCCCAAAGCTGCTATCTTGCCAGATCTGCGACACAATCTGCTAGGAGGACTAATTCTGCTATAATCGCAGAATTCTGTTAAATCTAGTCACACTGCATGTGAAAGTATCACGTATAAAAAGTTCCTAGTTTGCCAGATCATGCTACTTTTACGTAGAAAGATCTTCACTCTACGTGCTTTTATACCGGGTGTTGTTCTGCAGTTGTGCCATATTTAAGGAGGTCAATATTTACCTTCCATATTCCTTCCTATTCAATTATAAAATCATGCTCTTAAAATTACATATTATTTTTAAAGTTTTGTAAATATAAAAAGCTCTCCGTGTTTGCCGATGTTTTATAAAGATTTATAAGATATAGGTATATACCGGGACAATGTTAGACCGTATAACATTAAGTCTGTGTATTTGTCTTCGTCTTGGTTGCAGGACCAATCAGCCTCATCGCTGCCGCTGCGGAGACCTCGTCAATGAGCTCGGCCACCATGGGCTTTCGTGCTCCCTAAGTGCTGGTCGAATATCACGACACTCAGCTATTAATGACATTATCCGCAGGGCTCTTGTTGTCGCTAACGTGCCTTCCGTACTGGAACCAGTCGGTATTGCGCGGGGCGATGGCAAGAGACCGGATGGTATGTCTTTGATCCCTTGGAGTGTCGGCAAGTCGCTGGTGTGGGATGTCACTATGTGTCGATACACTCGCGCCATCTCACTTACCGGCGACTTGTAAAGCTGCAGGGGCAGCGGCGGACAGTGCGGAAAATTCAAAAAATATGCATCGATTGGACCCAATTATATTTTTATGCCTTTTGCGGTCGAGACCTTGGGACCGTGGGGGTCAGAAGCTCGCCGCTTTGCTAGCACCTTGTCTTCAAAATTGATCGAGACCTCCGGAGACCAGCGGGCGGGGAAAATTTTCCGCCAACGCGTCAGCTTGGCTATCCAAAGAGGAAACGCTGCCAGCCTTCTGGGAACCTTGCCGTTAATCGGAAGCAGCGGCAGGCTTGAGGAAATTTTTTCCCCTCGCTCCCGGATCGCAGACCTATTCTGTGCAGTTATGAAGTCTTATTCTGATTTGACGTTAATCACAGATCATCAATAATCGTTTTATTATCACGCCCAGAATTAATTACCTATTTTATTATAACTAAATAAATCATTTACTATTGGTTCTATAAATATGGCGCGAATGCAAAAAAACATCCTGTATATTGTAATTAATAAAATAAAGTTATAAATATCGTTTCATCTAATCTTTTTTGTATTGTATTTTTAATTAGAAATAGTAGTTTTATTATAATAATTAGTAGTTTTAGTATTTAATTCTAGAATGTCTTTTGTAAGTTTAGTTGTTTCCGCTTAAAATAAGTTTAATATTTGGTTTAGTGTTTTTTTTATTTGTTCCGTAATTTACGCGTCTCATGGTTTTCATATCACGTGACATTGGCGAAGTTGTGTTGGTATTTCGGCAAAAGCCTTATGGCTTTGCGTTATTTTATAATGAGCAATCATGGACTTTTTGGCGGGAACTTGCAAAGTGACGTAGCATTTTCATTTTTATTTTCATAAATTTGTGTATTTTGAGTTTTATTGTGTATTTTTGGTGGTATTTTACCCAATAAAGATCATCCATGTGCACCAGTGAAGTGAAATGAAATGAATTATGTGTATCGTGACTTTTCATGTTGTCTCAAAATGTCCGTGAAGAGTTTTAGTACAATGACCACCATTGTAGTAAAACATGACTTTTATGGACGGTGACTGACTGAGGACTATAATGTGAAGTGATTTATTGTGACTGCAAACTATAATATAACTCGACACTGGCAGAAATGAGCCCTAATTTGGGCTTGGTTGCCAAAATTAAAAATAAGAAGAAGAATGAGCAATCATTCATTCATTCTCATTCAGTCAGTCACTTACTCTCACTCCGTTAGGTGGTTAGGCTCTCACTCAGTCAACAGTGTGACCAGATTTAGCAGAATTCTGCGATTATAGCAGAATTAGATCCAGAGCAGATTGTATCGCAGATGAACGATTGCAGTTTTTGGCAGATATTTATAAAAGCTCCGCAGAAAATTAGCTGAATTAGACATTGACAAATTACCTGTGTTTCACTTGAAATTGTGCTAGAAATATTTAAAGAACTCTACCATTCTTTCATAATGTCCGATTTTCCTTACTGATCTGGCAGCCCTCAAGTATATTTTAGGGGAATTCCCTGTAAATGTATATTTTCTTTCGAGTTTGTGTGTGTAGGTAGAGTTCATTTTCTGCGTACCTAGTAGTCGTCGTCAGTCAGTAGTATCATGCGCACATTTAAAACAAAAAAATATGTGTCCAGAACTATTGTTCCGAGTGGGAGAAGGATGAGAAGGATCCAATGTTTTCATTTTGGTTAAGACTTTAGCAGAATTTAGGCGAGTAGTTTAATGTTCAATTTAAATCTGGTCACACACACTGTCACTCAATCAATCAATCAATCATTCATTCATTCTTTAAAGAGTTTTTCTCAGTTGTTGCGTGAGTACGTGAGGTTCTTAAATTATTTTCTCATTTTTCAGGTATATTATAGCTTCCCATGCAATATAAATAAAGGAGAAAATGGAAGATGAAGATCCTGTTGTTCAAGAGGTGAGAATATCGGCTGTTATTGGCTGACAACGTGGTTTTGTCCTAGGTTATGTTTTTGTGAAAAAAACATAGTTTTTGTGTGAATTCACAGCTGTAAATTCGTTTCAGATACCTGTGTATTTATCTCAGGCATTGGCTGAGAACCTTTATATCTACCAGTACCCTGTGAGACCAGCTAACAGGGATTGGAAAGCAGTTAAAGTTGTGAATGCTGCTATTAAGCCTAAGAATCATATTGTGCGTCTAGAAGTCGGCCTGGACACCTACAGTGATAAGTACTGTACTTCTAAAGGAGAGCAGATAGCACTGAACACTGATGGACAACAGGTAAAAATATATAATAAGGTTTATTTTTCACCAAACCACAAGACGCCGGGATAATTTTCACCCGTACGTTGTTGACATACCGAAAATACGGATAGCATTTTACATCATCATTACATTTATAATGCTACGAAGTAAAGCAAATAAATGGAAGAAGCAGGTGACCCTATGGTACCCCAGAGATGGAAAAAAAAACAGGGTCATCTTAAAACCAAATGGGATGACAATATTCACACAACTTTGGGGCCATATTTGGCGAGTCAGTGCCCAAACGCAAGCCCAAGGTACTGTGAGTTAGTGAGGAGAAGATTGCTTTGAGAAACTTTTTCTAATCATCACTGAAATCTTACTTGCATATATATTTTCTTATAAAAGAGATTTCAAAGATTCCCGGGAGATAAATCTTAGTTTATTGCTATTAGGGCACAAGCATATATCCACGAATAGTCAAAATCAAAAAGTCATTTACCCAGTTACAGCCCTGGTAAGGCACTTATGAACTTTAAGTTGGTACATACAGTTGAATTTACCACCAGTTCGAAATACACTAAAACTGAGAAGACTAGTAATAGTGCTTGGAAATATAATGCTATTCCTTTCACTCATAACTTATAAACTTGATTTGCCATAAACCATGACCATGACCTTTTTTTGAATCTCTTATTACAGGCATCATCATGGCATATAAAGGAGAAGGAGAAGGATAAGTCGCAGTACTTCAGGCATGGCATGATGGATAAGATAGTATATGAGAGCAGTACACCATGCATTGAGAGCCAGCACTATGCTGTGGCTGTACTGCAAGATAAGGAGCTACATTGTACTCCTATACAAGGTGTGTAGGCAATAATCCTTAACACAGGCTATCACTTAGCTTGAATGCTTTTTTAAATGTAATGTTGTTATTTTAACACTGCCTCATGATGTAATTCCTAGTTTGTAAGGAGAATGAAATAAACATAATAATCATTCTTTTATTGGATGCATCTTTATGGCTGACTAGAAGAGGCTAGATTTATTCAGTGTTTTCTAGACAAGCTTGCTGAGTTGTTGAGGCTGTTTTGTCCTGTGTACCCTGAATTCACAAAAAAACTCAAGTGTTTTTCTTCTACCAATTTTTTTTTTTTCTTTTTTCTGAATTTTATTCGCAATCAGTCGCCAGGCTTTAAGCGAATGCGTTGTGTGATTTTTGACGTGTAAAGAACGGTGGCCAGTGCCAACAATTCAAGCATAAATAACTTGGTCTCTTTTTAGCCTTTGGAACATATTTGTTTTATTCAGCAGCTCAGCAACAAGTGGGTTTGGGTGGGATGACAAATGCTCAGCATGTTGTTTTTTATAGCGCTGTATCTCTGTTGCAACTGTCGGCATGTTCAGATATTTATAATTAATAATTTGACCAATTTATTTGATTTATGCAGTATATATTTATTTTCAGGTATCATTCAAATGCGGCCATCCTACTCATATTTTGACAAGCAAGAGAAACGGAAACAAGATAAAAATAAAGCAGACAACTCTGATGACGAGGATAAGGAACAGTTACAGGACCCCGTATTAGTAAAAGGAATAGCACAATGGGTGCGCAAAGCAATTAAGATCCCATTCTTTGTGAAACTGACGCCCAACATAACAGACATAGTCAGCATTGCTATGGCGGCTTATGAAGGTATTATAATTATCTTAAATTATTATCTTGATACTTGTTCTGATGCAGAAATACCTAATAATCTTTTGATTTAGGTGGCGCAAGCGGAGTATCAGCCATTAACACCGTATCTGGTTTGATGACTGTCAAAGCCGATGCTACACCTTGGCCTGGAGTTGGTAAATAGCTTATAATAACATTTTGATAAGGAAAATGTATCAGAAATATTGTTTGACCAAGAAGTTGACCTGGAAAAATCAAAATCTCAAAATATTGAGGGGAAAACCTTAGGATAATTTCAGGTGCCCTGCAATGAAGTCCAACAATACAGTTAAAGCTATAATGCGCTCATTCTAGAAGTGGCCGACACAGTGCGATTATCATCTTTATTCCGTAGGCACAAGGTTATTCCTCATAAACTCAAGCTGCTGCGACAATTAATGCACCATAAAATTAACATTAACAGGTCGCGAAAAGCACACGACCTACGGTGGTGTATCGGGTAACGCGACCAGGCCAATGGGACTCCGTGCTGTATCTGCTATTGGGAACAAGTTACCTGGATTCCCTATTTTGGGCATCGGCGGTATTGACTCCGCAGAATCTGCTCTGCAGTTCATTATGTGCGGAGCGCCGGTTGTTCAGGTAGGTAGAATAACTTTTATGCACCATCGAAGAAAAGGCTTTGGTTGGGATTTAAACAATCCACAAAAGTGATCAAAAGCGCACATAATAGATAATGGTTTCCTTCAGATTTGCAGTGCAGTCCAGAACCAAGATTTCACAGTGATTGAAGATTACATAACGGGTCTGAAGGCTCTGCTCTATTTGCGTTCGAAGGGTCTCGAAGGATGGACAGGCCAATCCCCACCTAAGTTCAAACATCAAAAAGGAAAACCTGTACAAACGCTCTTTGATGAAAATGGGAAGGTAAGTAATCCTTTTTACCCGACTGACCCGGAAGGAGGGTTATGTTTTTCGAGTGTGTGTATGTATGTATGTATGTATGTATGTCTATTTCTTTGGCACGCTCTGCAGCCTAAACGGCTTGATGGATTTAAGCATATGAGGTATCGTTAGATTCGTCTGAACTGTGGGAGTGTCATAGGGTATATTATTTTTATATGGCGTGTACGGATAAGAAAAGAGGGGGGGTATTAAAAACAAAAATCTCCTTATTATAACAATATGGGTATCAAATGAAAGCTTGTGAATAGCCCATTCCATATATGTATATATTGTAATACTTTTGTGCTACCATTTTGACGTAAACTGCAAAACAACATGTTTAATGCAAGGACAGTAGGTATAGGACTATGAGCGGTTACCGCAGTCGGGTTTTTTGTTTCTTTTAATAATTTAATTTATTGTATTACCTCATAGATTATTTCTCCAATAATAGAAGAAAAATATATTTAAAATCGATTTTTTCCAGGTATTAGCTAACTTTGGACCGTACTTCAAAAAGCGGGAAGAATTACTTCACGAGATCAGGCTTAAATCAGATATACTGGATGACAATACAGCTCAAAGTTACTTGACAACCAACGGTTCTGTCAATGGATACTCAGAAGTTCCCAAAATCAAAGACTTATTGGGAGAAGCGTTACCAAGAGTTGGTACTTATAAACATTTGGATAACACCAGACAAGTAGTCGCTCTGATTGATGATGTAAGCATATTATTTGATTTCCCGGAAAGTGCACTTGCTGTGAATTGAATTGATTATAGGTACTAGAGCTAAATATCTGTCAAAACGGTGCGAGCTTCATTAAATTCCCTGTCCCATTGCTTGACAAAGGCTTCCTCTTAATTATAAGAGAAGACACCCCTTTATTTAAAGGGCAGTCTTTTTGCGCGATAACAGTGCATTTTAAGTAGAGTCCCTATATAAATTATCTCTGCGATTAAAATATCTTGTATACCGTTTATTTCCCCTTGTAAATAAAAAATATGGGCCAGATGAAAGAAACCCTTTAATCTGGACAGTTCGTCGATAAAATTAATTATTATTCTATTAATTTATAGGATATGTGTATAAATTGCGGTAAATGCTACATGGCCTGCGCTGATTCAGGATATCAAGCTATCGAGTAAGTTTAATTTTTGATCTTGAAAAATTGCCTCGATTTAACAAATTTTAACATTATTTTTATTTTTTTCAGCTTCGATCCTGAAACCCACATACCACATATTACAGACGACTGCACTGGTTGTACCTTATGTCTGTCCGTGTGTCCCATTATCGATTGTATTTCGTAAGTGTTAAATTTAATTTTGTTATACCTAATATTTTTCCTTTTTACGTCATTAGGCAACAATTATATACCACTTACTGCTAGGGTTTAAGTTATTTGGATCAAACGATGTTTTTGAATGTTTTAAACAATACCCATAAAAAGTACCTATATTTTTTCTCGATATAAATACCTAACTCTGACTGTACCAATTGTTATTTTCCGCTTTACAGAATGGTCCCGAAGAAGATACCTCATGTTATCAAACGTGGTCTACATTACGAAGTGCATCCTGTTACCCCATTAGACGGGATATGTCAATAACGATAAATAAAACAACGATTATATTACAAATTGTGTAAAAATATATTAAAATATTACTTATTTATACTTTATTATTATTTGGCAACAGCCTCGTATATTTTTTGTACTGTAGTTTGTGCATATTTCCAGGAAAATATCCAACTATTTGTTGGACTTTCTCCCAAAGTCAATGCTGATCTTGGCTTTGGGCAGTTATAATGACTTTTTTTTATTACACTCTCTTCTAATTTACCGTCACGTTTTTTGTGCAGTTTCTCACAAATTACACATTCAAAGTTGTGAACAGTATCGCTGGTGTCAAGTTGATAAGGTCTCAGTTTAATTTCTTCATTGAGTTTCTCATTTGTTATAGCTTGCTTTGTTTTGTGTTCTAAATATTCTTCGTACAGGTCATCGTTTTTCATTAATTTATCTAAATGTTGACTTAATTTTTTTGGAGTAGGGTGATCTTCTAGAAGTATTGCAGATTTATTATTTGGAAACCAGTCTTTTATTAACGGCGAACCGAAGTAAATAGGGACAGTTCCAACTTTGATCGCTCGCCAAAACTTCTCGGTAACATAATCGTCGCAAACGCCATTCTCAATGGCAACAACAAACTTGTATCTTGCAACGAACTTTAGGAACTCGTCCTCGTTTAAATTATTCAAATAATCTTCTTTGAACTTTTTCGGCAACTCTTTATTCTTGAGACATTCTCCATATGAATCGACTTTGGTAAATTTCATTAGTTCCTTTACGTACGCGTCTCTTTCGGTTGAGGTTTCACAATCTGTCTGCAAATACATAACAGGTGCAATATCATTCAATAGTCCATTCTTTACTGATGTTTTTACATAATATTGTTTGCTCGTTATATCTTCGAATGATTCTAAATGTTGCAACGGGAATGGTACATCGCTATACCTGCTATACGTAGCGGAGTAATTAAATAATGATAAGATTTGTTCGTGCATGAGTTCCTCTGTATTTCTTGGTGATTCTTCATGGAATAATCCCCAGATCACATCTTTAGGTTTCCTCGGTAGTGGAAGGTCATTGAAATCTATGTTGCTCCCATAAAATAAGAAAGCGTCGACGTCGGCACTGTTTATTATTTTTCTATCACTGAATATATCACACTCTATATCATTAGAGCATTGCTTAGTCTCTGAGGTACCAGGGAATTCTGAAGGCCACCATAATATCACAGGATTCCGTAAATCCACTTTGTGTTCACTAGTAGAATGATCAGTCCATTTGAAAATTATAATAACGATGAACAAAATTAGCACTGCCCATAGTAATCCACATAAAGTCACTTTCATGAGTCTTTTTAATAAATAAACAGTTATTTTTATAAAGTAAAACATTCCGAGCATTAAATAATTACTTTTCCGTTTTTCAAAACTGTCACGAACTTTAGCACACATCGTCTAACTCTAAATGTAATGGTCTGTCCACATTATCGCATAAAAACTGAACACAACAAAATATATCAATAATAATAACCAATTAAGAATGTGTATTAATAGGAATCAACAAATGACGCATTAGGTTGGTAGTCGTAACTACTTCCCGCCAAATTGATAAAGCTTGTTCGCTAGCTACAGTATAGTAGTACCGTTCCAAATAATATACCTCTTTTATACTAATGATATTATATGCTCATTTACTCTTTCATTAGTCATGTAGAGTGCTAGTTAGCGTTATTTTGTAATATTAATTGTTTTAGAAAAGATAAAATGGCAATGTACTGACTAAAAGCTGGTAATAATGCTACATCAACAACTAGGTAAAGGTATTACCAGACGACTTGAGAAGACGTAGATGAATTAAGCTTCATTTTGGCTTACATTGCGTTGAGTACAGCATGGAGTTCTTCAAAAAGGGTGTGAAGAGATTCCTGCAGGGTCGGCAACGCGCGACACCCCTGGTTTTGCAAGCGTCCATAGGCTATGGTAACCGCTTACCATCAGCTCACCTTGTTTGCTGCTAGGTTGTATGAAAAAAAACGCACTGGTAGGTGTAAGTTGCAATCATAAACCTAGTTAATTACTTCTATTCATAATCACTGATGGTGAATTTCACACTACTTGTTTATTAAGGGATTGCAACATGTGATGGAATAATAATAAATGAAATAGAGCTCCCTGAATGTCTGGAATGATAAAATTTTATGAGTTTAACACTAGATATACTAGCGATAGTGTGGTCAGACCCTTTCTGACAACTATTTATCAATCACAGGATGTCATAGTGGTTAAAAAGTTTAGTCATCATGTTCAATTAATATCAACTTTTATTATTATTAAACTAAAAATAAAATGTACAAAATTGAATAAAGGCAATTTTAATATACACATTAGAATTGTAAGCCCCTCTCTTGTTTCATATAATAGATATCCATACTAAAAGCAATCATTAAGTCTACATAGAGCAGTCCATATATGGCCCCCATCATTTTACCAATAATAATTACATTCATGAGTGCGATAATAGTGATTATAAGCTCAAGGCAGACGTAATAGAGTTCAGCCTCATATTGCACTTGATCAACGATGTATAGCACCATGATAAGCGTGGAAAGCATGAGGGTGGGCGCCGAGACGAGGCAGTGCAATGAGTCCACTGGTTCCACAACATGAGGGATTATACTGAGGAGGAGTGCCACTACCTAAAAGTAAGATATGTACTACTTGTATACTCATTTTTAATTTATCCGGTTAATCTAGTTCATGGAATTTTGGTTATGGCATAACATGAAACAAAATAGTGAAATTACTTTCATCATAGATTTTAACTGTCTAATAATATAAAATACCAAACGGCAACACTACAGAATAATAAGAAAAAATATGCCTGCAAAGCATTTTATTGAACATTCAATCAGATTTTAACAAAACAAGGCCCCGTTCTTTTATAACATAATACTGGTCTATGCATAGAGCAATTAGCAGATGTACATAAAACAATAAATAGAGAGCTCCATTTGGAGATTTTGCTAGTAAAGCAGATACTAGGGTTAATATGGTTATTATTATTTGTATGGTTAGGTATAGTTGTTCGGCTAGGTCGTGTACTTGGTCCACTAAGTATAACACGATGAACATTACAGACATGATGACGGTGGGCGCCACAGCAAGGCAGTGCATAAAGTTGGGTTCCTCAAGTACGAAGGGGATTATCATGAGGAGCAATGATATAACCTAAAAGTAATAATTCCATGATACTTTCGTGTCTAACAACCATAACGCTCTTACCTATTGAAGATTTTCGGGACATATTTTTGAAAAGTGTACGATCTAAGTTTGCGACATCGATGTCTTTTTCGATAGTTTGTCACCTAACCATAACATTAACAAAGCTATAACTATAACTGAAAATGTTAATGATTGGAGATAGAAACTTTGAACGAACGTAAAGTTAGTTTCATTTGTCTAAACTTACGAATATTAGAATTTAGTTGGAAGTAGGAACAAAACTTTCAAATCAAATTAAATCGGCTATCCGAAACTGTCAAATCAGTTGTTGTTGTTTATAATATGCCAAAAGGCAGGCAAAGGTCTGAGCCATACAGCCTATTCTTATTTTAAAGGCTATGTCAAATCAGTAGACGTCTGACAGTCAGTTGCGTAGAGTTGACAGACTATAATAATTTTTCGGCTATTTACGATTCCGGTTTTAATCGAATTCTAATTTTCTTAGTGCAATAATTTTAGTGTATATTTACTTCTTACAACAAACAAAATGCATTTTTATATATAATATTTACTAGTTATATGTACCTATTACATTTATACAATAAATATTATGCACAACTAAAAGTACAGCCTCTTTCATTGGCAATCAAGAATAAATCAAGTGATAATGCTGTTAATAAAGCGAAATAAAATACACCATATATTAACCATAGCCAAACTCTAGTAAGATTCAAAAGAAAACATTGAATAAAAGCACCAAATGTGAATAAAATTTGAAAAAATAAGTACATTTTTTCCATGAACAAGGGTACTCTTCTTCTTAAATAAAGAATTATAAATAAAAAAGATATAATAAGCGTAGGCCCAGTGGAGATGCAGTACATGTGCCCTTCTGGTTTTGTAATTATTGATGGTAAAATAGTAATTACGAGTGATATGCCCTAAAAATAACGAAGCAAATTATTTCAGAAAAGTTTTAAACGATACTTGGAAGCTATTGAAATATACTCACAAATTCTACTAATTTCATGATAAAAATATTATATTTGATAAGTTCATTCCATTTCTTATCCACAGGAACAGAATCTGAAAATATCAATATTTTGTTTTATTTTTCTTAAATATATCTCGAGCTGCACTCTTCTATTTATCATCTATCTTATTTCTTTATCTGCTGTGTATTATCTCTAGACCTGTCCCTTTCTGTACCCAGACAATAAATAGTGAGGAATACACTAAAAGTAGGTACACTTTTAGTAGAATATAGGAAAATCGGTATTTAGGTTATATTATCGACTGCAGCGCCATCTGCCGGGCTGATTTGTGAATCTAAACCATCTAGGGCGCCCTCCAAACGCATACAAAAAATTCATTCAAATCGTAAATCCAGCCGTTTAGGAGGAGTACAGTGACAAACACACGTACAGTTGAATTTTTTGGTAGGGTAGGGTAGGGAGGGTAGCACCGCAGGGTAGGGTAGCACCACGCGAACGAAGTCGCGCCGGGCAGATAGTATTATTATATTTTTTTTATATTGGAACAGTTTTAAAAAGTTTGGCACCTACCTAAATATCTTTCAAGATAAATTTTATTTTATTTGTTCAAAACATCGAGGAAAGATCCCTTTAGAGTAGTAATAATGAACAATCAAATTCCGAAACTCGTCAGTGATTTGTCACTAAATTTGAACAGTAAGCACCAATCACTGCATCGCGTGTTTTTGACTTGGCCAATCAGAGTGCATGTGTGCTTGACTTAGCCAATCAGAGCGTGTTGTCGGCGGTGGGAAATTGGCGGAATATATTTCAACCAAAATGAACGTCATTGCGCTTCTTTGGGTTAATTGTTCGATGGTTCAAAATTTCAATTTCTGGACAAACGCCTTTTGATATATTTTTAATAAACAATGATGGATGATAAATAAAGTGCCTTCAACACTTGTGATATCAGAGCGATAGATCCTTTATAGTAGGTACAGGTCGGTTAACTAAAGCTGGCACGTTCAACACATGTTCACGTCGCACTGCATGCGCATCATGAAATCTGCCCGTCTCTCTCGTGCGCGGTCACGCTTGTGAGTATGAAGGAGACAGTTATTGTTTTGTCAATAATATAATAAAACATACCGTATCCTGAAATTGCATATGTGTGAGTACTGTGAACGTGCCAGCTTTCGTTAACCGACCTGTACAGATCGCGCCAAACTTCTAGTCCGCTCTGAAGTTGAGGCGATTCGCGTCGCAGTAGCGATATACAGGTACCGAGGGACGTAAGAGGAGCGTGGGGGTGCACGCCCCCGCGGGCTCCTGTGCTCCGCCGCGACGGCCTGTGTTCCGCGCGGCAGTGTGCGTTCGGCGCGGCAGTGTGCGTTCGGCGCAGGCGAGGCAACTTCAGAGCGAACTAGAAGTTTGGCGCGATCTGTACCTACGACACGCATATAATGGCACGATCCGTGATCACAGGCCCTGAGGTGACGTAGGACAGGTGGAATACTAAAGACTAAAATTATCAGTTTAGTATTTCAACTCAAATCGAAATGGCAAGCAAGTGGTAAAGAATTTTTGAAAACAGTCCTCAACAAAATTTCGTTCAATCGTTCCTAAAAAGTTTTGATGTGGTAAGCCACGATTATAAATAAATATTACCGCTAATTTAATTGAAATACCTACTTGCAATTACAACTTACCATTTATTATCATATCAGACATTTCAGATGTTATTTATTTCCTATTTCAAGTTAATAATTAAAACATATTAATCCTTTATTCTGTAAAATTATATAGGAGTAAGTTATGTTCAACAAAATAAAATTAATTAAATATATTTATAAATTGTTGGCATAAAAAATATACACCTACGACAATATTTTTAGGCGTCAGACGTCAATCAATGAGACAGATTAAATTCTTCTAGAAATAGGTATAGTGTATTAATTTCAGCCTGCACTTTAATAATTACCGCTATAGCAACAGAGACAATAGAAACCACTAATAATAGCCCGGGCAACAAATGATTGTGGATGCAAAAGTTAGCAGAAAGATTGACTGCGGAACTTCGTTTGGATGCCCAAAGCTGCTATCTTGCCAGATCTGCGACACAATCTGCTAGGAGGACTAATTCTGCTATAATCGCAGAATTCTGTTAAATCTAGTCACACTGCATGTGAAAGTATCACGTATAAAAAGTTCCTAGTTTGCCAGATCATGCTACTTTTACGTAGAAAGATCTTCACTCTACGTGCTTTTATACCGGGTGTTGTTCTGCAGTTGTGCCATATTTAAGGAGGTCAATATTTACCTTCCATATTCCTTCCTATTCAATTATAAAATCATGCTCTTAAAATTACATATTATTTTTAAAGTTTTGTAAATATAAAAAGCTCTCCGTGTTTGCCGATGTTTTATAAAGATTTATAAGATATAGGTATATACCGGGACAATGTTAGACCGTATAACATTAAGTCTGTGTATTTGTCTTCGTCTTGGTTGCAGGACCAATCAGCCTCATCGCTGCCGCTGCGGAGACCTCGTCAATGAGCTCGGCCACCATGGGCTTTCGTGCTCCCTAAGTGCTGGTCGAATATCACGACACTCAGCTATTAATGACATTATCCGCAGGGCTCTTGTTGTCGCTAACGTGCCTTCCGTACTGGAACCAGTCGGTATTGCGCGGGGCGATGGCAAGAGACCGGATGGTATGTCTTTGATCCCTTGGAGTGTCGGCAAGTCGCTGGTGTGGGATGTCACTATGTGTCGATACACTCGCGCCATCTCACTTACCGGCGACTTGTAAAGCTGCAGGGGCAGCGGCGGACAGTGCGGAAAATTCAAAAAATATGCATCGATTGGACCCAATTATATTTTTATGCCTTTTGCGGTCGAGACCTTGGGACCGTGGGGGTCAGAAGCTCGCCGCTTTGCTAGCACCTTGTCTTCAAAATTGATCGAGACCTCCGGAGACCAGCGGGCGGGGAAAATTTTCCGCCAACGCGTCAGCTTGGCTATCCAAAGAGGAAACGCTGCCAGCCTTCTGGGAACCTTGCCGTTAATCGGAAGCAGCGGCAGGCTTGAGGAAATTTTTTCCCCTCGCTCCCGGATCGCAGACCTATTCTGTGCAGTTATGAAGTCTTATTCTGATTTGACGTTAATCACAGATCATCAATAATCGTTTTATTATCACGCCCAGAATTAATTACCTATTTTATTATAACTAAATAAATCATTTACTATTGGTTCTATAAATATGGCGCGAATGCAAAAAAACATCCTGTATATTGTAATTAATAAAATAAAGTTATAAATATCGTTTCATCTAATCTTTTTTGTATTGTATTTTTAATTAGAAATAGTAGTTTTATTATAATAATTAGTAGTTTTAGTATTTAATTCTAGAATGTCTTTTGTAAGTTTAGTTGTTTCCGCTTAAAATAAGTTTAATATTTGGTTTAGTGTTTTTTTTATTTGTTCCGTAATTTACGCGTCTCATGGTTTTCATATCACGTGACATTGGCGAAGTTGTGTTGGTATTTCGGCAAAAGCCTTATGGCTTTGCGTTATTTTATAATGAGCAATCATGGACTTTTTGGCGGGAACTTGCAAAGTGACGTAGCATTTTCATTTTTATTTTCATAAATTTGTGTATTTTGAGTTTTATTGTGTATTTTTGGTGGTATTTTACCCAATAAAGATCATCCATGTGCACCAGTGAAGTGAAATGAAATGAATTATGTGTATCGTGACTTTTCATGTTGTCTCAAAATGTCCGTGAAGAGTTTTAGTACAATGACCACCATTGTAGTAAAACATGACTTTTATGGACGGTGACTGACTGAGGACTATAATGTGAAGTGATTTATTGTGACTGCAAACTATAATATAACTCGACACTGGCAGAAATGAGCCCTAATTTGGGCTTGGTTGCCAAAATTAAAAATAAGAAGAAGAATGAGCAATCATTCATTCATTCTCATTCAGTCAGTCACTTACTCTCACTCCGTTAGGTGGTTAGGCTCTCACTCAGTCAACAGTGTGACCAGATTTAGCAGAATTCTGCGATTATAGCAGAATTAGATCCAGAGCAGATTGTATCGCAGATGAACGATTGCAGTTTTTGGCAGATATTTATAAAAGCTCCGCAGAAAATTAGCTGAATTAGACATTGACAAATTACCTGTGTTTCACTTGAAATTGTGCTAGAAATATTTAAAGAACTCTACCATTCTTTCATAATGTCCGATTTTCCTTACTGATCTGGCAGCCCTCAAGTATATTTTAGGGGAATTCCCTGTAAATGTATATTTTCTTTCGAGTTTGTGTGTGTAGGTAGAGTTCATTTTCTGCGTACCTAGTAGTCGTCGTCAGTCAGTAGTATCATGCGCACATTTAAAACAAAAAAATATGTGTCCAGAACTATTGTTCCGAGTGGGAGAAGGATGAGAAGGATCCAATGTTTTCATTTTGGTTAAGACTTTAGCAGAATTTAGGCGAGTAGTTTAATGTTCAATTTAAATCTGGTCACACACACTGTCACTCAATCAATCAATCAATCATTCATTCATTCTTTAAAGAGTTTTTCTCAGTTGTTGCGTGAGTACGTGAGGTTCTTAAATTATTTTCTCATTTTTCAGGTATATTATAGCTTCCCATGCAATATAAATAAAGGAGAAAATGGAAGATGAAGATCCTGTTGTTCAAGAGGTGAGAATATCGGCTGTTATTGGCTGACAACGTGGTTTTGTCCTAGGTTATGTTTTTGTGAAAAAAACATAGTTTTTGTGTGAATTCACAGCTGTAAATTCGTTTCAGATACCTGTGTATTTATCTCAGGCATTGGCTGAGAACCTTTATATCTACCAGTACCCTGTGAGACCAGCTAACAGGGATTGGAAAGCAGTTAAAGTTGTGAATGCTGCTATTAAGCCTAAGAATCATATTGTGCGTCTAGAAGTCGGCCTGGACACCTACAGTGATAAGTACTGTACTTCTAAAGGAGAGCAGATAGCACTGAACACTGATGGACAACAGGTAAAAATATATAATAAGGTTTATTTTTCACCAAACCACAAGACGCCGGGATAATTTTCACCCGTACGTTGTTGACATACCGAAAATACGGATAGCATTTTACATCATCATTACATTTATAATGCTACGAAGTAAAGCAAATAAATGGAAGAAGCAGGTGACCCTATGGTACCCCAGAGATGGAAAAAAAAACAGGGTCATCTTAAAACCAAATGGGATGACAATATTCACACAACTTTGGGGCCATATTTGGCGAGTCAGTGCCCAAACGCAAGCCCAAGGTACTGTGAGTTAGTGAGGAGAAGATTGCTTTGAGAAACTTTTTCTAATCATCACTGAAATCTTACTTGCATATATATTTTCTTATAAAAGAGATTTCAAAGATTCCCGGGAGATAAATCTTAGTTTATTGCTATTAGGGCACAAGCATATATCCACGAATAGTCAAAATCAAAAAGTCATTTACCCAGTTACAGCCCTGGTAAGGCACTTATGAACTTTAAGTTGGTACATACAGTTGAATTTACCACCAGTTCGAAATACACTAAAACTGAGAAGACTAGTAATAGTGCTTGGAAATATAATGCTATTCCTTTCACTCATAACTTATAAACTTGATTTGCCATAAACCATGACCATGACCTTTTTTTGAATCTCTTATTACAGGCATCATCATGGCATATAAAGGAGAAGGAGAAGGATAAGTCGCAGTACTTCAGGCATGGCATGATGGATAAGATAGTATATGAGAGCAGTACACCATGCATTGAGAGCCAGCACTATGCTGTGGCTGTACTGCAAGATAAGGAGCTACATTGTACTCCTATACAAGGTGTGTAGGCAATAATCCTTAACACAGGCTATCACTTAGCTTGAATGCTTTTTTAAATGTAATGTTGTTATTTTAACACTGCCTCATGATGTAATTCCTAGTTTGTAAGGAGAATGAAATAAACATAATAATCATTCTTTTATTGGATGCATCTTTATGGCTGACTAGAAGAGGCTAGATTTATTCAGTGTTTTCTAGACAAGCTTGCTGAGTTGTTGAGGCTGTTTTGTCCTGTGTACCCTGAATTCACAAAAAAACTCAAGTGTTTTTCTTCTACCAATTTTTTTTTTTTCTTTTTTCTGAATTTTATTCGCAATCAGTCGCCAGGCTTTAAGCGAATGCGTTGTGTGATTTTTGACGTGTAAAGAACGGTGGCCAGTGCCAACAATTCAAGCATAAATAACTTGGTCTCTTTTTAGCCTTTGGAACATATTTGTTTTATTCAGCAGCTCAGCAACAAGTGGGTTTGGGTGGGATGACAAATGCTCAGCATGTTGTTTTTTATAGCGCTGTATCTCTGTTGCAACTGTCGGCATGTTCAGATATTTATAATTAATAATTTGACCAATTTATTTGATTTATGCAGTATATATTTATTTTCAGGTATCATTCAAATGCGGCCATCCTACTCATATTTTGACAAGCAAGAGAAACGGAAACAAGATAAAAATAAAGCAGACAACTCTGATGACGAGGATAAGGAACCTGAAGCACAACAGGTAATTTAAGTTACAGGAAATATTAAGAGCATACTTGTTTTAAAATCTCGACTTCTTGTAATTTTTGTAGTGACGAAAAGGTAAATTATCAACTATGCATAGAGTAAGAATATTTATAGATTGAGAGTGTTGACAACATTACCGTTTGTGTAGTGTGAGCGGTTTGAATTTAGATTCATTAATACAAGTAATATATCAAACACTAGTAATATACTGTTGGAAAAAAAAACTACGAAACGAGTACCTAGTCATTTGTTCTCAGTAAAAATATCGATAAAACCCCAGAAATAAGCGGAGAATTTTACTCTAGTACAGTTACTCTATTAATATTCTATCCCTGTGCATCTTTACATATATAAAATTAGAAATTGACTCACTGATATAACAACGTGCAGCTCAAAAAGTTTATTAACCTGAAATATTGCAAATAGAGAATATTCCTTGTAAACAAAGGCATCCTCTTATACACTAATGAAGGGTTTTTTCTAATACACCACCACCGGGACACGCATTTGTTGTCAGTGAGATCAGAATGTATTGTTATGTAAATGGATCTAATAGTTTTGAAAAGAGTAATTGCTGAGCACAGATTACAGAATAAGGAAGATGGAGCGCGCGGAACAAGGGAGTGAGGCCAAAAAAGCAAATAGAAATTGAAAAACACGTACCTTGTATTCGCTTTTGAATGTGTATTTGCTTTGTTAAACAAACTTTATGTAACAAAAAACACTTCTTTATCAATAAACTGTGGTTAAACAATGCAAATACAAACTGGAAAACGAATACCAGGTATCAGATTTTCAATTTGTATTTGCTTTTTTGGCTTCACTTTCGTGTTCCGCGCGCTCCATCTGCCTTATTCTGTAATCTGTGTTGCTGAGTTTATTGCCAGCTCTTCTCAGCAAATGCAACCTTTCGAACCTGTATCAGACTTCAAAGGTGCCTCCGAAGGTCAATTTGAATAAATAATGTTTAACTGACTTGACTAAAAAAGGAGGTCAATTCAATTCGGTTGTATTTTTTTGTTTTGTTTTAATGTTTGTTACCTCGTTAACTCCTTCATTTATTAACCGAGTTGGAATTTTTTTTTTTTTGTTGGAAGGGTACACTAACCGTTTGGTCCATAGTCATCAGATCAGGATTTGATTAATTCTCAGTGTACTTTGGCTTGGTTTGTGGAGTTGTGGATAAGGGCTGCAAAGGACAGAATACTATGGAAGAAGTTGGAGGAGGCCTATGCCAAAGGGCACACAGACTATTAAATTTAGTCTGAATAAATGGCTTATATTATTACAGTGTACTTTGAAGTTGGTTTAAGTTTTTTGTAAAACAGTTTCGAATTTCACCAACCCTGATGGTACAAAATAGGGTGGAAATCAGTGTAGATACTACAATGTCTGCTATTTCTTGCACAGACTGTAATGCCACAGATGTAAATGGGTTGTCATTTAAACCTTATTTCAAATTGAAAATGATTTATCGATATAAACAGGGTTATCTTTATTTTGTAGGTGACAGTAAAATTTGCACGACAAGAGACTGAAGTGGCAAAGAAGGCTCGTGAGAAGTCCTTTAAAACAATAAATCAGCGGATTATTGATGAGCCATGGTACGATGCTATGTGGAAGCATTCGGATACTGATTATGCTGAAGTAAGTTCTTTCTTACTTTATAAAGATACATGATTTTGTATGAGGTATTGGTATGCATTGTTTTAATGTTTAGTTATTATTTTTTATTACTTAGGAGTGTTGGGTAAGGCCTTGAAGTGATAGTGATTGAAGGTAGAATGTGATTGAAAGAATATAGCACTATTTCTGTTCCAACTATGAACAAAGTCGATTTTTTTCCAAATGCTTGTACTTTTCATCTGTGCTGCTGGAAAATTGTAGATTGTAATCTTAGAAGTAACCAACAATAAAAACCACTACCAATTTTCATCAAAATCTGTTTGGTATTTTAACAATATACAGCAAAACAGACAGACTTTCACTTCTATAATGTCACTCTCTAGGCCCCACGGTTAACCTTTGTTTAGCATTATAGTTTACAGTCTCTTCCTATATTTATACTATATGGATTTAAAAAAAACAACTGCGAATTCGGTAACCAAGCGCACGGCCCGCCTGATAGTAAGCGGTTACCGTAGCCATTGGATACTTGCAAAACGAGGCATTACCCACGCGTTTCCGACGCTTCCCACCCAATGAGCTGGTGATCTTACTAACGCCCAGGAACAGTCAGTCTCAGTCGAGCTGCTCTTTGAGCTAACTGATCTACCTCTCTAAAATTGTGTCAACATTTAACATTGTTATTTTAAATAAATAAGTATTCTGGGACATTCCTCACACACGGTCATCTGATCCCAAACTAGCAGAGCTTGTACTATGGAAACCAGATAACTGATATAATACATATACTACTTTTTTGTTCGTAAATACATACTTAATATACATAATTACACCCAGACTCGGGACATACAGACATGTTCATGCACACAAATGCATGTCCTGTGTGGGGATCGAGCCCACGACCTGCGGCGCGTAAGGTGAATCTTAACCAACTGCGCCAACTGGCCCGTCAACTCGATCGTCAATGTTGTTTGTTAAGTTGGAGCGTCTGAAGCTATTCAGTGCGACGACGTCGGACGGTTCGTCGCTGAGCGTGCGCGGGCGCGAGTACGTGCGCGCGCTGGTGCCGCCGCCGCCCGCCGACGAGGCCGACGTGGCGCCCGCCAACAGACCCTCCTGCCAACAACAGATCAAAGATATACTTATCAATGGTAAGTTGAGACCCGACTTGCTCGCCTCATTCCCCTACACTTCCCTTATGGCGATATTGTACTTATAGCTTGGAGCAATAATCCCGTTACACATTCAAAGTCAAAGCCATTTATTCAATTTACGCCCTAGAAGGGCACCTATGAATGTCAAAGCTACCGCCAGTTCGTAAGTCGGCCTTCAATTGAGGAGAACAGGCAAGAAACTCAGCAAAGTAAAATATTTTTTTTTTTTTTTAATACGGGAGCCATGCTTCATGACGTGTATTATACATATAAGTATAGACTCTTTGTTTGATCACAATATCACCATGGTATGAGACAATGTGACCGAAGGTGGTAAGCACACAAAGCCTAAAATTAATTGGCTTTCAAGTGTAGCCGTCGGAATACACCGGTGTTTGGCGACAGATTTTCAACTTGAATGTGGAAGCTAGCCAGGTGGGTACTACAAAGTATCGTACCACCGTGCTATGGTTTCACGATGTTGAAGCTCAAGCTCGTAGGATTCGAACCCAGGAACATTGTGTTGGCTAATAATGGTGCCGATTCTGTTGTAAATCGCACTAAACTAATTTTAGTCACATCTCATCTCTTTCTAACGAACATTATTGAAAAAGGATAGAACATATTTAAGGCTGTCAAATTAATCTTTGCCGTATTATTTTGCGTGTATTTAGGCGTTTCCGCGATAGATGACGACTAAATGTACATTGAAAACAAGCATTGGACTAATTTGACAGGACTAAATTTCTTGCATCCTTTTCTTATGTTCTTTGTTAGAAAGTGACATAGTGAGATTAAAATTAGTTTAGTTGTAAACAACAGAATCAGGGCCAATGACTAAGGTCATTACTGACCTGTCATTTCCTTAAGTTTGGTAGACTTATGAATAAAAAAAAAAAAGTTTTTGCGAAGTTTTGAAAAAAATGTCTATGATAGTGGATCAACTAATAATATTGTACTATTCCCGCAGCAAAACTAATGACGTTCTCGGACATACGGTCGCTGGTGCGCACAGAGTCGGAGTCGGGTGTGGGGTCGGGTCTGGGCGTGGTGGGCGAGGCGGCGCTGCTGTCGGCGCTGGGCGCGGCGGCGTGCTGCGTGCGCGGCGTGTGGGCGGCGCGCTCCACCGACCTGTACCGGCGCGCCGACCCCGCGCCGCCCGCCCTCATGTGCGCCGCGCGCGACCACGTCGTCAGTACATACCTGTCTCACATAATAATATAACGGAATACACGGGACTTTTTGGCGGGAACTTGCAGAGTGACGTAGCATTTTCATGTTTATTTTCATAAATTTGTGTATTTTTTGTGGTATTTTACCCTATAAAGATCATCCATGTGCACCAGTGAAGTGAAATGAAATGAATTATGTGTATCGTGACTTTTCAAGTTGTCTCAAAATGTCCGTGACGAGTTTTAGTACAATGACCACCGTTGTAGTAAAACATGACTTTTATGGACGGTGACTGACTGAGGACTATAATGTGAAGTGATTTATTGTGACTGGAAACTATAATATAACTCGACACTGGCAGAAATTAGCCCTAATTTGGGCCTGGTTGCCAACATTAAAAATAAGAAGAAGAAGAACGGAATACACTTTTTTGGTACTAGGCGCACAGATCGCGGACAAGTTAATTTTATATTAATACTAACTGCCCGGCACGACTTCGTTCGCGTGGTGTCCTACTAATCTATACCCTACCCTACCACTACCCCTACCCTACTCTACCCCACCCTACCCCTACCCCTACCCTTACCCCTACCCTCGCAACTTTCTTAATTTTTTCTTTCATAAGAACCTTCTCCAAAAGAATTAGCGAAATCGGTCCAGCCGTTCACGCGTGATGGCGTGACCAAGGGAAATAGGGATTCATTTTTATAGATATATATAAGGTCTTAATAAATTAGTGAATATCCTCTTGAGGGATGAATGTATAGGTCATTAGTAATCAAAAAATAATATTAGAAAAATAATCCGTGGGTTTTTTTTTATAAATGGTTAAATTAATACTTTGTACTGATATTAAGTTCAATTTCGTTTTTTTTTTATTAGGACTAATTTATTAGGACCTTATATATATATATTATATTAGCAAGTGACGAAAAATGATGAAGAACCTCAACCTCAAAAAAAAAAACATCTTTACGCTGTAGAGACTAGGGTCGTCGGTCCACCTTTTGGAATACCGTCCCGCTTGACGCTTTAGTTACGTGGTCGTCGAGAACCTCTCGTCCCATCTGTTATCGGCTCTTCGAACGATGTGACCTGCTCATTGCCACTTAAGCTTACTAACTCTATATCCTCCATTATATATTTCTCCAACGATTGTCCTCATTTTGGAACCCTTACACGTATCGTTATTCCGAAAAACTGCTGGTCGCCTACTAGCTCAGTCACTTAGCGAGCTATGGAACTAGCAATACTCATTAGCCGGATACCCTCATCAAGCTTATAAACTAATCCCCTTACTTATAAATCATAAAAGTAATGCATAAAATACTCACCCGATTTATTATTTTCAGTTGTACCTGTTCACACAACACCCATATATAGACAGGCGAAAGATCGCCGAAGCAGTTCGTCTTCCACCACAAGAAGTTCTACAAATCATTCGTTCAGTCGCAAAGTTCAATCCGCGATGCGGTTGGGAACTCCTCATACCACCAGATGTCGCTTTCGAAGCGAAATACCCAGATGTTGTCCAAAGACAAAATTTATATTGGGAGGCGCGTCAGAGACAATTCAATGAGATGTTAATAGGTGAAAATGTTCCTAAAAGACAAAGAAAGAAGTCGCAAAGAGATTCGATAGGTTCGGATACAATGATGAGTCCGAAGCCGCGGTGTAATAGTGTGAGTGAGGAAGACAGTGATAGAAAGAGACACAAGAACAAATCGGCTACCGGTAGTGGTAAACGGACGCGTAACATTAGCTCAAGCAGTGCTCATGACGGCACGTGATCTTAATTGTTATTAGGTTATCAAATTGTAATGTTTAGGACAACCATACGATGGGTTGAGATTGGTATAAAATTAGGCTTTGAAATTTGATTCTTATGTCTTAAAATATAAGGCATATTATGATAATTGCTAGTTTTTTTTTTACCGATGACGGCTTAAAGTTTTGTTTGATGCTTCGCCGATGATCAATTTGTAAGTACAATCAAATGCTAATATTGTTCATGAACTATTATTATTACTAAAATATTGGTCTAGCACATCCGTCAATAATATCTGATTTTACTCACAAATCATGTTTGTTGTAAGTGTCAAAATGGTGGCTATAAGCATTTTAAATTAAACCCTGTGTCGTTAAATTAAGGTTTATAGTTATATGATTGAACATCATGGATGTTTAAAAGCTATTGTAATGCGAAAGAGACTGTTTTGTTGTTAATGCTATGTTTAAGTGTATATCCAGATTTACAATGAAAAATAAACCCTATGATAGTAATATCGAATCGTCATTTGATATCTATGGAAATATTAATAAGGTCCCATTTCGTGTTTGCATCTCGTTTAAATAATACTCAGAATACAATTAAAATTTTAATTGCGGTTAGTGCAAAGACTGTGTGGCAACGAAGTGTAATATCATAATAATGTAATTCATTAGTACTGCAAAGCGGAACTATGAATAAAATAATATTTGTACATAGAGGAGATAAACCACCGAAACAATTGTTTTTGTAAGTAATCAAATTTTTTTGTAGATGCTGCTGAATTTTTTCACTGGTTTAAAAAAATTAAATAATTTAGTTTCGAATCTACATCATAATTTATTGTGATTTATTAATTTTATGATAATCATTGGAAACTTACCCTAAAAGTTTGATGTTATAAATAACGCCATTTTGAAATAGCCTTAATATCACCAATCATCTCTTTTAGTCTAATTCCGTATTATATACCTTAAGTCAAACATTTTATGGTTCAGTTTGGCAACAATTGAAATGCAAGTATGAATGGCGGGTTGCCAACACTAAAAATATGATTGTAAAGTATAATGATGCCATGTGTATGTATAACCGATTGTATTCTATCGTATATTTGATCGTGTATGACACCAAATGTGATTTATCTGATAGATTGTTATTTTTTGTAAACGAAATAAACGTTTTATTATTTATTAAATGTTTTGTTTTTTTGCCTTTTCTGCCGTAATATCGTATATTTTTGAATATCCGATACTCACACTTATTTGGACGTACCTACTGGGTCGCCATTTATGTAACGATTTTGTTTAACATTGATTTTGTAAACAAGCATGCTTACTGCCCGCTTGATGGTAATCGGTTACCGTAGCCATATGTACGCTTGCAACACACGAGGCATCACATCACGCGTTACCGACCTATCCCCAATGAGCTCTGGCGACCTTATTCACGCGCAGGAACACAACAAAGTTATGTGGCTGCGGTATTCTGTAAGATACTTCCCCAGTTGAGCTGCTCTTTGAGCGAAAAGAATTATTAAATAAAACAATGCCTTCTACAAACACATAATTGTAAAATCTATTTGGTGCATGTTGCAACAATAGTTATAATATTTAAAACATCAACATTGCAAATACATTTTAGTGCTTAAACAACGATTACTATGAAAACATTTAAACTAAATTTAAATTAAAAGTTATTAGAAACAACATATATCTTAACAATTGATAGACTACAAAATTATTATAATAAACTAGCATTTGGTGATATTGTGTTATTAATTTAATGCTCCCAAGTGTCGATATATTTTCTATCGACAATTTAAAGTTCTAAGCTATAATTTAATCGGTACAATGTTAGCAACAAACTCAACGAATATATTTTGTTAATAATGAAATAATTTTGTTAAAAGTTAATCAAATGCTTGTATCACTTGGAAAAAATAAACCTTGTCAAAAGTTACTCTATACCCGTTCTTTACAAAACTCCGGTTATCACTACAAGCTGCCGAGGATGGATCATTGAGAAGTTAAATACAACTATAACTAGTTTTTTATAGTTTTAAATCAAATGTCATTCTCATAGAGTTACTAATATTTTGTAGCGTTAAGTATCGATAATATAAAGTACTTATCGAATAATGTGCAACTCTAACTTAAATTAATAAAAATAACTATTTACATTGACAACTCCACATTCTAGTAAAAAAACAGAATTACAATACCTACTGTGATATATCTTTATAAAAGCATGAATATATTTCTTGTAAAGATGAAAAACCTATTCCAAAAAAAAAAAATGACACCGGTATCAAATTTGAATGACTTATAAAATTCAACCTTAGGTTAAAATTAATAATTTGTGTTAACCATTAGTACTTACAATTAACAAAACATTCAATACCTTATTCTATGCTAATAAGGTTCAGTTTTCCATAACAACAAACCGTTAACAATTCATAATATTTTATTAGATGAACCCAATGTCCTGTTTATCTCCCCCTACTAATGTGACAAAATGGCGAGATAAACCGCAGAAAAATCATCAAAATTAAACAGTACACCTATGTAACTAATCCACGGCGACATTTCAGATCTAGTCTCATTTAAAACCTAACACATCTTATGTTGCGATATACCTCGCAAGGAAGGTGGCAATAGCAATACTAAGTCCCATAAAACTGGAGACTGTACTAGCCCCATTACAGAATTCCATGTTGCAAGATTCTGCGAGGGCCCCAAACTTGGTCTTTACGAAGCTCCAGTCGCAGAGGCCCACGCGGCATCCGTCTATGTAAATAGGCTTCTCGTTCTCTAGAAATAGGACTTGGTATTTTTCTTTGATTTGGAAGTTTCCGTTTGTTGTACATCTGAGGAGGTGATAAAGTCTTAGATTTATTTACAGTCTGATGCAGAAAAGACATGAAATTACTAAATAGTTTTAAATAAATAAAATAAAAAAGTTTTTCATTTAAATGAAGACAATGTTAATATTGTCGTCGTTTTTTCATGTCTTAAAAAAGGAGTCCCTAATTGAAAAAATATCGCTTTTGTCGACGAAAATCTCAGTTGAACAATACAACCGACGGGTTAAGATATGCATATTAGTATACCTATAACCGGCAATAACCTCGGTGTGACTCGGTTAATATATGCATATATTAGTGTACCTATAACCGGCAATAGCCTCGGTGTGACTCGGTTAAGATATGCATATATTAGTGTACATATAACCGGCAATAACCTCGGTGTGACTCGATTAAGATATGTATATATTAGTGTACCTATAACCGGCAATAACCTCTCGGTGTGACTCGGTTAAGAAATGCATATTAGTCTACCTATAACCAGTTATAATCTCGGTGTGACTGTTAAGATATGCATATATTCGTGTACCTAATAAACAAGTTTTCATGATAACGTTTTTTTTATATATTTTATAATGGTAACACTTACTGATACAAAACCGCAGCAATATTAGCGTTAAACGGCGACATAGTAGAAGTGGTCCACTTGCGAGTTAGCATCGAGTTAGTGTGGTAGTTGTCGCCTGTGAGTGGTGTGAGGTCGTGGTGCTGGCCCAGCGCCGTCAGCGCCAGCACCACGCTCGCCGCCTCCGTCAACTGGATCAGACACCGGGGCTGCTGGGGATTGTCTGGAAACAAAATTGGGTTCTGGTTCACTATATTCTCACGTAGATGATCGCAACTTGAACTACGGGTCTGGCTGTCTGGATCAGGGATGTTTTATGATGATTGTGTATTTTATTTTGTAAAATAAAAAGTATGTATGTATACTAATGTTTTGGGAAAAATAGCCAATATATAGTCAGATTGCCAAAAAAAATAATCAAAGAAAATATTTAAAAAATGTAACCTTGGCCTGAGTTTCTTGCCTGTTCTTCTCAATTCAAGGCCGACTTACGAACTGGCGGTAACTTCAGTAGCTTTGACCTTCATAGGTGCCCTTCGGCCTAAATTGAATAAATGGTTTTGACTTTGACTATGTCGAATGCGCTTGCGTTTGGCCTTCGACTGACCCCATGGAGTTATGAGGAGGCCAAGAATGTAGCACGCTTACCCAGAAAATGCCTATTCACTCTCGCCTTGAAGTCGTCCTACATCTAAAAAGAAATCTATTTAGAGTGTGCTAATTGAAGCTCGCAGTCAGCACGCGAGCACAGGAACATCACAGCACCATTTTCATCACGCGACTGAATCACCACGCGACGCGTGGAATTAGGATCATAAACATTGGATGACACCTTAAGGCTAAAGGTGTCTGGAAACACAGACCTCGGAAGAGATTTGCTACATTTACGGTAGACCCGTTGCGTTTTGTCGAAAATTATGACCGAGTTTTTATCTCCACGTGAAACTAGTGTCTTACATTGAGCAGTTGAGTGCAGGATGCTTGGTCATACGAGGTTAGTGAAGAACCATTGTACATATATACCCTACATAAATACAGTCCAACGCCAACACTATCCTTCGAGCCGCTTAAAAAGGGAAGTTCTGCCGGAAAATCTTCAATCAGGTATGAAATTCCCTGGGACTGGAACTCCTGTATATGCAAAGTCCTAAGAAAACGAAAGCGCGATGTTACAGACATGGCAATAATCTAAAACTACTCACCATGCGACACGTGGTTAGTGAAGAAATCATACATATCCTTGATGGAGTTGCAGCCCATCTTTGTGTTGAGCTCTGATCCGTATCCGTACTTGTAGTACGTTTCTAAGTCTTCAGCATATTCTAGACGCTTGAGGTCTGCGCGGGTGAATGCCTGGAAATTGAAATATTCATCAGAGACCGATCTTCAACTACCCAACAACTATAGTGCTTTGAGTTGCAATATTCTCTAATTAGGTATACTTTTAAATATGGTCTTCTTATGTGCGAAAAAAAGGATCAAAAAAACTTATGTTACTGAATGAAGAATGAGTTACCTACCACCGGTTAAAAGTTAGCCTTCACTGGGTTGAATGGACAAGATTCAAGTAGTTTTTTGGACAAATTTTCAAACATACAAACATACAGATTTATATTACAGTGAGATGAAAATAAAGGAAAATGAAGTATACTTAACACTTACAGCACACCAGGGCGATATCTGCGCGACATCCTTAGCTTTATCGTATCGACATAACTGATAGATGCGCTGAATGATCTCCGGCTCCACGTCGTAGTTGAAGCCTAGACGCGCTGAGATGTTGCTTAACATCTATCAATACATAAATACCTCATTACATTATTGAAAAACGAAGGGAAATTAAGAAATTATAAAACATTTTTTTTTATACGACTAAGTCGGCAACAATCATACGGCCCACCTGATGGTAAGCGGTTACCGTAGCCATATGGACGCTTGCAACACACGAAGCATCGCTCACGCGTTACTGACCTTTCCCCCCTCCCCTATGAGCTCTGGCGACCTTACTCACGCGCAGGAACACAACTTTACACAACATAAAGTTATTTGGCTGCGGTATTCTGAGGTGAGGTACTTCCCCAGTCGAGCCGCTCTTTGAGCGAATAAACGCTACGCTCTACCTCTCTTAAAAAAATAATATATAGATTAAAGTTTCTACTCGGGAAAAGAAATCAGTTATTAAAATTAAAAATCGTTTATTGGCGATGATAGCTCAGTGGTAGTGACGTCGGATACCGAGACGAAGGTCCCGGGTTCGAATCCTGCAATGAGCTTGAGCTTTCGGTGAAGGAAAACATCGTGAGGAAACCATAGCACGGTGGTAGGGTACTTTAAAGTACCTACCCATCTAGCTGGCTACCACCCTTAAGTTGATAATCTTTCAATCTGTCAATCTTCCTGTCAAATCTGTCAAATTCTGTAATCATGTTTACTAATATTTCTACACCTGGAACAGGTAGAATATGCACATGGTCTCAATTAATATGACATATTTTGTACCATATTTGAAAAAATAAATAAATTATTATTATTATTCCCTGTCGGTGTGTTCCGACTTGAGAGCCTGTTCTTTCTAGGCTTTGTGTGCTTACCACATTCGGCCACATCATAACTTACCATAGTGAGATTATGGTCAAACCACAGGTCTATACACAGTAAAAAAAATGCCCTAATAAGGCACTTACGAACAATAGGTACAATTGATTCGACCACCGGTAAGTATACACTTGAATTCAAAAGCCTTCGGCAAGAAACTCGGCAAGGGATTTTTTTAAAATCTTAAAATACATCTTCTATATATATAAAAATGAATTGCTGTTCGTTAGTCTCGCTAAAAGTCGAGAATGGCTGGACCGATTTGGCTAATTTTGGGTTTGAACAATTCGTGGAAGTCCGGGGAAGGTTTAAATGAAGAGTAGGGTAGGGTATTACGCGAACGAAGTCGCGCCGGGCAGCTAGTCTATATATATAAAAATGAATTGCTGTTCGTTAGTCTCGCTAAAACTCGAGAACGGCTGGACCGATTTGGCTAATTTTGGGTTTTAAATATTCGTGGAAGTCCGGGGAAGGTTTAAATGTAGGGTAGGGTATTACGCGAACGAAGTCGCGCCCGGCAGCTATATAGTTTATAATATTAAATAGGTAATTATTTTAAAATAGCATCCGTGTTATCGAACCACGTCTTTATACCAGACCAAAGACTTGAAAGTAGTCAGTTTCTCTTTTTATAAATATAACTAGATACCTACCTCTTTAAATTCGCTCTTAGAGCGGAATATATTCAATTGTGCTAACGTGTCATTGTTGTTCTCCACGTCTTTCTTCCACGCTGGACAGTAATCGTACGCCTGAAATAAGGTAAATGCTATGATCATATTCTTTCTTTGTCAGCAGGCCAGGGGCCCAAGTCTGCTATTATAGTAAGGGGCAAGAGTGGTGAGCACAGATTGACAGCTGCGCAGTAGTTAATTTTTCGTCTATTTGGCGGAATAAAGAAGGGGGGAGCGCCGCACACTGGGGCAGCATGTATGGGACACATGCGCGAAAATGAATTTTCAAATGAGAGTTATTTGAAAAAATAATTTTATATTCTTTTATTAGAGGGCATTTGACAATCATTTATAAATATTAAACTGCAAAAAAGATTATTAGTTAGACATTATATCAATACAAAGTTGTATAATCTGAGGTTCGTTGCATTTTACTCGCGCGCAATATCAGATTTGTTTATTTAATTGTAGTGATTTGGTCGAAACTACTTCTTAAGTAAATTATGTCTAGTTAAGACCAGATATTTGAACTTTTATAATAATAATAATAATAATAATTCGTTTATTTCAGGCTACTAGGGCCCATAGATATATACCTTACCAGCTAACATAAATATTATAATAAAACATTTTTTGTTAATATAAACACTTAAGCCTATGTTAGTAAACACTAAAAGCACTATGTCTTAGCGCGAACGTGTGGTACTTGTCCGCGAAACCGACGGAATACCACGTCCTGCGGCCAAAAGTTCTCTTCCATGACGAGGTGCAGAATACATGTTGGAACTCGCACCACGAACGCCTTGAAGTTGACGTTGCGGCTCGATTCCAGCAGCTGCACCCTCGGCGTGTACTTGGTTTTTTGGCGTACGTACTCCACAATGTCCTCCGCCTTAGTGGTGTAGTGAAGGCGGGAGATGTACACCGGAGTGTTAGGCTTCGCGGCACGTATGATTGAGTTGGACTCCATCGGTCGCGTGCCGCAACGGTTCTTGTTGGCTGTCCGGCGCTTTCTTTGCACCTTCACGAAACCGTCATCATCAGCCGTTTCAGGCGTGGGCTTCATAGAAGGCACTAACGCTGTAGATATAGGCAGCGCCGGCGGGTCAGCGGATCGAGTAAGTGGTGCGGCGCGGGCGCGGGCGTTACGCAGAGGAGCCTTAGGAGCGGGAGCGGGGCAGCGGGGCGCGCTCGGTGCGCGCTCTGCCGACTCAGCGATCGATGGTGGCGGCGAAGACAAAACTGCTGACGCGAAGCTTGACCCCGATAAATCGAGGCCCGCTCCGCGACGCAAGTTGACGTTCGATGCATTGGATGGTGACCCAGATACCGTTACCGTCTTACGCAACTCTATTACTTCATTGCGCAAATCAGCGACGGTGATTTGGGATGCATCCAACCTCTTCTGCACATCCACTAGGCTAGCCTTAAGAAGAATGATATCCTTCAGCAGGCTCGTAACGTCGACATGGTCGAAAGTGACAGGAGGGAGCTTGTTGAGATCCTTCGCCACAAACGTAGGCACGTCGTCAGGATCGGTTTCCTTAAGTAACGTGATGATGTCTTGCACGCTTTTCTTTGTCCCGTCACGCCGGCGGGACACCATCTTATCCGTCTTGTTCAACAACTTGAACAAGAGCAACTTGGAAGTAGCGATATCCTCTTCGCTGAAGTTGGAAGAGCAGATCTGGATAGCGGACACCTCGTCCATCACGTCCAGCTTCTGCTGCAGGAACGCCAGTAACTCGTTCGCCACAAGTTGACTCATCGCGATAAATATTACGGGCGACGGCTTGCGCCGCGCTTTACGATTTGTAAGAGTCAGCAACACGTTCGCATCGAAACGCGGCCAATGCAAGACCTTTTTGAATACATATTTTTTTGTATGATTTAGGTTTGTTTTCTTTTACATATCTGGATTTGGTAGTCTACTAACACAATAGCATCATAACGGCGCCATAATAGCTTTCCGATGATTTTCCACTGAAACTACAATGGCGCCACAATGATCTTTTAGTTGTTGTCAGTTGTGATAGTTTTTTTACTAAAATATTTTTTGTTAAATAAGAGACCATTATGAATTAGTAGACTGCGCACATCGGCTCAATGATAGTGGGATTGCAATAGTATCGAGTCAGTATGACATTTTAGCAGACTTGGCCCCCCGGGGGCCTACCCCCATCTTTTACAAAACAACCTTATTGCAATACTGTTTTGTTTCCAGCATATAATAACCTTATTTATATTCGTACCATGACCTCTACCAAACACTATTGTTATATGATTGTTATATTCCTGCTAAGAACGAATGATTTTTGAGAATTTGTCTATGGGCTCATTAAAGATGAAAAGAAATAACGCTATGGGCCTAAGCAACTTTCTCTCTCTTAACAATTCTCATCTCTGTCACTCATCCATACTCTCTCGCTCTTTCAAACAACCTTATTCTTCTTTTCGTACCATGATGTCCCTAAAACAAGCTTATTTTATGCATGAAAACAACCTTGTTTATTTACCATAATGGTTCATTCAATTCGTACCATGAGCTATTTTTTCTAATTTTTGACAATTAACATTATTGTTTTAATGTCAAATTTAGCAATCTTATATACGTTGTATTTACAAGCTGAAAATAACATTGTTTTCCAAATTTATGTTATAAAAATCTATTATAGTGTCATATAAAGTAATTATATCGAATTTATTTACTTACTAGCTTTTTGCCCGCGGCTTCGCTCGCGTAGACTATAAGATTTGTTCGCGTAATAAACGCTAAGATATTAATTTCGTGAAGATTCCTAATTGTTCTTGTGAACTCTGTGGCCAATGCGATGATGGGAGCGCGGCGCGACGACAGCTGGTGGAGGACCACGTGCTCCCATCCATCAATCATCAATCAGCCAGGACTTTGCTTTTTAAATGAGTAATTTTAATCTTTTATATAAAGCCGGCCAAGCTCAAGACTTAGTCTCACTCGCGCACCCAGGGCTCTGACCTTCCTTGGACGTATATTTATTGGATTGGGCTATCACTGTTGCTTAAAACCGGACCGCATAATTAAGTTTGTTTGTGAAGGAATTTGGACGATATTGAAAATTAATTTTTCCTATACTTTTTCCAGATTTTTCGCATTGCGAACCTCGGAGATTGGCATTATTCATCAACAGTCAAAAAGTCTTAAAAAATAATAGAAACATGTTTTAAAATTTACAAATAAAGCCCTTTACCATGATACCTCACTTAAATTTGTAGCCCTGCTTTGAAATTTCAGGGCCCACTCTGTAACCTTTAGTTGTGGGATGTTAAAATTTTGGATGTTATGCTCCGACTAGCTTGGTGGGTTCTGGGGCAGCAGCAGGCTATAAATGGGCGCCACGCACTTTTGGCCTAAAGTGCGAAAAGGTTGAAATAAAAAAATAATTTTTCAAAACAGTAAGTAGGTATATTTTCAACACAAAAACAAAAAAAAAAAATAGATATTAGAATAATTACTTTGCTCTTCACTTAATTGTATTACAGTTGAATGGGTACTTAAGTTAATAACTGCTTAAGTATAACAACCTTATATAAACTTTAAATTGTAGCTAGTGGAAAATTAAAGTTAGCTTATTTCCGATGAAATTATCAATATGACATGAGTTGTTTGATATTAAGATAACATGAGTAGCGTTCACCTGATAATTTTTGTCCCTGTAGGATGACCAAGGTAGATAACCACTTTCTGTTGTTTAAATCAATTTCAATTACTCGATGTTGTTGACAAGAATAGTAGTTGTAGCGTAGGATAAGCTCAGCTCTCACTCAGCCTCATGCCAGGTTGAAACACCTCAAGTCAAATTTCATCCCAAGCAAAGCGACCGAACACATGTTCGGTCGTTGAAGATACTATATTATTACTAATCCTTTCTGCAAAATACATAGGCGTAGCCTATTCTCAAGTCTTTCTTCTATCTGAAATAATTATGCAGATAAACAAAATGACACTATACGTCAATTAAAGTGAAAATCTCACAAAAATACTCATATAACGAGCAATTTCAAAAAGACAAATCCAGACAATCCAGTCTAGTTGAGCTCCCATCTCAAAAAAGAATAAAATGGCTTCTTCCAGTTAGTCAAGGGTCTACCTCCTCAGTAATCGATATCGATGAACATCCCATAGCAAATTTTCAATATAGGTCTAGAATATTTAAATGAAAAATACCATATTTTCAATGATTTTCCACTCAAAATTAACATACCTACTTATCATGACTTTCTAAGTTGAAAGCAACAAAAACTGAAGAAATTTAAGTTGGAATTAATCCAAATTAGACTAAAATCAGAAAAATATCGATACATCATTTACAATAATCGATGATCACATTATCGACCCGACCCCATCTTTCTGGTATAAGAAAACGTACAATTGATTGTCTCATTACAATAATTTTAACAAATTAATCACCCTATTTTTGTGCCATTTCATGTTATAATTTAAATAATAATTAATGATATTAAACAATTCATTAAAATTTCCTTTTTTAATAAATTCCTAAGCATTTCAAAGTATAAGTAATTATTTTTTCTGTTTCCGGTCTAGCCATGCTACTTTTTAATGTTTCTATCCACAGAGGCAAAGGTCAACTTTGCAAACATCCTTTATCAAAATAAAGTAAATTAAGTTATAATTCTAAATTGATTGAAAATTAGTTTAATTATTTATTTAATATTTCTATAACTCAAACATTGAAAGAAATTAATTTTGAAAAGTATGTTGTATTCATATTTAATACCTTTTATTACCACGCCATCTAGCAGAGAAAATTAAAGACTAAAGCCAATATCCAATAATAACATGAAATAACACAAGATGGTGCTATGAAACGTGTATCTGAAAATGCAACGTTACAACTCTGTTCACCTTTACAAACGTAAAAGTAAAAAAATATATATTTGCAATAAGGTTGGGTAAGCAATATTTAAAACTATTCCAAATTTTTAAATCAACAGCATTACCGCTGTAACAGTCGAACAGACAGACTAACTGGCACCATAAGGGTTCCATTATTAGCTTTTTAGTTCGGAACCCAAATAAAACAGAAATACCAGTCACTAATAACGATATCCCAAGCACTATACTAAAAATTTGTGGCAAAGTAGATGCCTCATAGAGTAGGTATAGGCTACACGTTAAGAAAGGATTTCCCGAAACGTAACCACTTGAAAGAGAAATTGGACTCTGGCTGCAAGCAGGTTCTCTCGTTATTAATTTGGAGCAGCCCGAGCAGGGAGGTTCCTCCCCCTTACATCGCAGTTGTGTTCCTGCGGTGAGTAAGGTCGCCAGAGCTGGGTGTAGGGGACCAGTATATAGTAGGCTGGTGCTGGAGAGGAGTCGCTGTGCCGGCAGCGGTAGGTATTATTTGGTAATAATACCTACCGCTGCCGGCACAGCGACTCCTCTCAACCATCAAACACTTTTTCAAGAAGGTTGTAGAGAGAGATTCGGTAAAGCGTGAGTGATACCCCTGGTGTTGCAAGCGTCAATAGGCAACGTTAACTGCTTGCCATCAGTCGTACAGCAAGTTTTTTATTTGTCCTGTCTTCGTCGTAAGTGTAACTATTTATATGCCCTATATATGCCTATGGCTACCAGTATGGTACTTTTATCGATCAGGCTGGCCACCACATACTATGGTGCGTAAAAAGCATAGGCAGGATTCCGCTCCACTCCGACTTTAATGACATCATTCATAGGGCTCTTGCCAGAGCTCTCGTGTCAGCTATTCGTGTATCGAGTGGCTTGAAGCGTAACGATGATAAGAGGTCCATCTGACACTAATGTCCTGGAGCTCATTGTATTTTCGCGACATATCGAGGCGTCTGATTGACGGTTCCTATAGCCAAAGGGCTGACGAATAATCCAGCTAGAAGATAGATAAGCATCACCATACAAAATCGCATCGCCCGCCGCCTGCAAAGTTTGGGCACACTACCAACTGGCAGCAAATTAGATCAGCTATATTCTCTTTGTGAACTGCTGGTCTCTTTTTTTTTATTTGTGTTCTGTTTGTTTTCTATTTCCCACTTAGTCTGTCAAGCAATTTCATCATATTTGAATTGTTCATGGTCGTTTTTGAGAAATCGATGAACATGAAAAAAGAACAATCGCGTCCAACTTAGAGTTTCCTCCTTCTTTTTTGAGTCGGTTAAAAATAGGATGCCTTTTATCACGGGAGAGTTCCCGCGAGGGTGGTACAGTGGGAATAGTTACTCGACCCAGAACCATGCCATATGTAGGCAAAGAACTTTAAATGAGAACACATCGTGAAGTTTTGCAGGTTCGATTCTTACTTAGGTAAGCCTTTTTCATAAGTTCGTCGATGCAGCTGTACTTATTTGTAGCTTGTAGCTTTTTTTTATAGTGAACAAAACTAAATGGTCAAACGGGAGAGCGCTGATGGCTCTTAACCAAAAAACTTATATCAAAATCATTGATCCTGTCATAAAATTGTGAGAACGAAACCATAGTGCGATTCAGGAAAAAGACAACGCCATCTAGTAGTTCTCTCCCTCTGTGTCTGTGCCGTGAGACGGCCTGTAAATAAATAAATTGAGATATCTTTTTTTCCCGTGAGCCGATTTTGATGAAACAAAGCCTAGTTGAAGCGCCAAGCAACGCTCAATCACCCCATGCAAATCCGTTCAGTGGATTCGAAGATTATCCTGTTCAAACAGACAAACAGACAGACAGAAAGACAGACAGACAGACAATTTTTTTTTAAATGGTATTTATATATTGTGTTAGTCATTCTACATCACCCCCAATCAGTTTTTGGTAAATATATTCAATGTACAGACACGACTTTTCTACAGTTTTATTATATGTATAGATATAGATAGAATGAATATATCGGGATTGCGAGATTAGGTATCATCCCAAAATAATATAACCGATTGTTTATAAAGTTTTTAATTGCACTTGTCGTTCACTACACAACATACAATAGTAAAACTGTGACACAACTATGCATCTACGTTAGTAATATCGATCCCTCGACCCTTAGCCTTAGATTTATTTAGATGAAGCGGAGCTTTAAATAGCGTGTTTATATATTTAGTGACTTTTCATTTAGGTACCTACCCACTATTAATATCCTGTTTTCATTATAACCAACGTACATCGAATAACCCCAGATTAATCCATAAAGTTAACTTTCCTGCAGTGTTAGTACACAGAGTAGTCCCTGTGTTCCTGGAATCCAAACTACCTAGATTCTCTGGCAAATTTTCTAAAATTGGTCGTAACCTACATTAGCCTGGATGGAATATATTATTGTCAACAGACGGACAGACGACAGACTTATAATAATCTATAAAGATAATCATTTTAACCATCTAATGTAGTAAAATATTAATTAAGTATTATATATTTGTATTGAAAACTCAACTCACAACAATCTGCTATACTGTTGCAGAGCAGATGTAACCGTGCGGGAAATTCTAAAATACACATCCATTGGACCTAACTTTCTGTAGCCTTTGTGGCTGTGGATAGAACCGTGGGGGTCTGAAGCTCGCTGATTTGCTCACACATTATCATCAAAACCTCGGCAAACCGGTTGGTGGGGAGCTTTTTGTGACAACGCATTAGCTTGGCTATCCAAAGAGGAAACACTGCCAATAACGAGCTTGAACCTGGAACCTTGTCGATGATCGACAACAGCGCAAATATTTATATACCTACATACACATAATATGTTTAATTCCAAGACCTGCAACTACAGTAGGATTCCTGTCAATAACACAATGAATAAAAACACGAAATTATTATGTACCTACATTCTTTATTCACATAAGTTTAATGAGAGTAAGATAATTATACACAATATAAGTATGGCATCAAACAATCTTGCAGATACAGATTCAAACTTTATTTCAGCGTTTATAGGTTCTTAGACTTCACTTTAGACCAGCCTCTCCATATCTACGTACACTTTTTTGAGAGTACTCCTTCGCTTGTAGATATCGATTGAAGGCGGTATTTTTGGTCTGTTTGTATTTAACCATTTCTACCTGCTGACTGGATCTCTGGCGAACTCTTCGGCTACAACTCTACAAAATGAATTGCAACATTTGTGCAACTTACAAATGTTTATAACCATGACATCTTAAATTTAATGCACTGAATATTACTGTCGGATATACTATTAAGATGTTTCCATATTGATTGCACTTTGTTTGTTATTAAATTACATAAACAAATATATTTAACTAAATATCTTGGATATCTTTATTAGACATTTGAGTATGACAAGAATGACAGGTAAATATTTTGTTCCGATTCATTTCATTTGATAATCTAGAGTCGGCAGTCTATATATTTTTTCAATTAATTTCCTTACTCTTCATAATAACATTTTAAAATATTTGTATGCATTTTATAGAAATTACTCGAAAATATTTTATTCTTTTAGTTACTTATACTTTACAATTAGTTTAATTTAATACTTTGCTAAAAGATGAAGAACCTCAAATCATTTCGGTCCAACGTGTGAAAGAAATGGCACTATACAGTTAATATATCGTTATTTCTTTTTATCTTTTATCAGGTTGTAGCAAGCCATAGACAAATTCTTACAAATCATTCATTCTTTCTCGGCACTTAGCAATGTTATATCAATGTTGAACGATTGGGCTCATGGTACGAATCAAAGTAATATTATTATAAGGTGAAAACAGTGTTGCCAACTCTACCAAATCAAATCTCGCTAGATGGCTGGTTCAAAAGTCGCTAGAAGTCGCCAGATTTTTTTTTTAGAACTCGCTTTTTTAATGATGCTTGAAAAGTGAAACTCAAAATAATAAAGTATTCAAATTTAATAATAATATTATAAAAAAATATATATATAAAATCTTCATCATCATCCGAATCAATAACAATTGCACTCGAGGTCGAGGGTTGCGGAACTTGAGGATCACTCGCCATCGAGGTCGATGGTTGTTGATTTTTCTGGGTAAATGTGGCTTTATTGGTGCCAATAAGCCGGAGTACCTCTAATTGTAAATCATAATCATAAATTTTTTATTCATTAAAATGGAATTCAATATTTTTAACCCCGTGCGATTTCGTAACTTTGATTTTACTATTATTAAGAGCACTAAATATTCTCTCGATTTCTCCATTATCGATTGTAGCTACAGTTGTGTTCAATATGGAATGAACTAAGGATTGTAAATTCATTTATTGTATAGTCATAGTTACACAAATGTGGAATCAAATAAATTTAAATGAGAAACGATTCACATCAAAAAGGCGCTAGAAAAGTCGCTAGTTTTTTTTGTCGCTAAATGAGAATAAAAAGTCGCTGTGAGTGTCAAAATGTCGCTTAATCTAGCGACAAAGTCGCTAAATTGGCAACACTGGGTGAAAACAAAACAGTCTGGCAATAAGGTTATTTTGTGAGAGAAGATGATGGCCCTATAGGATGGAACGGGACAAAAAAAATACTTGTCAATTGTGACGCACGAATTTTGAAACTCAATGTGCCCTGTTGCACTACATATTTTGAAATAATACAAATATTTGTTTTATGTATATCGACTTTTATATTACTTGAATTAATATTACTTAGGTCAATATGAAAACAAGGCAAGGGGCCGCCGTTCAATAGTGATATTCAGTGAATGAAATTTAATATGGCATGGTTACAAACAGAAGTAATTCAAGTATTATTCTATTCATTTTGCAGTGAAGAATTCGCCGGAATTCAAAGTAACTACTCTAAGAAATGTGCTGGAGAGAAATAGGTACCTAATCCTCAACTAGCAAAGCAATGGAGCACTTCTTGGTCATTACAAAAACTGAGACAAAGTTCATACATAAATATATACCTAGGTAGGTTTATATTTATGTATGGCACTTCAGTCTTAATACCTATAGTCTAGGCAGGTACCTATTGTCTTTAAATCATATAAATAAAGAATTTACCACAGGAATCAACACATATTTTTATTTATTACCTTTTGTCAGGAATGCTACTGTAGTTGCAGGTCATACAATGAAACATTATGTGTATTTAGGTATATAAACGTTTATGAATACAGTACAATCACAGTAAAGCTTAATCTATACGATATTAAATATTTACAACAAATAAATGAAATACAATCTAGCACTCGTATATAAATTTTCCTCTAGGCTGCGGTAGATTATCGGCAAGGTTCCCAACAGGCTAGCCAAGCTAATGCGTTGGCGGAAAAAGCTCCCCGCCCGAGGCCTCGATTATTTTGGTGACAATATGCGAGCGACTCGGTGAGCTTCAAACCCATACGGTCGTATGTTTTCGATAGCAAATGGCATTTTGGTCCATTGCATGCGAAAGTGTTGATTCCTCACGTAGCATAGATGCATACCAGGCTTTACCAGGTCGCTTTCGGGTATCTATTATTTGCTTCTTTGGTATTTGCTTCCAAAAACACAAATAGTTCATATTCATTTGCCATCTTGAAATGCTAGATGGCCAAAGCTAGAAGGCTAGAGATACACAATTAATTCGATAAGTTAAATAAATACGATCTACTGACTTTATATCACTATAATAATAGATATATTTATCATAAATTTGGATAATTCGTCGCGTATATAATGTTATATTTTGATTGATATATGCAATTGACATAAAAACCATAATGCTAGTTGTCAAAAGACACATCATGGTACGATTTGAATGAACGATTAGAGGTGACGTCATCAAACCTGCTAACAAAACAATATTGTTTTATGCCTATAATAAGCTTATTTTTAAGGATGTCATGGTACGAAAACGCAAAATAAGGTTATTTTAACCTTGTTTTAAGAGCTTGTGGTAGGCCCCCTGGATGCAGGCGTTTCACCTGATGGCAGGTAAGTACTGTTTATTTATTATGGTCATCAAAATGCCTTCTTGTTCATCAGTGAGCTCCGCTAACAATTGAGTAACAGTATCTACTTCAGATGTAGTTTTGTTACTGTATATTTACCTTTTTGTTTAATCTAATCTAAGCATGTTATCGCTTGGATAAGAAAATATATTGTGTATCTCACCCAGCATTATACTAATACTCAGCATTATTCTAATACTCAGAATTGTTCTTATATTCAGCATTATTCTAATACTCAGCTTTATTAAATAGTCAGCATTACTCTAACTAAGGCGTAGTCCTAATTGGCGATCATCGTACGAGCAAACGATGCGATTTCTTCGCACGACGAGATTAAATACACAAAACGCTTTAGAGTGTCTTAATTGAAGCTCGCAAGTCATCGCACGAGCACAGGAACATCGGCACGATCGTGCGACGAAATCGCATTGTTTGCTCGTCGGTGTCGTCGCCAATTAAGACGACGCCTAATACTCACAATTATTCTTATACTCAGCATTATTCTCATACTCAGCATTATTCTAATAAGGTTGGCTGTCCACCGGAGCGGAGTAGACAGTATACGCCAAGGCGGTATCGCGGCACTTTGGTGCAATTGTATTGGTTAAACTTTCCCAGCTCTGCTCCACTCCGCTCCGATGGAGAGACCCTTCCTTTTCTACAGAGATTTCTATAGTGGCCACCTTATTACGAACAGTTAGGTAACAAAAGACGGCACCGCTCCGATGGACAGCAAAAGCGGTTAAATTAGCAGATATTTCTTACCCTCAGTAATTTCTCGTCGTTTTCCTTAGGTACATCGTACCCTTCAGCCTGTGCACCGAATATACCTTCAGTGAAAGCTTTGAACGTGTTTTTTGATCTTTCGTCGGTAACGAACTTGAACTGAAATTAAGAGAAGTTATAGTTAGGTAAACGTTAAACTATTTAAGTGAGTAATTGAGATGTATGGCCAATCATGGGCCAATCTATAACATTTTCTAAAAACTACATAGCTATTTAAAAAATAGAATTCCAGAACACTTTTAAATTTCGGTTCGCATTCCGGACCCTTTTGCGAAGGGAATAAATCTTTTTTTTTATAAGTCAATTCAACATCGATGTCGAATAGACTTTGGCGAAAAACATGGCGTTCTTCTGTCAAAACGTATAATTTTTTTAAGATATCCGCCATGTTTTTTTTTATAAGTGTCTTGCGACATTAAAATGTGGCTATCCTATTTTGTCAGCTAAACATATCCCTCGCTACACATCTCTGGTGGACATGCAGCCTTATGCGAGTTCCGTCCGCGCTAAACAGTTTCAAAAGAAGAACATTCGGCCCAATTGTTGCACAGATTTTGACACGCGAAGAACATACACTTGCGGCATCTATTTAGATGTATATCTGTGGTTTGCACTCATCACACACAAGATGCATGTATAGGGTATAAAAATGTTAAGAAAACGCAACAAGTCACGTATCGGCACTTCTCTCAATTAACGCACGTGAACAAAGGTCAAATGACGTTAGGTATATAGCATTGCCCTAATATAAAGCAATGTCTTATTGTTGTTGTGCACATAGCCTTTAAAATTAACAGAATATGGTTTGATTGATAATAAAGATTTTATGATGCGGAAGCCCTATACGTAGTTGATGGTAGCAAAGAGTATCTAGTTTAGTACAATATAATTTAATAGTCAAATGGAATAATATTATAGTTGACCACCTCAGTGGTCAAGCGGTTTATCGTTTAGAGATTCTGAGTTCGGTTCCCGGGTTGGGCAAAGTACAATTTTATTGTGTTTGAGAGATGGTGAGTGTCACGTTGGAACTCATCTTTCGCGAAATATAGGCTGAATGGATTTGGATGATATTTGGCAAACAGAATATTCATTATCCCGGGAAAATGTAACATCCCATAGGTATACGGCTCAAGGCTGGGAGATTATAAAATACTAGCTGTCTCGCGCGGTTTCACCCACTTTCCCGTGATTTAAAGTAGCCTATACCACTCGGCGATAATTTAGCTTCCTATTAGTGAAAGAATTTTTAGAATCTTACTGGTAGTTCCAGAGATTAGCGCGCTTAAACAAACAAAAGAAACCATCAAACAAAAAACTCTCAGTTAGGGTACACATCACATCTTGATCACCACGAATGCTTCCAATATTGAAAGGCCTCAGAAATTGTAAGTTTACCAAGCCAAAAATAAAACTGGCTAGCATCCAGTAGTTGGTGTATAGCTTAAATAATATAATGAACGATGAATCGACTTACCAAGTAATCATGTCGATTGGTAGTAAGCAGTCCCGGGAACCTTTGCTTAAAAGCTTGCGCCAGCTGCTGAGTGGTCATGTACCCGTCGCTGGTGACGTCACCAGCAAACGTCAGGTTCTGCCTGTAGCTCCACTGCCAGTCTTTAAGAAGGTTCAGGTCTGCTCTGCAAATCCCACGCTGGAATGAAGGGTCTCATGAACTCACAGTAAGGTATTGGTTCAAATGTCAAAAATATATTCGGAGAGTTTATTTTTTTCCTAGTTTTTTTTTTGTCCTTGGATTACTATACAAAATGGGGAAGATAAGAAGCCAGTCCACAGCACGTGGGTTTTTCTGTCGCCCCTGTCCGTAGGAGCAAAAGCCACGTCAGGCCAGCACATTGTAGACTATAAAAAAACGTAGGCTAGAGAACATTTATAGTTTTCAAATTAACGGCGTAGTTTTTTTATCCCACATGCGGTGATACCGTGTCTTGCCTTCTTTGTGTCAATCTAAGTTACCACAAGTCAAAATATTGAAAAAACCAGTCATTCGGCCTAATATTGCAGTATAATTGAATGCGCTACAAATCAACATGCAGCTCCGAGAGTTGTGAAACTACTTTCCATATTGGGTACGGTACTCGGTGGTGAAGCCAATTTCTCACGAATGTAAGAGATTGGGGACTTAAAAAGCGAAAGTGACGAAAAAAGTGAACCCTGTTATTTACGACATTTATTTACTTTGGCAATTTTTTCATGCTTCTATGCTCCTACCGGTAAGGAAATCTGCTCGAATTTTGTATATGACTAGCAGACCCCCCGCGGTTTCACCCGCGTATGGTTTGAATTTTCTCCTTCGAAAACCAATGCACGCCACTGATTATTAGACACAACAAATCAAACACAGATATTTTTACAATTAAAACTAAAAACCTACACAAAAAAAATCGAACTAAGAATCTTATTTAATTATTATAACAACAAATGAGAAAGAAATTAAATTAATTGCAATCAAAATATTCTAATGAAATAGAATGGAAATAGAGAAAATGAACTTTTTTTTTCATTGGCGTCACACTCTGGTTGTGTATTTTGCCAATTTCCAGTTATATTATATAAGTTCTAGTCACAATAAATCACTTTCACATAGTCCTCATGCAGTCAGTCACCGTCCAAAACTCAAAATACACGAATTTATGAAAACAAAAATGAAAACGCAACGTCACACTGCAAGTTCCCGCCAAAAAATCCGAGAAAATGATCTTCCAAACAAAATTCAAATCCTAATCCGATTTAAATATTCTTTAATATTTGACATTCCAATTTTAAAGAGCATTTCAGTTTCAAGAACAAAAGGCAGATAGAGCGCGCGAAACACGGGAGTTAGGGCAAAAAAAAACAATTAGGTGTACAAATTGAAAAACGCTGCTTGTTGTTATGTTGTGTATGTTTAAAAGCTGCTGGCTGTGTGATAATTTATTAAAAAGAAAGTGTTTTCGTAAGTAAAGATTTTTAAACAAAGCAAATACAAATTCAAAAGCGTATACCAAGACGTGGATTTTTGATTTCTTAAAATTATATTTTATTATTTATTGTTGTATTTAAATGTAATGTAATAGTTGTTTTGATTGTGTTTATTTAATAATATCTATGTTTTATTTTGTATGCCATTTTGGTGTGGATATAGTGGTCCTCATTTAGAATAACACCATTGTATTACCTATATTCTACAAATAAATATTCTTGATTGATTGATTGATTGGATTACGTAACTTTATTGCAATGAAATTCCGATTGAAATTACCTCTGAATCGGTAGACATATTACAAAATCGGAAATGGTTCCATTTCTAATGAACCACTGTTTGTATTTGCGGTTATCAGAACGTAAAAAAGATATCAGAAAACCGCTATATTGAACCGATTTCAATTCGAAAATGATTTAAATTTAGTTACGTAATCGCCCCCCTGGTATGTGTTTTTCAATTTGTATTTGCTTTTTTGGCCTCACTCCCGTGTTCCGTTCGCTCCATCTGCCTTATTCTGTAATCTGTGAAAATCGGATTGAGATTTCAAACATGTGTCAAAATAAAAAATGTTATTTAAATCAAAAGTACTAAGGAGTATTGATATCAACTTCGATGCAAATCACCACTAAAATAACTTTCTACCCCTTTTTGACCCCGTTAGGCGATGATTTTCAATAAAATACGAAACATGTCTTCCATCAATTCTGTTAAGGAATGTTTATGCAAAATTTGAAGTAGATCGGACCAAGGAATCACGTTGTCCCATACAAACTTTGCCCCCGTTTTTCACCCCCTTAGGGGTAGAATTTCGGAAAATCCTTTCTTATCTGATGCCTACGTCATACAAAGAACACACCCTCCAAGTTTCAGGTCTCTACGATCAGCGGTTTAGGCTGTGCGTTGATTGTCAGTCAGTCATTCAGGACAAAGCATTATAGGATTACTTTGTCGTTCGTCTGTCTGTCCGTCTGCCAAACCCTTTTTCTCAGGAATGCGTAAACCTGAAAATAATATCAGATACTGTCCGCAATCCCTTAGAGCAGTGAAAAAATTAACTTCAAGTCAACGCAAAAAAGATACGGAAATTTGGCAAGAATATGCTGAAGACTGGTCATGTAGAACAAGTAAAGGAAGAAATCAGAAAACCATAATTTTTGTAGTAAAATCACAAAAAAAAACATCAGATAGTCGGAAAAAAGGGGAAAAATCTTCGAGACTCGATTCCCGTGATGAACACACTATTTACATACATACAAGTCCGGCTCGCACTTGGCCGGTTTTTTTGTGTTTAACAATTTCACTTTTTATGTAGATTGTGTTAAATGTTAAATTATATTGTTGTTGATGGCGGAATAAATAGAGGCGACTTTTCCCAGATAGATATGCTACCACTATCTCAAGATACAAATCTGCCATTCATCATAAGCATAATTCAAAATTAGTCCACAAACTTACATTCGTATCACGCAGGTTGCCAACATTATAGTTGGATAAAATGTTGTTCCTGAGGTCGCCGAGCATCTGCAGGTCTGCGAACTCATTCGCCTCTGGAGTATGCGAGCCGTGCCGGTTCAGCATCCAGAGAGCTTTGGGCTCACACCCTGGAACATTCAATTTATTTATCACTGCTATATTATATTGGTATCCATATGACGCGAAACGCCCACGCGGCCGTCCTAGGCTGCGCTGGAGTGATGATATTAACCGAGTAGCCGGATCAACGTGGACTCGTCAAGCAAAAGACAGGGAGCATTGGAAAAGGCTGGAGGAGGCCTATGACCAGAGATGGGCAACCCAATAAATTTTAATAAAATGAAAACATTTATTAAAAATAAAATACTAAATATGTATTAGTCAAGCAAGTAGGTACTATAATCAAATCATGAAATTATTAAAATGTATAAATATGAAATTGAATTGTATGAATTAGTTATTGTATTTTTTAAATGAAATTAATTGTAATATTGGGAAATAAAGGCTTATTATTATTATTATTATATTATGCTGCCCCCATGCGGTTTCACCCACGTTGGGATGATGAAGTTTCCTATTAGTGTAAGATTTTGTATCGGAGCAAAAATTCCAAGCTTTTTTACAAAAATCTCGGAGTGCTCAACAGAGCGAGGCGTACTTCACATCGGGACAAAGGCTACAACTTTATAAGTCGCATTCCGGCCTCATAAGGAGTACTGCTGTCATCTGTGGGCGGGGCACCTGGATACCAGCTTGGGCCTTAAGACTCGGTTCAGCGACGTGCCATCAGAATTGTTGACGATCCCGAGCTCACAAGCGGTTTAGAGCTCCTCAGTCTGAGGACAGACTCTGCCTCCTTATGTGTGTTCTACAGCTTGTACACTGGAAATGTATATCAACCATCATCATCACCATCGCAGCTCTCGCCATCAACAGGGAGTCCATCCTCACACATTGAAACTAGAATTGTTTCGAAATGTGCGGGCTCAACGGAGGTTCCTTCCGCGTACGCTCAGACTGTGGAATGAGCTCCCTGCTGTGGTTTTCCTAATGGAGTACAGCATAGGGTTCTTCAAAAAGGGTTTTAAGAGATTTCTGCAGGGTCGGCAACGCGCGAGTGATACCTCTGGTGTTGCAAGTGTCCATAGGCTACGGCAACCGCTTACCATCAGGCGGGCCGTATGCTTGTTTGCCACCTTAGTGTTATAAAAAAAAGTTCCGGAGAGTATCTCCTGCTTTCAAAGTAATTTTTTGCAAGGATATATTTTTATTGCCAGTTTTCACAGGGCTGCTGATAGCTGCCAGCTACTGGGCTAGAGAAAACCAGGTTAAAGTGACCGAAAGGAACTTGTTCCTCGGCTTTCTTAGAGGCTAGTAGTAACTGTCAATTACTTAGGTAGCTAGTATAGCCTTGTAAACCAGGCTTTAGTGGACTTAAAGTATACTTGTTAGGGTTCCGTAGCCAAATGGCAAAAAACGGAACCCTTATAGATTCGTCATGTCTGTCTGTCTGTCCGTGTATGTCACAGCCATTTATTTCCGAAACTATAAGAACTATAATGTTGAAACTTGGTAAGTAGATGTATTCTGTGAACCGCATTAAGATTTTTACACAAAAATAGAAAAAAAACAATAAATTTTGGGGGTTCCCCATACTTAGAACTGAAACTCAAATTTTTTTTTTTCATCAAACCCATAAGTGTGGGGTGTCTATGGATAGGTCTTCAAAAATGATATTGAGGTTTCTAATATCATTTTTTTCTAAACTGAATAGTTTGCGCGAGAGACACTTCCAAAGTGGTAAAATGTGTGTCCCCCCCCCTGTAACTTCTAAAATAAGAGAATGATAAATCTATAAAAAATATATGATGTACATTACGGTGCAAACTTCCACTGAAAATTGGTTTGAACGAGATCTAGTAAGTAGTTTTTTTTTAATAGGTCATAAATTGAAATTAATATCAAATACTCAGGTCTATACTACCATTTACTTATATACCTACAGGTTTGTATGGAACCCTCGGTGCGCGAGTCTGACTCGCACTTGGCCGGTTTTTTTTTTTAATAAAACTTTTCCATGCACTTGAAGAACAATAATTTAACGCTTTCTTGAGTAACCTATACGATAAGTGAAAACCACACACGTAGTTTTTATTTTGGTTACGGAAACAAATTAAATTGATGACTAACGAAGTGCCAACATATCTGTATATTTTATTGCACGTAGGTTAGACGTTACGCATAAACGTGATCAGGGTATATAGCGATTGTTTCTCTACTTTACGACTACAGTAGTTGGTTAGATATATGCATGATACGGGAATTGTCACGTAGGCCATTTTCTTCAGGGTTCATTGAAAAAGTGTGAAGTACAGAAGAAAGCGAAAGCCAAGGAAAGTTATTTAATAAGCTTATTTACTGAGAAGCGCTCGTGGCGTAGCATGATTAGCCGTTCTTAATCGATCGGCAAAGTTAAGCTACGTCTGTCGTGGTCGGTACCTGGATGGGTGACCGCCTAGTGGTATTTCAAATCGAGCGTTTCCGTGCTTCGGAAGGCACGTAAAGTCGTTGGTCCCGGTTATCACTTAATTGTGATAGTCGTTAAGCTAGTTGGATGCCTCCTAGGCGGTAAATTCCAACAGTAGGTTGACCACTAGCCTACCTCCACCAATCCGCAGTGGGCACGCGTGGTGGAGTATCGCCCCGTCCCTTTCACCCTCATTTGTGAAAGGAGGCCTGTTCTCAGCAGTGGGACATTATAGGCTGATGATGATGATGATGATGATGATGATGATGATTTACTGAGTAGTTCTATTGGTTGCATTCATTGATTTCAGGTTAGATGTGGATCACATAAAACATATCTGGGCACCTAGTTATTACTACTTAGGTACGTACTGAGTAAATAGTTAACTTTGTTAATCACTAATCCGTTACTAAAAAAGTTAACTTTATTTCGGCAGATTTAACGCAAATTAACCTTTATTATTACTACGAACGAAAACTACCGATATAGCTCGTAGAGTTAGTAGGCTGAAGTGGCAATGGGCAGGCCACATCGCTCGAAGAACTGATAGCCAATGGGGAAGGAAGGTTCTCGAGTGGCGACCACGTACTGGAAAGCGCCGAGCGGGACGACCTCCCACCAGGTGGACCGACGACCTGGTCAGAGTCGCTGGGCGCCGCTGGATGCAAGCGGCCCAGAACCGTTCGAAGTGGAAATCAATGGGGGAGGCCTATGTTCAGCAGTGGACATCCATGGGCTGATATGATGAACCTTTATTATTTGACGTTCTACTTATAAAAACTATTGGTTTGGGTTCTGAACGTTAACAGGTTAAGAACAAAAAAACGTGTACAATTGGAGTATGTATTCTTTTCTCTGTGGTATGTATGTACCTAATTGTCATCGGATATAATGTGGATATTCGCCTTCATGAACATTAATATGTTGAAGTTCTAGTCAAATAGCGTATTTTTCACGGCGCGGCGCGGCGCGGTGCGTGCGGTATCTTTTTTTTTTGGAAAACTTTTCGGATATTAACGAGTCTGTTAACATTTTTTAATGTCAACTTAAAGTTAATCCGTTATTCGAAATGTTAACCTCGTTAGGTAATTAGCGATTAACGGATAAATGAGTTAATACTCAGCTATGCATAAAACTAGTTTTTAGGGTTCCGTACCCAAAGGATGCCAACCCTATTGCTAAGCTCCGCTGCCGCAGTGGGCTGAATGTCATGAACCGTAATAGGTAGACAGTTGAAATTTTCACAGAATGTGTATTCCGCTATAACAATAAATAATAAAAATTTAATAAAATTAAAGGGGTAAAAGAAATTCACTTTGCCGGTTTTCATAATATTAGTAGAAGTGAGAGTTTGCAACCCATAATGGTGGAACGGAGTTTGATGAATTGGCACGTAATGACATAATCTTTTAAACCGACTTCAAAAAAGGTTCTCAATTCGTTTGTATTTCTTTCATCCCGGGACAAACACACTGCAACGCAGGAAAAAACACGGGCTTATAATGAAATCGGAGTACCGAGACGAAAACCGTAAAACTATTATTTTTTAAATAATTAGGTTACTGGTAACGTGACGCGGAAACCCAAGTAAATGTTTATGATTATCAAAGGGACGTAGGTACATTACGTCCGTCCGTGTAACATAACGGCATACCACAACAAACGTTAAAATCATGACATTATAAATAGATTTACTTGTGTGAGGACAGTTTACGATTTACACGGAAAATATAATGGGAGAGAACATGTTTTCGTGAGATCTATACAGATTGGCGGATGGCAGCAGGTTTAAGAAAAAAAATGGAGAGTTGGAATGACTTTATGGCAATGGTGCCTGAAATAGCTGCAGCTTTTTTAACAGACTTCAAAAAAAGGAGGAGGTTCTCAATTCGTCTTTATGTTTTTTATATTTGTTAACTCAGAACTCCTTCATTTACCGTTTTGTTTTTTTTTTGTTTTGAAGGGTACACTTCCCGTTTTTCCCATTGCCATCAGGTCAGGGTTTGATTACTTTTTAGTGTAAGTTTTTTGTAATACAGTTTTGTTTGTACTAAAAAGTATAAAGCAGGGATTCCCAAAGTGGTCGATATCGGTTTCCCATGGGGTAGACAATACGAAAACTGATTTAGGAGGTCGACGAGATCTAAAAATCAATCCATATCAATTAACACAAGTTATTAATTGTAACTTTCAAGATACTGTATAAGTTGTATTACGTGTAACAAAACAACTTGCTATAAGAATGCGTGATATTTTAGTAGGAAGTATCATTAAATTGGTAAGTATTTTGTATCAATAGGAAAAAAACTAGAGATAGGATTTTTTAAGTAATTTGGCTATGGGGGTCTGAGGTAGTAGTACATTTTGGAAAAGGGTCTCTTGCCTAAAATAGTTAGGCGATCTCTGGTATAAAGTAATGACGTGACTCTATTCTAAACATTCACTATGTCACATTTCTCATGTCTAAAGTCACATTTTATTATGTTTCTAGTTCCTTTTTTGAAGTCAGAGAAAGAGAAGCATGTGTTCCAGAGACAATCTAAAATTCTAAATTAAAATCTACCTATTCAGTACCCTTAATTGGACATAAAAAGAGCACTGAGAAAAAAAAACTTCGTTTTGCAATGTTCGTGATTATGTATCACTATATGATTGGTAATTCTAACAAAATTCTAGTGCATCATAATCAATAGAAAAAAATATTTATTTCATGACTATATTATTAGTAGCACGTCTGACCTAGATTAGACAGATAAACCTATATTCGTCGATCAACGAATAATACACCTATTTAATGCGCTGTTGTTAAAAAAGCTATGCTCCCTATTTATAGCGCTCCACATTTTCCTTTCAAATAATTGATAGCGAAAATGGATTAGCATTATTGCTGACCTCACGAATCGAGCGATTGATGACCTATTTAGTGACCATTTGTCAACGCTAAACGAGCCATATCTTGGCTACCTATATCGGCTATATTTGGCACGTGCTATTTCTATGGCATTACGGAAGACGTGCCTTTAATTAACCTACAAAGACGTGCTAGTTAGCTATAACAAAGTAGGTATTAATGTCATAATAACCTCTACTACACTTGACCAATTTTCTTTGAAGAAATATTTATTTCCTTACATATTATAAAACGCAACGTCTCTCCGTCTGTCTGCCCGTTAGTAGGATTCGCTATGCAGCACTATTTGCATATGGATTATGGAGTACGGGCTTAAATAGAAACTGATTGCAACAAAGTTACGTAATAACTCCGCTGATCTGTACCTACCATCCTTGAAACAAAAAGAACTAAGTACGTATAGAATAAGTGCATGCTGCCGAAAGGTCCCGATGGCGTAAAACAGCGTAAAATCGTCCAGAAAGAAGAATTTCGGGGTTGAGGTCACGACCCACACGACGCGAAGAGAAGCAATACCATATTCAATGGAGGGTAGTATGGTCAGCAACATAAATAAACATAACATAACAATTAAACAGAACCTTTATAAAAAAAAAAACTGTTTTCTTTATCTTTCCACATTATGGATACTTTTAGCGTACAGATATTTACGTATTTGTTTTTTTAAATTTATTTTTTATTTAATGGGTTTGCGCTTGACCGCAATCTCGCCTGGTGGTAAGCGAAGATGTAGTCTAGGGTGGACCGCGTGTACCCATAAGATGCCTGTTCACTTTGGCCTTGAATAGACCCATGTTATGAGTGTCTGGAGACACGTTGTCCGGGAGATCATTCCACAACTTGGCCGTGCGTATAAGGAAAGAGGAAGCGAAACGATTGGTACGGCAAGACGGAATGTTGACGACAAAGCGGTGGAAATCTTCCCGACGCCTAAGTGGTCCGTTAGAAGAACGGGGATGGAGGAACAAGATCATGGAGTTCTTTATCGCATTCCCCGTGGAACAATCTATAGTGCAGCTACTTACGTTGCTGCCCATGCTTAGGTACATGAGTAATACGTTCATATGAATTAATTTAGTCTATGAATATCGATACTGTTTCATATAAATTGACGTCGAGACTGGGGAGTCTCGTCATGTGTGAAACAACTGATCTAGGTCACGATGCGCCTATTGCCTTTCATCTAGGTAGGGTAGGTATTATAGGTAGCTAATGTCCAATGTCCTCTCCAATGGCTAGGTATAAATAGTATAGGTACCTAGGAGAAACCTATATTTTCAGTGATTTTTATACAATTAAGATTTTTTATCGTGTGTGGCGCCATTGAAAACTGTTGACAGCCGAACGGCCTTCTTATAAGTAATTCTTATTCGATGTTTGATTTTTTAAGCGCCCGCGATAGAAAACTCCTTTGAAAACAGTGTGAAACCATTTCGAGACCAAAACCTAGAGTCGAAGCCATTTATTAAAATATTTTATTCAATGCAGTAGAAAGACTCTGAAAGGGACTTTTTGACGGGAACTTGCAGAGTGACGTAGCGTTTTCATTTTTATTTTCATAAATTTGTGTATTTTGAATTTGTGAATTTTCATAAATTTGTGTTATTTTGAATTTGTACTAAAGTAAATATAGATTGTATTAAGCTATTAGGTAGATACCTAATTAAAATAAAATATCATACTTGTTCGCTAGCCGAAAACTCACCTGGTATGAATTTCATGGGTCGTGCGTGGTTATTCTAGCGATACATGACTGATGCTAATTTAAAATTCAACTTGAGGTTAACGGACTCTATAACTGGTTTTTCAGTTTACACAAGTGCCTAATCATTATTTATCTGCCAGTTTCAGTAAATAAATGTTCAGAAAATGCCGTTTTAATTTTGAGTCCAACGTTCGTCATAGGAAATTCTTAGGTAATATTATTTTTTCAAGGCGATATGATAGAAGTGTTACAGTGGAAAACAAATCCAATCCAATTGCGCAGAGGGGTAAGACGGGGGATTTAATGTCCCGAAGCTGTTTACGAAAGCATTGGAGGTTTTTTTTTATACCAGGCAAACAAGCATGATGGTAAGCAGTTACCGTAGCCTATAGACGCTTGCAACACCAGGGGTGTCACTCGCGCGTTGCCGACCTTGAAGAAATCTCTTCACGCCCTTTTTGAAGAACCCCATGCTGTACTCCATTGGGAAAACCATGGCGGGGAGCTCATTCCACAGTCCGAGCGTCCGCGGAAGAAAACTCCTTTTAGCCCGCACAGTTCGAAACAAATCTGGTTTCAATGTGTGAGGATGGACTCCCAGTCGATGGCGAGAGTTGCGATGGTAGAAGGTAGCCGTGGGCATCATATCGAACAATTCCTTAGAACACTCTCCGTTGTACAAGCGGTAGAACACACATAAGGAGGCAAAGTCTCTCCTCAGACTGAGGGGCTCTAAATCGCTTGTGAGCTCGAGATCGTCAACAATTCTGACGGCACGTCGTTGAACAGAGTCTAAAGGCCCAAGCTGATATCCCGGTGCTCCCGCCTATAGATGACAGCAGTACTCCATATGAGGCCGGACCTGCGACTTATAAAGCTGCAGTCTTTGCCCCGCTGTGAAGTACTGCCTCGCTCTGTTGAGCACTCCAATCTTTTTGAATGCCAGCTTAACCTTGTCTTCAAAGTGACTTCGGAACAAAAAAAATGATGAAAGGATGTCTTCAAAGCCCTGGATTGGAATGGATGCGGCATAAATATAAACGGTGAGTACATCTCACACCTCCGATTTGCCGAGTCACTCGAGTATGCATCGTCATCATAGGAGAGTCACTAGAGGAGGTTGGAAAAATGCTGTATGACCTAAACGGGGCCTCGCGACGCGTTGGTCTCGGCATGAACAAGACAAAAGTCATATTCAATGCACAGGTTGTGCCGAGACCGACATGTACGATTGAGGGAACTGCACTCGAAGTTGTCCAAGAATATGTTTATCTGGGTCAAACTATCCAGGTAGGGAGAAACAACTTCGAGAAAGAAGCCGACCGCAGGATTCGTTTGGGTTGGGCAGCATTTGGAAAACTTCTTGGTCCAAAAATTTAAAGTCACTCAGCGAGCAATGGAAAGAGTTATGCTTGGAGTTTCTTTGAAGGATAGAATCCGCAACGAAGTCATCCGACAAAAAACCAAAGTAACCGAAATAGCTCAACGAATTAGCAAGCTGAAGTGGCAATGGGCCGGTCACATCTGCCGCAGAACCGATGGTCGATGGAGCAGACGAGTCTTAGAGTGGAGACCGCGTCTAGGCAGGGGCGCCCCCCATCCCGATGGACTGACGACAAGTGACAAGAAACCGTAGAAGTGGCGCGCTGTGCCTATGTCCAGCAGTGGACTTAAAGAAGGCTGATGATGATGATGAGGTACACATGCCGATTTAAACCATGTCGCGTTTAAAATTGAAATTTTAGTTTTCTCATTTGTTTACGTTTTTTTGGTTTTAAGTGTTGGTTGAATTTATTTGTGAATTCATTATTTTGGTGTTTTTTCATAGTCTTATTTTTAATATTGTTTAAATAGGATACATTTTTTGCATGCTGTGTTTGCCTATAAGTGACTAGCTGTCTCGCGCGGTTTCACCCGCGATCCCGAGATAAAAAGTAGCCTATAGTACTCGGGGATAATGTAGCTTCCAATTAGTGAAAGAATTTTTCGAATCCGACTGGTACTTCCAGAGATTAGCCCGTTTAAACAAACAAACAAAAAAACTCTTCCGCTTTATTATATTATAGATTAGTATAGATTGTGCATTGTATTAATTTAAGTTAAAGTTTGTTATAGTTCAAATTATTGTAACAATCGTTGGTAAGCCTAATAAATAAAATAAATAAAACTTACCAGTAACTTCGTGTGCCCTCGTGTTAGGGATGCCTCTTGTAGCGAAAATGTACGCTGTCTTGGTACCGAACATGAAGTAAGGGTCGTCTTCTGCCGACAGACAAGTCTCCTCACCAGCGGTGAGGGTCGCCAGCAACAGAAGGACGAATAGTGGCCAACCCATTTCTGACTAAAACGTTTATAAATATACATACCTAGGTTCTTTAAAAACGAAAAAGGTTATTGTGTTTTTTAAACCGACTTCAAAAAGGGAGGAGGTTCTCAATTCGAATGTTTATATATATATATTTTTTTTATGTATGTTCAGGCATAACTCCGTCATATATAGACGGATTTTCAAAATTCTTTTATTGTTCGAAAGGGGTTTATTTCGAAATGGTCCCATATAAATTTCATATAGATCTGATGATGAGTTTCGGAGACAGACAACGGAACTCTTAAAAAATGACAGCAAATCAAATGCAATTGTTGCTACCGCTTAAATACCTATGCATTGTTGACGCAGGCCTTTACACGCGACCAACACGCGACAGTATTTTAAGTAGGATATGAAACTAAAAATTCAAAGAAAAAAAAAATTAAGGCGGTTTTTTTTTTTGTTAAAAAGTTAATTTATTTACGTTAGTGTAACAAACTTTTGTGCAAATCCTTTTATGTTTATTTACGATTTTTTCGAGTTTCTAGAATATTACTCATATTGAGGTAGGTATCGAATTAATTCTGTGCTACCAAATATTAAAATTGCACCTGTGTCAATAATAATGGGGTATTCATTTTATTTATTTATGTGTGTGTACGTGCAGTATTTACATAAATAGGGACGATAATGTACCTACTTTATATGAACTTATGATAAATAGGTGGGTAATGTGGTGCCACGCATAGATAATACTATCCTACCTATAACTGAGGTGCCACGAGATGAATACTTGTCAAGCAAGATTAGGTACATTAAATCAAGTAATTGATGCCAAACTTTCATGTGGCAATTAACTTTATGAATCGTAAAATTATATTAATTTCCATATAAAATAATTAATACTAGGTATAAAGTACTTTGCGGCTTAAAGTATTACATTCTAACTGTTATTCGTAAAAAACGAATGTAAGCCGTGGAGGTTTCAATTCCAATGCAAACAAATAACAAAAGCGGCACAATAGGCGTGTTCGTTCATTATGTAGGCACTCTTTGCGATTTACACAGTTCACACTTTAAAAAAAGTTTTTATTTAGCACTAAATTAGTAGAACGCATCGGTACTGGCCAGAAATTACCTCTACGCGGGAAGATTCGGGATAAGTTATTGCGTGTTGTCTATGGTTGGTATGCGCGGGAAACACGGCGTGTCTCGGACGAGTTGACGGAGGCACTGAGTTGGTTTGCTGCCGGCTTGTTTTACGGCGACGACGGGACCTCGTGTACGATTGAATCGAGAGTATACGTCTAGCAAACAACCTCAAAAACATCGTAATTGTAGATTGTAGCAAGAATTGAAGAAAGCAATTGATTGAAAAAGTACATACCTACAACTACTATCAATTTTGCTCTTCACGACTAATAGAGTCAAAAATTTTTGTCTACCTAATGTTAAAAGCAGAAGAAAATAATGAATTATAATGGAATTATTGCTAATTTATGACTAACGAATTTATGTAAGTAGCACAAAAATGGCATACTACTACCTACCTCAGAGTACCTATATAAATATTGCTACTACTATTAGGAAATATCAAATAAGGTAGGTACCTACCTGAAATTAACAAAAGTCATGACATCATTATTTTTCTCGTAGGAAAATAATACATGAGGTAATCTGTATTCCAAGATACCAGTTATGCGCCATTAAGTACCTTTAATAGCTACAAAAGCTATAAACTTCTAACATTTTATGACAACATAATAGCAAAATAGAGTCATTTGCATTTCGTCTGCCTTCCATTAGGGATCTGAAAAGGATGCTTAGGACAAAGATTTCCATAGGGCTGTGTTCAGTAACTACACACCGTGTGACCGGTGCGATCGTCCGACGTCGTCCGACGATCGCACCACATACTATTGAACTGTTACTGAACGCTATCATGATCGTCGGGCGATCACACGGCGTTGTTACTGAACGCAGCCTAGGGCATCGTGCCTCTTAGGATAATATTTTCTGAAACGCTCTCTTCTCACTAATACAAAGTGTGGGCAGAGGCCGATTTACCATAGAATATAAAAGTTTGGGTACCGGTGAATGTAGAATGAAAGGGAAGAGGGAAAAGTTATCGGAAAGATGTCTTGTAGACTTCTTTCTGCAAGAAATTAGAAGACAGCAAAAAAAAAAGATCGTTCCCGAATTTGCCGCCCTAGGCTTAAGTAATCCTACTCAGCCTGCTGGTAAATCCTCCACTGATATGAAGTTATATGTCTTATGTCCCAACCAAGCCAACGGGCCGGGATGCTTATTTATGGATCAATATTTCTTTAGTTGGTACTTAAAAGCAAAATTTTCCAATTTCGTCGGTATTACCATTTTGCGGACTTTATTTTTTAAACTATTGTGAAGAAATCTTATTATTTCCTAGTTTATTTTAAAGATGAAAATATTTTAAATAAAATGTGGTATTTTTTCTCAAGCCCATGACTTTTATAGACGCATTGTGCATACCGCTAACGAAAATGACGTAAACCGTTCGTTCTATTTTCCGGCAGTTTGTCTCGTTATTTACCAATTGGTGTGATGAGAAATGTGATAAAATTTTGCTATGGTTTTATTATAGTTAGTTATTATTGATTTTCACAATGTTTACTAAGTATAGATATTTAATCATGCTAATGTATTAAATATTTACAACACTTACATAATAATTAAAAATAAAATAAATCCTGCTTATAAAATACCAAATCTAAATATTTACAAGTAAAAAAGTTGTGCCAGATCGCTGCCCTGTGTGAACGTGCCAAGAAGGCTGGTGGCATTGCCACGTTGAATGGCAATGCTGATCCTTTGTCCTAGGTAGACACCAGCCTTCCTGTCACGTGAGGTCTCAATAAGGCGCCGTGAGACCTCTTTAAACAAAAGAAGGGCATCCGGGCCCCACGGCCCCAGCGTTTCTACACCGAACGCCACAAAAATGCATCCATTGCCTATAGATGCATATTTGCGGCGCTTCAGGCATTCTTGCTGGGCGGCAGCGGCACCAGCCATTACTGAAGTGTCTGGAAGGTGAGACGGAGCCAATGTGTCGACGCATGTAGCATCCCAAACCAATGGTCGTCCCAACTTCCAGGGCACTAACTAAAGTCATTCCATCCGGTCTCTTGCCATCGTCCCGCACCAAACCACTTGGTTCTAAGATGGCTGGTACGCCAGCGGTGACAAGAGATCGGCGGATAAGGTCATTAATGGCCGCATGCCGTGACATCCGCCCAGCATTCGTACAACACGAGAGGCCATGATGACCAAGATGTCCAATATTATTTTAACTATAGACAGAGACACTGACTATGGTCTTTGAGTATTTAGTCTAATACCCACTCAAAGATTATGATTATATAGCCTGTGGTTCTATAGACGACAGGAGGCGGTTCTCTATTCAAATCTTTCGATTGTATTTTTTGTCCTAGTTTCTTTTTCTTCAACGTAGATGTATTGAAGGTGTAATGACTCTACAACAAGTCAAGTAAAAGTCAAAGCCATTTATTCAATTAAGGCCTTAGTAGGGCACTTTTCAAGTACATTGTTTGTTTTTTTTTTGTTTTAACATGGGGTTTAACGTCGGGTATTATAATTTATTTATTCATTTTATTCTTAGTCGTAGCGTAGGTACAGGTACTAGTGATAAATAAAACATTATCCCCCTTACTCATCATCTTCATCATCATCAGCCTATAATGTCCCACTGCTGAGCACAGGCCTCCTTTGACAAATGAGGGTGAAAGGGACTGGGCGATACTCCACCACGCGTGCCCACTGCGGATTGGTGGAGATAGGCTAGTGGTCAACCTACTGTTGGAATTTTTCAAGCCGCCTAGGAGGCATCCAACTAGCTTAACGACTATCACAATTAAGTGATAACCGGGACCAACGGCTTTACGTGCCTTCCGAAGCAGGGAAACGCTCGATTTGTAATACCACTAGGCGGTCACCCATCCAGGTACCGACCACGACAGACGTAGCTTAACTTTGCCGATCGATTAAGGACGGCTAATCATGCTTCACCACGAGCGCTTACCCCCCTTACTTTCCCCCCCTTACTAATGAAACGTTATTTAACTAATAATATACTGAAAGTAAATAAAAAAAATATTGATTTGAAAACTAAGTTTTAGCGACCGTACGTAGGTACTATAAACTCTATTTACCTACATCATCTTTTTAAACTGACAGTCTGTATTATATCAAAAACTGCTACATCCAAATAATACCTCCAGTCCTCCAGACCAGAACAGAACATAATCTTACTTTCGCTGTTGTTTAATGCGAGTATATCAACTTTATATTTTATCATAGAGTAATCTGAAGTCTGCAATCGACGTCGGTCAGTGCTCCGTGACGAAAGAATAGTAAGCTCCAGCCGACGTGTCCCCATTGTGACGAAGCTTAGAAAGTGGGCCACTATGAGCTTGAGTAGGCTTCTTAGCTAATTAAGTAACTTCACTATCGTTGTTTGTATTGATAAGGGAGATAATATTCCTTGATAATGGACGTAGTATTTATCTACTCTGAGATAATGGTGTTTAATTTGAACTTAAATGTGGAGAAATGCTGTTCTTTTTGTTCTATAAAATAAGAAACTGTTTTTGATAGAGCAACATTGTATGATAGCTATTTTAATAGACTAATTTAATAAAATATGAATTATTTTTGTAGAGCTGAAGAGTTTTTTTGTATGTTTGTACGTGCTGAACTCAGGAACTACAAGTAAGATTTGTAAATTATTTTTGCGAATATGGTTCGCTTATTGAGGAAGATCATTAAAATTAATTAATATTAGGGGTATCTTTATGATTTTCTTATATCGAGGAATTTTCATTCCATTACGTTTTTGCTCAGAGTGAACCCATTTAAAAAAACATTTAAATATTATCAATTCTAAGATATGCTATTTTGCTTTGTACGTAACTCTTTTACATACAAGGCACTTATTTAATAGCGTATATAAATGATTTGAGTAAGTCACAATCTAATTTAGTTGTACTGCACATTTGATAACAGTGCAATACTTACCTTACCGTTAAAGAATTAAACCGCATACCTCTGCGTTTATTAGTAGGTAGGTACGTGCGTACCAATAAGCAAGCTGTTTACCTATATACCTATCAAGTAGGTAGGTAGGTGTATCGTGCATATATGAATGCACTACGTGACCTAAATTTTCATGTGCGGTGACCCGTCAACGTCCACATGCCACCTCGTCAGACTACGAGACGAGATGTGTGTCGCTTCGTTGGCAAATTAAAAAAGAATTTAAATTTGTCTTCACTTATAGCGCAGTAAATATTGTAGGTAGGGTCGTTGTGCTGGTTAGCGACCGATTAGCTGAGTTGCTAACTTTGGTAAGTCACCACATACGCTATATACGCGCAAAATAGTAAGCGCCGATGTAAATGGGTCCCAAATATAGTCAAGTTTTAAAACAAAGTATAAAACATCACACTTTCATTCATAAATTATGAAAAATGATTGGAAAAGCGGAAAAATACCGAAAGTGTTAGTTAGCGACCACATATGTCAGTTTACGACCACTTAGAATGCTAGATAGCGACCACTATTTTAGAATATAAAAAATAAGTAATAAAACATTTTTTATTGATTTAAAATATATTTTTTTCCTCATTAAACCAGACATAATTAAATAAACTCAAATAGTATTAAATCATGCTCTCTACAGCGGCTCTTTATGGACGTACGTAGGAGATAATAACGAGCGGTGCACACTTGGCAACACTTAAAAGCCAACCTTTAACCCGCTTTTCACCTGCATCAGTGCCTCTTGTTTCGATAGCGTCACGTCAGTCAGTCACGTCACGTCTCTTTTTTTTTATACTACTAAAGTAGCTAACAAGCGTACGGCCCGCCTGATGATAAGCAGTTACCATAGCGTATGAACGCTTGCAACACCAGGACCACCAGGGAAGAGATATTGCAGGGTCAAAAAGCCGCACGTTGCTGACCCTGGAATAGTCTCTTCACACCTATTTTGAATCCCATGCTCATTTCACAGCCTAAGCGCCAACGATAGGATACTCGTCTGCTTCCTTCTCCCTTCCGCACAGTACGTGACTATTTAAGATCCAATGTGTGAGGATTGACTCCCAGTCGATGGCGAGAGGTGCGATGGTAGAAGAAAGCTGTAGGCAATAGGTCAACAATTCTTCAGAATATTGTCCGTTGTATAAGTGGTAGAACACACATAAGGAGGCAGTTTCTCCTCAGATTAAAGGCCCTAAATCCCTCAATTTAAACGCCCAAGCTGATATCCAGGTGCTCCAGCACACAGATGACAGCAGTACTCCTTATGGAGCCTTAATTGCGATTTATAAAGTTGAAGTCTTTGCTCCGATGAGATGTACTGCTTCGCTCTATTAAGCACATCGAGGTCTTTGGATAACAGTTTCACCTTATCTTCTAGATGACAAAGATCCCAGCATCGGGATCCTTGTCATGTCATCCTTCATGATTTTGTGGGACGTGTTCTGTAATTGTGGAGCCACAGCCAATGGGGTTTTCTTAGCGGTGAACGCGCAGACTTGTGTCTAAGTGGGATTGACATGGACTAGGTTTCGTTAGTGTACTTTCGATTTAAGACAGAATCGTTCGCGTATTTCCTCCACTATGGAACGAGCGATATTTGCACGGTCCGTGCAATTATCGTCCCATGTGCTGTCGTCGTTAATAGACAGCAAATCATTGTTATGCAGGAGGAACAGTGTTAGGGATAACATGGAGCCTTGCGGGTCGCCAGCATTCATTAAGTATCTGCAGATATTCCTCACCCTGAGTCTCAATGGCGAGTGACAAACGGTGTGTGAGATACACTAGAAGGTCATCCCATCCGTGTGAATGCGTTGGAATTCCGTATTGTCGGTCGCTCAACAAATCCTCCTGGTGATCCTCTAGGTATAGGTGCACATGGGTAGTGTTCCAAGAAGACGGGACTTCCATTTTCGAGTAGGAAAGCGAGAAATGGCGCGTTAGTATATGACACAAATCAGGAGAAAAATGTTTCAACACCATTGCCGATATACCGTCTGGCTACCTCGACATATGGATGTCTACAGAGAGCAATATTTGCTGGACTTCCCGTTGACCATATAACAATCTCCGGCATGGAGCTGTCACATTGCGGGATGGTAGGCGGTGTGTCGTCCACAACATCCAAAGTCGAGTAAGAGGCAATGAGAGAGCCTAAAAGGTCAGCCTTTTCCTTAGCACTATGGGCTAAGTTCCCGTCCAGTTTACATAATGGCGGGAAGGACGACTGGCAAAAGTTTCCTTCAACAGCTTTGGCAAGAGACCAAAAAGAAGAGAGGCTCGTCAGTCTTTCGCTAATTCTGATGACGAAATCGAACTTAGCCCTGGCAAACATTAGTTTACTCTTCCCACTGTCAGTACCGTCGTTCACGGAATCCCATATGCAAGGCAAGTGTGTATTCCCTGTCCTTCGATTGTCATGAAGAGCTTCTTTTAGGTCTTCTTGGGAGTACTGGACAGTCTCTTTATTCCTTTTAGTTATTTGCAGAAATTCAAAGGATTCTTCTTGAAAAAAAAAATACAATCAGTTAAATAATAAGAATATTGAAACTTCTTAATTTATTTAACTTTTAATTTATCAACTAATCACGTGGTTGAATACTGAACATACTAAAGCAGCTTATTTTAGTTTTCAGCTATCATTCTTTTCGTACTAAATCTTGGTGGTCGCAAACTACCATCGTAATTTTCGAACTATATCTGTTAGCGACCACCTATTTAGTACAAATGTTTGAGTGAATTAGACAAAGTTTTATTATGAAGCCATGTGGTCGTAAACTGAAGATATGCATCTTAAGGCTTTAAAAACTCCAAATACTAAATTGTGTAATCATAAATAAAACATTGAGAATATACTAAGCAAAACAAAATAAGACTGTACGAGTCAGAATACGACCACCTGGTCGCTTTCTAACGTATTGATAAAATATTCATTTCAGTAACCGACCACTGGATTTTAAATTGAAATAATTAAAAAAAATACTATATTACAATTAAACAATTGAAATTTGTACATAATTGAAGTAACCATGCATCAAATTTGACTAAACAACTTATACTAAGTAACAAAACTTACCTTCGAATGCCACGCGCCTTGCTATTTTTTTTGCTCTTTCACTGCATTTCCAGACACACTGAATCAACACGTGAACTTAACGTCCTTTTTTTTGTTTTGGGTTCAGCGTTTGATATCAAATTTAGTTTTTTTTAATTACATAACTATTAAAATAATATTAAAGGCATTATTTTAATTTCTATCTACTAAACAAAAGTTATTATCTTCAATTAAAGAAACCTAGGCAGGCAAGTGGTCGCCAACCAGAACTGGTCGCGAAACCGGCGCAATGACCCTATATATATCTTGACGGGCCAGTTGGCGCAGTTGGAGCGCTGCAGGTCGTGGGTTCGATTCCCACACAGTCTCACATGTCTGTATGTCCTGAGTCTGGGTGTAATTATGTATATTAAGTATGTATTTACAAACAAAAAGTAGTATATGTATTATATCAGTTATCTGGTTTCCATAGTACATACAAGCTCTGCTTAGTTTGGGATCAGATGACCGTGTGTGAGGAATGTCCCAGGATATTTATTTATTTATTTATTTATCTTACTTTAGCAAATACATCGTAACCTTTGACTATCGTAACTAATATTATAAATGCGAAAGTGAGTTTGTTTGTTTGGTACGCTTTCACGCCTCAACTACTCAACGGATCATAATGAAATTTGGCACTCAGATAGCCTATGGTACGGAAAAGGACATAGGAGAAGGATATAGGAAGGACATACTTTTTATCCTGGGAACGCGGGTTAAACCGCGGGGGACAGCTAGCTAGTAATTATAAAAGATACACAACTTTTGGGTCATATCAAATTTTTTAACGTACCTACAATAGGTTTTATTTTTCATATTCTATTCTTAGTGAAATGTAGTAGTCACTAAAACATAAATATTAAAGTAAAAAGATCAAAGAGTAAATTATATTCTGAGGATTTATAAATATACCTGGGTGGGTGACATAAACACATAAAGAGTATATTTTTTTCAATAATCATATACTAAAATAACTTCAATCGGAATTACAACTTAAAGTTTTGAGTTGTCGACGAAGTTTCAAAGTTCCCGCGGTAGGTAACGAAATTCCCGCAGAATTTGTCTATGATATAGCGCATACGTATACAGAGGCTACATTCCGAATTGGATAATATCGCTCACAGTGCTCACAGCAATAATTTGCGTACCGAGTTAGATATCACAGCTGCTAACTGTCAACAATTCGGAACGCTCGTGAACGCGCTCACAGTATTCAAAACAGAATATTTGAGAATTTAATTAAAATCTGAATTAACAATGCGCTATGACTCCTTATATCTTTTATAAGTTGACTCACAAAAAGGAATATTCGCTCTTTTTATTATTTTTCTCTCATAAAAAGTATCTTTGCCAAATGGAAAACCAAGAATCTTATTAGATTTTTGCCGAAAACACAATAATTAACCGTCACTTTTGACAGCGCTCACGGTGATATCAGTTTAGGGCATGGTCGATGTGAGCGCAAGATGGCTCATGTCATGACGTCATCTATGACGTATCACGGGACATCGTTACCTGTCATGTACCAATTCGGTAGGGGTTTATGAATGCTCAAATCGATTACAGCGATTATAGCTTCAATTCGGAATGTAACCAGAGAAAGTTATGCATAGCATAAACAAAAAAACTTTTGAGTCACACTTTGTTCCAGAGTCCAAGAACAGGGTTTTGCGTAGGTTGAACTTTTGACATATTCAATTTTACCTTGAAATTACTTCTTAGGATTTAATTTCTTTTATTTCCGAATTTTTATGATTAAATATTTTATTTTGCTTCAAATCTGCATTTGTTTTGCAATATCGAAACTCTATACTTAGGCGACATTTCTAGAGAAAGGACTGTCTTGAACGCTGTTAGTATAATAATCATCTATGGACTTACTTGACTGACTTTTCTAGCTCTATGGTCGTCCACTAATGGCGTGTCTTCCGTAACGCACGTTATAACGTCAAAATGGCTAAGAAAAAAGGCGATGAAAAAGTGAACCAAGCCCCTCAAAGTGATAATGAAGAGCAAAATTTTGACGAGGAACCTGACTTTGATGATCCTGAGGGTTATGTCGACGATATTCCCGATGAAGGTGGGCAAATTCTGTGATACAAGTTGGGCCGGCCATATGCGTCACCCACGCATTTTACAACTTTTCACCAGTGTTTTTGCTATTTTTATAGCATATATGTGATTGAGTGAACATTATTGAGATAAACGTTTATTGTTTTTGTGATAAATTTGTAGTTTTAGGAGTGAAATGTCGATTCATGTAACCTAACCTAACATTGACGTTGCAGAGTTATTGGCTGACCTTTTAGAGCAGAAACCGAAGGAATCTGACGGTTACGAGAATGTTCTCGTGGTGGATGGGTGCCCGCAGGTCGGGCCCGAGCGGTTGGAGAAGCTCCAGAGTGTAATTACGAAGATATTTAGCAAATTCGGGAAGATCGTCAACGAGTATTATCCGACAACTGAGAATGGTTTAACGACAGGATATATATTCCTGGAGTACACCAACCCTCAGACAGCCGCTGAAGCCGCGAAGGCGACAAATAATTGTAAATTAGATAAGCAGCATACATTTTTAGTGAATTTGTTCACTGATTTCAATAAGTAAGTGCCCATTTTGAATCTATTACTTTTCTGTGAAAACTCACACCAGTTATTTACTACACTAAAACAATATTATGTAAATGTTAGAATTTTGAGTTCTATATTTCTCTATTGGACATAAAAATGCAACCAAAATAGTCATGAGTAAACATAGGGGCCCCCTTTGGTCCAAATCTGACCAAAAAACACTCATTTTGATTAAAGAACTATCAGTCAAGGTTCTTCTATCACTAGTTCATATGGTATTGCTTTCAATTCTAATATTATAAGAAAAATGCAGCATAAAACCTTTTTATTTATTCTAAATTTGGGTTTATATCATAACAAATTATTCATAAGTGCCTTATCAGGGCCTAAATTGAATACATACTTTTTGGATATTTCTTAGATTTATTATCTAGCAGCTGTCATTCTGCTTTTGGATTTTAAATTACCTTCATAAAAAGTTATGAAATCTTTACCATTAACCCTCTGATTAAATGGTCACGTAAATAATGTCACATTATTTCACAATGACAATAGAGTGACGTTATTTACATGACCCTTTAAACAGTATATTAGTTAAATAACGTTTTATGAGTAAGGGGGTAAATGTTTTGTAATAAACACAACTTATATACAAGAAAACTAGCATGTAAAATGTCTTAATACAATATATTAGAAATTGGCTCTCTTCTACATATTCTAATAATCTTTCTAGGTACTCGGATATCCCAAAAGAATGGGAACCACCAGCACCACAACCCTTCAAGGTACAATCAGACCTGCAATGGTACCTAATGGACCCCGATGCATACGACCAGTTTCTGGTTGGCATTGGGACTGGTGTTGCCTTGCAGGTGTGGCAGAATGCCCTGCCTGAACCTGTGCTTATGCAAGAAAGACCGGTAAGTTGGAATTTTACTACATATTAATTAAATAAGATTTTGTCACATGCAACCACTGATATTATAAGTAAAGAGGTACATAGGTTACCTAAACTTCATAAATGGCACACTGACATGACGTGTTGTTGACACTGACACAACACATAGCTAAAGTGAGCTAACTAGCAAAGTGCCAAACGTTTAACATGCCACTCATTGAGCGATTATAACCTATCTACCTCTTTTACTTATAAAATCATTGCATGCAACAGATAACTAGAGATTTAAAAGTTTTCTTGGTAAAAGAAAGATGAGAAGATAATTTTGCAATCCAAAATGTGTGAGCAAATGTTGAAATACAATGATGTATCAATAAAGGGAATAAAAAGCTTATCGAATAGTTCAATTCATCAAAATTTTTCAGAACTGGACAGAAACCTATGCCGTTTGGTCTCCTCTGGGTACATACCTGGCAACTTTCCATTGGCGAGGTGTTGCACTCTGGGCAGGCCCCAAGTTCTCTCAGTTCCAGAAGTTCTTCCACCCTGAAGCCAGATTCATATCATTCTCCCCGTGTGAGAATTATATTGTTACATTCTCACCAAGCAGTGATAGAGGAGATGATAAGAAACTCATTATTTGGGATATCAGGTATGCTTGCAGTTTTTGATGTACTGCTTTTTTTTTACGTTGAGTCTAAATCACTTTTGAACTAACCTGGGAAACATAATAAACTAAGACTTAGTTGCTATTCTGAAGTTAAATATATCATTATGTCTTCATAACAATATATATTTAACTACAGGTTAGCAACTAACTCTTAACAGAGCAAGAGGGCTTTACAGGTGTAAATTGGCAATTAACTTTTTATCTGGGATATTTTTCTATTGGCCAACTTGAGACAAGAGGTCCCAGATTCAATTCCTAGGTGCCCGAACATTAGATTTATAATATGTCTAATGATAAATATACAAATTTTACCTTTAAAAAGAAAAAAGTATTGATTCCATAGATGTCCAAAGTCCATTATGGGAGATTTCTTCATTCTTGTTCCGTGTAATGATGCAAGATGTCGCTAAACTGCATCGCAGACCCTGCCTTCAGCGCCCCTTTTTAGCAAATCTGCAAAGTAGGTTCACAACGAAAGACTTGCCGCCATATTTACCATCATTGTTCGGCTCATAATGGTGTATTGTAGAATACCTACATGGTATGATAACCAGGAAGGCATCACCTGGACTTCGACGTCTATGGTATGTGTTCCATTCAACGTAAGTCCATTATGAGAGATATGTTTGTTATCTCCTGTTTGCTTGTTTAAAATATATGCAACAATGTGATGTTTATGTATATACAAACATTTAATATTATATAAATCAAAATAACATAGTTGAATCTTGTACTGAATTTACTATTTATTAAGTATATGCAAAAAAATCAAATTAAGATGTGAACCTTGCAAGGAATATGATAATATTCAATGTTCTTAATCCATAATCAAAATTATATAAAGGCAAATAAATCAGTTAATAATTAATAAAAATATTTGGAAAGGGATGGGGTTGATCATTCTTACATACTACTAACTCCTAAGTAAAATTTCTTAAATGTATTTTCATGGCGCCAGTTAGCTATAGTCATAATATCATTAATAGAATAATTTCCAATCCAGTGTTAGGAGGATACTGCAGACCTAAAACTACCAGTTGAAGCTGGTGAAGCCTCAACACCAGATTCTGAGAGTAACGATTTTACCCAAACACCAATAATGGTTGTGGCCTAGCTGGTCCTTTAGTTGTAATGAATAAATTAGTTCAAGAATCTCTAGAGTCTTCGGATAATTTATTTAAGGTCTTGAGCTAGTTTTTTGTTCTGTTATTCCTGCGTCATTGCTTTCTGTTTTTTAATAATAAGCCAGAGTGGCATGTCAGGTTTAATTTTCTGGGAATAGTAGATTATGTCCAGCAACTATTCTCATTCTTGGTTAAATCTAGAGGTCAGATTCAGGATGTCTCTTTAGTCTTTTAAATGGAAGACTACCAATCCCTTGCACATCCAATCCCAATTGCAATCCCTTGACAGATGAGCTCATTGATATGTGTATGTATATAATTAAGTTTAGTTTATTGCATTCTTGCTGAAACCTGCTACTTTCTGTTTGAGTGTTTTGATGTTTGTGTATGAGACTATTGCTCACATACCAAGGGTATATTAAACATGATTCTCATTGTTTTGTTTTGAAACCTTTCAATGTTACTGTTGCTTGTAGTTCCTCATAGTTGGATACCGTATGTCCCGATAAGTTTAATAATAGTTCTGTATAATGTATGCCCAAGTACTTTGCGTAGTATTTTGCGTTTTCTGCTTGGGGAATCTGCTCGTTATTTAACATTCCTGGAGGACATATTCGTTTCTTCAAAGTAAAGGTAACATGAGTAGATTTGCTTTTATTCGCCAAAGGTTTATCCATTTTGAACTGTAGTAATGTGTTTGAAGGTTAGTTGATACAATGATTGGATTATCATCATATCAGCCCATGGATGTCCACTGCTGAACATAGGCCTCCCCCATTGATTTCCACTTCGAACGGTTCTTGGCCGCTTGCATCTAGCGGCGCCCAGCGACTGACCAGGTCGTCGGTCCACCTGGTGGGAGGTCGTGCCGCTCGGCGCTTTCCAGTACGTGGTGGCCACTCGAGAACCTTTCTTCCCTATCGGTTATCAGCTCTTCGAGCGATGTGGCCTGCCCATTGCCACTTCAGCTTACTCATTCTAAGAGCTATGTCCGTCGTTTTCGTTCTCCTACGAATGTTCTCATTTCGGACCCTGTCACGTAAAGGAATTCCGAGCATAGCTCGATCCATAGCTCGCTGAGTGACTAGCTTATTTATGCGACCAGCAGTGAAAGACCAGCAGTGATTGATTATCATGGACTGATAAAAGCGCCATGTCATCGGCAGAGGATGCTGCTTATAGTGTTGTCATTTGTAGGCAAATTAAGTGAAAACCAGGTAAAGCGTCGGACCAAGTATGCTCCCTTGTGGAACACTGGACCTTATATGAAGTTCTGCACATTCATTTCCATGCTTTACTTCGAAGCACCCGAGACCCGACATTCAAGTATTACCTGATTATATAGAGGAATGCGTGAGGTAAAACTTTATTTAATTTGTAGAGTAGGCCTTCATTCCATACTTTATTGAAGGCTTGAGTAATGTCCAGTAACACAGCTGAGCAATACTCTTTATTTTCGAAGGCTCTGCTGATAATCCCTACAAGTCTGTTGATCTGTTCGATGGTTTCGTAATTTTTTTTTACTGTAAACCAAACTGGTGTAAATGAAACATTGAATAAATGTTCCCTCATTCGGTTTATCAGTAACTTTTCAAGTACTTTCCTACAACTAGTAAAAGAGTGAGGCTACTTCACAGGATAGCTTTCCCAGCTTAAGAATCATTACATCCTGGTCTATTTTCCAATTTAAAATGAGAACGTCGTAAACATGCATTTATTATTGCAACCATTCAATAAAGTAGCATCAATCATGTCATATCCTGGTGATTTACCGTCTTTCAATATTGTTATATCTGTGGTACATTTCACGGGTGGTAGATACATTTTGTGTTGGAGACTCGAGATAAGTGCGGATAATGTGGTCGTGTTCTCTATGTGTATGTACGACGGAAAGGCCCGAATACTGAGTATAGATGTTCAGCGAAAGCTGATGCTTTTTCTTAATTTGATCCCTCATTTTTTTTCCATTAGTGGTTTAAAGGGAGGCATCTGGTTATTGGCCCTTTTAAATTTCCTCTTAGCTTTCCACAATCATTTGTATCCTAGGTAGGAGATAAATTGGCCAATTAAGCTTGGAGTTTGTCGTTGTTTATCGTCGTGTCGTTATTTAAATTCTTTGTATGCTATATTGAAAGCTGTTTTGTCACTGGGTTATCTCGATTTATGCCAGATTTTACGAAGATTTCGACTTTCTCTTTGATAAATCTGGGATAATTGGTACAATTTGGTAAACGTTTTTTATTATTAGGTGTCGATTTAATAGCCGCTTTAATGTGTTTTTTGGAAGACTTCCCAGTCAGTGTTTTCATTATACAGTTTGAATTAGGTCTAGTCAAGAGTATTTCTTTCTCTGCTAATGTTTAGTACGAATGGAGTGTGTTCCGACTGGAGAGATCTGCGCATGAATTTATGTACATGTAGTGTAGATTGAAGATTTTGACGATGAAAAAGTCTTAGCAGGTCTGGGATTTAATTCTTATCCGTCGGCCAGTATGTTTTTCTCTATTTATTAGCAACATTATAATATGTCATCGTGTATGGCAACCCTGTAAATCTCCCTGGGTTTTCAGTGAAAATACGGCGTCAGGCGTTATAATACAAAAATAGTATTAACTTTTATAATTATTATAGCACAATCCACGCAACCCTATCAACATATCTACAGTCCGCCGCCAACATGAGGTACTATAAACTAAAGAAGTTAAAGTTTTTTCAGTAACATCTTCATGACCCCAATCACAAATATTGGCTCTTGATTTAGAAGTAGTTTAATTCCTTTTTCTATTGGATTGTCTTCTAATATTTAAAGTTGGTTGTGCGTTGGTATTGAATAAGTCGTCTTATATTTGGTTATTTTATTAAAGTTGTCGTTCTGACGAGGTCTAGATGTATCCCTTTTGGTAATTGATCCATTTGCCATTAATTTTCTTCTTCATTAGTATAGTTCTTGTTTAATGACGTGACATTTACTTCAGTTTCAGTTACATCCGTTGGTACGGTACCAAGAGAGTTGCTTCGATATCTGTTAAACCTTATTTTTGTTCCCACGAGTAGGGGAAGAGATTTTTGTTTGTTTGTTTAAACGCGCTAATCCGGATTCCGGAATTACCAGTCGAGTCGAAAAATTCTTTCACTAATAGAAAACTAAAATATCCCCGAGTGTTCTACTCTACTATAGGCTACTTTTCATCCCGGGAACGCAGGTGAAACCGCGAGGGACAGCTAGTAGACTATATAAATTAGAATTTGAATTTCTTTAGTATCTTATGAGTATTCTTGCATCCCATATGAGAATTTTAGGGGTAAGTGATGGAAATGCTTGACTAAATGATTTTACGAAATCTGTCTTTTATATCTGAAATAGTTTCACATAATAGAGGCTATAGTAGACTTTGTACAATAATAGAACGGTAAGCTAATCTATCCTTCAAATGCTAAATATCTATCTACTAGCTATCTAGCTTTAGGCTGTCCGTCAAATCCATGAGTTGCTTTGTCAAGTCCAGAAGTGGCTGTGATATTGTTTCACCTTATTTCTTTAAATAAGACGACCGTTTTCTTGTCGCTTTGTAGGTTAAAATCCTGAGTACTGACGCCTTTTGTTAAGAGCCTCTATCACTGCATGCATTTTCTTTAAGTTGCAATGTAGTTTATTCTTGTGTCTTCTCCATGTGCCCGCTATTCTGCTGCAAGAGCACTCCATTGAACACCTGATGCATCTGTGATAACGTAGTTTGTAGGCATTCTCTTGGCGTGAATAAGGGTACTCTGATTTATATTTTCCAGCCTCGATTCTAATTGGACGTACAGCTTCGGATAAAGCATGGGTTTGCGGGGATGCTTCCGTAAATTATTGCGTTTCTGCAGGTTTCGGGAGTGCAACCTTCCCCAATGGGTGATAAAGGATGCAAAGTTGAGATTATTATAAACAGGGGAGAAATTTACGATGTAGTCAGAGGTGCAGGTTCTAATATCTGTGTTTTTAACATGATTTGAATTTCTGACATCATATTGGAGGTAGGAGTGTGAAACTGTTAGTACAACCAACGTCGGAAGACTTTACGGAGGTTTTTGATTGAAGGCAATTCGGCTACCAGATTTACACAGACATTCAAAATAATCTGAGACAGCCATCCGAAAACATCTTTGAGTCATTTATTTGAACGTGTACTTTTATAACCTTTTCCTTTTGACCCCTCCTTTTTTCTTTTTGTCTGAGTAGTAAAAATTTCGCTTTCTTTCCTTTCCTTGTACAGTTTTATTTTCTTGAGGAGAAGAGGTCTTGTCACAGGAGGTAGAAGGCACTGGTGATTTCGAACGCATTTGTGACTTGGAACGTTTTTGGTTACTTTGTTTATGTAATTTATCTATGCCACCAATTTTTTGTATGTATTGTGACAAACCCAAGGGATTAAACATGTATTCGGTAGAAGGGGGTATTTTTTCTAATTCTTCACGTTGGTACTTTCCTTTCAAGCCTTTTAAAAGATGTTTACGGCGCAGCTCTAAAACCTCCGCACGTTTACCGCATATTATTTGAAGAATATCATGAGAAACAGCCTTGTAATCAGATTCACTGCCAAATAATTCTTTTAATTTGTCATACAGTACAGTTGAAGTGACCTTACTATCGGGGTTACCTGACCAATCAATAAGTTGCTGTAAAGCGATATTTACAAACTCGTTTTGAGCTAAAAATGCATTTGATAAAGCCGCGAAACTGCGCTCCATCTGGAACCATCTAAGTGAAGCAAATGGATCTTTGATTTGCCTTAACTCCTCATTTACTTTAAGCTCGGAAAATGCGGGAAATGCTATATATTTTTTCTGCACATCAGTATAACGAACCGCGTTCCACTCTGCTGTATCGAATCGTTGCATAGAAGATATTTTTTCAACGCGATCGGGCTTCGCTTTTAAAATGCAAGGTTCTTTTATCGACACCGCTAGTTCCGAAATATCACCCACTTTTTGTTGAAGGTACGTAAAAGGGTCTTCAAGAACACTCGTTTCGTTTGATCTAGCCATAGCCGGTAATCCAACATTTGTATTTATTGGAGTCGATGGTAGTGAAGTATAATTATTGCTGGTGCGTAAAAAATTATTAACATGACTCACCAACTGTTGAGAAAAAAACTCAAACCTTTGATCCATGTCCTGTGATTTTTTGGATGTGCGTGAGCGACTGCAGCGTCGGCGTTTACTTGGCGCAGGCCCTTCATTTGAAGACGAACCCCTACTTTCATTCGGCGACGAACTTTCCGTTCGAACTTTTTCTGCTGCTTCCGGAGGCGCGGGTATTTCCATTATTTCGCAAGAACTCACTTTTTCGTAACGGAAATGAAGATTAGTTAAAAGTAAAAACTAATTACACTGTGTGATTTTAAAATTTATTTAACTTTTTATTTTTTCTTTAAGGTATAAAAATACTTTTAACGACTTGCACGGTCTGAAAAACGACGCAACAATGACGGTAAATATGGCGGCTTGTCTTTCGTTGTCAACCTAGTTTGCAGATTTGCCGCAGAGCGGCGCTGAAGGCAGGGTTTTTGATGCAGTTTAGCAATATCTAGCGACATTACACAGTATAAAAATGAAATACTCTCCCATAAAGGACTTGAGACGTCGAACGGAATTTACTCATAGTTTAATATAATATTATGTCTCAAGAGATTTTATATTAGGAAGTCAGTTAAAACTTAAATTGGGGGGTTTTAGTTATAATGAAGAATTGTAAAAACTAAAGGTAATATCTTGATCCGCTTTCTGGTATTGTTTACTGTATAAGTTCCTTGAGAAAGTACAGTTAAATTGATTATGTATTCAGCTCATAGTTGCATTGAAGACGTAAGCACCAAGACCTACAATAACAAAGACTTGTACTAATAATGTAAAAACAAGCTCCTGCGTGCTGACCTCATTCCAGATGGAACTTTCCTACGTTTTAATCTAAGGCTAAAATAGAAGTGACAAGTTTCAGATTGTCATAAAATACCTTGCTGATTTTTTTTTTGGGACGCGTCGCCTCTCGTCGTGTTGTGTCGCGGTGTGAATTGAACCTAATTGTTATTATTCTATGCTCTTACATACAAGTAACACTTGGAACAACAATCTATACTATAATAATATAATAAAGCGGAAGAGTTTTTTTGTTTGTTTGTTTGTTTAAATGGGCTAATCTCTGGAACTACCAGTTGGAATCGATAAATTCTTTCACTAATAGGAAGCTACATTATCCCCGAGTAGTATAGGCTACTTTTTATAACGGGAACGCGGGTGAAACCGCGCGCCAGACAGCTAGTAATTTTATAATACCAAACAGTAACATTCTTACCATCACGAACAGCTTATTATACTGTACTCACTTTCGGTCATAAGTTTCCAAATACTAAGGGTCTTATAGTTAATAGCGTACCATACAATCCCAGAAGGATTAATAGCCAATCCCCATACATACACCATATTCTTAATTCTCATATTTCCACAGGACGGGTCAAGAGAAGCGAAGCTTCCCCCCACCGGAGGAGTATGTGACTTGGCCCATATTCCGCTGGAGCAAGGATGACAGATTCTTTGCACGTCTCGGAACTGATATGCTCTCAGTGTATGAGACTCCTGGTTTCGGGCTTCTGGATAAGAAATCTATTAAGATTCCTGGTATTAGGTAAGATTATATTTCTTTCTAGTTGATATATATATCTTATGTATGTATGTTATAAATGTATGTTCTTTTTTATAAAAAAGAACATACATTTTGACGGGTCAGTTGGCGTGTGGTTGGTTAAAATTCCACCTATCACACCGCACGTGTGGTTGTGGGCACGAACATGTATGCATGTCCTGAGTCTTTCTTTCTTTATATGTAGTAGGTAAATCAGTTATCTGGTTTACATACTACAAGCTCTGCTTAGTTCTCGAGATATTTATTATTTTATTAATGTATGTTACAGGGACTTCAGCTGGTCGCCAACAGACAACACGCTCGCCTACTGGGTAGCTGAAGACAAAGATGTCCCAGCCCGAGTAACCCTCCTAGAACTGCCGAACCGCACAGAAGTACGCTCAAAGAACTTGTTCTCGGTAGCCGACTGTAAAATACACTGGCAGAAGAGCGGTGACTACCTCTGCGTCAAAGTAGACCGTTACTCCAAAGTGAAAAAGGACAAAAACGAAATCAAATACTCGGGAATGTACTGCAACTTTGAAATATTCCACATGAGAGAGAAGGAGATACCTGTTGATTCCGTTGAAATTAAGGAGCCGATACAAGCATTCGCTTGGGAGCCTGTGGGGTCTAAATTCTCTATAATTCACGGTGATCCAGCTAATATTTGCATAAGTTTCTATCAAGTGAATACGGGTCAGGCACCTACGTTGTTGAAGAAGTTTGAAAGGACTCCGTTCAACCATCTGTTCTGGTCCCCATCAGGACAGTTCATTGTGTTAGCTAACTTGGGCTTGACTGGTGGTGCCCTTGAATTCTTGGACACTAACGACTTCACTATTATGAATGTTTCTGACCATTATCAGGTATGTACAGTTGGTTAGTTATATTTTAGTAATTATCATATTGTTTAGTGGAAACTCATAAATAACGTTGTCGAAGTAACGTAAGATGCGATAATTAGCTTGAAGTTCGTATCATCATTAACACTTTATGACATCATAGCATTGGTTTGGTACTCAGAGACAAGTACTTAAACCTGTTCAAACAACTTTATAATAAAAATTTATTGAACCTATGAAATTTTTTCATAGTCTTTTTTGGAGTTAATTGATAATTAACAAAATTTCAAGAATTCTCTTCTGGTAATATTGTGAGCATGATTTATCTGTCTAAACTATTATTTTGTTATAACAGGTGGAGATTTCGAGATGGAATATTTTCGAAACCTAGGTTGGGTTAGTCATTTTGAACAACTTTTACTATGGGACCAACAGTGAATTCTCAATTTTTTTTTTTAACTTTTCGTACAAAATGTCAGCCTTGCTCGATGAAATGAAAACATAGGTTTCGAAAATATGCCATCTCGAAATCTCCACCCAGTATAATAGTAGGGATGCAATGAATATAAGCATAAGCGAATACTAATATCAAATTAGGAGTGCGTTGAGTGACGAGTACCTGCCTGAGAACAACATAGGTTGTTTGTTAAATAACCAATATTCAGCTAACACTTACTCACGCACAGGAACACAACTTTACACAACATAAAGTTATTTAGCTGCGGTATTCTGTAAGGTGGAGGTACTTCCCTAGTCGCGCTGCTTTTTGAGCGAATTAACTCTACGCTCTACCTCTCTTGGTAAACCGAGGTAAGAAGTATTTTATTAATGTGATGGTAATTTTTGTCAGATGTCTGGTATCGAGTGGGACCCGACCGGTCGCTACCTGGTGACGGGAGTTTCCTCACTCAAGTGCAAGATGGACTGCGGCTACTACATCTGGTCCTTCCAGGGCAAGATTCTCAGAAGGTACTCATTTATTTAACTAGCTGTCCTGCGCGGTTTTACCCGCTTCCTTGGGATAAAAATTTACCTATTTCCTTCCACCATAGGCTACCTGGGTTAAAAAATACGTGTCCAATATTTTTTGTTCTGACGGAATAATTACTGTTTAATTAATGAATGTTTTTTTTTACCCAGGCATAATCCCTTTATAAAAATGATGATATAATTGCAGAGTGATGAAGGAAGGGTTCGCGCAGTTCCACTGGCGGCCGCGCCCGCCCACGCTCCTCTCTGACAAACAGCAAAAGGACACCAAGAAGAACCTCAAGAAGTACTACTCGCAGTTCGAGTCCAAGGACCGCATGCGCAGTAACAAAGCTAGCAAGGTATGTTACATATATTATTTGGCTTTTTTTACTGTTTACAAGCCTGTATTTGATCACAATATCACCATGGTAAGTGATGATGTGGCCGAAGGTGGTAAGCACACAAATACAAGAAGGAACTGGCTCTCAAGTGCAGCTGTTGGAACACAACGATAGGTGCTTGGTGACAGATTTTCCACTTGAAGGTAGTCAGCCAGATGAGTTCTACAAAGTACCCTACCACCGTGCTATGGTTTCCTCACGATGTTATCCTACACCGAAAGCTCAAGCTGATTGTAGGATTCGAACCTGGGACCTTCGTCACGGTATCCGACATCACTACCATTGAGCTATCATCTAAAGTTGAAGCGATTTCAACCTAAGCGTTATTTTAATACGATACAAACAAGACGCGACGGCAGAGGACGTTATACGTTCTTACGTCCTTACGTAGCGCCGTCTCCCTAAGGCTGCGTTTCCACCAAAGATGCGTAGTAGGAGATGTCTAATTGCTTTTTTTTTATATACGTCGATGTCGGTAAAGAAGCCTATGGCCCATCAGATGCGGTTACAGTAGCCATATTGACGCTAGTAATTATACACGGAGGAATCACTCGCGTTACTAACCCTTCCCCCACCCCAATGAGCTCTGGCGACCTTACTCACGCGCAGGAATACCAAAAAGTTATTTGGCTGTGCTATTCCATAAAGTGGAGGTACTTCCCCAGTGGAGCTGCTCTACCTCTTAGCTTAGCTTGTTATAGCTCTTAGTGAAGCTATCCTATTGGCGGGTTAAAATGCATGAAATCCCTGGTGAAAAGCCACTAAAGAAAACCTTTAGTCGGGTGGCTGGTTATCACCCTCAAGTTGAAGATGTGTCGCCAAGCACTTAACGGTGTGTTCCACCAATCAATTAACCCAAGAAGCACAATTACATTAATTTTGTTTGACATCTATTCCGCCAATATCCCACCACAGACAATGCGCTCTGCCCCCCTAGACAAGATGGCTGTCGACAATCGTCATCGTTAGTAGACGATCAACCTTTGTATGGGATTGCCATAAGAGAAAAATTGTTATTGATTGTTAAAAATCACGTGATATTTCGATTTGAAATGTCAATCCCATACAAAGGTTGATCGTTTACTGTCGATGACGATTGTCCATAGCCATCTTGTCTACTGGCCCTGATTGGCCAAGTTAACACACGATATGCAGTGATTGGTCTTTACTGTTCAAAGTACTTTCTAGTTGCGTAATTGTATTGCTCCGTATTACTACTCTAAAGGATGTTTCTTCCTTTACACCTAAAAAAGGAATTATAAAAAGAAAAGTTCCTTACATAAAACCATGGTTAAAAAATGTTTAGTATGGACTTTTTGGCGGGTACATGCAGAGTGACGTTTCTTTTTCATTTTTTATTTTCATAAAGTCGTGTCTTTTGAGTTTTATTGTGTATTTTCAGTGGTATTTTACCCAATAAAGATCAATGTGCACCAGTGAAGTAAAATTAAATGAATTATGTCTATCGTGACTTTTCAAGTTGTCTCAAAAAGTCTGTTAAGAGTTTTAGTACAATGACCACCATTGTAGTAAAACATGACTGTTATGGACGGTGACTTACTGAGGACTATATGTGAAAACGTAGAGTGATATACCAGTCAGAATAAAACTCGACACTGGCAGAAATAAGCCCTAATATGGGCTTGGTTGCCAACGTTAAAAATAAAAGAAGAAATGTTTAGTATTTTTTTTTGTTTTTACAGGAACTGGTGGCCAAGCGTACTGAGCAAATGAAGAAACACGTGGAGTATAGAGAAGCGAAGTCGCAGGAGTGGGCCGACCAGAAGCCGCGCCGGCTCGAGCTCAGAGATTGTAAGTAAACTTTGGAAATAACAGTTATTTACGAGCGAGTTATGTGACGTCATTATTATATATGGCGGACGCGTCATGAAGTGGTTTATTTATAAACGGGAATAGGTATAAAGTGTATGAATCAAAGTTGTAGAGAATTTTATCAGATTTCAGTATAACACAATTTCCTATGATGTATCAAAAAAGGGACCTGTTCCCTTCCCTTAAACCCGAGGTGTGGGGACTTTTAAAAGTCCGAAATCAAACTTTCGGCTTTCCATCCACAATCATTTGTTGCCCGGACTATACTTTTATGAATATGAGGTGACAGTTTATTTATGGCCGATTTCAATAATTTACGGACCGTTATCGGTTAAAATTAATACCCTTATATCTTTACTAATAATGAAGCAAAGACCTCAAAGCTTTGCATAGCAGACCCTCCCATATGGAAGTATCTATCACAGGTAAAATTAGCTTACGAAATGATCTATAAGCCCAGTTTGGCAATAAAAAAAACTACCATTGGTAACCAAAACGATTTGTTTTTGTTTATTGAAACCGGGCATTAGTCATGGCGTAGATCTAATATAAGATGTCTCAAATTGTTGTTATTTTCCACAGACGTAGATACGGATGGTCTCGACACCGACCAGTCGAATACAGTTGAAGAAGTTGTTGAATTTTTCGTGAAAGAAGAACAAACTGTCATCGAGTAGTCGCCATTCCGTTCGCACGTTAGAGGTCGGAGTTCTTACGCCGACCTCCATAATAAATCCGGTTATTACCGTTCGAGTCTAGTTACACAAATAACAACATTTTTAATAAACATACATACAATCGAACAGTTTTTTTGTACCGTCATCCTATTATATACAGTCACAAAGTTTTATACGCGCCTATTCCATAATGTTCAGTGTAATAATTCGGTTTATAAATTATATAGGTAATGTTTATAGTAATCATATTAAATTGATATGTTTTAAATGGATAATGGCGTTTTAATACCTGTTTATTAAGTATTATATTTTGTTATATTTAATTTTATGATGGTATGAAATAAACATGATGGAAGGACACAGGGAATTTGAATGTCTGCAACCTGAATTACTTATTTTAAATTTAAAAAAATCAACACTGTCGCATTTTAAATAACTGTAATGAAGATATGATAGTACACTGGATTAATCCTATATTGAGCTTGAAAGAAAACATTATGACCAGGCCATATAACATTGGTAAAGTATCTACTTTGTAGTAATTCTAGTCTGGTTACCTACTATAGGTCGGTTAACGTAAGCTGGCACGTTCACAGTACTCACACATAATGCAATTGCATGATACAGTATGTTATAGTACATTATTGCTTCTAATCAGTCGAGTCAATTTTAATGGATGAATGCAAAAATATACCACTATAATTATGAACAGTAGCAAAACAAAACAATAACTGTCTTCTTCATACACATAAGCCGCGCACGAGGTAGACAGGCAGACTTCTCATGATGCGCATGCAGTGCGATGTCACGCCGCACGCTTATTCACAGACACTCGTCATCATATCAGCCCATGGATGTCCACTGCTGAACATAGGCCTCCCCCATTGAATTCCACTTCGAACGGTTCTTGGCCGCTTGCATCTAGCGGCGCCCAGCGACTGACCAGGTCGTCGGTCCACCTGGTGGGAGGTCGTGCCGCTCGAGAACCTTTCTTCCCCTTTCACAGACACTACACAAGCGCAATGGAAAGCACCGAGAGGGATAGCTAGTATAATGTATCATGTATGGAGCGGGACGCCCTACCACCAGGTGGACCAACGACCTGGTCAGACTCGCAGAACCGTTCGAAGTGGAAATCAATGGGAGGCCTATGTTCAGCAGTGGACATCCATGGGCTGATATGATGACACATGCGCAACGTGTAGTTGTGTTGAACGTGCCAGCATTAGTTAACCGACAGATACCTCTACCATGAGTTTTCTACACTAACGTAATCTACGTTACTAAACTACGCTAGCGACTACGGTGAATATATTGTATAGCGAGCACCGCCTCTAGTGGACACTTTTGAAAGCATTTCATAGATATTGTTTAACCGTAGTCGCTAGCGACTGTAGATTACGTTAGTGTAGAAAACTCATGGTAGAGGCACTGTACTCTAGAAGAAAATCTATCGCCAAGCACCTACCATACGATCACTACCCATACCCATGGTAACATAGTGATCAAACAGGACTATAGATAGTAGAAAAAATGTAGACTAGCTGTCTCCCGTGGTTTCACCTGCGTTCCCAAAAGATCGTATATTTTTCCGGGATACAAAGGCAAATTTGGCACAGGCACATGCCAAATTTCATCCAAATCCGTTCAGTCGGTTTTAATCACATCCTCAAATCCATACATCATCATCTGCCTGCCCTGTTGCCAATCATTTGGGGTCGGTGCAACATGTTACGCTTCTTCCATTCGTCTCTTCTATCCGTCATACCAGCATCCACTGAGGCACTCCTTTCTTACCCATATCATCTTTCACACAATCCATCCATCAAATCCATACAAACTTATAATATTAGTTGCAATACAGACGATCCGCGCCGGAATTATAAGTCGGTGAACAGCAGTAACGCACACGACTCGCATAAAATCCGACGCAAACCCTTTTTGCCACACAGTCACTGCACATTTTAAGATATGTTGCTGGATTTTTTATTTTACGATTGCGTATTTTTTTGTGAAACATTTGGTAAAAAATAAAATTGATAGTCATTTTCCAATCATATTTAATACTACATACATTATGATACATGTGTGCAAATTGACCAGGCGGTAATAAGGCGATAAGGGAGCTGAGTGTCATACAAAATTTTTTTTCCCCCCCCTGCCGCCCCCCCCCCCCCCCCGCCTTGTTTCCATCTATGAAGTTGACGTGACCACCGCGCACAGCAAGAAAAGCACGAGAATACCGGATGGTGTATAAAGTGCGGTGGCAAAGAAACAGGAGTTCGCTAATGGATTTACAGGAATTCAAAGTTTATATTTCTTAGTATTATTTGGATTGTGTTCGATTTACCTATATTATACCTTAGTAAGTTTTTTTAGGGTCTCATAGAGTAAGTACATGTATTAGAAACTAATTTAGTTTGGTTCATTCTCAAGCCTTTGAAAAGAAAATCCTAGCGGTGCTATTTTTGTTTATAATTGCACGGGAACGTACCTATACGGCCCAGTTGGCGCAGTTGGTTAAGACGTGGAGTCTTAACCTATAGCGCCGCAGGTCGTGGGTTCGATTCCCACACAGGATATGCATTTGTGTGCATGAACATGTCTGTATGTCCTGAGTCTGGGTGTTATTATGTATATTAAGTATGTATTTACCATAGAAATAAATATACCTAGAAAGAACGTCGCCATACTACACGAATATATAGAACAGGCCAACTTTTACAGGCTGCTGCGTGTAACAGCTACGTTTTACGCTCCCTCTGCGTCATTCTGCTTGTCATAGTGACGTTCATAATGATAGCAATTATTGAAATATTCCCATTATAAAATCGGGAGAAATTTAAATATTACACATTATTTAGCAATTTTATTTATTTTTATTTGATTTAGCCTCTAACAGTTAGGGCGTATTTTTATCGACGCGTGCACAGCTTCAACACTAAATCTGGATGTATCCTTAATCAAAGGTATTTACAAACAAAAAGTAGTAGGTATATGTATTATATCATTTATCTGGTTTCCATAGTACAAGCTCTGCTTAGTTTGCGATCAGATGACCGTGTGTGAGGAAAGTCCCAGGATATTTATCTACTATATAAAAATAAGTCGGGTTTTCCTTCCTGACGCTATAACTCCAGAACGCACGAACCGATTTCCACGGTTTTGCATTCGTTGGAAAGGTCTCGGGCTCCGTGAGGTTTATAGCAAAGAAAATTCAGGTAGGGTAGGGTAGGGTAGGGTAGCACCATAGGGTAGGGTAGCACCACGCGAACGAAGTCGCGCCGGGCAGCTAGTTTATTTATAAAATAGGAGATACATCGTGATTTTCCACGAAAATCATGCATTGCAAGCAGACAAATTGATAAATTCAATTTATACATTGAACGGGTCGTTCCTGTTCACGTCGCGCGAACTGTTGGCTGGAAAATACTTATCCATAATGTATCTACAAATATTGGACGCACGGGAAACCTCTGCATCTGCCATAAGCATTTTTATTCGACTTATCGTGGAATGTAATGAAATGTGAGAATTTATTGATTAAGGAAAACATCATGAGGAAACCATGGATTGGTAGGGTTACTTTGTAGTACTCGCCTGACTGGCTACCACCCTCAAGTTGAAATTCTGTTCGCCAAGCACCCACCGGCGTGTCCGACAGCTGCACTTGAGAGCCAGTTCCTTTTTTATTTTATTTTTTATGATAAATGGGCTTGCGTTTGACCTTCGACTGACCCCATGAGGAGTTAAGACGAGGCCGAGGATGTAGCACGCTTACCCAGAAAAAGCCTATTCACTCTGGCCTTGAATACATCTAGGTTGTAGGTGTCCGGAAACACAGATCCCGGAAGAGAGTTCCACTCCTTTGCTGTTCGTATAAGAAACGATGAAGCGAAGCGTTGAGTCCGGGTACGCGGGATGTCGACAACGTATGGGTGGAAATTCTCCCGGCGTCTTGTGTTTCGGTGGAGAAATGGGGATGGAGGAATTAGATTGAACAATACTGTAGCACACTCTCCAAAATATATCCTATAGAAGACCGACAAACACGAAACCTTACGCCGATGTTCAAGGCTCGTTAATTTCGCCTCAGTTATCGAAACATCGCCGACTAGTCTCCTAGCACGACGGTCTATTGAGTCAAGGGCCTCCAGCTGGTATTTGGCAGATCCATCCCAGAGATGACAGCAGTACTCGATGCACGAACGGACTAGTTACAGTTGCAATAACTGGTCCGGCGTAAAGTACCGCTTCACCTTACATAGGATGCCCAACTTTTTTGCAGCGGTTTTAGCCTTTGACTCAATAGAACTACCAAAATTTATTTTGGCATATAATGTTATGCCTAGGAGTTCAAGTTGGTCGGAAATCGGTAAGGATATATTTTGAAAAGAAGGAGTGAGGTTGAAAGGACTCCTTTTAGCGGTGAATAGACACGCCTGAGTCTTAGAAGGATTAAACTTGACCTGATTATCTTTACCCCAATCGGAGACTGCTTGCTAGTTAATACGCTCAACCATGGCCTCTCTAAGCGTCAAGGTTTCTTCACTGGAAGCCTGTGCGCTAGAAAAATAGCTCTCCACAACCGTAATGTCGTCTGCGTATCCAAAGATACCGGGTTTTAGCAGATCGTTGTTTTTAGGCTTTGTGTACGATATCAGCTCTCTATTTTTTAAATAACAATGGCAAAGGACCACTGTTGATCCTTTTTTTTTTTGTTTTTTTTTATGAAATCTTTTCTTGCTTAATTTGCATCTACTCAGGCTATACAGAAAATGGTTTATGTATTTTGAATATATTATACTTTCTATACTTATACTTAAATATACCTACTCGTACACAGAACATGGTTTGTCAAAGAATGACTCCAAGAACTCTTACCTATTATGCGAAGACTGCATACCCTTAAAGGTTATATTTTTCTAGCTATGCTTAAAATATAATTTTTAATTTTATAATAACAGAAAAAAGATTTTAAGACTAACAAAAGTATTGTACAACATAGCGTTTCATTGCTTAATGAGCAGCTCGGCTGAGGCAGTACCATACCTTAGAGATTATAGCAGCCAAATACTTATGTCAGCGTTGTGTTCCTGCGCTTGAGTAAGGTCACGAGAGCTCATTGGGAGAGGGAAGGCTCGGTAGGTAACGCGTGAATGATGCCCCGGGTGTTGCAAGCATCCATAGGAGTACGGCAACTGCTTAGCACCAGGCGGGCCTGTTTGCTGACTTAGTAAGTACCTATCAAAGAATTTAAAGGTGGCACGATGCCCAATGAAAATCTTTGGTACCTAGGTATATGAAAACAATGCGTTTATTCTTCCTGAAAAATTTTACCTACAAACAAATACTTCCTTATTTTACTACAATAAATATAATTCAAACTAAATAATAGCATAAAAATAACAAAATAAAAATAAATGTTATATCCACAATTATTATTATGATTTGTTACATCAAAAAATATATATAATAAAATTATACTAAATAACTTAATCTAATAAATTAATAACTTAAACTAATGTTGTTAATTAAAGTTATTTTATATTTTTAACCGACTTCAAAAAAAGGAGGAGGTTCTCAATTCGGTGGTATTTTTTTTATGTTTGTTACCTCATAACTCCGTCATTTATTAACCGATTTGGAAAATTATTTTTTTGTCTGGAAGGGTACACCTCCCGTTTGGTCCCATTGTCATCAGATCAGGATTTGATTACTTCTTAGTGTACTTTGAAGTCGGTTTAAATTTTTTTTAAAACAGTCCAATTATTGTTAGTTCAGATAAGCAGCTACAACGTGAGCTTCCACGACGACAAACTGACCCAATAAAATACAAAACACTACGAGAAACCTTGATATAGAGATTGTTCTATGGTTAAAAAGTACTTGTATTGAAATCTCATCTTAATTGAATGTCAAAATAATGCAATTTTCAATTAAAACAAAAGGCATAATGCACCAATGCCGCTCCCAATCCAGGGTGCTAAATGCAGTCGACTGATAAATTTTCATCGCACCGCAAAGCGGAATGATTGCGTTATATTGAGGATTGCGTAATTTACCATCAAATTAACTCGCAGTAACACCGGCCCGATGATTTTCAGTCGGCTATTCTGTTTCATGAAGGAAATACAATTTTCATAAATTAAATTATTAATTAACTAGCTTTCCCCCGCGGCTTCACCCGCGTTCCAGGAATAAAAGTAGCCTATGTCCTTCTCCATACCATAAGCTATCTGCATGCCAAATTTCATGATGATCCGTTGAGCACTTGCGGCGTGAAGGCGTAACAAACAAACAAACTCACTTTCGCAGATTTAAAAACAAAATGATAACCAAACCACAAACCAATCAAAATATTCAAAAAATTGCGAATGTAGTAAGTATAACCATGGACGAATAGATGTATAACAAATGTCATGTCTCATTCAAGTTTAGATTAAGCCAATTAACATTTTAGTAGACCGGTTACGCTTGCTACAATGTCTACGAGATCTTGTGCTACGAGTATACTTAAACTTTTAAAGAAGAAACTTTAAAGTCGTCGCAGCACGGATAAATAATTTAGGCTTATCTGGAACTAAATGCTATTTAAGATTGCGTGATAATTATCTTAAGAAGTTACTGACCGCTTTATTAGGTGCCTATCGTAGCTCGAGTATTTCGTATCAAACTTCGAAGGAGATAAAGGGTAGAGCAAAATGAGTAGCTAAAATCCTTGGTCCTTTCTAGAATAATTCTTGACCATCCCGTAATCTTACTAATATAGTAAACGTTTACAACGTTTGTTTGTTTGTTACTTATTGACGCCTCAACTAATCATGTTGAAATTTGGCATGAGGATAGATTACAATCGGGAATAGGTATCCTTTTTTACCCTAGAAAATCATACGATCCCTTGGGAATGACGATGAAACGGCAGAAAACTAGTTAATTATATTAATTTGTCTGTTCGAGAATCAGGCGTTTTGAAAAGCTAAGCGGAGCTATGTATATCGTAGCTTGATAAGTTGGACATAAACATATGAATAATATACATAGCTGTACGTCCGTTTTCAAGTCTCACGTTCAAAGGTGATATATATATATACTCTCCGTCGATTCTGTTTATCATCCTAAGCAACCGAAATAATTAGATCTTTTTGGTGCAAAGACCGGTTGATCCAATTTTTCGTGAAAATAGGGAAACGGATTATTTATACTACAGCGATAAGTTCAGATCTTTCGATGCATTATTTTGAGATAATTCCTAACGATAATTTGCAACAATAAAATATACCAAAACCTACAAGGAAGTAAAGGGATTGTAATAACAACGCTGCAAGGGATTACGGCTTTATTAGATTGTCGCAACAACTACCTCACAAGAAAATTGTACAGACTTCTCGCTTTTAGAGCAAACCCCCAGGCGCCCGGTGCACTTAAAGACGAAAATACTAGCGCGAAAAAGCTGAAATTCATTCAGGCAAACGAGCGCGCATGACCGTCAGATGCCGCGTCCATTCAGAACCGCCGCCCTTCAGTTCGCTTGAAAAACTATTCCGAACGCACGCCCGAGGACGCTTTCCCGCGCAATTCGAACTAATTTAAATTAATCGTCGAGTTCGACAGGCTAAGTGGCCAGTATTTTGTGTTTATAGTGACGTATGTGAAAAAGGTTGAATTTGTCGGTTGAAAAAAAAAAACAAGACAGTGTTCGTCAAGTTTTTAAAGTTTTAATTTTTGTTTCGTTTATAGTTTTATTTAGTTGGAAGGAACTATTTCGATCGGTAAGTTTTTAATAGTTTTGAATACCATAAATGTACAGATGTTTATTAATCAATAAGACTATCAATGTAATTATTATAATAATTTTAATAGCTGTTATTATTACTGCGCGCGTTACAAGTATTAAAATAATGTCTTATTTTTTTCTATATTTAAATACTCAAAGCACAGAATAGATAATAGTACTAGTTACAAGGAGTATTTTAATTAAAAAGGGCTATTTATTATACGATACCGACCATCACCCGCATACCGCAAGGTACCTAGTGGGGGTCACCCACTGGAAAAGGAATTTATTTTCATTAAGAAATTACGCTGCTTGAAAATAAACGACGAGATGTCTTCGTTTCTTGGATTAAGATATATGTACCGGTGCAAAATTAGATCTTACAAATAATGTTTAGTCTGTTAGACCATACATTACATTATTTATAAGGTTTTAATTACCCCATGTGCTGGTGGTTTTACAGAACCTGTATGGACAAAGAGGGAACAAGGTTTTCGAAAATTAGGACCAATCCATAAAAAAATACTATTTTTGTACAATATATAAAAAGAAGTAGCGTACATATTGCGCCGACCCCAAATGATTTAGAACGAGGTACAGTTCAAGATTGATTCATCAAATAGCCTTCTTAAATCAGATTATCGCCTGATTGGTTTTTTTTTTAAAGAGATTGTCTACTGCTGTTGATTGCGATACCTAGACTGCAAATATAGGAAAGAATAGAGTAACTATGGGTTCTCTAGGTACTGCTTTGATGGAACCTTTATTAGAAATTCAGGTGGGTACAATAATCATGGTTTTCTCTAAAGATTTTCCTAGGAATAAAAGAGACATTCAAATGAAATTATACCCAAATATTTAGCAGTAAGTAGCTTATCTTGTCAAGTATTCCTTTTCTAAAGACTCGGAAAATTCAAATATTTTTTCTAGGTGTTTTTCCAACTTATTTCTGGTCAGCCCTCCTACTCTTTACATTATACGGTTTTGGGTTATCTCTTTAAGTCGTGTTTGTACATGTCATCCACGCTCCGTTTAATTCTTCTATATTCATCACTAATAATCATGAAAAATAAAAATAAAAGCCCTAAAATAATAAAGTAAGGATAGAAAAGAAGGAAGAAAGAGAATAAAATAAAACAAAAGAACAAGAACCAACAATAAGATGGTTTGAATAATTAACATTCTCTCGTCATCCATGTATGGTGATAATGTCCATCACCAGCACATAAGGGATACGAGTCTCCCCTACATCAAGGGGAGTTAAGATCCTAGCGAGGTACGGACTACACATGCCTTTGATTTTGACCGCTCGGCATCCAGGTTTCAATACATTTTCATTTACTGAAAAAGCAGTGGTGAATAAGTGCGTAAAATGTATGGCCCGCTGTTTTATTTTTTATTTTTTTTCATTTCATTCTACACACTTCATTATCGTGAGTTCACCGTTTGTGAGTGCACAGTTTTTTACCGGCTGATGGTAAGCGGTTACCGTAGCCTATAGAGACCTGCAACACCAACTTGCCGAATTTGATTTGACATATGTGTTTCACTGTTTATAAAATTGATTTCTACTTCGTGTAGTGCAATTTATTTTAGTCAAGAGCTGCCAGTCGGTCTGTTTTTATATCTGAGATTTATCTTCTCTCTTATAAATGGTTTCCTGGAATTTGTCTTCATTAAGGTAACTTAGGGGCGGTAGCATTTTTATCATTTTGTCTGCTGGTCTTTCTGAAAGGTTTTTTTAATACTAGATACTCTGACTGACTGACGCGTATGATGTAGTTACAGTTTTGCTAACATTATAATATGGTTTAGTATAGCTACCCCATTTAATTAATGTACCGTTTTACTTAAAATAAAAGTATGTAAGGGACTGACATTTTAAAGTGCGGCTTCTATTTTGAAATCATCAAAATTCCTTCACAAACGAACATAGCTATGCGCATAGAAATAAATATACCTAGAAAGAACGTCGTCATACTACACGAATATATAAAACAGGCCAACTTTTATAGGCTGCTGCGCGTAACAGCTACGTTTTACGCTCCCTCTGCGTCATTCTGCTTGTCATAGTGACGTTCATAATAATAGTACCTAGTTGTTGAAATATTCCAATTAAAATCGGGAGAAAGTTAAGTATTGAACATTATTTTGCATTTTTATTAATTTTTATTTGATTTAGCCTCTAACAGTTAGAGGCTATTATTATCGACGCGTGCACAGCTGCAACACTCTATCTGGATGTATCCTTAATCAAAGGCTATGCGGTTCGGTTTTTTACAACAGTACCTAATATTCTGCCTCTATTGTCGAAACTTTAGGTGCGCGTGTAGACTCAGACTCGCACTAGGGGTTTTTATTACGCTTCTCTACTTTTTTTTGTGTGGCAGAATTAACCTCCCAGAGAGCTTTGAAGTGGAAGGAAGAGTTCACGAAAGCCTGAGAACCATCAGCTATTTTCTCTTACACGGGTAACAATCTCTACATAAAAATTAATCCCTATTTCCCTTGGTCACGACTCACGCCATAACTTGAGATCGACTTTACCGATTTCATACATCTTTTTGTTTAAGTTTTCTAATACTCTAGGGAAGGTTCTTACAGAAAAAAATTAAGAAAGTTGTGTAGAATAGCGAATTTACATCAACAAATTTTAATGTATTTGTTTTAATTTTTTCCTTCCATTTTAATGCTGCTTTGTTGTATAATGTTTACTTACCTAATTTTTAATCTTATTTTTATATTTTTACTGTTTTGTGTTAATTTTTTTGTTATCTTTCAAGTGCTGTCAATGAAATCTGTTCTTTTTATTCTTTTCTAGAAAATTTAAGAAAACTTAAGTGTAGGGTAGGATGTCCCTCGGGTATGCGGGTGAAACCGCAGGGCGCAACTAGTCTTTAATAGTAATCCAATGGACACACTCCTCGACCTAGCTGATCGGCTTGCGTACTTTTGCGGTTACTAGTTGGATTACACAAGACATTACGTAGGACTAATACGTAATATGAATTTGAGTAGAATCGTAGTTGCTAATTTTTAATCAGTGTTTGCGCTGGTACGGCAATTTTATTGTTTAATCTTAATGTAAATTGCTTATTAAGAATAAATTTACATTTATAATGTAATGGATTCTACAAAAAAAAATGAGGTAATTTATTATTATTTTGGCTTGTGTTTGAACGCAATCTCAGTCATCAGTGATGATTTAGCCAAAGATGGTAAGCATAAAAAGGCCAGAAGGAAGTTGGCTCAAGTGGGGTTTGGTGACAGATTTTTGGTGAGAACTTAGGGTGGTTGCCAGCCAGGTGGGTACTATATGGTACCACCACCCGTGGCGTAGGTACTTCATAAAGTACCTACGCTACTAACGTGCTTTGGTTTCCTCACAATGTTCTCCTTTACATCGGTAACATCGATTCGACCCCACGACCATTGCCTTTCGACGCCTTTTCCATTGCCTGAAATTACCCTATCTGTTACTTATTTACTAGGGATGGAGATAGGAGGTTTGTTATGAATACAACATTCACTTATACACTTCTTTTATATTACTTATACACTTCTTTTTTTTTTTTTTCAATTGATGATTATATTTGTGTAATTTCAAATGTTGTGTTTATTATATTGAGTGTCAATATTATATCAATGTTCTATTGTCTCGCACGTTGACATTCATTTGTTTCAACACAATGCGCTCGCGCGTGCTGGAGAGGTATAATTTTTTGAATTAAGAACGATTGGTCAGATGTTTGACTTCAAAAAAAGAAAATAAGCACATTTAACCAGTATTATCAAATAACAAGCCTGACGTTTTTAGAAAATATTTTTTAAATTAAAAAAAACTTGTTACCTCGTAGGAGTGCCTTGGTCTTGGTTCAGTTGTTTCAAGTTTTCTTCAAAGAAATCTTCTGTGGGATAAACCTATAATAGGTTTTTTTCACAGGTTTATCAATGAAAGAAAAATACGAATCGTTTAAATAATAATATAGAATAGTTAAATCTATGGAAATATCTCAGCGTACCTAATTGTAGCGCTCGTGTAGCATGATAGATCGGCAAAGTTAAGCTACCACCATCGTGGTCGGTACATGGATGGGTGCCCGCCTAGTGGTATTTAAAATCGAGCGTTTCCGTGCTTCGGAAGGCACGTATAGCCGTTGGTCCCAGTTATCACTTAATTTAATTCAATAATTTCTTTTACAAATAGAGAAACAAATATATCCCGGAAACGCGAGTGAAACCACGGGGACAGCTAGTTTGTACATAAATGATAACTATTGAGGCCGAATGTCCTAAGGGTAGGGCAGAGGCATGGAGTAAATTGCCATTTGCTTGGAGCACAGGTCCGGCAGAAGGCTTTTAAGGGTCGCTTTATTTTTTATTTTTTCCTGTATGGTTAAATTAACTTATAGATTTGTCATGCGTCATAGTATCATATCGTAGCTGACTCGCAAAATAATCATGATGTAAGAAGATTAAGCACAAAAAACTTTTAACTGTATTTTGAAGACACTTACACAAAAAAATATTGATTGAATAAAAAAAAGTTATAACAAAAAAAATTTTTTATATGTTTATGTAACGGTATACTAAAATCATGTTTTAAATTATAATCAAATTCTGAAAAACATGACACTTCATTCCAGGCTACACATTTTAACATTGGGTCTCTTAACAACGAAATTACTTTCCTAAAGATGAACTCTAAGAACGGAAACTTGTTCTAGAACACGTGAGAAAATCGTCAAATATACAGATATGGCAAACAGATGATTCCAAATAGAATTTTGCTCCACCTACGCACCTACTGTAAGCTGTCATAGAATAAATAAATCGATTATCTCCATATCCGATCTCGGCGGATTTGTAGATAACTTATCTAAACCTATTTCGAACGGCCCGCATTAGGGTAATGCTTTTTACCTCAAATAGCTGTATTACGTGTTGTTTGTAGTTATTTCATCAAATATTATAAGATATTGAGTCTTATTTAGGCAATTTTATAAGGACTTAGTCGAAAAGCTGACAGACTGCACGCGTAGAGAATATAAATACCTACGTGGATACCTATGGATGTGATTTGCTACTAAACTACTAAACAGATTTGGATGAAATTAGGCACGCAGATAGAATATGTTCTGAATTAATACAAAAGGTTCTTTTTATCCCGCAAAAGCAAACGATCCCTCAGGAACATAGGTGAAACCGCGGGGGATAGCTAATGATTTTATAAATTGGTACTTATACCTAATAGATTATAATTCATAACAAAAATGTGGGCTGTCCCACACCGTCCAAATCCGGCCCTGTCTGGGTCGTCCCACATTAATGCGTCCATCGTTCCTCCATAACGTAATTTCTGCACGTGACAGGTACCCAAGCTTATTCATGACTTATATTTTTTTAATTTTCAGATGAAAAGGGAACGAATAAAAATATATAAAAGGACTTAATGCATATTTGATTGGGAAAAATGAACGCGTGAAACTATATTAATTCGGGTTTTATCGGTATTTCTCAATTAACGTGTATTTCCCTGGTAGAGTTAATTATAGCTTACATTGGCGTAGGTTGCCCTAGACGTGCCATGTAAAAAAAATTGTTGGGGCCCTCCTACCTGACTGCGGTGAAGCCTAATTGGAGGGTAAAGAATTTTACGAATTTTTGCTTGTACACGTTCGGGGCCCCTATAAACCGGGGGCTCCGTATCTTTGATACGGGCGGTAGGTATACGCTCCTGGTTCACAAGTGCAGGGCCTGAACCGAATAAATAATTTTTGTTGTTTAAGTTGAAGTGAATGTAAAGTAGTAAGGTACTTTGTAGTTGTCTTTAAACATCTGCCGGAGTATTCTGCTCTCGTCTAGGATTTATTTGTTTACTTCCTTCGGCCACCTCATCACTTAGGAACTATATACTGTACTTGTACGTAGTATTTATCTACTCTGAGTATATACCTACCTACTAGTCAACTCATAGTAAAAATATATAACAGCTTAGTTTATGAAAATGATGATTTTGAACACGGACACAAATCAAGCTTCGTCTTGTGTGATTCCTATTAAAATAAAAACCGAGGGTTCCGTACAAACCTGTAGGTATTCTAGGTAAATGCTAGTATAGACCTGAGTATTTGATATGAATTTCAATGTATGACGTATTAAAAAAAAACTACTTAGTAGATCTCGTTCAAACCAATTTTCGGTGGAAGTTTGCATCGTAATGTACATCACATATTTTTTTTGGTTTTATCATTCTCTTATTTTAGAAGTTACAGGGGGGGGGGACACACATTTTAATATTTTGGAATTGTCTCTCTATATCTCTCTATATTAGAAACCTCAATATCATTTTTGAAGACCTATCTATAGACCACCGACACTTATGGGTTTTATTAAAAAAAAAAATTGAGTTTCAGTTCTAAGTACTAGAGGAACCCCCAAAATTTATTGTTTTTTTCTATTTTTGTGTGAAAATCTTAATGCGGTTCACAGAATACATCTACTCACCAAGTTTCAACATTGTAGTTCTTATACTTTCGGAAAAAAATGGCTGTGACATACGGACGGACAGACAGACAGACAGACATGACGAATCTATAAGGGTTCCGTTTTTTGCCATTTGGCTACGGAACCCTAAAAATGGCACTTCTACAAAATAAAAAACAAATGAAATCAGAAAATAAGCAAACCATACCAATGACTTTTTAGTGGGAACTTGCAGAGGGACGTTGTGTTTGCATTTTTATATTCATAAATTCGTGTATTTTGAGTTTTATTGCATATTATCGGTGGTATTTTACCCAATAAAGATCAATCCATGTGCACCACTGAAGTGAAATGAAATGTATTATGTGTATAATACCTACATTTCATTTCACTTCACTTCATTGATTCATTTCGTGACTTTTCAAGTGGTCACAAAAAGCCCGAGAAGAGTTTTAGTACATGTCCACCATTGTAGTAAAACATGACTTTTATGGACGGTGACTGACTGAGGACTATGTGCAAGATTTATTGTGACCATAACTTAAAATATAAAGTGAAGCCAAGGATGTAGTGAAGCCTTGAGAAAAAAAAAAGCACCTCGACCAAATTACAAAAAAAAACTTACATTTCAAACAAAACAGCCTTTTAAAGTTTTTTCAGCTGTTTCATAAATTTTGTTCATATATTTTTCAAGATGTCAGAGTAGATCCCATAAAAGTTAAATATTAATGAGCGGCAAATAAAACAATTCATCTTTATTCAACAAGGGAAAACCAAACCAGTATTTTCAGTTTGTCTTGTAGCAAACGTAGGTTCGAGCATAAATAACGGAACCTGCAGTTTGTAACACAGTTGATTGATTTACTGACTTGAATTGTAGACAGGCAGGTAATTTATCATTCGGTTTACGATAGCTATTTGCATTGTTAGAAAGAAAAATATCGATTATATGTTCTTTACGCAGTTTTTTTTTATAGCGATGCGCTGTCAAACTGTTTTACCCGTTTAAATTAAGAACGCTTCATCTACACAGATATCACTTGAAGTGAGGTACAAACTTAACATAATCGGGATTATACCTATCAGAAACCTGTGCGGTAATGTAAAGTAAAAAGCACTAGTGCGTAATAAGCTGCATTAAGATACTAAAAACGGTGCAATAAATGTCACTTTACGAGCAAGTGTGTTTTTACAAGTGTACGAGCCTAGAAATTCATGTGAACGTTTTGTTCACATATAGTAATTGATGGTTTTAAACCGACTTCATAATTCTTCTTAATAACTTCAAAAAAAGGAGGAGGTTCTCAATTCGGTTATATTTTTTTTTATGTTTGTTACCTCATAACTCCGTCATTTATTAACTGATTTGGAAAATTCTTTTTTCGTCTGGAAGGGTACACTTCCCGTTGTCATCAGATCAGTGATTACTTCTTAGTGTACTTTGAATTCGGTTAAAGTTTTTTTAAAACAGTCCAATTATGTACATTATAAACGGTGCAATAAATGTCACTTTACGAGCAAGTGTGTTAAAAAAATATACCTAGTAAGTTTGTTTAAAAGTTTGAATTTATCTGTACGATACCTACTACATTTTCTAATTGTTTTACAAGTGTACGAGCCTAGTAATTCATGTGAACGTTTTGTCCACACAGAGTAATTGATGGTTTTGTACATTTCAGGGGACAAAAGGCATTGTTCGTGTGTAATCAAAGGTGCGGTACTATTGAAAGGGGGCTGAAAGGTTGTCTGTGTTGCTAACCTTAAGATGTCAGTCAGGGTTGCCATAATTTTTGTATAGCCTTTAAAAATGAGTTCGATTTCTTTTCCGTTACCTACCATTTTGTTAAATAAAAATTTTAGTTTTTTTAATTTGTTTCCATATCTACGTCTACACTAATAATAAAGAGAGATTTTTTTTAATATTATAGAATGTTAGTAGACCATGGTCTGAACAACGTTTGTTCTAGCGTTAAAACTATTAAAAAGTCACCGTGTGTTGATTTATATATACAATTCAATAGCCGTCGCAACGTGTGAAGTCCATAGACAAATTATTGGCTGATTACGCTTTATTTTGGTGTAATGTATCCATTCTAATAATACCTGGCTGTGAGCCAAGTTGATTGTGATGCGTAAAGGCTGTTTCAGATGGCAGTGATTATTGAGTTATGTGGTATGAAGGAATTGTAGTATGAGTGAAATAAATGTAAACTACAATTTTATTTGAATTAGAAGTAGGTGGCATAAATAGATTCGTATAACAATTATCGAAAGACATATCGATACTATTTGAATCGTATATCTATTTCGACAAAGAAAAGTGCACGTTTGCGGAGTTATTATTTGTTTTTATGTGCAATCAGTTTTTGTTAACTATAAGCAGATGAGATATAATATGATGGCGTGAGGAGTGCGTCCTCGAGCGGAGACAAGCACTCTTTTGTTTCGCTACACCCGATCTTCTAGCATCAGGGTGTCGTGACGTTTTAAGCCCATCACAGACGTAGCTATAATATATATTAATATGAATCATAGCAAAGCATACAATATATTTTCAATAGTAATCTTTGAGTGACCTCACACGCAGCTATAATATATATTTCTGTTACTTCACCACCTTGTACTGGCATTTATATTATAGCTCGGCATATTAATATATATTATAGCTACGTGTGTGATGGGCTTTAGGCGTCTAGCATAGCTTGGCTTTGTCAGCCCAGCTGCTAGCGCATTCGGGTGGCCACTCAACCTATCCATGTAGGTTACGGCTGTGTGGGTTTGCGGAGTTGACATCTTATTTTTAAAAGTGAAAAGTCATTTTATGAAGGAAAAATTCCTGCTTTGTTTAGGTTTTTTGTGAAGAAACAAAAGAAAACAAATGTCAAGGTAAAATTGGTACGATATTCAAAATTCAAAATCATTTATTCAAATAGACCTTCGCAGGCACTTATGAAAAGTCTGACTCTAATACTCTAATACCGGTTCGGAAGGTTGCATTTGCTGAAAAGAGCCGGCAATAAACTCAGCAATTACTCTTTTCAAAACAGGCTTAGATTCATTACATAATATTTACATTCTAATCGCACTGAAAACAATTGCGTGCCCCGGCGCGGCGGCAAAATTACAAAGTAGACTGAATAAATATTTAATAAGTAAATAAATAGCAAACTTAAGCAGACCAGCAACAACAACAAGCAGCACCTGTTCATATACATATGATAATAGCGAATACCATGACATCAGTTACTTCAGACCCTAAATTATGATCTATTTATTTTCATCAGTGCCTAAGACCGCAATGCGCTCTATTTTATAAGGCCGCTGCTCCGTTGATTTATCGGTTTCTAGGGTTCACTACTCACTTCATGACGTCAACGAATGTTACTACACTACATACAGGATGTATCATCATAATGTTTCGTGGATTATCCCCAAGAACTTCATAGAAAAAAGGGTTCTTATTTTTGAGTGTATTTGTTACACTCGTACAAATTTTGGGATGACTGTTTGGAGTTTAAAGACATCATTTGATTAGGTATATTCAGAAAAACTTATCGTTTTTAATTACATTATGCGTATTATAATACATGCTACTTTTTGATGTAGCACTTTGAGAAACTAGTTTGTTAAGAATATATAAATCGATTGTGCCAAGTTAGTAACTCCATTTTTTTTCAGAGTATTGAAAGTATAATAAGTAAGTTTAGTAAATGGTAAGGTCACCAAACCTGAAAGATATATCAGGTCATATATTATGGTGCGTCCATGCTACGCGAATCGAGCACGAGCCGAGCCACGAACGAGCCTACAACGACTACGATGCGAATCCATTTGTACGTGGAAAAACTAACAATCGCGCTCGTTCGAGGCTCGCGAGCCCGTCCACGCTATGCGAATCGTGCTCGCAGTGTGCTCGTTCGAGGCTCGGCTCGTGCTCGGTTCGCCAAGCATGGACGCACCATTATGTTTTATATGAAAGTATACTAGACATAACATTACTGATAACTTTCTTTGACTACGGGTGTCACCAACCTTCCTTTTGTCTGAGAAACTTCCAAATCAGTAGGTACTACAAAAAAGCTTTCCAGTCCAACGACTTCTCAACAATTTAGTGTCATTATCATACAAAGTTGATTTATCGACAGAATTTTCAAAGTTCTTCGCTTCCAGCAAATAGGTTCTCATATTTGGTAAAAGAATACTTTCGTATTACATACGTGCTGGTTGAAATTACTTTAGTGGTGGAAATCTTTATTTTTCGGTTCAGTCGCCTCTGCGATGCCAAGGATGTGATAAAGCTTGGGGTGATCAACCCGTCTATCGATCTATCATACTTAACTGATACTGGAAATAATTGCGGTTTCGTCGTGTATAAATATACTTCGTAAGTAATGGCGGCAAGACAAAGTGAATAAAAACAGAGTGCATTATTTTACGAAGAGATTTTTTTTGAGTTGTAATGTGTATACTAGATTTACAACTTGTTGTAGACGTACTAGAGGTACTTAGATTTGTTTTCAAGTCTAGAAAGGAAACTTTTAAATAACAGTTCTTTATAAATTATTTTCTTGACATTTCCACTTTCCTATAGGTACTCCCACACGACTATAGCTTTGTTACATAACACATTTACTACTATAATTTTATAAAATGTGAAAGTTTGGACGTTTCAGACTCAATCAAGCATAAACGGCTGAAAGGTTTAGAATGAAATTTGGCAAAGACACAGATCAAGGAATAAAAGACAGCATTACTTCTATAAATGACAGAGTGACAGTAAACAAAATACTTGAAAAAGTTCAAAGGGATTCCAAATATCTACTACGATTCGTTTGTAAAAAACATACCTACTAGGTACACACATCACTTTGAAGCTCTTAGAGAATATTTAACTATTTTTCTAGATTCTAGAAGGGTAGAGACAGGGGGCGTTCGTTTTCTATAAGCTTATCAATCTCACTAATATGCGAAAGTTTGGATGTATGTGTGTTTGTTGTATCACGCATCAACAACTGAACGGATTTGGATGAAATTTGGCACGCTGATAGAATATGTTCGGGATTAACACATAGAATTTTTATCCCTGGAAAGAAATATATTCCTCGGGTACGCGGGTGAAACCGCAACCAGTATCTGTTAAAAAGTTTGACTATCAATGACGTGCTGACCGATTTAGATCACAGAACTGTGATGGCGCTATAAAAAAATGGTGGCAAGTCTATAAAATGAACAAGCACTATAAAGACTCAATTATACAGTATGAGGCACGAATGGTGAGCACAGATAGGCAGTAGTGGGAGCAAGCTCGCGCATTTATACTTTTGGCCAAATCACAGTAGCTAAATGACACGCGAGAATCCAATAGACGACGAGCATCGACTGACGAACCAATCGTGTGCAGCTCGGCGCTCCCCCCTTCTTCATTTCACCAAACAGACCGAAAAATTAACTACTATACCCCTTACTAAACTCACCACTCGTGCCCCTTACTTATCCTCGCTACCATTAGAGACGCACCTTTTTATCGATTAAAGTGAAATACAGATTGTTTTCAAGTTTAATTGTAATTCCCTGACGAATTTTCACCGAGATATTTGGAACATCTACAGTTTGATTTGTGGTCCACGTTTATTGGGGATAACTTTGAAGCTCTACTCGAATTGTTTTAAATAAAGGCCCCGGTGAATAATCCTGAATGCGGCTACCTTTATGATGTTAATTTTATTGTTACCCATGAGTTCACCCCTTTTATTGTATAACCTGTATTATTTGATATGACGGGCCAGCTGGCGCGGTTGGACTGTGGTCAAGATTCCACCTATCGCGCCGCTGGTCGTGGGTTCGATTCCCACACAGGAAATGCATTTGTGTGCATGAACATGTTGTGTGAGGAATGTCCCAGGTTTTTTTATTTTTATACTACTTACGTAGCAAACAAACACACTGCCCGCCTGATGGTAAGCGGTATGGTTAGCCTATGGACGCTTGCAACACCAGGCGTATCACACGCACGTTGCCGAACCGCAAATAAAAGTTTTTAATATTGAATATTGCAATAAAATCCATGCTCTGGAATCGTTCGTTATGCAACGTTTTTACTGATTTGTAAGTAAAAACAATTTTACACCTCGTTAACTAATAAAGTAATCATTATTACTGAATAATGATTACTTTAATAGTTTACGAGGTGTAAAATTCTAAGATCAAATACGCTCAAAGTCCGACTCTACAAACACCGCGTTTTCAGCACTTCAGATATCTGTTATTTTAATTAATTGTGAAAAAGTCATTACTGGAATGGAACAGCTGTGGATACAGCATTTGATGAGATACATTTACCAAATTGTGATTGAAGCTAACAATTGGAAGTGTTTCATAACACATTAGTGGTGAGATTCCTGGCGTTTTCCCGATAACGAATTCTTGCTTGATTTTGAGTATTTTTTCATAATAAACTTTTTTATATTTTTTGATTGATAACCTAGTCTGGGCTAGTTTTAGTAGAGCGAAAGTTTTAGTTGTAGTGGTTTGTAGGACTAAATCGAAAAGTTTATGAATAAATCCGACAATGATTAGGGTGCTAAACAAATAAAAATAAGAAACATGTCGGGATGCATTCGTAATTTTTTTCTGGCTGGTTACCACCCTTAAGTTGAAAATCTGTCGCCAAGCACCAACCTGTGTGCCATAGATGTACTTGAGAGCCACTTCCTTCTAATCTTAAGTCCCTTCCTTTATAATAAAATAAATAACAAAATAAATATCTTTCCTATGATGAGACCGAGAACCTAATTGAGATAGAAAAATAAACACAATACATACATCACAAATAAACACCATGCTCTCTTATACATACATACTCAAACACAAACACACACCCCCCCCCCCACACACGCACACACACCCCCACCTCCTCTATGGGTCTTTCTTAGTTTAAAATTTTTACTTGTCTTTTCTCTTTGTAATTTGTTAAGTAATGTCTTTATTTAATTTTTTATGTAATTTTAACTTTATAATTATTTTGAATTTAATTATTATGATCACCAGTTAATGCTTTTGTATTGTGTGATATCAAGTCTGGAAACGGGCGTTGAGGGTTGCGACACAGTAATTTTTAACTACTGCAACTTTCATCGTTTCACATTGTAAACATGATAATTCTGGTTTTAAGCACAAATAAATTTTATTCTTTATTCTTTAATCTTGTGTGCCACCTTCGGCCACATCTTCACTTACCATGGTGAGATTGTGGTCAAACACAGGCACACAGTCCACACAAAAAAACTTTGTTCTTGTAAACTCTTAGATAAAATTACCAACTGCTCTTAATCTGTTAGGAACATAGAGCAAGGAAAGCAATGACAATACTCGTGCCCCGCGAATTGTGAATATCGTATAACCGAGGTCATTCTAATATCGACTCTAAGCAATAGCACTACATGATAGATTAGAAAATACATATATTATGACATCTGTCGGTAAATCGATGACGCCCACTGACAAGCTTGAATAGTCTCTATAGAATCTGTTGAGCAAGGTTTTTTGGCAAATATCTGTGGTTAGGAATATTTATCACAAAAATTCAGTTCGTTGCGTATATTATGTATTACTCAGTATTACCTGAATCTACGTAGCTAATAATTTTAAATAGATCTGCAGAATCTATTTGTATCGTTGCGCCAGAATTGCATCCAGCTAGATAAGGCAGACTAGATCATTTATGAGCTACATTAAAATCCACTTATGCACTGACACAGGCATTATTAATTGGCACCTCCTATTTATCACCAGAGCGGTTACTGATTGCTCCAATGGGGGCTAACGTGCTTGAATTATCCGCGAGAGGCACTAGAATAGACCTCCGCAGGCATTTATGAATAGTCTGAATCTATGGTGCGTCCATGCTACGCGAATCGAGCACGAGCTGAGCCACTAACGAACAGAATTCATTCGTTGCTCACGATGTCAAGAGTGGACGTTACAACGAGCCTACAACGAGCGCGATGCGCATCCTTGTGTTCGTGAAACAACTGTCAATCGGGCGGAGCGCTGTCGAGCGCGAGACGAATGCTCGTTCGAAGCTCGCCAGTCCGTCCACGCTTCGCGAACAACGAACTGTTCTGTCCTGTCCTGTTCGTTAGTGGCTCGGCTCGTGCTCGCTTCGCGTAGCGTGGACGCACGATTATCGGTTCGAAAGGTTACATTTGCTGAGAAGAGCCGGCAACAAATCAAAACAAGCCTAGATTTATTACATAATATTTACATTGTAATCGCACTGACAACAATTGAACTGATAATGACTTATTCATGATTGTTGTATGATTGTGCCCTTTCTGATTAATTATGCTCAACGACTCGGTCGTCAGTCCACGTGGTCGTCCGGATGATATTGTGCTGTAATAATAAAGCATCTACACGTTTTATTTCCACCATATAACCCGACCAATATATCAGTGCAAATTATAGTTAAGTAGTCTTATACATACATAAGCTACAGTAGATCCCTTTTAAGAATATCATTTGTTAGAGAATAATGTGTGACACTTTTCCCTTTGGTCAATTTTTCAGGGTTGACGTAGGTTACAGAAATCCAATTTATTTACCCATACATCTTCAGGACGGTCTGGGAATTCTTAGCCCGTTCTACTTTTAACCAATATAATGTTTTTCTAATTCTACTATGATTCGTAAAGCTTCTTTAAATTATGTTTCTTTGATCCACATTTTTAGGACTCAAATCCTGAACTAAGCTCTACGAAATTTGACATACATAAAGCTTTTCGTGGAGATTTTTATATTCTGAAAAGTAGCAAAACTACAGCATAACTTTTTTAAATATGATATATGATAATCTTGATTGTAAACGCTTTTATAAAATATATATTTCGTTGAATAGTTCAAATTCCGAAGTCTTTTTCTGACATATGAAGTTTCATGAACAGAAGAATGGGATGGAGTTATGGCGTTTATAATAGTACATAACAAGTACAAAGATTATTAAAAAGAAAGTGTTTTTCATTAAATAAAGTTTGTTAAACAAAGCAAATACAAATTCAAAAGCGAATACTGGTATGTGTTTTTCAATTTGTATTTACTTTTTTGGCGTTACTCCCGTGTTCCGTGCGCTCCATCTGCCTTGTTCTGTAATCTGAGATGGGGTCCTTAGATATCTTTTTTTTATGTCAATAGGTTGACAAACAGGCAGACGGTCCACCTGATGGTAAGTGGTCACATCCTAATGGTCTGCATTAGGAACGTCCGACTGAACCGTTGTGTGGACGATCGAGGCGGCTCGAGGATATGAGGATGAACTCCACATCGCCGACGAGCGGTGCGGTGGTAAAAAGGTGATGATGGCACCAGGTCAAAAAGTTCTTGAGAACACTCCCCATTATATAGACGGTAGAACACACAGAGACAGCCAATATATCTCCATACTTGGCCTACTCACCATAAATATACATCTGCTCCTTCTCTTGGTATGATAATACTCGTACATAAATATATTTCATCCCGTCAAGAGTATTTTAGAAACATATACGCCACATTTCCACAATACACCCCTAAAGTACCATCATTTTATGGCGTTCCATTATTCTCAGCATCACATCCGGGATTCCGTACAATAAATGTTGTTTGTATTGCCATCACGGCACACACTTGGCACATCATGTTTGTCTACATTGTTTTGGACTCGAGGGTGTTGTACGTAAATACCGAATGACTGTTGACGGATTTGTGAAGTATCTAGAGCCTAAAACAACTATAACCTGAGTGACTCGAATTACTAACCAATAACTAAATACGGGGTGAATACGACAATACGACATTAAAATGAAACCACGTAAAGTACTCATGTATACGATCAACTTTTACTATGGGACTAACTTCGAAATCGCAAAAACAAAATCTGCTTTTCATATAAAAGGGACATGTGTCTTCGGCAAAAATGTATGAAAAGCTGTTTTTTTTTTGCGATTTTGAATTTGGTCCCATAGTAAAAGTTGATCGTATACATGAGTACATTACGAGGTTTTATTTAATGTCGTATTGTCGTATCTACCCCGTATAGCACATGCTATATTTCAATGGAGATTCTCAAATGGTGCTATGGGTTTGTTAAACGTTAATAGTTGCAAGCAGGAATGTTATGGATATACAATTTTGGATCTGGATATTGGATACGGATATATGAATAATATTATATAGGTTTCTGATTCGATAGTTTCGGATAGTTTCTATTACGGTATTTAAAAAAAATGTAAAAGGAAAATACAAATATGTTACAATTTGACTTACGTCGATTATTCAAAAACTTTTCATAACGCGTCTAAGCTAGACTCCATACTTATCTCATAATAGAAAGAAAGAAAGAAAGAAAAAATATTTATTGCCCTACATTACACACTTATATTAACAAAATTTTATAAAGAAAAAGATTATACAACAACAACATACAGCAATAACACGAACGTAATGTTTTGTCAATATTTACATGCGTAAATGGGTGGAATTTTGGCTTGGTTTTTTAAATGTCTTTATGAACAAAATAAGGAATAATAAGATATTAAAAATCATATGTATTTCATTAGGTGAAGTGCTTTTACTACTCGCATGCGGAACCATTCAGATGCTCGAAACGTTATTATCACAATTATCATGCTTTTAGTCTTGGCTAGGTCTTGCATATCGCTTAGGTTTCAACTAGTGTTTGTTTTGATGCTATGACGGCAACTACCAGCTAGATCTTGAATGAAAACATCGTAAAGTAATCATAACTCAGTATTATTACTTATACTATAAATAAAATAAATATCCTGGGAAATTCCTCACACATGGTTATCTGATCCCAAACTAAGCAGAGCTTGTACTATGGAAACCAGATAACTGATGTACTACATAATACTACTTTTTGTTTGTAAATACATACTTAATATACATCATCATCAGCCTATAATGACCCACTATTGAGCACAGGCCTCCTTTCACAAATCAGGGTGAAAGGAAATGGGAAAATACTCCACCATGCGTGCCCACTGCGGATCGGTGGAGGTAGGCTAGTGGTCAACCTACTGTTGGAGTTTTCAAACCGCCTAGAAGGCATCAAACTAGCTTAACGACTATCACATTTAAGTGATAACCGGGACCAACGGCTTTACGTGCCTTCCGAAGCACGGAAACGCTTGATTTGAAATACCACTAGGCGGTCACCCATCCAGGTACCGACCACGACGGTAGTAGCTTAACTTGCCGATCGATTAAGAACGGCTTACCATGCTACACCACGGGCGCTTCGATACATACATTACATACATTCGATAATATATATTTTGACACCCAAACTCAGGACATACAGATATCTTCATGCACACAAATGCATGTCCTGTGTGGGAATCGAAACCACGACCTGCGGCGCAATAGGTATCTATCGGCCCGTCATGACTTTGATTATGTCAGAAGCTACTCTCACAGGCCCCAGCCAATTTATTGTCGCCCACAACGTATATAGCAGTAGGTTTAAACAAGAGCCAATTTCTGTCAGCATCACTGTTTGCTGAAGGATTACTTTGTACGTTTTGTTAGACCTTCTGGTAGTCTAGACAAAATCCAAACGCAACATTTTCGAATTCAGTATACATTTCCAGGTAGTGAAACTGAGCTAACAATGTGTTTGTGATTTTACTGAGATTGAATGCTGGTATCTTTTGTACTCGATCCTTGGTACAATTTAGGTTATTCGTTAAAGTCAAGTTAAGCAATTGCTAAAACTTTGATGTACTTATATTCTATATATTTTTACTTCAAATATATGAAGCTAAGTTAGTCAGTCAGTTGTGTAAAAATATTCAGCCAAAACTCTTTGATGATCATTAGATCATCAAAGAGTTTTGGCTGAATATTTTGCGGAAGACCAGCTAACCGTTTTTATGGATGAAATAAACAGTTTAAATAATGATGATTATTCCTAAACAGAAGAAAATATGTGAGTTTCTTTTACCACCATAGTATGAATTATATCACGCGATATTTTTATGAAATGTTATGACATATTCAACTATTTATAAAAATTAATAATTTCTTCCAGAGTCTCTTATTAATAGATGCTGAGACTCTCCCGTCGTAGGTGTATTTTAGTTCACGTAGACGCATTTTCAGTGTCAATTTATATTAGACAAAAATTATTTTAAAAAGAAGTAATCAATTGCTGATATGACTATGAGACAATGTGAGAAGTGTACCCTTCCAAACAAAAAAATAATTTTCCAAATCGGTTAATGAATATAAGGTAACAAACATAAAAAAATACAACCGAGTTGAGAACCTCCTCCTTTTTTTTGAACTCGGTTAAAAGTACATATAAAAGTAGTATAGTACTCTGCTTAGTTTGGGAGCTTTAATCCCGTATTTAACCCTTTAGGGCTTGAATTTTGAAAACTCTTCGTTATTGCAAACAAAAAGTAGTATATGTATTACATCAGTTATCTAGGCTGGTTTCCATAGTACAAGCTATGCTTAGTTTGGGATAAGTTAGCCGTGCGTGAGGAATGTCCCAGGATATTTATTGCATGTCTGAATATAAGGAATCTGTTTGCAACTTAACGTACGAATACACATACATGTTTGTATATAAAGATATAACTTAACATATATACATGTACACTGAAAAAAAGGTTCTACAAAACTAGTTATGTTTGTTGTAGTTTTGTTGTCTGGAAACTAACTTTAGTTTCATTTAATCTTATATCTCTTAGATTTAATCAAACAATTTAGTAATGAACCAAAACTAGTTTTGTTACTGGTAATTTTTAGTTCGCTAGTCACTCTGTTCAGGTTATTGGTAGTAAAATGTTGTGTTACTGTGAAATAAATTTTTTTTTCAGTGTAAATCATAAGGGTACATTTACCAAAATGCATTATATGTATCAAAATAATCTTGAAGTTGACGCTGAAAATGCATGTGAAACGGCTATCTAGATTGTTATCTTCATATTGTTATTGTACACGTCAATAAATCGTTAAAACCCGATTAATATGGCTGTTATTGCAGCGTTAATCTCTAAAAAGTAATAATTTATGCGTGGCAAAGAATACCTTATATAATGACTGCATTAGGTTCTGGAATTAGAACATTGTAACACACTTCTTTTCAATGGCCAAATTGAATAAATAATAATTGGACTGTTTTCCACAAAACTTAAACCGACTTCAAAGTACACTAAGAAGTAATCAAATCCAGATCTGCTGACAAAGGTACCAAACGGGAAGTGTAACCTTCCAGACAAAAAAATAATTTTCCAAATCGATTAATAAATGACGGAGTTATGAGGCAAAAAATATTTAAAAAAAAGCAACCGAATTGAGAACCTCCTCCTTTTTTTGAAGTCGGTTAAAAACAGATACGTAGATAAACGAATCTCTGAAATGCTAGAGATTAAAAATAAAACAATACTTTCTATTACTGGTATTCTAAAGTTGATGTATTGGCAACCCTATGGCTGTGCAGATATGCGGACGCAAATCAGCTTCGTACATAAAGTGAGATTGAATGCATTTAGTTCGCAGTTGAGCGATAAAAGTTTTACGAGCTTTTATCGTGGTGTACGGTTTATTATTGCTATATGTTGTCCTATATCAATTATAACAATAATTCTGTTGTTAGAACGAATGTTGTATGTTATGAGAGAATTATGATTATATCTAACTAGTTCTGCCTCACAATATCACTCGTATTTTTAGGGTTGAGTAGATTTTCTTTGAAAAAGATTCGGTTTTTTAGTTAGTTAATCAAATAAACTAACACTCAATATGGATTTATTACAAAAAATCTAAAAAGTTATAGTAAGCAAGGATGCATACACGCGTCATACTTGTGAACTGGTGCTGCTTGTGGGGGCTGGTCTGCTTAAGTTTGCTATTTATTTACTTATTAAATACCTAGCTATTCAGTCTACTTTGTAATTTTGCCGCCGCACCGGGGCACGCAATTGTTTTCAGTGCGATTAGATGTAAATATTATGTAATGAATCTAAGCTTGTTTTGAAAAGAGTAATTGCTGTGTTTATTGCCGGCTCTTCTCAGCTAATGCAACCTTCCGAACCGGTATTAGAGTCAGACTTTTCATAACGGCCTGCGAAGGTCTATTTGAATAAATGATTTCGATTTCATTTTGATTTTGCATGGCATCCCTTGTATTGTTTGTTTGTTTTCGAAAAAAAAACCTTTAAGTTTCGAAATCCTGCAGTTGTATATATACTCGTATATAATAGATTTATGTACCCTTATTAGAGAGACAAACAAGCTATACTATACGAAATGTATGTAGTAGGTATATCGGATGGAAACCACATATGTACCGGAACAGTACGCTGTTCGCTGCATCGCCAGATGGTCAGAAAATCTGAAGCGTACCATAAGTGGCTTGATTCCGTTTACATTTGAAGCCATATCACTTGATATATTATTATGTAGTATGCCATATGTACACAAATGATATAGATGACTTTTCGGGGCGAATATCTATTACCTTTTAGGCGTTTCTGATATTCTATTGAGTATACATATATTGGTCTAAAAAATTATAGTCATCGTAGATAGAAAAAATAAACGAATGAAAAACGTATTAGCATAGCCATACAGAGAGGTAATGCCGCCAGCGTTCTGGGCACGCTACCACATGGCAGCGACCTTGATAGATTAGCTTATTTATAAGTTCTTAGTTTTTTTTTTTTTTTCTTTTTACCTTAGTTTTTAGTTTTAGTTATTAGTTTATTATTATTTAAATTTAGTAAGTTGTTTTGTAATATTTGCACTGTAACATAAATAAATGAAAAATATGTTCAATATAGATTTACTTTTCAGACCTTTAAAGTCAAAGTCAGAGCCATTTATTCATTTTAGGCCCTAGTAGGGCATTTACGAAGGTCAAATCTACTGAAGTTACCATTAGTTCGGAAGCCGGCCTTCATCTGACAAGAACAGGCAAGAAACTCAGCAAGGTGCATTTTCTTTTCTTCATTATTAAAGTCACTCTCAGCTGACTCCCGATATGCTAGTAACTTCAGTAGATGACATTCATAACAAAATAATAAGTATTTGATCTCTTAGACCGTATATCAATCTAAATAAAATGTACTGTGACAACGAAATAAAAAAAGAAAACTTTGTGATATTTTCATAATTCTATGGTTCTAACAAACTGATTTATAACACCTGTAGATATGCTGCGTACAGTAATAATGATAGATTTCATATAATATCTACCAAACATTTACTCAAAAAACGGCAATGTGCGCGTCGGTCTCAACATGAAGGGTTCCATTAAAAAACACTGAAAAACAGCGTAGTTTGCATATTGTGTACGCTACATTCGCTGAGCCTACCCTATTGCCATATTTTTATATATTATATTGTACCTAATTTTAAGCTTATTTGTAATTTATATTGTGGCAATAAATTAATTTTCTTTCTTTCATTAAGAAGTTTCTTGTATTTGTATTTAATTTCTTTTTTAACAGACAAAAAAACGGAGTAGGTTTATTAACAGACGTTAAATAGGAGGAGGTTTACAAGTCGACGCGTTTTTTTTTTATGTATGATTTCGGATTACTTTTTACAGAGTAGTGCGATTTTGATAATTCTTTTTTTAATGAATAGGGTATACTTTAAAGTTGGTCCCATATACATTTGGAAAAGACCAACCCGAAGGGTGGGAAAAAAGGGGTGATTTATTGTTCACTCACTCAGATTGTAACGCTGAATTGTGTATTACATTAAGAGTAATCAAAAATTAAGCATGTTGTAATAAGTAGATTATAACCACATTTTTTTTTTAAATAAAAACTTTTTAACAAATAAATTAAACCACCGAAAAAACTGAAAAGAACTGAAACTAACACCTGGGTGTTACAAGACTGCTTTAAACATTATTTATTAATAAGGGGGAAAGAGTTTTGCAAGCTTTTTACTTTGGGATTAACTCACCAAAATAATCTTAAAATTCGTAAAGAAAAAATCAGCATCAAACTCATGTAACATTTTTAATTCAGCAGTATAACGTTACACAACATATTTTTTTGTTGAGTCATCCGAAGCTTCTAATAGTACCTTCGACAGCACTATCCCATCAAAGCTTTCAGATAAAACTTCTAACGATGTCGCCTGACGAAGCCTGTCACAACTGCTAACTAACTTTGTCAAAATGGTAGGTATTAACAAAAGCTCTGGGCGAGTTCAATACGAAGGGAGCTTTATAAGCTACTAGCTGTCCCCCGCGGTTTCACCCGCATTCCCGGGATAAAAAGTATGTCCTTCTCCATACCATAGGCTATCTGCATGCCAAATTTCATGATGATCCGTTGAGTAGTTCAGGCGTGAAGGCGTAACTAACAAACAAACAAAAAAACAATTTATAATATTATAATAGGATAGGATGTTATGAATTCGCTCATTATGTTTGCTACTAACCCCTTGGGGGTGGAATTCTCAAAAATCCTTTCATCAAAGATGCCTACGTTATAAAAGGTATGTGCAAAATTGAAAGTTTCTAACTCAGGTTTGGCATATGCATTGATAGACCAGTAAGTCATTTACTACAAGTCTTTAAGATTTAAATTTCTCCCGATTTTAATTGAAATAGTTCAACAACAGTCACTATGACACGCAGAATGACGCAGAGCGAGCATAGTACGTAGCTGCGTGTGACGTCATCATCATCATCAGCCTATAATGTTCCACTGCTGAGCACAGGCCTCCTGTCATAAATCAGCGTGAAAGAGAATGGGTAGATAGTATACCACGCGTGCCCACTGGTCAACCTACTGTTGGAGTTTTCAAGCCGCCTAGAAGGCCTCCAAGTAGCTTAACGACAATCACAATTAAGTGATAACCGGGATCAACGGCTTTTACGTGCCTTCCGAAGCACGGAAACGCTCGATTTGAAATACCACTAGGCGGTTGGGTGACCGCCTAGTGGTATCCAGGTACCGACCAAGACGGTGGTAGCTTAACTTGCCGATCGATTAAGAACGGCTTATCATGCTACACCACGAGCGTGTGACGTACACTAGCGTAAAAAAGTTTGCCTGTTTTGTATAGTCAGTCGTGTAGTATGGTGACGCTCTTTCTAGGTATATCTATTTCTATGTTTGAAACATAGAGTGAAACATTGAAACTATATATCCAGGGAAAACAGATCGCTGGTGTGGATGGAATGAAACCTCAGGGTTGGCCCTGGTGTTGCAAGCGTCCATAGGCTACGGTAACTGCTTACTATCAGGCGGGCCGTATGCTTGTTTGCCACCTAAGTGGTATAAAAAAAACCTAGTAAAATATTGAATCTGACAAACCACTACTAAAATATGACTAAGGTTTTATCCGTAGTTCATGTTTACGGTAGCGTATTACGGGATAAAATATGTAGACTCATGTATAGTAGTAACTGAGTTATTTATACTTTTATCCTTTAAAAAAAACTAAACCACACCAATATGATGTGTATCGTCTATTTTCGATACAAGGGTTAACGTAGCCGTATTAAAAAGTTGTAAAAATAGAAGATATCGTGCTGGAAGCCGTTGTCTGACGTAACGGGTCACTGAACTCTATGAGGTCAACACGTTTTGATACTTGCATCGAAATAGCACTAGCATTCACAATGACATTTATGACTTCTAAAGTAACATTTAGAATAGGATCAAAGGTTTGAGTCATGATATGTTACGTGTCATTTGAATTTAGAAATTATTATAGTTATTCTATTAATATTTTTCAGTTCTTACTTGCATCGAAATAGCACTAGCATTCAAAATGACATTTATGTTATTAGTCATGATTTGTTACGTGTCATTTTAATTTAGAAATTAATATAGTTATTCTATTAATATTGTTCAGTCCTTGGAAGATTTAAATAATGATAATATATCAAAATGTTTCGTATGAAGTATAAATATTGTGTAGTGGGTGTATATAATAAAGTTGAATAACGCTTTTTAATATGAATAAAGCGATGATAGCTCATGTCGTATTCCGAAGGTATCACGAGGAAACCATAGCACGGTGTTAGGATACTTTGTAGCGGGTACCTACTCGCCTTGCTGGCACGTTATCGCCCTCAAGTTGTAAATCAGCTGCTAGGCAGTGCAATGAGTTCCAGCTGCATTTGACAGCCAGCACAACCACATTACACCCCTCCTCACAATCAATAACTAAATGTAAATTAATAAATAACTTTATAAAATAAATAAATAAAAAAATTATTGTAAAATCGAAATAATAACGTAATTATTGTAATTGAATGAACTATATCAAAAAGAGGTGGTTCCCAAGATACAGATACAGACCCAAGATACAGATACCACTACCTTACCCTACCCTACCCTACCCTACCCTACCCTACCCTACCCTACCCTAGCCTACCTTGGTTAGATTGTGGACAAATTTAAATCTATCCTAGAAAAAAATACTATATATGTTTAGGTAGGGTACTTCCAGTTCGAAAAAACACTACTTAAAGATCAATCTTGATTGATACATTGAAAATAATATAACTATGATGTTCCACATAATGTACTCAAGGTGACCACCTTTTAAAAATATGACATTTGGATATATGTATATGAAAATAAAATGGTTGACGCAATAATGTAATGAAAAAGAAGTAGAAAAGGTTTTTGAAGTACAAGGCTATGCCTTCATATTACATATTTGTTGACTAAAAACCTCAGATCAAAATATACAAAGCCTCATGGTGCGTCCATGCTTGGCGAACCGAGCTCGAGCCGAGGCACGAACGAGCGAGCGTGATTCGCGTAGCGTGGACGAGCTTGCGAGCGTCGAACGAGCGCGATTGACAGTTTTTTTACGAACAAAAGGATTCGCATCGTGCTCGTTGTAGGTTCGTTCGAGGCTCGGCTCGTGCTCGCTTCGCCTAGGATGGACGCACCATAAGATTTGTATTCTTTCAGGATCCATCAAGATTAATTGCTACGAAAGTCTACAGAAGTCTACGCGGCGTAGCCTCTCGTTGACCCGTAGCAAATCAGAAATTATAATCATGTTTGGCTCTTTTATGTACAATGGAAACTTTGTAATACAATTTTGCAATCAACCTGAGGGCATGGTAATTTGTGTTATACAAACGATTTACATTTAATTGTATAAGAAATTGGAAGGGAATCCTTTCGGGATAAAGATTACGAATATGAATTGTATTTCCACATTTATGGATCTTTCTTTTTGTAAATATGGACGGTAAACAGCCAATAATCTTCTACTATTTGCTGAGTTACGGAGAACGATAACAAACTAACGAATAAGTCCACAAAAATAGTAAAGTAGATATAAATATAGTGATATATTACGTGTATCGTGTATCCTTCTGTCCAGTTACATCATCCCTAATTAGTTTTGGAGACAAAAAAGCTCTTAACGTAATTGTCAGGACAATATGTTGACAAATAACTATTTGATATAGGTTCGATCGAATTGTGGAAATGTGTGTCATTTTGTAAATATCTAAGAAACGTTTAGGTATATTTCGCGTCTTTATAAGGCATGGCGTCCACTATGGGGCGGAATCGAAGCGAGTCGATCGCAATAATTTGTTGCGTATGTTTACCACCAGGATGAGGCGCGTTTAACCAAATCATACTTGCCCATCGTCTGTTGTGTGTCCCGCGGGTGATGTATGTCGATTTGCCCGCCTGGTAGTAAGCGGTTACCATAGCCATGAGGAGGAATGCAACACCCGTGAAACCCCAGAGTATCACTCACGCGATACCAAACAATGACCTGAAATGAACGCTTTGCTCTACCTCTCTGACGTCTCTTTTACTAAAGCTCATTCTGCTCTAACGATAGATAATCTATTTCCCTTGGATAAACAAAAAAGTCCTCTATTTTTTTTGTTATTTAGTGTAATCCATTAAATAGCGTGAAAGATCAATTGATGTAATTTGGATGGACATGCCTGACGGAAATACGTACAACAAATCTAAGAAATACCTTTTGACGTTTAATAATGTTAAAGCAATATGAGCCTTATTGCCTCAAAATAAGGTACCTGTTAAATCTATGGTAAAATGATAGATAGTCGCTGGAGTATAAGCGCGAGGGCATTGTTATATTGCATTGCTATACATTTTGTCCGTCAGAAAATAAGTAATGTCTATGGCGGCCGTGGGGTCTCGGCAAAGGGTCTCGGTCTATTTACAATGGACTATTTAATCGTCAAACGTATTCCATAGATATGTTGGACATGGAATGAATGTATACTAGAGTTGCTAAGTTAGTTTTTTTAACTAACTTATTTCACTCGAATTTGGTCTTTCGCGCCACATGCATCAATTTGCACGCTTGGTTGATTTTCCAGGCGTAGGCTATCTAATGGTGCGTCCATGCTTGGCGAACCAAGCACGAGCCGAGCACGATTCGCGTAGCGTGGACGGGCTTGCGAGCCTCGAACGAGCATTCGTAGCGTGCTCGACTGCCCTCCGCCTGATTGTCAGTTTTTTCACGAACACAGGGATTCGCATCGCGCTCGTTGTAGGCTCGTTAAGTACGCCCACGCTTGAAATCGCGAGCAACGAACGAATCCTGTTCGTTCGAGGCTCGGCTCGTGCTCGCTTCGCGTAGCATGGATAATAGACTTTGACAGTGGGTCTCGAAGCGCTACGAAACTGCTATGGTAGTTCAGAAAACTATTAAAACTTTAGCAAACCTAGTGTAACACCTTTAAAATATGGATGCTACTTAAGGGTAAGAATATTTGAAGGCTTAAGGTCAAGGTTTTAAGACCAGTTCCCGCAGCCTGAGGATATATCGTTGCTATCAATCACATAATTCGCCAAGTCTAGTCGGACTGGGGAGCGGGTTGCTACTGGAATTGCCTACATGCTTCATGACTAACCTGTTTATGTTAGGGGTTGTAGGGTAGAAATATTTTGTAGAAAGCAAGAGCAAAGTCATATCCATTTATTCAGTTTAGGCCTAGGAGACCGTTTCTGAAGGTCTCTACTGAAGTTACCAGCGGTTTGGAAGTCAGCTTAAACTGTCATTACATGAGATGGTTTAAGCCAAAGTCTATTAAAATCTAGGTTTTAATATAGTCCCGGCTCTTTTTGTTATATGACGTTTGAAAGACACGGTTATAATTAAATACTGGGTTTTGCAAAAAAAAATTTTTCAATGGCGTCTCACGGCTTGTGTATTTTGCCAATTTCCAGTTATATTAAAAGTTCTAGTCACAAAAGTGGTCATGTACTAAAACTCTTCACGGACTTTTTGAGACAATTTGAAAAGTCACGATAATAATTCATTTCATTTCACTTCACTGGTGCACATGGATTGATCTTTATTGGATAAAATACCACCGATAATATACAATAAAACTCAAAATACACGAATTTATGAAAATAAAAATGAAAACGCAACGTCACTCTACAAGTTCCCGCCAAAAATTCTTTGCTAGACTTGCTTTAAATCATTTCACGTACCTAATAAGAGTCTAAGTTACTAACAAATAATCTTTGAACTCACATTATTCTTCCCACGCTTTGAAAACTATTAAATATACGACTAATAATTAGACTGTTTTACAAAAAACTTAAACCGACTTCAAAGTACACTAAGAAGTAATCAAATCCTGATCTGATGACAATGGGACCAAACGGGAAGTGTACCCTTCCAGACAAAATAATAATTTTCCAAATCGGTTCACAATTGGCGGAGTTATGAGGTAACAAACATAAAAAAAAAAAAAAAAAAAAAAACACAAACGAATTGAGAACCTCCTCCTTTTTTTGAAGTCGGTTAAAAAGTAATAAAACTATAAATAATAGGGTTAAGTAGGTAAGTTTACTATCGCTCTAAGTGTAACTTAGCGTAAAATATGAATATTCATAAGCGAATAATATATGTTGCCGACGCATCAAAAAGAAATCATTTTGCTGGCAACATTGTTAAATTACGTCATAATATTGGCAGGAGCAATGAAGCTGAAAATTGTAGCGACATAAGTCGAAAATCGTGTCGATTTGGGCGAAAATCGTTTATTGTATATGGAAAGTGTTTTGATCTGATGTCAAATGATTTGTGTTTCTTAGATATTATTGTAAAGAATAAAAAAAGGAAGATGACACTAGAATGTCATCCGCACGTCATAGCATGTTACCGGCACATCATCGATCTTTCAAGCGGCTAATATGACTGTGTATTAGTGTGTATGGATGTTATATTTTAGCGTAGGTGATTTTCAGTATGACTAATTGACTGAACGGTGACGTATTCGTGACATGACCGATATGTGACCATTGTTTATAGACAACTGTATATAAATAGTTACTTCACAGAGTATCCAAGGACAGGGTATCTCAATATAAATTTACAATAGACTTAAATAAAATTATATAACCGTTACCAAAAATAAAAGAGTTTTCTTTTCGCCTTTTCGAATAATAAAATTTCAAATATCTTATTTTATTTTACAATTGGCAGCTCTGTCTAGAACAGATAGCGCAGGCTGGTTGAAATTCCACAAAAAATGTAATAAAGAATAATAAATGTCAATGTTTCAAATTCGAATTCCATTTTCGAATGTCGATAATAATGGCGCATCATCAAATATTTATAACGAGTATTTAGTGCAGAGCAGACGACGGGCTTTTTGTGCGAAGGATTCTGCTGTACACAAAAAGTCTGTGTGAAAACAAAGGGTTGTGCCTCGGACCTTTTGCGCGTCGTCGTTTGCGTTACTGCTTAGAATAAAATTGTATCGGTTATATTTTCAGAGACTAACATTTCGGCGCGGTACGGTCTGCCGTCTGCGCTGCACCGTAAAATGAATAAAGAAGAACCAATAGAAATAACGGACTTTTTGGGGGGAACTTGCAGAGTGACGTTGCGTTTTTTTTTTTTTTTTTATAAATTCGAGTATTTTGAATTTTATTGCATACTAGCTATCCCCCACGGTTTCACCCGCGTTCCCGGCATAAACAGTAGCCTATGTCCTCCATACCATAGGCTATCTGCATGCCAAATTTTACGACGATCCGTTGAGTAGTTGAGGCGTGAAGGCGTAACAAACAAACTCACTTTCGCATTAATAATATTATTTAGGATTATCGGTGGTATTTTATCCAATAAAGATCAATCCATGTGCACCAGTGAAGTGAAATGAAATGAATTATTATCGTGACTTTTCAAATTGTCTCAAAAAGTCCGTGAAGAGTTTTAGTACAATGACCACCTTTGTAGTAAAACATGACTTTTATGGACTGTGACTGACTGATAGGACTATTATGTGAAAGTGATTTATTGTGACTGGGAATTGGAATTATAATATAACTCTACACTGGCAGAAATAAGTTCTATAAGAATTATAATAGAAAGAATAAGTTTTTTTTATTGCATTGTATGTTTGCACTTTCTGGTTACCTCATCATCATCATTTCAGCCCATGGATTACCACTGATGTTCGAACGGTTCTGGGTCGCTAGCATCCAGCGGCGCCCAGCGACTCTGACCAGGTCATCAACCCACTTGTTGAGAGGTCGTCCCGCTCGGCGCTTTCCAGTACGTGGTCGCCACTCGAGAACCTTTCTTCCCCATCGGTTATCGGATCTGCGAGCGATGTGGCCTGCCCGTCACCCTGTCTTACACCCTTCTGCAACTGGATTGGTACCGTACTCTCGTCCTGGGCTCGGATTGGTAGCTTTGCTGTACAAACACTTCAGCACTTCGATATTGCGATAATCGATAGTCTGGTTACCTACTGTAATTAAAATTTACTTAAATATCACTATTTCTTTAACTAAACGGTGTACAAACTAACAAACAGTAGGTACCTAGTTTCCCAAAAAAATGGGCGATATAGCCAGGTTTAAGAATATAATGAATCAGGTACAAAGAGGCATCCTTTTGAAAAGTAAAACGATGATTGTGTTCGGCATTGAAAATCTTAATAGCTGCTATATGCAGACTCTAAGAAGAGGCAAGCAGTACTGTGACCGAGGCTTGTTGACATAGTTCTTGCGGTAGCTATTATTAAAAATCTCAGATGGCTGGATGATGATGGAAATATCAGATTTATCGCGTTCAATGCATTTCTTGTCAGGTTCATCTTACTGAAAAATAGTGTTTCAGTGATTTCACTGAATAAAGAAAAAAGAAAACCGAACGCATTATTATAGTAAAAAAAATAGTTTGCAAGATTTTCACCGAGGATTTTCTCTTTTTTTGTATACCACCGTAGCCTATGGACGCTCGCAACACCAGGGGTATCACTCACGCGTTGCCGACCTTGAAAAATCTCTTCACACCCTTGAAGAACCCTATGCTGTACTCTATTGGGTGCACCACGGCGGGGAGCTCATTCCACAGTCCGAGCGTCCGCGGAAGAAAACGCCTCCTCGAGCCCGCACAGTTCGAAACAATTCTGATTTCAATGTATGAGGATGGACTCCCCGTCGATGGCGAGAGTTGCGATGGTGGAAGGTAGCCATGGGCATCAAGTCGAATAATTCTTTAGAACACTCTCCGTGGTACAAGCGGTAGAGCACATATAAGGAGGCAGTCTCTCCTCAGACTCTAGGGGCTCCAAACCGCTTGTGAGCTCGGAATCGTCAACATTTCTGATGGCACGTCGCTGAACCGAGTCTAAATGCCCAAGCTGGTATCCAGGTGCTCCTGCCCATAGATGACAGCAGTACTCCATATGAGGCCGGACCTACGACTTATAAAGTTGCAGCCTTTGCCCTCTTGTTGAAGTACTCGCCCTGTTGAGCACTCCAAGCTTTTTGAATGCCAGCTTAACCTTGTTGTCCAAGTGACTTCGTAACAAACGTCGCTAGTGTTCTGGAATTGTGGAGTCACAGAATATGGGGTTTTCTTAAATTATTTTTCTTGATTGTTGTTAAGATAGTGCAGACATACCTGCGAATAGTTACCAACCACTGTTTTAGGCTACTTAGTGTTTCGGAAACGTATTTCCTCCTATTTTTAGTAACAGTACAGCCAATATAGTCAGATCAGTCAACATTTTATTACGTTATTTTCTGGCAGGAATAAGTCCTAATTTGGATTTGGTTGACAAACTTAAAACTAAGAAAAAGAAGAAGAAACCTTACGCATTTGTGAATTGTGTTTGTTTTCCCATAGTAGAGTTTTTTCAAGTAAGTGAGATGAGTAATGGAAAAGTTCAGATCTAGAAATAAAATTTTATTTTCTTCTACTGTTTAAAGTAGGTAATTAAGATGTCGGATAGTGACAACACACTGCGGCTAGATTTAAATCTAGTTTTATGGGCTGAGTCCAGCTGTTGAATAACTATTTAACTACTGCAATCTTGATTGGTAAATAAAATATTATTGTCAGACAAAATTTTCCGTGATTACTTTATTTTTACAGTATTGATTTGATTTCCTATTATTTTCTTCCTATCATCATCTGTAGTTGAATGTCGAAGAACGGGGATAATGTTTTTTAAGTATTTCAAGTTAAAACTTTTTAAACATAGTCGGCAGACGACTCGGTACAAGTGGACCCCACTATTAGTGTTTTTAGGTAAATAAATATCTCATCATCAGCCTATGATGGCCCACTGCTGAGCACAGGCCTCCTTTCACAAATGTGGGTAAAAGGGACTGGGCGATACTCCACCACGCGTGCCCACTGCGGATTGGTGGAGGTAGGCTAGTGGTCAACCTACTGTTGGCATTTTTCAAACCGCCTAGGAGGCATCCAACTAGCATCACAATTAAGTGATAATCGGGACCAACAGCTTTACGTGCCTTCCGAAGCACGGTAACGCTCGATTTGAAATACCACTAGGCGGTCACCCATCCAGGTACCGACCACGACAGATGTAGCTTAACTGTTCCGCTCGATTAAGAACGGCTAATCATGCTTCACCACGAGCGCTTCGAAATAAATATACTAATATAATAAAGCGGAAGAGTTTTTTGTTTGTTTGTTTAAACGGGCTAATCTGACGGTCAGTCGGATTCGAAAAATTATTTTACTAATAGGAAGCTACATTATCCCCGAGTTCGTTTTATCCCGGGATCGCGCGAGAAACCGCAGGAGAAAGAAGATATACTTACCAAAATGTACTAAGAAAATTAACAATTTTATTAATTAAGACGGGTTCCTAGCTGCGAGGAATTTGAAAAATAGGTATTTGAAGAAACTATTGCCGTCGCGCTATGCCGCTATGCTATGCGCTATGTGCGATTGGGACATCTGCAGCTCAGACCGATTTATTCACAAAAAATTGACGAAATCGACGTTTCGTTTCCCCATTTTCCTCCTCGGAAACTGAGCCGATTAAATTATTTTTTACATTAAAATTTTAAGTAAGGGGTTATCTAGGTCCCTATTACTTTCTTTTATTTTAAAACCTTTTCGAATTTGTCTGGTAGTCCTTTTAATCATGGCGGAAAAATTGGGCATTTACTGTAATTTTTGGAGGACCATAATTTCTTCAATAATTATTTGCTGAAAAAGAGGAAGTAACAGGGACGTGTCCAAAGCAGAACTTGATTATATGAAAAAAAATGATGACTCTAGAGGTATTATTCAGGAAGAAAACAGGGGAATACATTTGTATGGAATAATCGCAGCCCAACCCCCGCCTTAAGAAAATACTCTACATTAATATCGTTATGATATTTTATGTATGAAAACTTAACTTGTCAAAGTATTTGAATATTTTATAAAAGTTTATAATAAAGTAGCTCGTTAGGTTGAATAAAGTTATTTGAGAGTACTTCATTTTTTAATTCAATGAACTGTGTATTCTTTTGTTTTTCCTTCTTTTGATAATGGTGCAATTCTATTGTAAATCGCACTAAACTAATTTTAGTTACATCCCATCTCTACCTAGCAAATATTATTGAAAAAGGATAGAACATATTTAATGCTGTGAAATTAGTCTTTGCCTTTTTAATTTGCGTGTATTTAGACGTAACAGCGATAGATGGCGACTAAATTTACGTTGAAAACAGGCATTGGACTAATTTGACAGGACTAAATTTCTTATATCCTTTTCTTAAGTTCTTTGTTAGAAAGAGATATAGTGAGACTAAATTTAGTTTAGTTGTAAACAACAATTTCATCTTTTCCATAATTACTTTCATGTGAGGTTCCCCTAAACTCCATTATCAAGGCCAAAATGATTTTTCTTAATTAAAAATATTACAGATACATATTAATTTAATTCAAGTTATTGTTTACATTTAGCTGTGACTAATAGATAAGTTATGTTTGCAGACAGTTACCACATAATATGACCTTGGCAAAGACTTTCATATGGCATCGTGATTCTTTGGACCTTGGTTACAAAATACACCTTCGGTGTTCAATAATTGGGTTTATATTTTAAATATATAAGTATCTTCTTCTTCTTCTTATTTTTAAGTTTGGCAACCAATCCCAAATTAGGGCTAATTTCTGCCAGTTTCAAGTTATATTATAGTTTCCAGTTACAATAAATCACTTCAAATTATAGTCCTCAGTCAGTCACCGTCCATAAAATAAAAGTCATGTTTTACTACAATGGTGGTCATTGTACTAAAACTCTTCACGGACTTTTTGAGACAACTTGAAAAGTCACGATACACATAATTCATTTCATTTCACTTCACTGGTGCACATAGATGATCTTTATTGGGTAAAATACATAAATACCACCAAAAATACACAATAAAACTCAAAATACACATATTTATGAAAATAAAAAAGAAAACGCTACGTAAAAATGCAAGCTCCCGCCAAAAAGTCCATATCTTCTTCTATTCACATCATACCTAAATGATTACTGGCCATCTGTATTATTTTCAAATATAGAACACAACCTTTTGAAATGTCATAATTCTTGACCCTTTTTTCTTCAGCCAGTGTCAAATACTAAAAGCAAAACAGAGTGGACTTTTTTTAGTTGTTATTTCAAACTTTTTCCCAAGGGCAAGTTTAAAGGTTAAATAAGTCTGTGTTACTTGTCATATTTTATTTACTTTTCTATTGTTCACATGAATCAGATTCGTATTAAATAAAATTGTAGGTATTAAAAAGATAATAATTTACTGCTATAAGCAAATGAATTAAAAGGAATTATGTTAATAGGTGATACGAGTTCGGGGTTTATATCAATGGGTTAATTGCCAATTTCGATGCCAATATTAGCCGACTTACATTCGTAATAATAAAATAGATGTCATATAGATGTAAACATTAAACATGTAAACTATGGAATCTCACTTGATGAAATACGAATGTGACCAAAAATCCGTAGTTCCACTTGATCTTCTAATTCTAACATGCTTATCACTTTTGACATCATATTATCAGAAATTAATCGTATGTACAGGTCGGTTAACTAAAGCTGGCACGTTCAACACATTTACACGTTGCGCTTGTGTAGTGTCTGTGAATAAGCACTGCATGCGCATCATGAAAAGTCTGTCCGTCACTCTCGCGCGCGATCATGCTTATGAATATGAAGGAGACAGCTATTTTGCTTTTGCTACTGCTCATAAATATAGAGTGCTCTTTTTATGCATTTGTCCATTACATAATTGTCCGACTGATTAGAAGCAATAATGTAATAAAACATACTGTGTATTAAATTCCATATGTGTGAGTACTGTGAACGTGCCAGCTTTCGTTAACCAACCTGTACCTAATGTTTTTTTTCTCTGTTTCCCCAGTGTATCTTTTTCATTATATTTCGAAACTTGAAGAGTTAGTTCACTTGTTCGCGTATTTAGGTCACCATCCATTAGTAATAACAAAGCTTGATTTAACTCGATTAAATAAGGAAAAAAGGAAGCTGCCAATCTCCCTTTCTCTCGAGGACATTCGCTCTTAAAGTAAATTGATTCAATTTTCAAGGCGGGAATTTAACTTGGACAATGTTTAATCATACAATAGTGACGCTTGTCTCGTTGCGTTAAGGTTTTTATTGGTAGCAAGGGAAAAAATAGAAATGATTCTGCTGAGGTATGTTTTCATTGAATGTGATTAAAAGAGTTCTTAGCTAATTTCCGGGGTTTCGTTCGGAATTCACTGAAAGGTCGGAAAGGATTTAGGGTTCTGTGTGTAAAAATAACTTAAGAACCTTTGTTACTCGTGGTGTTTTCACACATACGACCACAGATATAGATATACCTAGATAACACAAGAGCGACTACTTCGCGTGCCAGATTTTGTCCCTGACTTAAGCATAAAATGCGCCACTACATAGTGCCTGTGACGTCATAGTAGGTAGTCATAAAACGGCACGCTTGTTGAGTTGGTTTTCCGTCACTAAATAGTGCTTGTGACTAGTTGTGACGAATTAGTAGGTAGTCAATAAATGGCACGCTTGGTTTTCATACCGATCGTGATACTTGCGTTATCTAGGTATATCTAAAGGTACCTGAGCATACCATCATCTGAGCCGAAAATAAGCTTACATTGTACGTTTTTATTTATCACGGTAATTTATCCAATTGAATATTATAACTTGTAAAAGTTGAAAAAGAAAAATAATTCTAAAATTTTCTTAAAATTTTCGCAACGAAATACAAGTATTTATATTTTTTTCTCATTAATCACAGGAATCTACATCTTAAAGAAAAAGCTTATGATGTGTTAGATAACACATTTACTTGAGTCAACCAATGTTGATAAATGAGCTCTGAAACCCATAACAAGCATGAAGTCACGAAAAACATATATCGGTTGAAACATTTGCGATCTTCAAGTCGGCAGAAAATGTACATTTAATCAATTTAAACAAAATGGCTTATGTCAATTCCATCGTCCTTTGCTATTTTTGATAAAAATTGCGTATCTCGAGTATATTGAAAACAATTTACCCACCTTTGCATTACGGTTCTTCTGAGCTGTAAAGTCAATAGTAGTTACTTTTCGACAGCTGTTTTTCATTGAGCTATTATTACTACGTATAGAGAAGACGCCACACATCACAACTATGTTCCGTTCAAGTGAGGCCATCCGGCCACGCTTGTTGTAGAACGATGAACGCGTAAGCGCTGTGAAAATCACGGTGTTTGCGAGAAAAATACTCCTAAAAGCGTTCTGATAGCGCTACGTATTTCTACGGTCTACTTAGGCGACTAATTTTTGTTTCAGCGCTAAAGAGAACTTTAGTTGACTCTTACAAAATGGGACATAACCTTTGCTTATGATAGCTTCTCTATACGTAATAATAATAGCTCAATGCTGTTTTTTGTATATTTGTAACATTACCAATATTTTTCTTTCTTTGGATCTAAATATGTGTCGTTCTCTTTCTGTGTCTACATAGTACCTACCGGATATAAATCAAAGGCCAATAAATTCCAAATCACAAGGATATTACATATTTACGTTCCAAGAAAAACTGTCACCATCTCTTGAGTGTTTCGTTCGACAGGAATAAATCAAATCTGCCTATATTAACATTTGACATTTACATTATTATTTTATTAGATTTTCTTCATCGTTGAGCATATTCTATTTACTAGCTTGTAAAACTTTTTCTTGCGACTTAGCTCACCGTGCACGTCAGTTGAAGAATATGAGACAGGGTTGGTTATATTGCATAGCTGTTGTGATGAATAAAATAATTAATAGTGGAATTGTCTCTATATAGGGTGACTGTTAATTAGTAAACGATACTTAGACACATGATTGTAGTCATGATAACAAACAACTTTCCCAAAGTTCTTTTTTAACCGACTTCAAAAAAAGGAGGATGTAGTCAATTCGATTGTATTTTTTTTGTTTGTTACCTCATTACTCCGTCATTTATCAACCGATTTGGAAAATTCTTTTTTTGTCTGGAAGGGTACACTTCCCGTTTGGTCCCATTGTCATCAGATCAGGATTTGATTACTTCTTCTTAGTGTACTTTGAAGTCGGTTTAAGTTTTTTGTAAAACAGTCCAATTATTTATTTAGTTGTACATGCGCACATAATATTTAGTTCCTAACAAGAATAAGAATACACCATCAGCTTTTATTTAATTTAGTTATTTATCCCTATTACCTTGCCGTTAATCGGAAGCAGCAGCAGGCTTGAGGAAATTTCTCCTCTCTACATATAAGAGAGGTAGAGCGTAGCGTTTATTCGCTCAAAGAGCAGCTCGACTGGGGAAGTACCTCCACCTTACCGCATACCGCAGCCAAATAACTTTATGTTGTGTAAAGTTGTGTTCCTGCGCGTGAATAAGGTTGCCAGAGCTCATAGGGGAGGGGGGATAGGTCGGTAAAGCGTGAGCGATGCTTCGTGTGTTGCAAGCGTCTATATAGCTACGGTAACCGCTTACCATCAGGCGGGCCGTAGGTATGCTTGTTTATCGACTATGTTGTATAAAAAAAGTAAAAACAAATAGATTGTATTTTGTACATATTTGTTGTAAATATTTTTTTTATCCCTACTTGTTTCTTTGGGAAAGTTGTTTGTTATCATGAGTACAATCATGCGTCTAAGTGTCGTTTACTAATTACCAGTCACCCTATATATCACTTTGTATTTGTCATGCAAGATTACACATTATGTGGCTTAGTTTAATGGTTATATTTTATTAAGATAAAGAGTCTAATACACAATATTCACTCACTTCATATCCATGAATACATTACCATGTTTTATATAAAAAAATTACAATATATGAACACGTTCTCCACGAGCAGTATCATCACACACTCGTGGTATCAGATGACAACGAGGAAACCGGTGTGCAGAACCATGTGGATATATAGTTCTTATGTATCTATTAGTGATGTGAAGTCAAGCATATGGATGCTATTATTAATTAGCCAATTCCAAAAAATCAGATGAAGGACCCCTGTGGACAATGTATGACGCAGATAAGTTTATGAACCTTTGCAAGTTTTTAATAAAAATCATTAAATTGCAAAAATCTATTTAGTTACTTTTAAAAATACGCGCGTATTTTAAATTCGCGCGATGCTTGAGGACAATTGTGTCCTCAAGCAATACATTGGTATTGGTGACCAGTACCTCGCCGTACACGCGAAATGAATTCGCGCAAGAGAATCGCGACGTAATCCCCCCATCGCCCCATCTAGACCCCTGTCTAGAAGGGGCGATTTCGCCGTGCTGTCACTCAAATTATGAATGCGCAGTTCGTTTCAAGAAAGCGTTCAATATATCTAAGTAATCTGTGAAAGCGTTGATCATACGCGCGTCACGGCACATACTCTAGTATAATATAAATATTAATAGATCGATAATACTACAAATAAATAAATAAATATCCTGGGACATTCCTCACACACGGTCATCTGATCCCAAACTAAGCAGAGCTTGTACTATGGAAACCAGAAATACAAAAAAATAATGTAAGTATATTTTATCTATTCAAGTTATTTTTGGTAACGTCTGGCTTCGGAAAAAAATAACGTTGGAGTGATAAAATCTTATACAAAGGTGTGTCATGATTCTTTTCTTACGAGGAAAAATTCAAGACGGCGCGGCGTGACCTTTCATGTTATAGCTAATGGTCGGTCCTAGACTCGGTTCCAGACATGTAGACAGTGTTATATTTTATTATACATTGTGGTCTAAGTGTTGCCAGACGTGGGCGATTCGAATTCGATGAAGTCCGGGAACTCTACTTTTCTATCGTTAATTGGGTTCGTTGATCTTTTTCGTATCAGATATGATCGGAATTAATGTATTTTATTCGAGTCAGTTTATTATTTATATTAATAATAATAATAATAATAATAATATTGTTTATTTTGACAACGAGGCCCAATTGTTAGTAATACATTTTTCTTAAAAGCTATGTTATTAACAAATAAAATAAAATAAAATGACAAATTAATAAAAATAAAATAATAATAATAATACACATTGTTTACCTATTTACAGTTTGATCGCACTAACATGTCTATGGCATGTTTTATCAAAGGCGTATCAAATTTGCTCGAAAACGTCTTCAGGATACTGTTGGGACTAGATCGCGTCCTTGAGAGTATGGAAGCGCTCTTTATATTGTTTTTATATTGTTTTCTTTCTTAATTTGCCTTTTTCTTACAAATGAATGTAAGTTTGAAAAGGAAATACAGGCTGACTGACATCGCAATCTAGAACAGGGATTACCAATTAGTTTAATTTGGGGTTCCGTACCTCAACAGGTAAAAAAAGGAATCCTTATAAGATCACTTTCTTGTCCGTCTATCCGACTGTCTGTCTGTCTGTGTATCACCACCGATTTTCTCAGGAACGGGTGGACCTAGCAAGTTGAAATTTATACCAGATACTGAGATCTATAGTCCCAAATAGGTGTATAAAAATCAAGGTCCTGAGTCAACACGATAAAATATGACCGTCGCTGTCCGTTTGTCAATCACCTGAGGTCTTAAGGCAACTTTTTTAAACTCCTTCTCCCCCGTGTTGATGTTTTAAATAATCTCTAATTTATAATCTAAGAAGATTACGTTCCTATATCGTATTATTTATTTATGATCCGCGCAAAATAGTTCGTTAGTCCGGATGCGGACCACGTTCCGCCATTTGGTGACTCCTGGTCTAGCTAGACACATGAAAGTTTACACACAGGTTCCACTAAGGAGGCTTTATTAAATTTCCTGCCTGAGAGGGTAAAAAAAGGGATCGGGCGCGGAAAGATAACATTTAACAAATACAAATTGATAACAAGCACACACAAGTTGAACTACTGAATGTTGAAATACCCAGCGTAGCAAAGTAGCTGCGCGAGTATGTATCGATAGTAGGGAAGCGGTGAGGGCGCCGCGGTGTGGGGAGAGGCGCTCACGCATCCATAGCACGCATCCTTCCATATAAAAAACATATCTTAGTTGAATCCTTTTCCACCAGTGCTAAGCTATGTGCACCAATGAATATGATTGGTGGATATCAAACGCATTCACAGCAACGTAGCAGAGATGTCTCTGGTGGAAAAGCAGCCTTAGATAGTCACGACCAACTACGAATAAACTATTCAAATTTAGAGAACAAGTGATAAAGTTTTGGTTAGGAATTCCCATTTGATAGAGTCAGTGGTAACCATGGGAATGCCTCGACTTGTTAGCATGCAGATAGATTTGGTATGGAGAAGGTGAAAGCTGACTGATATAAAAAAACACTTAAAAGGATATGGTTCCATTCAATACGAGGTACAATATTTGTGTTAACTTATACTGAATGCAGTACACGTCGCATCGCTGGAAGCTGTAGCTCCAAGAAGAATTTTCTGAATGTTTCCCTAGGGAAAAAAGAGCTTTGAATAGCTGCAAGCCAGTGCCCTACTCATCGTTATAAATGTCAACATTTTCACAATTTTATCTTAACTGCTCAACTCTCTAGAGGAGTTTTTGACGGGAACTTGCAGTGACATTGCGTTTTCATTTATATTTTCATAAATTCGTATTTTGAGTTTTATTGTATATTATCGGTGGTATTTTATCCAATAAAGATCAATCCATGTGCACCAGTGAAGTGAAATGAAATGAATTATGTGTATCGTGACTTTTTAAGATGTCTCAAAAAGTCCGTGAAGAGTTTTAGTACAATGATCACCATTGTAGGAAAACATGACTGGAAACTATAATATAACTATGGTTTAATAGACTGTGATATAACTAACTATAATACGACACTGGCAGAAATAAGTCCTAATTTGGATTTGGTTGCCAAAATAAAATAAAATAAAATAACAAAACTCTCTAGAGCCACCTAGAGTCTGACCCTGATTTTTAAAGGACCCTTTGAACATTTCTGTAAATATTACGGTAATCTTTAGGGATTATTTCAACAGGTACTTTCCGCTTAATATTTAGCGCGCGAAACGAACCGTGAGTTATGAAAAATTGCATCAATTTATCAACATTTTCCCCGAGCGCCTTTTATTTACGCGTTGAAAATTCTCGACTCTTACACACCATTTTGATTGTTTACCCCTACTTAATGAAATTATACGTAAAATTGTGATAAATTCGAGATTGTATAACAAGATTGTAACTAGAAAATAAATAACGAACTGAGAGAAATTAATCCAGTTTATGTTTCGGTTATTTAATTGGAGTCTTGCAATTGGATAACGTGGTATCCTTGCCATTGAATAATTAACACAAAAAAGCACATTCATTTTGTTTATAATCTATTCTGCGTATGCCCACCCCCAATAATGCGCTCTAATTGGCAAAGACACAATAACCATTTAGATGCAGTGATTACACGGTACTGTTATAAAACAGTGCAAACACACTTACTCTCGATGTTCCTTGCTGAGTTCTTGCCAATTTGTCTCCATTGTAGGCCGACTTTCAAACTGGTGGTCATCAGTACCTTCGACCTTACTTACCCTCGATGTTCCTGGCTGAGTTCTTGCCGTTATTTATCAATTGTAGGCCGACTTTCAAACTGGTGGTAATCAGTACCTTCGACCTTACTTACTCTCGATGTTACTTGCTGAGTTCTTATCGATTTTTCTACATTGCAGGCTGAGTTTCAAACCGGTGGTAATCAGTACCTGCGACCACCATAAGTGACAATTGATCTTTTCATCACTCACTCTACTTTTAGGTACCATTCAGCTAAATTCAAGTACACTTAAGCTAACAAATACCATTTTACCATCATCATACACTTTGTTTTTCACGGAACGCCGCTGAAGCACAGAATCGGCGCTATCTGTTGATTAACACGATAAAAGCATTGACGCAAAGCAATTTAACTCGAATTAGTGCCACTGTCGATACCAACATAACTACTACCTAACATGTGTGTATAAATTGACTATAGCTGGAGGTTCCATCGATTAAATACAACATCATTTAATCATAATGAACGTACCTAGTGATTATTTTTTCGCTCAGAGACCTTTCCAATAACTTAATGTTGTGTTCCTGCGTGTGAGTCAGAGCTCATCGGTATTAAGGGTCCATAGGCTACGGTAACCGCTTACCACCAGGCAGGCCATGTGTGTGTTTGCTGACTTCGTGGTATAAAAAGAATGCTACTGCATTTTAATATGTAAAATCTGATCTCATAAGACAAGGCTATATAGATGACTAAAAAAATATATTTAGTCCGTCATTTAATTTATCAAAAATATTTATAAAGATACGTTTTTTTTCTTATGTCAATTAAAAAAAAATACGAAGATATCGTGTGTTGAAGTTCCGCGTGATGTCACATTGGAGTACACTTTTTACTCTAAAGTGACGTCACGAGCCCCCACTCCCGAACTTTGACTCGCTTTTTCTTTGTAAATTTTTTATGATTTGGGAAAGCAAAAAATACATCTCCAATATTTTTTCATAACCTAACTGACGGAATAATCAGTTATTTTTTTACCTAGGAATCAACCATATTGACTCTCATGTCACTATAAACATATAACTTAAGCTCGCGACGACCGCGGCGCGCAGCATATTGGTCGGGCACTTACAACTCATACATCGTTGGGGCCTCAAAGTGTTATCAACCTTTGTATAAGTATTTTATATAATAACTATACTAACATACTTAGTGTGGACAATCGGGTACGTTGATCCTTTGAAGTTTAGTTTTATGTTTTCAACTTAGCTCAACAGAGTCGGTGATCGAAAACAATCTATACTAATTGATAATATCATATAGGGTTCGCTATTTTCGCTATGTTCGCTGTTCTATATTCGTGCCTCGGGCCTAAGACGAATAAATGGTTTCGACTTTCACTTTGGTGTCCACTCGTCGTTTTCCGGCACGTCGTACCCACTCAAAGGCCTTTTTCCCCATCGACTGTCAGATCTTTGAGCGATGTGGCCGCCATACCACTTCAGCTTGCCTCTAATCAAACATAATTGAGAAATGAAGCTTTCTAGGGGTATAATCGACAAACTTCATCCATGCGTGTCATGCAACGTCCTTGATATATCTCATTTGAGCTACAATTTAATCTCTAACGAATCTCTAGTGCATCCACGGATTATAATTATCTGTACACGATAAAAAACATGCAAAGATAATTTTAATCTGATAACCTAATTTAAGGTTACACTATGAATACTTTTTCAATGTCAAACGAAAAAGTATTCATAGTGTAACCTTAAATTAGGTTTACCCAAAGCTATATTGCCTGCGTTTTGAACTTATTTTTATGACAATATGACTGGTTAGGCGCATAAGGATGATCTATGTGGAGATTATTTGATGCATGGAATGTATATGAGGTATCTATAATTAATAACCTCGCGCTCATTAATCTGTGGGATTATGCCTGCAAGACGTGCTGGCCACAAGAGTCGTTCCTAAAAGTGTCGGAAGAAGAAGAAACCGCGCTCCCGTCAATTTTGACTTATTCTTCTTTTTACTTGTCTTGGATTATGAAGCGATAAAAATATACTGGAAAATAATTATAGAAACATGCTGTGATTGAGAGCCTAATAGCATCGATGCTAAACACCTACACATGGTCCTGCAGGTGAGTGAGTGCCTATTATTATTAATTAATAGGTATCTCATATACTGCATCGATTTGCATTCTAATATCTATTTGGTGTAATCCACCGTATTGGTGTGGCTATTTACACGCCACACCATTTCTTATGGTCCTTCAGAGCGGATTCCATGCTCCAGCAGGAATTTCTAAGTATTGTGGTCGTACATAATTTGGATGTTCGCAGAATAATACGTATTAATTGGTAAAATTCGCGAAGTTGCTACGTACATACCGCCGTACTCCGCCATTTTGTAATTGGTACAAAATTTTACAGAATTAAATTATTTTACTTAAAATTAATTCTCGCATTGTAATAGCGTGATTTCTTTTAGGTTATTGCCGCATTGAAATAGCGTGTGATTTATTTTAATTTATTTTCGCATTGAAATAGCGTAATTTTTATAATTTATTTTCGCATTGAAATAGCGTAATTTTTATAATTTATTTTCGCATTGGAATAGCGTAATTTCTGTTAAAAGATGTCGAAATCAAGTGATGATTTTGTTGATTCCGTCATTGAAATATCTGATAAACAGCTTACTTTATTAATAGCAAAAAAAGAACGTCTCTTTTCGCGGATGAATGATCTCTATAGATTTGCAAATAATGTAACTAATTTTGCGTCCCGGAATAATGAAACTTTCATGGCTCAGTCAGAAATAATCGATGAAATGCGAAAACAATTTGAGTCTATAATTGATGGCATAAACGATCGCAAGCTTACGTTAGATTCGAAATTTCTACCTGACTATCAGTCTTTGACGGCTTTTGAAGATTTGTACTTTATTGTAAAGCGCGTCCGAAATAATATTATTCAGTCGTTGCAATCAATTTTACCGTCGTCATCGAGTGGTTCCGGCGATCATAATCCTAAATGCAACATTATGTTGCCTCCGATTGAATTGCCGAGCTTCGACGGCAAAACGGAAAATTGGCCTAAATTTTACGAATCTTTTAAGTCCAACATTCACAATAACAATCAGTTGTCTGACTCGCAGCGCGTGCAGTATTTAGTAGGTAAATTGACCCACGGCGCACTTAAGGCTACCGCGGGGATTGTACCCTCGGGTGAAACCTATAATATTATTTGGGATAGCTTGGTGAAGAAATATCAAGATGTGCGTGCATTAGGTACACTTTATCTTAACAATATTCTCGATGCGAAAAGTTGTTCAAATACAGCTGCCAGTCTGGACTATTTTATTGAAAAATATTCAGCGTCTGTGTTGGCATTAAAACAACTGAATATCAGTGATGTCACCGATTTCATACTTTTACATTGTGCGCTAAGGAAAATCGATGTTCAAACTGTTCAAGCGTTCGAATTATCTGTACGTCATAAAGACATTCCTTCTTACAACGAATTAATTTCTTTCGTGCAAGATCAAGTTAAAATCTTAGAACGGTCTAATGTGTCATACTCGTCACGGTTTTCGAGCGGTGGTGTTAATAAAGTGCCATCGTCTGTCGCGGCCGCGGGAGCCCGTCCGAATACTTTCAAGTCGTTTGTCGCGAGTAATGAAAATGTCGCTTACACGTCAGGGAAGTCGTGTATTTTTTGCGGTAAGAGTGATCATTCAATTAATGCTTGTTCACAATTTAAAGGTTTGAGTTCACCCCAAGCACGATTTGATTTTATTAAATCGAAACAGGGTTGCGTAAGTTGTCTTAGTGAGTCGCATACCTTAACGTCATGTAGGGCGATGGTTGCATGTGAATTATGCAGGAAACGTCATCATACCCTCTTACATTTCGATACTAAGAATAATAATGCTCGGAGAAATACTTACGCTCATACGTCTCAATCTCAAATACCTACCGCTGAGGGGTCGTTGTCGGTGCCGTCCGTCGCCTCGCTGCCGGCAGAGTCGTCGCCTCTCTCCGCACTCGGCGTAGGATTAAACCCGTGTGTTTTGAATACCCCATCGGGTACCCCATTTATTATGGAGACCCCTCCTATTTCGGGTATTTCATCGAGTGTGGGTATCCCGCCTAGTTTGGGTATCCCGGGTACCCCTTCATTGTCTTTAAGTGCGGAAGTGAGACCAAACTCTACGGTTTTATTATCGACAGCTCAAGTTTATGCTAAAATAAAAAATAGCAATAATAAAATAATAGTCCGTTGTTTAATAGATAACGGATCGCAAAATAATTTGATTACCATGGACTGTTGTAAATCGCTTAATTTACCAATAATTCCACTGAGTAACTCTTTTGTCAAAGGAATTGGTTTAGCGTCTCGGCCGATTTTAGGATACGTTTACTTGGATATTGAGTCCCGTGTTTATTCGAATAATAAATACACTATACATGCATTAGTGATTGACTGTATCACCGATCAGCTGCCTGCTCATTATGTAGACATGGGTGATATGGGTTATTTGAAAGGGATTCCCCTCGCCGATCTGACATGGAACGTTCCCGGGTCGGTGGATGTCGTTCTGGGTGCTCAGCTGTTTCCATATATTTATTTAGGAAATAGGATCGTATCTGGTACCAGTGCGCCTCCTGCTTTGCTTACCGCGTTCGGTTTCGTGCTGATGGGGGATTTCCCAAGTAACGTTCTCGTTAATACTTCTACGTCGTTCTGCGCACTTTCGCTTAATGATATGGTGCAAAAGTTTAGCCAATTAGAGGAATTACCTAACATGAAGTTTTTGAGTCCTGAGGAGACGGAATGTGAAAATTTGTTTGTTTCGTCGATCACCCCGGGGGAGGGTGGTAGGTACCCGGTTGCTTTACCATTCTGCAAGAACCCGAAGGAATTGGGTAATTCTCGCACTGCTGCCCAAAGACGATTTATGGCTTTGGAGCGGAGATTTAAACAGTCACCAGATTTTCCAGATAAATATAACAGTGTTATTGGTGAGTATATTGAAAAAGGCTACTTGTCTGAGGTTGCTGAATCCGAAGTGACGGAGGAAGGATATGACATCCCGCATCACGCTGTCACTCATCCGGGTAAGCCCATGCCTCGGATCGTGCTCGATGCTACTGCGAAAACGCATACAGGGTTGTCACTAAATGACGTCCTTCATATTGGCCCTAATATGCAAGCCGATTTATTTCGATATATGCGAGAATTAATCTCGCTGTTCAAAGCTGGTGCCTTTGTCCTAGTCAAATGGACAAGTAATTCTCGTGTGGTCCTAGAAAACCTTCCGGACTCTCACTGCAGTTCAGTGGATTTGAATGAGGTTTCTAGCCATACTTCGAAGGTGTTAAGCCTTTCGTGGGAAACAGCCGATGACAACTTCTTCTTTATGACTGCTTGCGTCCAAGAGAGATGTACGCAGCGGAATATACTCTCTGTGGTTGCTCGTTTGTTTGGTGTCCTCGGTTTGATGGCCCCTGTCATTTTGTACGTCAAGTTGCTTATTAAAGAACTATGTTTAGGTAACATAGATTGGGATGATAATCCCCCTGAGAGCGTTATACGATAGTTCTCGGCGCTCCTATAGGAGTTTCCTCTAATTTCAATTTTGAAAATCCCACGTCATATTATGTGTCTCTATCAATTGTACGGTGCTTATTGTAGCGTTTTGTGATACAAGTGTGAACGGTTATAGTTGTGTCCTATATTTGCACACCACTGACTTCATGGGTAATAATACTGTGAGATTACTCTATGTGAAGTCAAAGGTTTCACCCACTAAAGTAACCACACTCGCACGTTTGGAATTATGTGCTGCAGTCTTGATTTCCAAACTAATACGGACAGTTCAGGACTCTTATGAAGCACGTCGCTTCCCTCTCAACTCGCTTCACATAATTTATAGTGGAACGGCCCAACATGGATTTCGTACGTAACCCCGTCACATTGGCCTTTAGGTGTAATATCGGAGGTTCATCCCGGGTCGGACGGAATTATTCGAGTGGCGACGGTGAAAACTAGATTCGGGATCTTTAAGCGTCCTATTGTAAAATTATATCCTATTCCTACTCAATAATTCTTCTGTATTATTTATGTTTAACTGTAAGTTAGGTTGTTTAGGACTTAGCCATGAAGCTTTGACATTCTGTTAGTTTTAATATAACCTGTTATGTTGTTATGTATACCATGTTATGTTGTAATGATTATGCTTGTAATTTATTTTTGTTTTGAAACTTCTGCGAACTTCCAAGGCGGGGAGTATGGTTAGGCGCATAAGGATGATCTATGTGGAGATTATTTGATGCATGGAATGTATATGAGGTATCTATAATTAATAACCTCGCGCTCATTAATCTGTGGGATTATGCCTGCAAGACGTGCTGGCCACAAGAGTCGTTCCTAAAAGTGTCGGAAGAAGAAGAAACCGCGCTCCCGTCAATTTTGACTTATTCTTCTTTTTACTTGTCTTGGATTATGAAGCGATAAAAATATACTGGAAAATAATTATAGAAACATGCTGTGATTGAGAGCCTAATAGCATCGATGCTAAACACCTACACATGGTCCTGCAGGTGAGTGAGTGCCTATTATTATTAATTAATAGGTATCTCATATACTGCATCGATTTGCATTCTAATATCTATTTGGTGTAATCCACCGTATTGGTGTGGCTATTTACACGCCACACCAATGACTTTAATTCAGAATAGGATATAAACTTTTTACTCAAGACGATTTCATTATTTTACGGACGGATATTAGTGAAGTTTCGTATAGCGTAAAATGTACTTCGGTGCAGCGCAGACAGACTATCCGTGCTGCACTTTTTGGTACCTATGTGAAAATAGAACTTAGTATACAATCTAAGCAGAAAGTACGCAACGCGCAAAGAGTCTGCGAGAGAATAAGATTTACATATCTCTATTTCTTCTTAATACATCGCAATCTCTGCATTTCCATATCATCTACGTCCCTTGCTAGGGTTCTGCCGATAGAATGATCGAAGATGCAGTGTACTACGTTGTATTGTGTGCTTTGAATCTGTGAAAAGAAAAAACCGTGACGGAAAAACTTTTTTATGATGTTTTTTTGTTTCTCTGAGATTTACAGCTTTTTGACTAGTATTAATTACAGTAACGGTTAACAATATGACATATAATATACATACGTATAGGCCTTACGACTTTTAAGTGCAGCTGTTAGAATATACCGGCAGGCAGGTGCTTGGCGACTGATTCTCAACTTGATTGGTAGCCAGCATGGGTCCTTTATGATAATACAATGTTACAGTGATAAATGATTAAATAATAATAAAAAAAAAAAAAAAATAGATAAATTATTAATAAGTTGTTAAAGAGATTTACTAAAGCTGCTAAAACTATAAACTTTTATATATAGATGTTTCTAAAAAGACTATAACTAAAGACCACAAGTTTTAAGCGAGTTAAGACCGTAGCTTTTATTCGCTCAAAGAGCAGCTCGACTGGTAAAGTACTACCAAATTACAGAATACCGCAGCCAAATAACTTTATGTTGTGTTCCTGCGCGTGAGTAAGGTCGTCAGTGCTCATTAGGGAGGTGGGAAGGGTCGGTAACGCGTGAGAGATTTCTCGTGTATTGCATGCATCCATAAGGCTACGGTAGCCGCTTACCAGGCGGGCCGTACGCTTGTTAACCGAAAACTTCGTATAAAAAACAGCATGTTATGGTGCGTCCATGCTACACGATTCGAGCACGAGCCGAGCCACGAACGAACCTACAACGAGCACGATGCGAATCCCTTTGTTCGTGAAAAACTGACGATCGCGCTCGTCCGAGGCTCGCCAGCCCGTCCACGCTACGCGAATCTTGCTCGCAGTGTGCTCGTTCGTGGCTGGGCTCGTGCTCGGTTCGCCAAGCATGGACGCACTTTTATAAAGCTGGTAGAGCAAAAACTTGAGTACGCTTTCAAACTGGATTTGGTACTATATATTTTCGTTTATAAGTTATTTAGTTACTTTCCAACTTTTTTTGTTTGTTCTGGAAAAAGTTTAAGTAATTTTATTTCAATACTAGCATCTGCTCGCGGCTTCGCCCGCGTGGCCTACAGGAAACAAATTACATATTTTTCTACAACAATAAACGAAAACAAAACAACTCCATCCCGCTTCGAGGGTGGAATTATTAAAAACGCTAAGACACGTATAAATTAATTTTCAAACTTCAGACTAAACACAAAATTTGAAGATCCTAACTTCGAAACTGACGGACTTTGATACAAACTTTCATCCCTTATTTTACCCCTTAGGGGTGGAATTTTGAAAAACTTTTTGTTAGTGGATACCGACTCTTCACAAAGAATACACTCTCCAAATTTCATGTCTCTAGGACCAGTGGTTTAGGCTGTGCGTTGATATATTAGTCTGTCAGTCAGTCAGGACTTTGAATTTTATATATTTCAATATTATATACATAATTTCTTTTGCAGATTGTTTAGTATGTGTTATGGTGTGCACATAAAAAGAACTCAAGTGAATCTACATGAATAGACCATAGGTTTGGTGGTATTTAGCTTGATGATGGTAGCGAGCCAGGCGGGTAAAAGTACTGGAGTACTTTGAAGTAACTTGTACTTTTGCTGTGGTGTGGTAGAATACCGGTATTTATATAACTACCAGTAGTTTGACTTCCTTGATCTTGAATGCTGCCACTGCATAGATTCAGCCCAGGAACTCACTCGGGAGATGGGGATGTCAATAATTGCGGGTTATATCGCTCTCGCGCACCGCGAGAGGCGCTAGGTCTGTAGAAATGTTAAATATACTGAAAGTTTAGTGTTTGTGACGTTTGTGAGCTCTCATCCAGCATTTTCACGAATAAAAAATAAAAAATAAATAAAATATCCTGGGACATTCCTCACACACGGTCATCTGATCCCAAACAAAGCAGAGCTTGTACTATGGAACCCAGATAACTGATATAATACATATACTACTTTTTGTTTGTAAATACATACTTAATATACATTATTACACCCAGACTCAGGACATACATATATGTTTATGCACACAAATGTATGTCCTGTGTGGGAATCGAACCCACGACCTGCGGCGCGATTAGTGGAATCTTAACCAGAGTCTTAACCAACCGCGCCAGCTAGGCCCGTCTTTCTTTTTTTAACCGACTTCAAAAAAGGAGGAGGTTCTCAATTCGGTTGTATTTTTTTTTTTTTTTTTTGTTTTTATGTTTGTTACCTCATATCTCCGTCATTTATCAACCGATTTGGAAAATTCTTTTTTTGTCTGGAAGGGTACACTTCCCGTTTGGTCCCGTTGTCATCAGATCAGGATTTGATACTTCTTAGTGTACTTTGAAGTCTGTTTAAGTTTTTTGTAAAACAGTCCAATTATGTTGTTTCATTATTCATAATTGTTGTAAAAATTGTGCCATTACTAAGTTATTATGGCAGACACCTGTGCATCGCTAACAACCACTGTTTTAGGTGAGTTTTGCCTTTTTTTTTTTAGATAAATGGTTAAAGTAATACTTTGCACTGATATTAAGTTCAATTTCGGAATTTTGTTTTTTCCCACGGATTATTTTTCTAATATTATTTTTTGATTACTAATGACCTATAGGTACATTCATGCCTCAAGAGGAAATTCACTAATTTATTAGGACCTTATATAAACTTTAGCTATTCCAAAAGATTCCGAATCTCACACCTCCGTGTGCGCACAGACTAGGTATGTATTTGCTATATTACATCTTAAATTGTCAGATGTAGGTAACAGCCGGCCTGTATAGGCGATCGTAAATAACCCGAGCGTAATAGGACCTCAAACACTTACTCGATATTGCCGGTAACACACACATTTCTTACAATGTCTATAATGTTGCTATAAAATTACGTATATAGGTTATTACTGTCTTTATGAGAGCGCCAGAGTTCAGTGTTCGACGATATGAGGTGGTGTGGTGGATATTCTCAGATAAAATCTGCGGTATACATTTTGCTTGAATCTGAGATTTCTATGGAAAACGTGCTGACTTCAAAACATCAAATCAAATTAAATCAAATCAAAAATATTTATTTGTAGAATATAGGTACATACAATGGTGTTAATCTAAATGAGGAACACTATATCCACACCAAAATGGCATACAAAATAAAACATAGATATTATTAAATAAACACAATCAAAACAATTATTACATTACATTACATTTAAATACAACAATAAATAATAAAATATCAATTTTTATACATACATACTTTTTAATTTATTAACAACAAATATGTACAAAATACAATCTATATTTACAAAATATAATCTATATATAGAAAATTTTCTCAAGCCTGCCGCTGCTTCCGATTAACGGCAAGGTTCCCAGAAGGCTGGCAGCGTTTCCTCTTTGGATAGCCAAGCTGACGCGTTGGCGGAAAAAGCTACCCGCCCGCTGGTCTCCGGAGGTCTCGATCAATTTTGAAGACAAGGTGCGAGCAAAACGGCGAGCTTCTGACCCCCATGGTCCCAAAGTCTCAACCGCAAAAGGCATAAAAATATAATTGGGTCCAATCGATGCATATTTTTTGACTTTTGAATTTTCCGCACTAGCCGCCGCTGCCCCTGCAGCTTTACAAGTCGCAGGTAAGTGAGATGGCGCGAGTGTATCGACACATGTGGCATCCCACACCAGCGACTTGCCGACACTCCAAGGGATCAAAGACATACCATCCGGTCAATTTTTTATGTTTGAAATAAAAAAAAAATAAAAAAAAAAAACATGACTTACATTGTGTGCTGAAGTTCCGCGTGACGTCACGCCATGGTCCTATACTTTTCACGACGTCACGAGCCGCCACTCCCGAACTTTGACGCGCTTTATCTTTGTAATTTTGTATAAATTCGAAAAGCAAAAAGTACGTGTCCAATATTTTTTGATAATCTAACTGACGGACTTATTAGAAGTATATTTTTTTTATCTGGCCATATTGTTGACAATCATCATCATTATCATCTGCCTGCGTGTTTAATTATTTGTGGTCCCACATACATTTCTTACTCATATCATTTTACAAACAATCCATCCACCTCTGTTACCCGACTACGGTGAAGCAAAAAGTAAGATGTAGTTAATAAATTTTCACAGAGACGCTCAGAGGACAGCCGTGCCGGGACTTATACCACTATGCCCTAATACTTATGATCACTTACTGCCGTTACAATGTATTGTTTTGTTAGGGTATGTGGCATACGACCACGGCTATTCTCTGAACATCACTACGAAGTAGTTGTTTATTTAATAGACAATAAATGTTGAAAAGTTTGTTCATAACAATTTCAGATGACAATATTTTCTTGTATCATGCTTTTTAGAGCGTGTTTTTGGTCAAATCATCATCATCATCATCATCATCATCAGCCTATAATGTCCCACTGCTGAGCACAGGCCTCCTTTCACAAATCAGGGTGAAAGGGAATGGGCAGATACTCCACCACGCGTGCCCACTGCGGATTGGTGGAAGTAGGCAACCTACCTACTGTTGGAGTTTTCAAGCCGCTCGATTTGAAATACCACTAGGCGGCCACCCATCCAGGTACCGACCACGACAGACGTAGCTTAACTTTGCCGATCGATTAAGAACGGCTATTCGTGCTACACCACGAGCGCTTCGGTCAAATAATTATCGATAATGTTGAAAAAATATAAATAAATGTATTTTCCAAATATAAGCCCCTAATCACAACCTGAAACCTTTGTGTACCGTACTAATAACTCAGCAATCTCCGCTGTACTTCATCTGCATAGTATAATTATATCGGAGATTAGCATCTGAAAGTGGCGGTTTGTAAAGCCTTGTTCAGATTAAGACGGTGATAGTGATACTAAATGCCATGGCAAAGGGCATAGGTTCCAATATCACAATGGGTTTGAAGGTGAAGGACTCCTGTCACGGAACCTCAGGTTTACGCGGATCACCTTTTGGAAACCGCTGATCTATACATATAGGGTGACTGGCAGTGACTGGTAATTAGTGACCGATACTTAGACACATGATTGTACTGGTTGCTGAGTTTATTGCCGGCTCTTCTCAGCAAATGCAACCTTCCGAACCGGTATTAGAGTATTAGAGTCAGACTTTTCATAAGTGCCTGCGAAGGTCTATTTGAATAAATGATTTTGAATTTTGAATTTGAATTTACTCATAACAAAAAAAAAACAAATAAACCGCGCACGCTCTTTACTATATGGGGACAAACGCCATAACAGCTGATAGCGTAAATGAATAAAGAAAAATGCATGGGAAAACTGGAATAGTTTTGTTTATAAAAAGGAATAAGTATCTAAATTAAATAACAGCTGTTGCATTATTCTTGTTAGGTACTCAATATTGTAATGGCGTGCCTGGGGTCATGCGGTTAGTAAATTAAAAAAAAAACTTTGTGAAAGTTGTTTGTTATCATGAGTACATGCATGGACTAATTACCAGTCACCCTATATAATGAAGCTGTACAAATATAATAAACATAGTTGGAGAGCATGTTTTTTAATAGCATGTCTATCTGTAGCTTTAATTAGCTTGATATAAGAATGGTCGATTCTAGCAATGGTTTCGACACACATGTCATTAGGCCTTAAGCTAATCTCTGGAAACCAGTCGGATTCGAAAAAATCTTTCACTAATGGGAAGCTAACATTAACCCCGTGTGTCAGGTGTTTTGTGACAGGTTTCGCCCATCTTTCAGCTTCCTAAAATCCTGCGAGATTTCCTACCATACTGTCTCTAATGAAGTCTAATGTCTTGGAAATCCGAATCATTTATCTTGCGTAACTCATCCAATCTTCAATTTTATGTACTCTGGCCAAGAATATACGGTTTAAATTCCAATGTCGCAACTAGAAAAGCCTGTAATATTCCATGTGTAAGGTCTTGTTTTCTTCAATGCTTGCAACCAAGTGAATGAAAACCTTCTTGACTTATTCAGGGTGTTATGCTCTCAGATGCAGTGTTATTTTCTCTATTGAAATACATTGAGTTTATTTTATGTTTTCCCTTACCGTCAAAGTTACTATAATTTGTGTTTCCCTTTATTTTCTAGTGAAACAGCAGTTATTTACAAGCATACTATATTCGCATTCGGCTGGCTACCCACTTTCTCGGGATAAATGTAGCCAGTCTCTATGGTTGTTCCGTTTAATATGATCTTATTTTCATGAATCGAATATTAAATTCAAACAAAAAAACTTGCCGTATTCTAAATTAAAAATTACGCAACCCTTATTATATTAATATGAGGCGGTGGAGCTAACTCCTTTACAGGAATTACGTCATGATCAGAAGAGGTTTTATAGCTTCCGGCGAGAGGCCTCCAAAGTAAAAGTAATTAACTACTACCTACTTAATGGTCCAGTGATATTAATTAACCCTTGGATTATGAATTGTTTTTGTTCAAAGTGGAATTAAAGAATTTCAACGGTTGAAGTTTTTGGAAAACAGACTGAGCTCGAAAATTGGTTTGAAATTGGTTGAATGTAGCTATTAATTTATTAAATAAGTAATTTTTTATACGACTAAGTCATTAAACAAGCATACGGCCCGCCTGATGGTAATCGGTTACCGTAGCCATATGGACACTTGCTACACACGAAGAATCGCTCACGCGTTACCGACCTTTCCCCCTTCTCCTATGAGCTCTGGCGACCTTACTCACACGCAGGAACACAACTTTACACAACATAAAGTTATTTGGCTGCGGTATTCTGTAAGGTACTGTACTTCCCCAGGCGAGCCGCGATTTGAGTGAATAAACGCTACGCTCTACATCTCTACATATCTACAGGCGGGCCGTATGCTTGTTTGCAATTATAACACTGATAACACAGGCTTTCGTGTAGTAGTAAACGAGTATACGGTTATAATTCATGGCAAATTGCTCCGTACGGATGTCGATGACCTGAGCAGCCTTACTGGATGTAGGTACAGATACTATATAGTATAGTTATAGATCTGCTACTGTGTAACGTTAATAGCGCTGCGCGGTCTGTGAGCGACTGTTATACAACATGTTTTTCTGTTGCTAGAGTTGAAATGTTTAGTTATTTGGTACGTAGTATTTTTCTAAGTTGAAGGCTGAATGCTGGATCGGTGGTTAATAGCGTAGCGTTGACCTTCATTAGCGTTGGGCGATTGTTCCAAAAAAAGTAATCAAAAGAATCGACAATTGTAAAACTGTACATTCGATTGTCGATTCATTCGTTCTAACGAATAAACAATCGAATAACCATCGACCTTACGAACGAAAATAGACGCACGCAACGCAGGCTGCAATAGTATGCACAATCGACGGGTGAGAGGCTCTCGCCTCTGCTCTCACTGAGAGCAGAGGCGAATAGATTCATTCATTCGGCGGACGGACAGCCAGCGCACGACACAGGCCACGCGCGGTGTGCGCACGAAGAGTATTATGAACAATCGAAAGATGTCGATTGTTATTCGAATGATTCGAATAAATTGGACAATCGAATAATTCGATTATTTTTAGTAACAATCGCCTATCGCTAACCTTCATAAGTGTCCTCGTGGCCTAAGTGAATAAATGGCTTTAACTTTCTTGTAATAATTAAAATTTCCAAATTGACCTATAGCATTACCTATCAACTTGCATCTATAAAAACTCGTTAAAAATCGGAAAACTTCATTTTCGAGTAAACTTGTCCAAGTTTTGCTTGGTTTGGATTGGAATCAGATGACCGTGTGTAAAGTATGTCCCTTGATTTATTTAATAATGTGAAGCCTACCAAAAAAAATATACAAATAAATTCCTTATACACAGTATACTTAAGGTGAACGCACACTTATCCGAGACGAACGCGCCGAACGCATCGAACGAAACGAATTTTAGAATTCTGTATATGAAATCTTATGAAAGCTCGCCCGCGTCGAATCGTCCGAATCTGGAGGAACCCCAGAAATCCTAGACAAATTCGAATGACGTCATCAGATTCGGCTTATGCGGTCGACTCGACCGATGCGCTCGCATTTTATCAGTTGCATACGACAGAGCAATACGCGAGTTGTTTTTCTTCTTCGTTTCGGTCGATTCTTTCGGTGCGGAAATGTGCGCGAGCCCTCCTTGACTTATATTCGTTCGCCGCGTTCAGCTCTGATAAGTGTGCGTCCACCTTTATTGTCATACAGAATGAAAACATCTATTAAAAAAAAGTAGGTAATTATAGTTTTAAGTTATTATATGTGATAACAAAATGCGGGCGAGGACAACCCAGCCTAAGGCCTTCACAGTTATTTAATTAACGCTATGATCACGACATGTTTTCAGTAGGTATAATATGAAAGGAAATAAAGTTACTTTTGTTCCTTTGTAATAAAATAATCCGATGGTAAGACTTTTCCCTGTTGTAGTTGAAGTAACAATTAAACAAAGGATGGAAAACATAATTGGACTGTTTTACATAAAACTTCAAAGTACACTAAGAAGTAATCAAATCCTGATCTGTTGGGACCAAACGGGAAGTGTACCCTGCCAGACAAAAAAATAATTTTCCAAATCGGTTGATAAATGACGGAGTTATACCTCACTTATTATGTTTTCCATCCTTTGTTTAATTTTTACTTCAACTACAACAGGGAAAAGTCTTACCAGGTAACAAACTTAAACAAAAATACAACCAAATTGAGAACCTCCTAATTTTTTTGAAGTCGGTTAAAAATAAAATAAGTTTTTGTTAAAAATGATATTTTTAATACAAGCTTTTTGGTGACTGTACTTTTTGTTGACTGTACTTGCATTGTCTTCCAATATACTAATGTATACCAAATATCAAGTCAATCCGACCACTGGAAGTGGGTGAAATTCGACATGCAAGATTTGACCCGAATATACATAGGATAGCCTTTTGTGAAAGATAAATAAATCAATTTAATTATTATTATTATACCTACATCCATACATTGTAAACGCCTTTAAACAGTATATTAGTTAAATAACGTTTTATGAATAAGGGGGTTAGTAAATTAAATCTATCTAATCTGCGTCGTCGACGAGTTTGGTTTTAGAGAATAGCATAGCTATGCGCATATTTGTATAGTGTAAGGGCGATCCCGTGGTTATATCGTTAGACCCATGTCAAGCGTGTCAGTTTAAATTAGAGCGAGCTTAAAATATTTTTCGGTAATTAGAAACTGAAAGAACACACGTCTACAAACTCTTTTATAAATCTTTTTAACCCCATCGTGGGAGAGATAGACCGAAGGGTCACGATGTTTCATCACCCTTTGTTATTGCCTGTTATATTTTATCGTGATTTCGTCCGAGTTCAATTTATTTTTAACACCATTATTATTGAATTGGTCCTCTCTTTGAAATGTATCTGTGGTAACTTAACATTCAGTTTATTTTCATCCTAAAGTAATATTATATAAATAAAAAGAAAAAATATATTGGTAGTTCTATTTTTAAATCTCTACCACAGCTCTATTACTTTTTTAAATAATATATGGCTGTTAGTAACTAGTTAATATTTTTTTCTTCTTTGGAATTGAGCCTTGCCGAGTTTCTTGCCGGAGTCTTCTCAGTTTCAGTGTATTCCGAACCGTTGGTAAATTCAACTGTATGTACCAATTTAACGTTCATAAGTGCCTTACCAGGGCCTAAACTGAATAAATGACTTTTCGATTTGATTTTGTCTTTTATTTCATTGGCATTGTGTTATATTATAAGTTATAGCCATGTTATCACTTTCAGTCACAAAATTAGGGCTTACAAGGAATCATGGCACTTCATCATGACAACAGATGACAAATGCACCAAAATTACATCGCACTATCGAAGTTTCCTCAAGACTTTGCATAAACACGAGTTTCCAACAAGTACCAATAGACTGCAGCTACCGGGAATTGACACCCAACCTGGTGAAGATCTTTACTTATAAACTGAGGAGTCTACCACCCCGCTTTTCCATATTTGTTTTTGCACCTGAGCTTCTGCAAATTTTCATTTTATTATTGACTAGCTGCCTTCCGCGGTTACACCCGCATTCCCGGGATTTATGTTAGCCTAGCACTTTGGGATAATGTAGCTTTCTATCAGTGAAATAATTTTTAGAATTTGACTGTTAGTTCCAGGGAAACGTTCAAACAAAAAAACAAGCAAATTCTTCAGCTTTATTATTATTAGTATAGGATTAAGAATAATGTGGGAAAGGATTTATAAGAAGAATCACTATTAACGTTAACAATACTAAAGTGCCGAGAAATAAAATAAAAAAGCTTACGAGGGTCATTGCATTCCTCGAGATTCCAAACGGAAGCAATATCCGCTATATCGGTCTAAGAGGCCCTCGATCGACAAAGGGTTGGCGGACGGCAATTTTGTACTGTGGCTTAAATTATAGATTAGGGTTGTCAAGTCTGGAATAAATGAGCTTCCGTAACAAATGCTGTGCTGCGCTATATCTGTATACGGTTACATGATTGTGTTTGCTGTTTGTGTTTATTTGAATCGAATAAGTGTTATAACACGACTCCTTTTTTACACGACTGCCTAAAAAGGAGTGTTATATTTTCTGGTTTCATGTATGTGAGTTTATTTATTAGACTATAGCTTTTAAATCAGTGAACAGATTTGGATGTATGGGTTATCGTTATATAGAATCTTACATCATCCTGAATTCCCGAGTGACTAAGCTATATTTTTTTTACTTTTTAGGTAGTTTTTTGGCAGGGCAGTCGTGTTTTTTTTTCATCATATTAGCTTGTTTTATTAAAAAAAATGTATCAGTTATTTTTCCTCTCAACTGTTTGTGTGTGTTATTTCAGAATGTTTTTCTTTCTTATATATTTGTAACAAGTTATTATTTATTGCACTTTATTAGACACTAGCTTTCACCTCGCGGTTTCACCCGTTTACCCGGGCCCTGATAAGGCACTTATGACAGTAACAGTTTTGACTCTACGAAACTATACGTGATTAAGTCACACATTATTATTATTCTTTATTAATTAATTTTATTGGCCACTCTCTACTTACCGGTTATTTATGATTTCCTGGCAATACCACAGCGGCTATTTACGGTTATAAGGTTAAGTTCGGTTTCAGCGCTAAGGTAATTAATCATGTCGTTGCCTCGTTGGTCAGACTCATTGTTTTGGCCGGATACTAATTGCGCGTCCATTTTTTCCTTCTTCGTACGTTTCGGAGTCTGTTTCGTAGCGTAGTCATTAATATTATACCAAAAGTGTAACCTTTTTTATAAGGTCTATTGCTGGTATTTTTATGCGAGAAATCCTTGAAAGCGGTTTTGTTAATTTTAATGAATAGTTTTTCTCAGTAGCTTGTATTAATATTTGTATTTAAGATATTCAATAGGTTCATGATTGTGAGTCACTTGTCGCGAAATCTCTCACTGGAATGTGTAACTTATTATTATAGTAAATAAAGTTCTAAAGATGGGCATCATCTTTATATATGTTAGGTTCTCGTACTATTGCAGTGAAATACAATTTCACTCAAACTATAATCTTCTATCTTATATATATATAAATGAATTGCTGTTCGTTAGTCTCGCTAAAACTCGAGAATGGCTGGACCGATTTGGCTAATTTTGGGTTTGAACTATTCGTGGAAGTCCGGGGAAGGTTTAAATGAAGGGTAGGGTAGGGTATTACGCGAACGAAGTCGCGCCGGGCAGCTAGTTTTAAATAATAATTACCAGTTGTAACATCTGAAGTTTTGAGTATATGATAAATTGTGTATTTAGGTATGGATTAACTATGTATGTAGGTATATAAATAAATATCCTGGGACATTCCTCACACACGGTCATCTGATCCCAAACTAAGCAGAGCTTGCACTATGGAAACCAGATAACTGATATAATACATATACTACTTTTTGTTTGTAAATACATACTTAATATACATAATTACACCCAGACTCGGGACATACAGACATGTTCATGCACACAAATGCATGTCCTGTGCGGGAATCGAACCCACGACCTGCGGCGCTATAGGTTAAGACTCCACGTCTTAACCAACTGCGCCAACGGGCCCGTCAGTATATTATCAGTTATCTGATTTCCATAGCACAAGCTCTGGTTAGTTCGGGATCAGATAGCCGCGTGTGAAGTATGATATTATTATAAACCATACATAACATAAGTATTGTATTGTATAACACAAGGCGAGTGTGGTAAAAAGTGTAATTTTCCAGACTAATGCACGTAATATTGTGGGATGGAACTGCACTGGGCCGATCGCCAGCGATCCGTGAACACGGCCGACAGCATGGCTTGGGGACGTCGCTCGAGCAATCTAATAACGAATGTGTAGTTGTTTTAGAGGACACTGTATGTATAAGTTTCTATAACTACTATCAAAACAAAGAATAATAGTTATATACAATCTATACTATATAATAAAGCGGAAGAGTTTTTTTGTTTGTTGGTTTGTTTAGGCTAATCACAGGAAGTCGGATTCGAAAAATTCTTTCACTAATAGGAAGCTACTTTATCCCCGAGTGTTATAGGCTTTTTATCACGGGAACGCGGGTGAAACCGTCCGAGACTGCTAGTATTTATATATAGCAAAGCAATTTTATGGCATAATAGAATACCACATACAAAAACTACCTCGATACAACAAATTGCGATACGGATTAAAATATGTAGATTCTGCCTAATTAAATAAGAACTTGTCTCTCCTATTACGTGAGATAGTTTAAAGCAAGTGTTACAGGATTTATGTATATCCGTCACTTTGATCGTCAATTTTATCTTAAAACCTGGGTCTAACTAGACTTGGCTTAAATTTAAGCCAAGTCTAGTTAGACCCAGGTTTTAAGATAAAATCTTAAAATCTTAAAACCTTATACATAAATCCTGGGTTTTGTAACACTTGCTTTAAACTATCTCACGTAATAGGAGAGACAAGTTTGGGCTATAAAATTATTCGTCTTTCAATACTAACCTTTGTGACATATTTGCAAGACGATGAATTCTTCTTCTTAGTTTTGGCAACCAAATCCAAATGTGGTCTTATTTCTGCCAGTGTCGAGTTATATTATAATTTCCAGTCACAATAAATCACTTTCACATTTAAGTGAAAGTAATATAGTCCATAAAAGTCATATTTTAATACAATGGTTGTCATTGTACTAAAATTCTTCACGGACTTTTTGAGACAACTTGAAAAGGCACACATAATTCATTTCATTTCACTTCACTGGTGCACATGGATTGATCTTTATTGGATAAAATACCACCGACAATATGCAATCAAACTCAACTCAAACTACTCGAATTTATGAAAATAAAAACGAAAACGTCGTTACTACGTCACTCTGCAAGTTTCCAAAAAGTCTGACGATGAATTTACCTAAATGTCGTCACAGACCACCAACATTCCACACATAGTATACTAACACTAGGCTCAGATTTAAAATAAAGGTCCAATATCGGCGTAACGTTTCTAAACTAACGAGACCCATCTCATTATTGTAGCAAGCATTCCAGACACGTTCTATTTTTTAATATTATAAACCACATTATAAACAATATAATTCGGGTATGAATATTTCATTCATCATTATGTATATGTACTTAAAATACTATTAGCGATGTGCGTGGTAACTGCTGAACGTTTTTGAAACTATTAGCTTTGGCTCAGATATCCTAGATCCAAAATGGGTAGACGCCTGGTAGACGCCAATTCTTATTTCGACGGAAGTTTTCCGGTTATGTAAAAACACGAGATGTAGGTCAAACTGCTTTAACTTTTAAAATGCTTTGAGATTTTATTTTATTTTTGTAAGCAGAAGTATTTTTTGTATGGAATCAACGAGTTGAAATACTGTTTGGAAATAAAATAATAGCAACGATGAAATTGTTGTGTCGACGAATCGGCCGTGTGCCTTGTGTGGAGTAGGTATGTGCTTTTGTGGGGTATGTGTGTGAGTGTGGGAAGAAGTGGGAGTGTGTATGTTTCAAATTTTATCGTAGACTTCTTGCGAATCATTCATCACACTTGAAAGACAACATTTTACATAGAACATTAAAGGTTCTATTCTATGCAAAATTTCGTTCCTAACCTTACTCTACAAAAATAAATAGAAACGATAAGAGTGTGCGAACTGCATACAATTTTCCCTTGTGATCAAAATATGTAACAAAGTATAGTAAAATTGTCACATTATTACTGTTACCACCATGTAAAAACTAAATAAAAACAGAAACTGATCGACTGATATCATTGCACAGCTCACATCGCAGGGACTAGAAACTTACTTAAACCTCAGAGTATATAAATACTACGTACAACTTAAACTAATATGTATCCTAATTTTTAAAATGTAAATCCGTCATTGGCTGTTTGATTAATTTTATATTTTCATCCAAATTATACTAAGAGCTGTTGATTTTATATGATTAATAAATAAATAAATAAAATCCAACGTTCAAAGGAATAGGGAAGATTTATCTAAGGTAATTTTCTTAAAGTGTCTATTTTCTATATAGTGAACGTGCATACCCTTTTAGTGTAGAGGTTATTGCGTTTTCGTTATTGTTCGTGATGAAGAATATCTATTGCAGTGTACGGGATTTTAAGGATGCACGGGAAAAATATTATTGATATTTTTGAGCGGAAAAACTTCACATAAACATAGAATGTACTTAGCAACTTAATAATCAATAACAAGTTATAAGTTGTACTAAGCGAAGCCGCGGTAATTAGTCATTTATAGCAATAAATCATCCCGTGCAAAGGAAAAGATGTATAAAGGCTGTATAAATATCTATGTTAGACAGCTAAATTGCAATGCGCGCTATAATAATGCATATTTATGGTTATTGCATTTATACCCAGTTGTTCCATGACTTTTGCAATTTGATTGCCTTCCTACAATCTCTTATTTAATCTGAATTTAATATTTATCTTCGTCCACGTTTCACTTAGTAGTGGCTCTTCGCCTCACGGTTTCAACTGCCATTCCTTTCAATTTTACGAATATCAGTTTAGTAAGTTGAAAAGACGCGTGGACGTTGCTAATAACTTATATAAGTTTATGTTGTGTTCCTGCACTTGTGTAAGGTTGCCACGGCTCTTTGGGGTGTTAACCCGCGAGTAATGCCCCTGGTGTTACAAGCGTCAATATCTGGCTACGGTAACTGCTTACCATCAGGCGGGCCGTTTCTTGTTTACCGACTTCGTGGTAAAAAAAAGTGGAGGCTTGTTTAGTTAAGCTATTATAAAAGACTATAAAAAGTATTTTGCTATTTCATCTCATAAATTGTTCTAATTCACTTTTAAACTAATTTAAGTTGCATTATTGTCCAAACATAACCTTTTATTCAAACATCTCGTTTATGCGAGTAAAAAACCATTAAACTTTTAATGTATCAAAGTTTTAAATGAATGTCTACGACTCTATTTTTCGGGACGTCCGTGTAAAAATGGGTAATAAAAGTGATTGCACTTTGGATCGTTTTGTTTGTTTTCAGTTCTTTGTTTTCTACTTATCACTCTGCTTTAAGAGATTTCTACGTCTAGACTGAATGTGAGTAACGGGCTAGTTTAAGAATTTTAATGAGAATTATGTTTTATTTTCGAACATTAACATTTTCATTGACGGGCCCGTTGGCGCAGTTGGTTAAGACGTGGAGTCTTAACCTATAGCGCCGCAGGTCGTGGGTTCGATTCCCACACAGGACATACATTTGTGTGCATGAACATGTCTGTATGTCCTGAGTCTGGGTGTAATTATGTATATTAAGTATGTATTTACAAACAAAAAGTAGTATATGTATTATATCAGTTATCTGGTTTCCATAGTACAAGCTCTGCTTAGTTTGGGATCAGATGACCGTGTGTGAGGAATGTCCCAGGATATTTATTTATTGAAGCACTGTACGACTTTCACTGCGGACGCTGTACCCTTACATTTTTCCTTTTTTTCCGCTAATTTAATCTCTAATAATGCATTCTGATTGACGAGCGGGGGTATGGTACACATATACACGTACACCCATAGCTGAGCCCATAGCTATGCAAATGTACAAACACTACCTACAAATTACATTGAGTTAACTTCGTGGTTACGTTACGGTTACTGGACATTGTCATACATTTTAAACAGCCTTTGGTTAAACGGCTGATTAAATGTCACCAGGTTAAAGCTTTTGACTTTTGACAACTGTTGTTTGCTCTAATTAATGGTGTTCAAAGCACCGAATTAATTATATGAATATACAACGCTATAACAAACGCGTGATACCCCTGGTGTTGCAAGCGTCCATAGTCTACGGTAACCGCTTACCATCTGGCGGGCCGTATGCTTGTTTGCCACCTAAGTGGTATAAAAAAAAAACAAAGCAAATAACTATTATAATGTTTTTTGTTTTTTAATATAACTTATAATTTGACTTTGTATAAAATTGGCCGTAAGAAAACAACCTTTAAATTCTATTCTTTTGGGTTAGTAATCAGTATCGCCATTAAGAGACTTATAGTTATTATTATTATTTGGGTTAAGTGGCTGTTTCAAGTCTTTCCAGAGCTTGTATCACTGCGACCAGACTAGATCTATTGTGATCGCCACGTTAATTAAATTTCACTGCCAAGACCTACAGCTATAATAAACTGCACAATATTCTTGGCAGGAATGGATTTGACTTCATCTGGGTGTAACAGGTGTTTCCCCAGATGAGTATTTCGTTTAGGCATAAGTGGACAGCACTCACACAAGAGATGTATTGGTGTTTCATCCGCCTCACGGCAAAATCTGCACAACCTCGAGTCGTGAACACTGATGGTGAACAGATGTTTGTTCAATCCACAGTGCCCCGTTAAGGCTCTCACAAGTATGCGTAAGTTGTTTCTACTTAGAGATAAAACCTCTATTGTAGACTTTTTATTAAAGGCCTTTATAAGTGCCTTAGAATGGTTCATTCCAGGAGCGTTTTTCCAAGAATCGATGGATGAGTTTACATATAGGTTCCTCATAATAAGTTTTGCCAGGCTTTTAGGTACACCACAAATTGGCTCGGGGCCATAAGGGGTCCCATTAGCTCCAGCTTTAGCTAGTTCGTCAGCTTTTTCATTACCGACGATTCCTGTGTGTCCAGGAACCCACCGTAACACAACCCTGTTCTTTTCGCCCAGGTGGTTTAGTAGGTCCATGCAGTTTTTAACTAGTTTAGAGTTAATTGAATCGGAGGCCAGTGCTAGGAGAGCTGCCTGGCTGTCCGAGTGGATATATATTGTATGGTTGACGTAGTCTTTCTGCAGATTAGTGTCCGCACATTCAAGTATGGCGTGTACTTCTGCCTGGAATATAGAGGCGTATTTTCCAAGATTCAGCTTTTTGCTGATTTTTGGACGCTCTCCATATATTCCACAGCCTACATCAGATCCTGATTTGGATCCATCGGTATACCACTTAAGGCTACCCTCCACCCACGTGACCTTGTCATCTAGCCAGTCGTCACGGGTGGGTATTTCAATTTCGTAATGCTTACGAAAATTATTCTGAGGGATCATCATGTCTGTGACCATGTTCAGAATAGGAATTTCCAGTACTGAATCCTGAAGGGAGTTTAGTGCCTGGGAGAGCCATTTCACTCCCACCTGTGCGTGAATCCTGTGCATAGTTGTCTTCGCCACCTTCTCTACATGTAGATGCAGGGGCGTCAGATCTAACATAGCATCAAGGGCCGCTCCAGGGGAGGTTGACATGGCTCCAGTTGCCATAATACAAGCGGTTCTTTGAATCCCGCCTAATAAGGCAATTGTTGTTTTTTGACTGACTTTTTTACTCCAAGCCACAGAGGCGTATGTTATCAACGGCCTCACAATGGTGGAGTATAGCCATAGCATCATTTGAGGCCTGAGTCCCCAACGTTGACCTGCCATTCTGCTACATATTCCTAAGGCGATTTTCGCCTTTTGTATTATGTTAGCTACATGACTGTTCCAAGTCAGCTTCTGGTCGATGGTTACTCCCAGATACTTGACTTCCTTGGAAAATTGTACACTTTTGTTATTAAGTGTCGGCATGACTAGTTTATCTAGGGACCGTTTTCTAGTAAATGGTACCAGAACCGTCTTGTCGGCATTTACCGATAGTTGGTTTTCTTTGCACCATCTACTTACAGTATTGAGCGCTCTTTGCATAAGGTACGATATAGTACTTTGGCAGAATCCTCGAACAGTAATTACAAGGTCATCAGCGTAGCCTTGCACATCTATTCGAAGTTCCGCCATCTTATATAAGAGTTGGTCAATGGTCAGTGTCCAAAGAAGGGGAGATAGTACTCCTCCTTGTGGACAGCCTCTCACAACAGATACTTCAAGAGAAGTGCCATGCAGTGATACGGTATTAGATCTATTGGAGAGCATGGCCTTAACCCATCGAACAGTGGTGGGGTCCACATTTTTTTGTTCCAGTCCCCCAACCAGACTGCTAGTAGGGGTACTGTCAAAGGCTCCCTCAATATCTAGAAAAGCGCATAAGGCAATTTCTTTGTCCTCTAACGCCTTCTCTACTCTGTCAACAAGGTTGAGCAGAGCAGTTTCAGTGGATTTTCCACTTTGATAGGCGTGTTGAGTACAATGGATAGGATTCGTGGCTAGAACCATATCCCTAATATAGCTATCTATGATTTTCTCCATAGATTTAAGCAAGAAAGAAGTAAGGCTTATAGGTCTAAAGGACTTTGGTAAAGAATAGTCCTTTTTACCAGCCTTAGGTATAAATAGTACTTTTACCCTGGTCCATGGTTCTGGAACCACCCCCAGGGCTAAACTAGCTCTAAATATTTTAATCAAGAAAGGAATAAGGATATCCAATCCCTTCTGTAGCAGAATAGGTTGGATACCATCAGCTCCACTTGATTTATAAGGTTTGAAGGAGTTTACCGCCCATCTTACCTGCCGTGGTCTAATGATTTGCGCCGCTCTGCGCCAGTCCTCGTTATGAGGCCTTCTGCAGACGGGCATTCCGGCATTTACTAGGCTCATAGCCTGAGCCCCAGGAAAATGGGCAGAAATTAACACCTCCAAGCTTTCCTTCTCGTTAGACGTGAAGGAGCCATCTGTCTTCCTGAGAAGACCTATTTGCCTAGGTTTTTCCTTGGCAAGAATTCTATGAAGCCTAGCTCCTTGAGGCGTGTGTTTAACGTCCTCGCAGAACTTTCTCCAGGAAGCTCTCTTAGCCTTCCTTATTTCCTTATTATACTCTGTTAAGGCTTTCGTGTAGACCTCCCATTCCCGCGTCTTCTTAGCCTTATTAAATAGTCTCCTAGTTTTCTCCCTTAGTTTCCTAAGTTTTGCGCTCCACCAGGGGACTTTAGTTTTTGAAGTCTTTTCTTGTAGCGGACAGCTCTTCTCGAAGGCATTTGTGATGCCTTCAGAGACAATGACCGCCGCCATCTCAAGCTCTTCAGATGTTTTGATTTTCTTCGGACAGTCCTCCAGGTTCCGCCTTAGAATGTCTCTGTAGTCAGTCCAGGCGGTCTTCTTGGGGTTCCGATAAGTGATCGACTCATAGGCTAGCAAGCCTTTGATTTCGAAGCGGATATGTCGATGATCTGACATTGAGGTTTCGCCACTAACATGCCAATCAAAAATGTGAGAGGCCAGTTTGTTTGTGGCGAAGGTAATATCTAAAACTTCTTGTCTGTTGCTTGTGACGAAGGTTGGTTCACATCCTACATTCAGCACTCCAAGACTGTTTTGAATAAGATAGTCATATAGTAACTCACCCCGATTGTTGACGTCGCTGCTGCCCCAGTCAGTGTGGTGAGCGTTCGCGTCGCAACCTACCACTAGCTCTGCGCCATGCTGCCGGGCGTAATCGACGACACGTCTCAGCTCCTCAGACGGATCGGATTTATCTCCGGGTAGATAGGCCGAGCACACAATTACTCTGGCCCCATCCCAACCCTTGAGATTAATAAACGCCGCTACCAGGTCGTCAAAACAAAGCTCTGGAACAGGTAAAAAATTAACATGTTTCGAAAACACGATGCAAGCTCTGGGCTTTACGCCACAGGTATTGTAAAGTACCTTGCCAGCAGCGTTGAGTCCCAGAATAGATTGGTTGCGCACCCAGGGTTCTTGAATGAAGGCGAGTTCTGCATGACCCTCAACAAAGCAGCGCTCCACGACCGCGGTTGCAGCTACGGCATGGTGGAGGTTAGCCTGGAGGATCCTCGCCGATTCTCCCTGGGGCGCCATTTATGGTGCAGCGGAAGGCCCGGGCTGCGCTCCGCCCCGTTGCGGACGATGACGTCCACGACCAGGCTGAGCCCTCCCAGGCCTCTTTTTCCCGCCCCGAGAGCCGCTATTCTGCCACGGGAGACTTGAGGGCCGTGTCGCCGGTAGGCGTTTGGGCACCCCGCTCCCACTGGTAGAAGCGACTGGGGCAGCGACCACTCCCGGGGGATTCGTAGGTTGTGGTAACACTACAGCCCCCGAGGATGCTTCCACTGTTTGAATCGTGGATTCAGAGCTGCCCTTGATCCTGAAGAGTACTCTCTTGAAGCCAAAGACAGCCCTGAAATCCATTTCTTTTAGGGCTTCAACGGAGGGTTCGTCCAAGGCCATGGTTACAGTATAACCGGCCTTGTCCTCCTTACTGGCTAGGATACGCCAGTGCTCCGTATAAAGCCCCACATTTTGTACCCTTATTAGGTGGAGGGCATCTTGAATGGTGCTCACCTCCCCCTTGGGTATAAAAGCTATACTAACCGTAGGCTTAGGCAGTTCACTCTCCGGAATTACGGAGAGCTTCGCCTCGGGCCACGGTAGCAGCTTTGGGACCTCCCTTTCGATCCATTGCTGGCTCTCCTGATTTTCACAGGTTACGAGAAGCCAGCCTGGTTTGTGGGAGAGTCCCAAAAATCTCGGCCCGACACCGATTTCGCCCATCTTTATGATGGCGTAGTTAATGGCTTGTCGGACCAAGCGCATCTGATCCTCACTCATGGGACTCTCATTACGGATTCCCACTCGCGAGGCACCAGCAATTTCCCTAAAAGTCGGTTTAATTCCTCCTTCTAGGGAAGTTTTTGGAGCTTTTTTAAGATGCTCCCTGGGGGACTCTTCTTCCGACCGTGTTCTTTTAACCGCCTTAGGATCAACCTTAGGCGAGCCCACGGGAGGAAGTTTATCCTTCGGAATCTCGCTCCACGGCTTTCGGCAGAGTACGAGGGCTTCGTTGACTCCCACGTTCGCCGCCTTAAGCCGTTGGAACCTCTTCCGAGCAGCACCCGACAGTTTTATCCTGTCAGGTTTTGGTACCTCGCCACTAGAGGTCGGCACCGTGATCGGTCTGGAGTCAGTTAAGCCTCCATCCCTCTCACGGCTCGGCCTCACAGTAGCGGAGGTGGATGTCGAGGGCGTTTGGGGTGCTTCGAGCACTCCCACCGACCCTTCAACAGATTTGACCTGGATGGAATCCAGGGCAGAAACAATATCTTTTAGATTTAAGTTATCTTCTTGCATATATATCCCACGAGAAGCTAGGGAACTAAAGGTCACGACTGGCAGAGCCCCGCTTGTCCAGTCGAAGGGCAAAAATACTCCCCGAGTTGCCCCGGTTTCGAGGAGACACCGTTCGCGACTGAGCTACCCCTCAGCCACGCATCCATCGGCACGGTACGATTGACACCTTGGATTGGAGACAGCAGATTTGGCCCTCGGCTAGAGAGATCTGATCCTAAAAACACCGAACACAAGTATCCAATATCTTCAGGACCAAAAGTCGCTAACCGACGCCCGGGGTACACCGGCCCGCAGCCTTCCCATCCGGAGGGAATTAGACATTCCTTCCCGATAGCAAGACTACGTTGGCACACGTGGAGGTACTGCTGTCAATTGTACCCCCGACTTATAGTTACAATTATATCTTTTTTAACACTAAATTGCTGGTAAAATATAAATGATAAGAACTCTCGACTTGGTTATGGCATTATAGCGCTAACTGCCTCAAAAAAAAAAAAAAACTTTGAAATTCCACTCACTTTTTTTTTCTTCCTAACTACAAAATAAAATACTTAAAAACATATTTTACTTTTAAATTCCACTTTACCCAAAGTCTAACGGCATAATTATTGTCCTCTCACAAAACATTTCCCTTACCTTGCATAATAGCTTCCTGTGGCTCCTTTCTACCGCCTCTAGTGCTATTGAAGTACCTAAACACAGCACTATGTAAAGTTATACAGGCTGTATTACGGTTCCATTGTCAGAGTCACGCACTAGTGCCATTGTTCCCATCTTCTGACGTGTCATGTGATAGCACCCTGTGTTATTTTGTGGAGCGTTTGGTACAGTCGAGTTAACTTGAATGGTTGCAATATAATGTAGTTGGATAGTGATTTGTGTTTGAGATAATGTATGAAGTTATGTGATAAAACCTGCTGGAAACCTTGCCGTTACTCGGAAGCAATGGCAGACTTGAGGACATTTTCGACATATAGATTGTAATATGTATATAGGTATATATTGTAAATAAATGTATTATTAACTAGGTAAGTATATTCAAGCTTATTTTTCAGTCTTACTCGCGATAGAACGCAGCATTATCTCGCTATATCAAGGAGTTGTTTGTCTTTTATCTCACCTGAAACTTCAGTCGGCTACCTGCCTTGGTAATAAGCTTTTTCCATTGTCATCTAAAATTGATTGATATTACCTAGGCAGGTAACTTATACGAATATTACTTGAAAGAATTTTGCTGAGGATAATCTTCTACGGAATATTGGTTCGATGGATTTTAAAAAGTTGGCAATGTTGCTAGATATAAAGATTTTTTTAATGAACGAAAGCACATAAGTTTAATTTTTAAGCTCTACTCAAAGATTTGAGGGGAATTTCGCCACGTGGTCTGTCTGTCTGTCCGTCTGCCACATTTTTGGCGTATCTACTGTACAGATTAAGTTCAATTTTATTGACACATATGTATACTTCTATGACCCAAACACGGGCGTGTAAATAAATATCGGGGTCGCTGTTGGGGCCAAAGTAGAATTTAAATAAAAGGCTAACTGTACCGTGTGACATATCAAATACAATTTTAAATGAAATAGTTTTTAAGTTAATAAAAACAAAAATGCCTTGCTGAGTTTGGGTTTTCTTTTTAATACTACGTATTCTGTAAACAAGCACACTGCCCGCCAACATCTTATCCTAACTATATAAATGTGAAAGTGAGTTTGTTTGTTTGTTTGTTACGCCTTCACGCCTCAACTACTAAACGGATTATGATGAAATTTGGCATGCAGATAGCTTATGGTAAGGAAAAGGAAATAGGCTACTCTTTATCCCGGGAACGCGGGTGGACCCGCGGGGGACAGCTAGTGGTATATAAGTTAATCGAGTATTGACTCTATGTATTTATACCACTATGTATACAACCTAAGCAACTAAGTTTTAATTTTCAAAACATAGTGCTAATTATAAACCGTGGAAATAGCCGCTCGTGTAGTAGCAGGTCTAGTTATATTAGCCATGATTGAAGTTGAATTCACTACAAAATCTGAGAATGAACTGTCGTCTCCTATCGTCTAGGACAGGATAATTGCTTCATATTTTAAAACTTCATTAAGAGTTTTTATATAAAAAGTCATGATAATTTTCTAGCATCACATTTTTTTTTTATACAACATAGTTGGTAAACAAGCATACGGCCCACCTGATGGTAAGCGGTTACCGTAGCCATATAGACGCTTGCAACACACGAAGCATCGCTCACGCGTTATCGACCTATCCCCCCTCACCTATGAGCTCTGGCGACCTTACTCACGCGCAGGAACACAACTTTACACAACATAAAGTTATTTGGCTGCGGTATTCTGTAAGGTGGAGGTACTTCCCCAGTCGAGCTGCTCTTAGAGCGAATAAACGCTATGCTCTACCTCTCTTAAATTTTGCTTTATCAAATTGTAATTAGATTACTATTAGGTTACTAATTGACCAAACACGATCACATACGTGATGTGTGACATAAAAAAGACGGCCAAGTGCGAGTCGCATTCGTATACACAACGGATAACGTACAGAAGTTTCTTGTCAGATGCCACCTATAATGAAGCTTCATATGCAAATAAATTGTGATAAAATTTTGCACACAGGTAGGTTATAAGCCGGAATATCATATGGGATACTTTTACACCGGATAATTTTAGGGTGAAGCCGTGTGACGGGAAATAGTACTAAGTGGGCGAATCTATAAAATCTAGTTAATTTACACCTTGCCGTAAATCAGTGTTGCCATATAAGATAGATTTAATGAAAGTGCATTCACCCATAAAATGCCCATAAAATTGACTATACGGTGGCAGGTAGTTCACTGTTTACGACTTAATATTTAGGCGATGACCTATACCTACTCAAAGTTGATTTCGATAAGGGTTACCATGTGATTTATTATCAATACCTACTTTATTCAATCCTGTATTTTGGGGGTAACCAAATCATCAAAAAGAATGAATTTTATTGTTAAAGTTATCTTACTGAACCTTATTTCTTCGCAGTCGGGCACTCTTTACAGAGTGGTCGTGGTTGTCATGGAGGGTCTTCAACGCCAATGCTCTCCTTGACTAGGGTTCTGTTGAACCCAGAGAGATCGATGGCTGAACCTAAATATTCTTTTTTTATACCACTATGTTAACAATAATTTCCAAATTATAACTTTGCAATTATGCATTTGTTTTTATCATTAGTTGTCGTCACTTAAGTCTTTTTTTTTATACCACTTAGGTGGCAAACAAGCATACGGCCCGCCTGATGGTAAGCGGTTACCGTAGCCTATGGACGCTTGCAACACCAGGGGTATCACGCGCGCGTTGCCGACCCTAAGACCTAAGTCTACTTTAGCTAAAGTTATTAGTATTTTTTTATCATTTCATATCATCTTTAGTCATATTTATTGACAAGTCACTTTGTGCAGGCGGTCAATATTCTTAGTCGAACGATGATTTTGAAATGACATTGAAGTCTTGTTTAAATATGTAAATGTATTTTTTTTTAAAGCTATTTTTGTGAATATTTTTTGTTGGCTGCACTATTGAATATTCTGTGGCTGTACTTGCATTGTTTTCCAATATACTAATGTATACAAAATATCAAGTCAATCGGACCACTGGAAGTGGGTGAAATTCGACTTGCAAGATTTGACCCGAAGATATACATTGCAAGTTAATAAAAAGCTCCTAAAATACCTTGTTTAACCGACTTAAAAATGGAGTAGGTTCTCAATTGAGTCGTATGGTTTTTTCAATGTTTGTTACCTCAGAACCGTTTGGAATTTTTTTACATTTATTAACCGATTTGGAAATAGTATATTACCATACATACAGTAGTACATTTTTGCACCGAGTGAAATAGCGCACGAGCGCAGCGAGGGCAAAATTGCCGTATCGTATAACGTGTAACAAAACGCACTTATCGTAGGTTTATCCGTGTAAAAAAGTAGTAGTTAATTTTTTGCACGGAAAAGCGAGTGATAAGTGCGGGCTTTTTACACGCAGTGCTATAAACTCTTTTTTGTTTGGAAGTGTATACTTCCCGTTTGATTAGATTAGGATCTGATAACATTTTAGTGTACTTTGAAGTCGGTAAAATATTTTTGTACAACAGTTTTTATGGACACGGTTTATTGACACCTTTACATAAACCATTTCGTGTCCTCCGGATGTGTCATAATAAAAGTGAAATGGGCTTTTTATTGTTATTCCTGTACATGTTTAGGACAGACATTGGATTCCGATGACAAAAATAGGTCGGATATCCTATGAAGTACACGCGTTAACCAATATAAACTGAGTCAGTATTTTTATTTGTAAATATGGAATGAAGTTCAGGGTATTGTATGTATTTGTATCCATGTACCGACCACGATGGTGGTAGCTTATGGTTTTGAAAATAATAATTGCTGAGTTTATTGCCGGCTCTTCCCAGCATAACAACCTTCCGAACCGGTATTAGAGAACTAGAGGCGGAATTAGAGTTTTTCTTCAAAACGGGCGTGAAGAGATTTCTTCAGGGTCGGCAACGCGCGAGTGATACCCCTGGTGTTGCAAGCGTCCATAGGCTACGGTAACTGCTTACCATCAGGCGGGCCGTATGCTTGTTTAACGTAACAATTTTGTCAGCTTCAAAAGTAGCCGAGATATCCTGTGAAATTACGTAACTCACAGTTTTCATACAAACTACCAGGAGAATATAAATACATTATTATGAAAGGGTACTAAAGTTAGCAGTTACTTTTGACGCTGACTGTACGTATCTCAGTGGAGTATATGAACACACTAATTACCGAACGTCAATACTGTCATTAGGCTTTGATGTCGGAACATCAATAATGGATGGTTAGACCATGCTGCTGGTGGAATTTATTTAATTATCATACAGAAATTGTAATTGTGCTTATATAAGGTCACAACAAAAACATTTAGGACTAGGGCTTGAATTAAGAGCGACTTTGCAGTGTTGAAGCAGTTATGTGAAGCAGTCAAAAAAACGTGGCGTGTCTACATCGCTGTAAAAAGTACGACTTGCCAGCCAGTAGCTTGCCAGCCAGTGGCCTCGAGTGCCAGTGGCTGTTAAGTCTTTGTATAGGTGGGTTTCTTAAATGACTAAGGCATCCAATAAGAAATGTTTTTTTTTTAATCCTGACATGTTTGTAGATAGGTAGAGCATAGCGTTTATTCGCTCAAAAATCAGCTCGACTGGGGTATACCTTTACAGAATACCGCAGCCTAATAAATTTGTTATGTTATATATACGGGGTGGATACGACAATACGACATTAAATGAAAACACGTAAAGTACTAGTAAAATTTCATCGTATACATGAGTACTTTACGTGGTTTCATTTTTAATGTCGTATTTTCGTATCCACCCCGTATATGTGTCACTTTCTAAAGTCACATAACAAGAAGAGCCAGAACTATCCAGGGTTTTACTAGGCATGGCTTAAACCATATCGTTATAAGACAATGAGTTTCATTCTTGTTTTTTTTTTCAGATGATTCAAGGTCATGCCCCGAAAGGTCGATTCATACACATAATTTTATCCGAGAAGTATTATACATATAGAATAGTAACTCGTTTATAGAGGTTCATGTAGCAATAAAATTGTCGTAAAAAGGTGTCCGCACAAATGACAAATATTTCCCTACGAAATTATATTTATTTTTGTCCGGAGGTCATCCATCATAAAAATAATAACCCACGGAATTCCGTAGGCATTTCCCAGCACATAACAACAAAGACTAAAAGGGCACTCAAATTTATATGGGTCATAAGTAAGATACCACACTCAGTTATGTCGACGGCCCACATTGGGCTTAAAAGGTGCAATAGTTATAAAATTATATGGACAGTCAAATAGGAAAACGACGAAAAGAAATTGGAATTTTACTAGTATTAATAAAAACATGAGATTTCGCTTACGTTTTCGTGTTATCTTTATGATATGATGTGTAAAACTGACGGATCGTATGCGTAAATATGAGAGAGGCTTTTTTGTAAGAACTGTGAGAAAGGAAAGTGTATTTTGTGGGTAATATTTTGTTTGAGTTTTTTTTTTTTTTCTTGGTCGTTGCTTCTTCTCTTGTTTCCATCCATGAATATATTACATAGTTCTACTTATTGTTGCGAATAAAATAATCTTGATACTTATGGTGAATAAACTTATTTAATTATTTATTTTCTTTAGCTCCAGAGAACCCAAATTGCTACCTCTTTATCACATGTTATAAAACGCTGGCGAAGCCGGGGCGGGCCACTAGTTTATAACATTACTAGAACAAATTAATGTAGGTTAACCTACGTGACTTTGTGAACATAATGTATAAAGCTACAAACTTCATATTTATGAATGTTTAAACATAATTCTAGCTAACATTTTCACGCTCGTGCTCCTTTAAAAAAACATAATTTTTCAAAGAGAAATCTGTTCAAATTAAACATATACCTCTTTTTTTTACTTTCACAGAGAAATTCTAGATTATAGTGATGAGACTTTCGAATTCTAAAAATAAATATATTGTTTTATTTTGTACGGAATATTATATAATACAGGCTGTTCATAGAAATATGGATCAAATCAAATAGTTGCACAATCATATTTGCCTCAAATATTTCGCTTTTTATTACTAGCAGATTCTCCCTTAATCATGTAGTTAAATAGTCTATAAAATGCCTTAAAATGCCGGAATCGAAATCAGACTGGTCGTTTCTGAGATTACCGCTTTCAAACCTACAAATTCTTCAGCTTACTAATAATATAGATAACGCTGATAAAGTAAAGCTTAGCACATCACTACACGAGATTTCTCAGCGTCCACGTCACGTCCGCTTTACTTCGTCGTCGGGGACTTTTATTTGAAAAGACACGGAAAAGTATGTTTTCCTTGTTTTAAACAAAATGTAAGAAAAGTTCAGCGACAATGCCACTTGTCGCCTGTATAGTGGAGAATAACACACCTTGTTAGCTGTAAGTGCACTTAGAAATATCCAATACAAGTTTTTAATTCGTTTTATTATGGTAAAGTTATTGAGAAGGAGGCGAAATTACTATTAAGAAAAATTCTGTATCTGAAAATCCATACCTAATTTTTAAATCAATCTCAAACATTTTGGGAACATGATTGCTACTTGTTAACAAATCAGTATAATTTTTATACTAGTTTACGTTCGTATTACCTACAATCCCGAGGGATCAAATATATTAATAGTACACTTGTACAATAACTTTTATAGCATTAATACAAGTAGTCTCAATAGTACAACGATAGAGAGAGAGGTAGAGCATAGCGTTTATTCGGTCAAAGAGCAGCTCGACTGGGGAAGTACCTCCACCTTACAGAATACCGCAGCCAAATAACTTTATGTTGTGTAATGTTGTGTTCCTGCGCGTGAGTAAGGTCGCCAGAGCTCATAGGGGAGGGGGGAAAGGTCGGTAACGCGTGAGCGATGCTTCTTGTGTTGCAAGCGTCCATATGGCTACGGTAACCGCTTACCATCAGGCCGTATGCTTGTTTACCGACTAAGTTGTATAAAAAAAATAAAAATAGAATTATCATACGACTCTCGTAGCCGTAGTAATTGCAATAACTCTACGACCGTACTGTAGCACTGCTACGAATATCTTTACTACGCAGTTATTCGCAGGCGGTGTCTTATGGCAATAAACATTCTTGAAAGATTTTTATTACACCAAAAAGAATTGTTGTTTTATAAAATATAAATTTCTTTCTCTTTTCTGAAACTTTAGATATACATTATGGTGTACTAGTTTTTATCCCCTGTTTTACCCGCGTACCCGAGGGGTTTTATATGGGGTAAAGAGTTTTCCATGTGTAAATCCAGAATATAGTCAATCTGTGTGCCAAATTACATGCAAATACATTTATGTTAATCAAATCACGAACATCCAAATTTTCAAATTTGTATCCCCAAAAAGATGATAATTATCTTTTAGCAGAAAAGTAACGATAAAGAATATTCTATCGACAATCTTATAACTTTATTTGGATTCTCATTTAACACACTGGATATGAGAATGCCCACCCTCATGCCGTACAGCTCCTTTCTTCGTTTTTCATACCTTTGCCAAATTCTTTGTTCGGATATGCACTGAAATACGTGAGGTTCCCACCGTTGTAGGATGGCCATATGTAATTTATGTTTTTTAGGAATTTTCATACCAATTTCTCCTGCAAACTTTAAATTAAAAAACCCATCATCGTTCAGGTAAAAAGATAATCTTTTTATTGAATAGTTCCAGAATTAAAATCGTGATGTTTTAAACAAGTGTAGTTATGGTGTGTCCAGACCATGTCCAGACACAGCGCCCCGCGCGGAGGAGGAGGCAACGCTTTGTTTGGACAACTGCCGCGAACGCTCGTCACGAGCTCGCGCAAACATTTTCTGGGTCCAAACAGTCGCGCGGCAGATTTGTGTCCTTTACGAAATGATCTATATGCCCAGTTTGGCAATAAAAAACATACCATTGGTAAGTAAAACGATTCGTTTTTGATTATTGAAACCGGGCATTAGTCTTATAAAAAAAACTACCGTTTGTCTTTTAAGACTGTCAATCACAATTGTATTGTAGGTGAAAGTTTTAGAGTTGAGTTATTTAAGGGCGAATATATCTAAGTTGTTTTCTATTTTTATATGTATACTTTTAATAACTAAGTATTAATTTTCTCTTTCTTTCTTCTTTCTTTTCCTATAAAAAATGTGATCATCCACAACTCATGGTCACCACAGTCATGTGCAAATACTGAGGCTGGGAGCGTGACATACTTTATTATGAAGCTTACGCGCTCGCGAGTTTATCTCCTTCAATGGTTTATCGATTCAAAACATTCCTTTTTCCGCTCTTCTTTGATATATTATTATAGGAACCCGCAGGAATTTAGACGTGTGATAGTAAAAATGTTTTATTTGCTTTATCGCACCTAACCAGATCTTTTATTACTTTGTATCAATAGGTTTGGCGTCTTGTTAGTTAGTATAATCTAAGCAGTTGTTTGTGTCTCGTTTGAATTAATATTTGCCTGGAACTTAAGTTTTGACATACTCAAGAAGGTAATAAGCGGAAGAATTTCTTTGTTTATTTCAACGGGCTTATCTCTCGATATCTTAGCTTATCTATTCGGATCGAAAAATTCTTACACTAATAGGAAGCTACATAATCCCAGAGTATTATATAGGCTACTTTTTTACCAGTGACGCGGGTGAAACCGCGGGGGACAGCTAGTTTCCAATAACTATAAAGCTGTGTTTTGAAAATAAATGAAGCGATGGTAGCTCAATGTAACTATTTAGTGATGTCGAGTGTCGTGACGAATGTCGTGTCAGACTTGACATGAATTAATGAATAAATAGATTTACGTTAATGTTTAGACTCTTCTGGGGAGGGGAATATTACATATGTCAAAGAAGAACGGAAGATATGTAAGAGATATTATTATTGTTTTAGGAGATGGTTGATTAGGAGTTGGGCCGAATATTTTGTGTGGTTCTTCAGCCATAATAATATAACAGGTGGAGATTTCGAGATGGCATATATTCGAAACCTATGTTGGGTTAGTCATGCTGAACAACTTTTAGTGTGGGACCAATAGCGAATTCTCAAAAAAAATATTTACCTTCCATAGTAAATGTCAATCTTGCTCGATCATAATGTATGAAACGTAAAATTTAGTTATGGTTTGTATTTTTTTTAAATAATGTTTTCCTCTCATTGAGTTGGGTCATAAAAGGAAATTCTATAACTACTAGATGATGCCTGGATGTTAAGACCTATACCCAAAAATAAGAGCTAAATAGAAATCCTGACGCATCATAATAAACTCGGTTCGGCGAGGACAGGAAATTAACGTATCATGTTGAAAGCATTTTGTCGTAACTCATCACAATGTCAAATGCATGTCGTTTGCCCCTTTATGAGAAACATATTTTTAGAAGCTATTTTGTGAGTGAATACTGTCATAGAATGATTGCTAGTTATTGAAAAATGTACCGTAATAATTTTTTTAAATAAATCGCCACCAGTGACCCAATTCTTGCGTCTTCCGAAAAAACCTTCTAATCGAACTTACGGTTCCTAAAAATCGATTTTTTTTTCGACGAAAATTCGATCTGTTCCGACCAATCAAAGCTGATTGGTTTTCCTTCTAAATATGTGCACAATACGGCCTCGAATGCCAGAATAACGTAAGGTTAGTTACACTCGATAAAAGTTGGAATTCGTACTTTTATCGATCGAGCAATCACTATAATCATCATTTACCAATCTTCATCATAATCCGGTCAGTTTTGCAACGTGATTGACGTGATTATTATTAAGTATTAATTAACCCATCAAAGAGGACACAATCTCATTATAAAAATAATATTTTAGCGCCGAATTAATTAATAATCTCTCAGATTTATGGGACTAATTTAATTTCACTCGAAACTCCAAGATTGACCATTAATTTACGCCGTCTAATTTAATGATGGATATTCACTTACAATTTAACCTTCGTTAACCTTTGAGTTATCATTGATGATGTAAGTTATGCGATTATCTGCATCTATGTCTCTAAAAAAAGTGAGTTTGTTTATGTCTATCAAGTTGATAGGCATTTTCAACACCTACTAAAGGAGCTTCCTTCCGCGGATGCTCAGACTGTGGAATGAGCTCCCCGCCACGGTTTTCCCAATGGAGTACAGCATGGGGTTCTTCATAAGGGGTGTGAAGAGATATCTGCAGAATCGGCAACGCGCGCTTGTTACCCCTGGTGTTGCGGGCGTCCATAGGCTACGGTAACCGCTTACCATCAGGCGGACCGTATGCTTGTTTGCCACCTAAGTGGTATAACAAAAAAAACCTACATAAAAGCATAGCAAGATTCAGAAAAGGAAAAAGGCAAGTGAGACCCGGCGTCCACAGATAAAGGATAAAAAGTCCTGGCTTAGATTACTTTATTAGATTAATTTATTAATAAACTTTTTCTATTGTTACAGGTGTGCAAGTGTTAGTGACATGTAATTTAAAATCAGTGAAAGTGTTATTCTTCTTGTTGGATATCTTTAAATTTTGAAATAGTTAAAGTGTTCGTTTGCGTTTTATAAATCAAATTCAACCTTACGGTAAAAAAAATTGCAATAATCTTGTGTAAAAAAATTTTTACACCAAAAATTCTCATAAAAATCGTGCAGTTAATAGAATTATTGTAATATATCTTTATCCCGCTCTTAAAAATAATGTGAAAAACCTCGTCGCCAATTTAATGAGCGTGAACGGAACTCCGCTCACTTACGTGTTCATCCGACGACGGCACAACGAGGACTGCCACAAAGCAGCGATGGCTCGGCCTGAGGTTGTGCGATGAGCCCTCGGAAGAGGAGGGGATGGACGAGCCCAGCGCTGCCAAGCGGCCTTCCGTGCTAACTATAGACAGGGCCGCATTCCTCCTTCTCAGAGTCAAGAGGGCATTTAAGAAGAAGCGGCAGCAGCGGAAGGAGAAACAGTGAGTATTTATAGGTTTTTTAATACATTAGGATAATAATTGCTATAAGTAATTACGAGTTAGAGGTTTGTCAAAAGACCTTTGGCAGGCAGGAGATTCGGAAAAATTATAGCTCTCGACTTTACCGTCAACTTTACAGCTATAATAATATGATTAAAAGAACTTAAGGTAGGGTAGAAAAACATCAAAGAAAATATATTACTTGCGATTGACTCTGTTATTTTTCTACTCTCGAGTGTTTTTCGACGACAGGTCCATAAACCGCGCGACTGATGTGTGTAAACAGGGGGGATAATTAAGATGGTATCTTTATGGCTTATGTAAAATAAACAGTTCGAAACCAAGATTGAAAAAATAGCCATTAAGGAAACTCGAAATTATTCTGTGTAATTTATCTCTGCCTCAATTTACCATCTGTGGGTTTAATTATTACCTGCAGATAATTTCCTTTGCATATCCAAATGCAAATAAAGGTAGTTGACGTTCGCGTCACGTAAGTAGTTTACGAAGCCTCGATTCAGCCGTATAAATTGCATTTAGAGTATATCAATGTTTTCTGCGTACATTGCTACATTTGTTTACCGACGCTGTTTCGTTGATGTGTTGATACAGTAGTGTAAAGAGACTTCGACGATATTCAATAGTTGAGAGACTCGAAACGTTACTGCTTCATTATGCTCCGGTCATTCGTCCTGAACGGACGTGATCTTTATTTTGACTCGTGATTTTGTTCTCTGCGTAAATAAATGAATACGTGCTCTGTATTTTATTCTGATTTTATTCGTTTCTAGTATAACTTAAAAAAAAAAAAAAAACTTCTTTATAGTGTCTGAAATATTTTTCTCTATCTGATTTTAAGACGATGTTCAAATGGTTTTATGAACTAAAGTAAAACACAGATAATTATTATTAATAATTTAACAATATTAATTTCATATTGAAAAAAAATCCCATTAGAGAACATTAGGATAGTTGTCTGTAACGTTAATTTTGATAGTTCCTTCTTTGTCTGCCTGATTTTCTTTCTGAACTGGTCCACCCAAATCTTTCTTCACAGAAGAAGTCGGTGGCGGAGGTAATTTTTTGAAATCATTTCTCAAAGTCTTATCCCCGACGAGTTTAATATCGTCCCTAGGTACAACATCCTTCCTTTTAGGCATCACGTTTGTGAAGTCAATCGTGGCCATGTCCTTCTTTTTTGGAAACAGAAATATTTCCATAGCTTTGGGTTTGAACGGTGGCAGCAATCCTTTATTTGGGATTGCTCTGTCGAACAAAAAAGGTGATACCGGCAGAGGGTTTATGCGGGCTGGATTAGATTTTATACTTCTGTGTGTTGGTCCAAACTCAAACATTATAGTATCCTCTTGGAAATTTTCATGAGAATCGCAGCATAGAGGAGATTCCTTGTGACTTGAAAATAGATCGTTGCTCATTAGGATTTTGTTTATGAGTTCTGATGGGTTTGAAAATAATGAGTCTTTATTTCTAAAACTTGAACAGGGGCATGGGGATTCTATTATTGAGGGGAGCTTCGGAAAGAGTGAGTTTTTGGTTGGTACATCTGAAATTAGATAATCGAATAATTAGAATCAGGTTAAGCTTTAGACCGATTAGGGCATTTTTTACCAATGTTAATAACATTCATTCACGATTGTGTACAGAGAATCTGTCAAACAGTAATAGTTTATGCTGTAGATAGCAGTTATCTGGCGTTGGTAATATTGAACTTACGAGATTTAATTATTTCTTACCAGGAGCCCTACCGTTAAAATAAAAGGAAAAGTCAATTTTTCCAAGGTTGACCAGAGAATTGGTAATAGTAGGCATAGTCTTCATAGGTTTGAAAATTTCACGGCAATTGATAGTCGCCGAAAAGGCTAGCAGCGCTGCCATCACGTAGAGTTGCATTTTCTGCAAATCTAAAGACAGATATGACATGTGTATTTTTTTGATAGCCATAAAATTTCCATTGGTCATCATGGCTTTTTTTCCTTGGTGCAATATCTAATGGTGCGTCCATGCTACGCGAATCAAGCACGAGCCGAGCCACGAACGAACAGGATTCGTTCGTTGCTCGCGATGTCAAGTGTGGACGTACAACGAGCCTTCAACGAGCGCGATGCAAATCCCTGTGTTCGTGTAAAAACTGACAATCGGGCGGAGCGCAGTCGAGCGCGAGACGAAAGCTCGTTCGCGACTCGCAAGTTCGTCCACGCTACGCGAACAACGAACGAATCCTGTTCGTTCGAGGCTCGGCTCGTGCTCGCTTCACGTAGCATGGACGCACCATAACAACCAGAATGACAAAGATGCTGATTACTTATGTTCTGTTCTTCTGAATTACTTTTATACTACATTTTACTTAAAGTTATTTTTGTTTCAACTGAATAATGTTTCGAGTAACTATGGACCATTATTCGAAGTCGTAGTTAAGAAAACGAGTATTCCCAAAGTGAATTACTATTGATAAAATCTAGGAATCTTTCGTTAGTTTTGATAATTTGAGCAATTTATAGTCTTATCGATAGTTCCAGCAATTGATATTCAAAGGTTAAACGTTAAAATTTATAATTATATTTGTAATCAAAGAAGAAGTTTTAATTTAGGTTGAGGTAAAAGTTACAGGATCTGCTTACCAATTTGACGTTGCGCTCAATTGAAATAACGATTTATATTGAAATTCGGCTCAAATAAAATTCGTTCTATTTCACAACTTCGATTTGTGCCTTTATCGCTTTTCTATTTTACGATTACGATTGCGAAATTCAAACTGTGAACTTTTCAGTTGAATTGGTTAATTTGAAAACCTTTTTACGCCTCCAACCTTGTTATACTGTGTGTCAATAGCTTTTGTCTTGTAAAAAGGTAACTCGATGAATAAAAATGTGACCCTGCCATTTTATAAAATTTTATGTGGCCGATGTTTTTTACATCTGTTCTTGTTGATTCTTAACAATAATAATTTCTCTGTATGTCATTTTTAGGGTTCCGTAACTCAAAAGAAAAAAAACGGTGTTGTCAGTCTGTCAGAATTAAACATATTTTCTTTCTTTCTTTCTACAGTCTCATCATGGTAATATGGGTGTCGGTACTGTCCGAAAAGCTATGAAAACTACGGTTCTCTATAGTCTATAGTTTGTAAAATATAGAAAATATAGCTTGATACCTGCGACAGTTGTCAGAGTCATGTCAAAATTAACATTATAGCTACACAATAAGGTCTGCTTTAGTCCAATTTCTTTGAATAAGGTTCATCTGTTTAATGCATAGATACTATTAGATACAATACAGATGATCTATATACTTAAGCCATAAGGTTAATTTTCATATCACTCTGTATTGTAAAAACTTTTTTGAAAGGGAAAAATATTGAAAAAAATGTCTGCTTGTAAAAGGCTTTATTTTAACAAATCCCGGTAGGTGCCACAGCTGGCCAGGCGTATAAAGTAGTACCCTACTTCTATGCTATGGTTTATCTACAATACGTCCCTTTCCTGAAAGCTCAAGTTCATATTAGAATTTAAGTCCACGACCATCAATCATCACGGCATTCATTCATCATCAAAAATATTCTATGAAGAATCGAATGCTTTTTTTTCATAACAATGATCTCAAATTTTTATTTATGCACTAATATGTTAAAAATTAATGATCATCTTAATTTTACTGAGCGACTTGAGGTTTTGAAGACCACAAGGAATACGAGTGGATGCCGGCCGGCAATCTTCATCCGAATATATCTTCGGAATTCACAAGCAGAAGGGTAAGATTTCTTGATGCACCAGTCTCACGTTAGTATTTAATGTTCTTTCACTATTAATTTAACAAAAACTCTCAAATATCTTATGAGAAGGAAAAATAAAGTAATTTTTATATTATGACTTGAGGTAAAAACAGTTTTTTGTAATATTTTGATTAAAGTGGAGAATTGAGTTTTCAAGTGATAAGCTTTCTAAAAGAGGATCGAGGGCAAAACTATTTGGAGCATAAACTTCAGAGCCAATTGTTTGGAGTGTGTACATCCATTAAGTGATATATAGGTTTTGTTAGAAGAACACTTAGATAAAGGCGGAGTAAATGTTGTTTCTGAATTTATTTTCGTTTCCCATACCAGTACTGTAGGCTATTCAACTTATCCGTTGCATTTGGGCAATAAAATGCAACTTAAATTGTATTTATTTATAAACGTCGATTTCCAAATCGGCTCGTAAAATTGCCGATACGTATTCCAGCTTATTGGTTCGGTTCACGCGAACACTAAAACGTTGAAATGGCTATAGAGCATTGCGTTTGTATTATCTTGGTATGTGATGTTGATTGTTCTGTATTGTTATGAGTTCATATTTTCATTTTTAAGCATCGGTTTCGCGTCTTTTGTTTGATGTCTTCGATATTTTTCGGTTTATGCCTCCACTTATGATTCAGTGGGATTTCGGCGCATTTGATGACTTCAACGCTTTTAACTGCTATTTCTTCGCTAAAAACCCGTTGCTATAAAATTCGTGGTATATAAAATGTGAATTGTAATACCTACATCATTGTTATTTTTAAAGTCTTTGTCCATAAATGTTATTTTGTACTTTATGGACTACTGTAAACTTTTATTTCTAGATAGTAATATGTTTTTTTGGAACAAATGAAATTAATGGAAATAGCGTTAATGGATCAAGTAGTTCTAATCCAATTTTGGATATGAAACGGAGAAACGATTTAGTCGATGAAGCATTTTTGGAACAAAAAGATGTTCTACTGGAAATGGTAACGTCTATAAATTCTGTATAGGGGCAATATGCATTTAGGATCAATTATTTGGGCCAGTTTCTGATTAGTTAGTAACATCATCGGCACAACATCGTTGTTCTCCGAAGCAATCAAATCACAAGGCCCTTATGGTGAATCACAGCAAAGTTGCTATTAATAATTTAAGAATATGTACGGTTCACGGATCTTAGTCATTAATTGTAAACATGTTAATCCACGAAGTAACCTTTTTAATTAAGTCGCATATTTTACTTAAAAATCTTGTAAAATAATCAATTCCAGTTACTGAGATAAACGTTTCAATTCAATGTGACCTTTACAGCTAAACGTTTAAACATAGTATTTTGTTATAAAATGTACAAAAGTATTTCAATACTTTCTGAACAGCGAACATTTGATTGCTATGTTATGGCTACCAATAGATGTAAAAACTCTCAATAATTTAATACTGTAGAATAGTACAAGTTAAATTCCACTGATTTTTATTACAGCTAGAAACTAAACTAAAGGAAGTGAGAGACAAGAAAAAGAAAAAGTCTGACAAGGGGGAGAACAATAATTGCATTTTGGAGTCCAATAAGTGTGAATTACCGAAAAATGTTGATCTGAGGTTAAAAGGCAATGGTATAAGTGCTATAGGAGAAGCTGATGTACAACTCCGATATGGAAAATCCGGTAGAGTAAAAGTTTCTATAGGCTTTAAATCAGTAAGAACCCCGTCTTAAGCTGAACACAAGTCTTTCTTAATTTAATCACAATTTAACACTAATATTTCGACAACATGACTGTATTTAACTTTACTCAGCTAAGTAAAGACGAGGCACCATAAACATTGTATTCAAGCTAGAATTGTTAATACGTCTACTTACGTATGTGTTATTGAAGACGAACAAAGAACTATTTAGATGTTTGAATGGTAGTGTATTTTGAAAGAGACTTGAGAGAATGCATGTCGCGTGTAACGACTTTGAAACTTAGATATCATCATCATCATCATCACCATCCTATAATGTCCCACTGCTGAGCACAGGCCTCCTTTCACAAATGAGCGTGAAAGGGAATTGGCAGATACTCCACCACGCGTGCCCACTACGGATTGGTGGAGGTAGGCTAGTGGTCAACCTACTGTTGGAATTTTTCAAGCCGCCTAGGACGTATCCAACTAGCCACAATTAAGTGATAACTGGGCCAATGGCTTTACGTGTCTTCCGAAGCACGGAAATGCTCGATTTGAAATACCACTAGACGATCACCCATCCAGGTACCGACCACGACAGACGTAGCTTAACTGTGCCGATCGATTAAGAACGGCTAATCATACTACACCACGAGCGCTTCACGACGAAACGAACGACTTTGAAACATAGATATAATCTATATATAAAACATAATTGAGTGATATTCGTAGTGTTTTTAGGGTTCCGTAGCCAAATGGCAAAAAACGGAACCCTTATAGATTCGTCATGTCTGTCTGTCTGTCCGTATGTCACAGCCATTTATTTCCGAAACTATAAGAACTATAATGTTGAAACTTGGTAAGTAGATGTATTCTGTGAACGCAATTAAGATTTTCACACAAAAATAGAAAAAAAACATTAAATTTTGGGGGTTCCCCATACTTAGAACTGAAACTCATTTTTTTTTTCATCAAACCCATAAGTGTGGGGTGTCTATGGATAGGTCTTCAAAAATGATAATGAGGTTTCTAATATCATTTTTTTCTAAACTGAATAGTTTGAGCGAGAGACACTTCCAAAGTGGTAAAATGTGTGTCCCCCCCCTGTAACTTCTAAAATAAGAAAATGATAAATCTATAAAAAATATATGATGTACACTACGATGCAAACTACCAACGAAAATTGGTTTCAACGAGATCTAGTAAGTAGTTTTTTTTTAATACGTCATAAATTGAAATTCATATCAAATACTCAGGTCTATACTACCATTTACTTATATACCTATAGGTTTGTACGGAACCCTCGGTGCGCGTGTCTGACTCGCACTTGGCCGGTTTTTTTTTTTCAATGCGATGTGTGTTTGCCATGCCAGTAAGTAAGTGATTTAAAACTGAAGGTAGTGCAATGATAGCTGTCATAATTTTGCTAATAAAATAAACATTGACGAGAGCTGATTCCATAAATTGAATTATATTCCTAATTCATTTACGAGTCTTCCAACTGCAACCAAGCATCACTGGGTAATTGTTTGTAAACTTTCAGAGGCCCCTTAGGCCTTCATAACTCTAACACAATTTAGAAACTCTCAGAATTACGGTATACAGAAATCAGTTTAGTCAACACTTGCCCTAAAGTTATTTGGATCAAAAAGTATTTATAGTTCTACAAAGATGAGGACACAGAAATTGTAAATATTACTTTTTTTTTTGTATATAGTATACGCATTGATACTATACAAAATAACCCTTCTATATCCATGAACCCATAAAGGCATAAATAATCAAATTTAAAACAAATTAGAACAATTAAAATAAAAAAATATTGATGTCTTAATTCTGACAGAATTCTGAGACAATCACAGTGCGACATTGAACATACTGCTGAATCATAAGGTAGATCATTCATAGCAGTATTTTTTAGTTAATTGAAGAATCGATTCAGCCAATTTAATAACATTGTAGTCATGTTTTTTTGTGTGCTGTATTGTAATTCTGATGGTGCCAGCTTCTTCTGATGTCTTTCGAGCTAGATGATGTGTAAAAACAGAATATTCTTCATTGCAAATGTTTCATTAATTTATATAGAGATCGATTCTAAAGACAAGGGCTTTTCAGATATTTTTTTAATATCAAAATAATAAATGACGTACAAGGAAACTCAAACAATTAACGTACGTCAGAATTATGTCAACACGCGCCCGATTTTTATGAAAATATTAACGTTTATTAAAAGGTTCATCAAATTTACACAACGTTTTATGTAATTAACACATTAGTGACAGCCTAGAAGACATTACTTGCGATGATATTTAAAGGAAATTTCTTTAGTAATTATCTTAAAGTAATATGGAATAATGAAAATGTCCTCCACATTTTCATTAGGCAAAGGATATTGCTAAGCAAAGGAACATCCGAAGGTTTATTGATGAAGAATACAAAAGTTAGATTCCTGAATCTATAAGTATATAGAGGCATAATTCAATTAAATAAAAATGCTTGTGTCTGGCTGAGAAACGATTCTTTCGATTTCAAAATATAAACCAACCTATCCTCTTTGCAATAAATTTACCATAATTCCAACCATCAGTATTTTTTATTTCACTACTGAACGTCAACCAAGCGGATGGTTTAACATTTATCAGCAACCTCAGACAGGTTAAACCTCAGATGGATAAAGGCTCTGTTAAAGGTAAGGAAAGAAATGTGCCAACCATCATCTGACTCTGATCCTAATCAATTGAAGACGTATGCGTCCTATTCAACAAAACTCTTCTACTTAATTATTCTTCAGATGGTTCATCGATTACTCTTTTGGCTCTTCTTATGCTCATCCAAATAATGTATCAGGTTAAGATTACGTTCTAAGATTTTGATTGTCTAAAATCAGTAACGCATAGAGCGTTCATAAATCTTAGAAAAAACAAATACAGTACAAATATTAAACGCAATAAGAACGAAATAAATAAATGCTAGGACATTAATTCTAGGGAAAGGCACATTGAATCTAGACGCAACTGGAATATCTAATGTGGGTAAGGCACAATTAGATTTGGGAGTTGGTGACGGCGCTGTGCACATACCTGGGCTAGAAAATTTGTTTGTTGGTAAGGAATATAAATTTGGCTTATTTTGTGTGTCTACACACTATTGTAACCGTCTTCATTCCGAGTTGTTGCATCTATATTTTCATTACATTTCAACAACATATGTAAGGATTTGGAGAAACGGAGTGATTGACAGAAGCAAGTACAGATCAAACCGCAGGGTCTAAAAGCATTAAACTTTGCACAGACTACGATAAATAACGGTGCAATACACTAAGATGGAGTTTTAAAAAAATGGTTGAAACTGGAAATCTTTTAATGAAAAAGATAAAGATAATTTATTTGCTAAGACGAAACATTGCAAATTTTATTTTTTATCCAGGTCTAGGCGCTGCGAAAAATGATGACAAAGATATAACGGTTAATGAAGATACAATGAAAAACGCAAATATTTTCAATATGGGAACAAGACGAAACAATACAGACGAACAAGTAACAAATGAAACATCAATAGTTACAAATGAAATTAACGGTACTAATGTAACTCAGATACCAAATGCCCAAATGAATGCTACTGTGATTGAAATAAGTACAACAAATGTTACAAAATCAAATGATATGATAGTTTCAACAAACTCAAGCGATGCTGTGATTTCAAATAATGTAACACAAAACAATTTAACAAATTCTAATGCTGCAATATAAAGAGATTGGTATAATAAAAAGAACCACTTTTTTTTTTGCTATGTCTAGGCTTGTGCTTGACCATTATTTCAGCGTTGTATGTAAATAATAAATAATAATAAATAAATATCCGGGGACATCCCTAACACACCGTGTGTTAGGGATGTCCCCGGATATTTATTTATCCCCTCACACGGTCATCTAATCCCAAAGTAAGCAGAGCTTGTACTATGGAAACCAGATAACTGATATCATACATATACTACTTTTTGTTTGTAAATACATACTTAATATACATAACTAGCAGACCCCCGCGGTTTCACCCGCGTACGATTTGAATTTTCTCCTTCGAAAAACAATGCACGCCACTGATTATTAGACACAACAAAAAAAACAAAAACAATTATTTTTACAATTAAAACTAAAAACCTATATTATACATTCACAAAAAAATCGAACTCAAAGAATCTTATTTAATTATTATAACAACAAATGAGAAAGAAATTAAATTAACTACACTCAAAATATTCTAATGAAATAGAGAGTTCCCGCCAAAAAGTCCGAGAAAATGAACTTCCAAACAAATTTCGAATTCTAATCCGATTTAAATATTCTTTTATATGTGACATTCCAAATTTAAAGAGCATTTCAGTTTCCAGAACAAAAGGCAGATAGAGCGCGCGAAACACGTGAGTGAGGCCAAAAAAAGCAATTAGGTACAAATCGAAAAACACATACCTGGTATTCGCTTTTGAATTTGTATTTGCTATGAATCTGCTGTGTGCTAATTTATTTAAAAGAAAGTGTTTTTCGTTAAATAAAGGTATGTGTTTTTCAATTTGTTTTTGGCCTCACTCCCGTGTTCCGTTCGCTCTATCTGCCTTATTCTGTAATCTGTGAAAATCGGATTGAGATTTCAAACATGTGTCAAAATAAAAAATGTTAATTAAATCAAAAGTACTAAGGAGTATTGATATCAACTTCGATGCAAATCACCCCAAAAATAACTTTCTACCCCTTTTTGACCCCGTTAGGCGATGATGTTCAATAAAATACGAAACATGTCTTCCATCAATTCTGTTAAAGAATGTTTATGCAAAATTTGAAGTAGATCGGACCAAGGAATCACGTTGTTCCATACAAACTTTGCCCCCGTTTTTCACCCCCTTAGGGGTAGAATTTCGGAAAATCCTTTCTTATCGGATGCCTACGTCATACAAAGAACACACCCTCCAAGTTTCAGGTCTCTACGATCAGCGGTTTAGGCTGTGCGTTGATCCGTCAGTCATTCAGGACAAAGCATTTTATATATATAGATTACACCCAGACTCAGGACATACAGACATTTTCATGCACACAAATGAATGTCCTGTGCGGGAATCGAACCCACGACCTGCGGCGCAATAGGTGGAATCTTTACCAGAGTCTTAACCAACTGCGCCAACTGGCCCGTCAAAGAGGTGGTAAGAACACCAAACATGGAATTTTTATCAAACGATGTAGGAGAATTAAAATTAGAGAATTCTAATAAATACGAACACCTTTATAATTACCATCCCTACATGATATTTCTTTTTCAAATCAAAGGAAAAAGATATAGCCATTTATTAGTTTAGGCTTGATACAAATAAACATTTATTTTTGAAGCGATGCCTACAATGAGCTTAAGTTTTCGGTGAACAAAACAAAACATTGCGAGGAAACCGTAGCACGGTGGTAGGGTACTTTGTAGTACCCACCTGGCTAGTAGATAGTACGTTCATGTTGAAAATCTGTTACCAAACACATACCGTATGTTCCGAAAGTTGCACTTGAGAGCCTTTGTAAAGGTGAGCAATATATTTACAATGCTCCTGACAATGGACCGTCAGCTAACTTAACAGCCTTATAACACAAAGAAGATTTTTAAGAGAGGCTTATTCGCTCAAATAGCAGCTCGTCTGGGGAAATATCTCCACCTTCAATACCGCAGTCAAATATATTCCTGCACGTGAGGAAGGTCGCCAGAGCTCATAGGGGAGGGGGGAAGGGTCGGTAACGCTTTAGTGATTCCTCGTGTGTTGCAAGAGTCCATATGGCTGCGGTAACCACTTACCATCAGGCGAGCCGTACGCTTGTTTACCGACTTTGTCATATAAAAAAAAAGAAATACATTAATTAATTCAATTTTTAACCGACTTCAAAAAAAGGAGGAGGTTCTCAATTCGACTGTATGTTTTTTTTGATAGAAACAAATAAATCTACCACGATGAAGGTTGAAGGAATCGTCGTAGCCAAATTTGTAACTGCCAGGTGTCGTATTCGTTAACAAGTACGAAGAAAACAGAGAATGACTTATCTAGATAATAACTAGAGGATCTGGTTTCAATGTGGCTTCAGAGAAATGTCAAGGTGCCGTGAAGACACGGGATGATGTTATGTAACGACATGAGGGTAGTGATGTGTTGGTTTTTATCGATAAAAGATGTATTATTATTTTCATGAAATTCTGCAAGGGAATTTCATTCATTTTTAGACAATAGTCTGAAACGACAGACTTTAATCTTCAATTACATAAGTTGCATGAGTTTTTCTTCTGAGACCTTCACTACGGAATTCAACGACACTAACACTACGCTAAAAAATATAATATAGGTACATATATATTTTAATATTTTTTCATTATTTCTTTCTTTCTAAGCTACGATTCGATACGATTTCAAACCAGCCCCCCTAGACAAGATGGCTGTCGACAATCGTCATCATTAATAAACGATCAACCTTTCTATGGGATTGACGTAAGAGATTGTTAAAAATCACGTGATATTTCGATTTGAAATTTCAAACCCATACAAAGGTTGATCGTTTACTAACGATGACGATTGTCGATAACCATCTTGTCTACTGGCCCTGACAATTATTTAACCTCTTGGGTCCGTTAGTTGATTGCTTATGTTTTTTTTAATAAGCAATCAACTAACTAACTTACCCAAGAGGTTAATTAATTGTCAGGTTTGAAATGATAATTTTGTGTTAGTGACGTTGAATTCCGTAGTGAAGGTCACGGAAGATGAACTCATGCTTTCGGTGAAGGAAAACACCAGTAACCCATGACATGGTTACCCTAGTTTGCGGTACCCGCACTTCGGCCTCAACATTACTAATCATGGTGAGATTGTTGTGGTCCGATACAAGCTTACTCATTATTTAAATGATTCTTTATCCGAGTTAGTTGCAGTATGCCTAAAAAGTTTGATCGAACTAATTGAGGTTTTTGAATTAAATTTATCGATAAGAGAAAGTAAATCTCTACTTACAGGCTTCTCTGAGAACGTGAAAATTGCGGTTACATTGCGGAACATATGAGCTTTCATACAGAGAAGGTGTCTTGAATTACAATTGTAGAGTGTGCTCAAGAGTTCTTGGTTTCAGAATTGATTTCTAGATTAAAGGTATTTTAGGCTCAACAAATAATCCTAATCCTAACTAATATTATAAATGCGAAAGTGAGTTTGTTTGTTACGCCTTCATGCCTCAACTACTCAACGGATCATCATGAAATTTGGCATGCAGATAGCCTATGGTGTGGAGAAGGACATTTTTATCCCGGGAACGCGGGTGAAACCGCGGGGGACAGCTAGTAGAATATAAATAAAAACATTCACCGCATAAGCTACTGGGAACCTCCGATGATTGACATCAGCGGCAACCTAGAGGTTCTACTAATAGATTAATATTTAAGACCATAATAGCTCAATGGTAGTGACATTGAGTGCCGAGACGAAGGTCCCAGGTTCGAATCTTACAATGAGTTTAAGTCTTCGGTGTAGGAAAACATCGTGAAACCATAGCACGGTGGTAGTGTACTTTGTAGTACCGACCTGGCTGGCTACCACCCTCAATTTGAGAATCTGCTCATAGGTGTGTTCCAGCAGTTACACTTTAGAGTCAGTTCCTTCTAGATTTCGTATGCTATACTACCTTCGGCCACATCATCACAGTCATTGGTGACATTGTGGTCAACAACATACAATACATAGTAAAAAAAAAAAAGTTTTTTTTTTGTAAATACTTTAAAATAATAATTTATTGAATAATATTTCTAGACTATCATGCTAGGAGACTTATCGGTGATGTTTTGCTTACTAAGGCGAAACTATCGAGTCTTGAACATCGTAGTAAGGTTTAATGTTTTTTGATATTCTATGGGATATATTGTAGAGCGTGCACGGGAACAGTTCAATATCGTCCATCCCCTTTTCCTCCCATCGAACCACAAGATGCGTGGAGACACGTCGACATCCCGCTTATAAGGACACAATTATTTGCTTCCTCGTATTTTGTGCGAACAGCAAAGTAATGGAAGTTTCGGGATCTGTGTCCCCTCAGCGCTATGACATTTCTGAGTGACTGCGAAGGTAAAGAAATAAAACCCTTAATTTTGACATACGCTCATCACGAAGAAGAGTCAAGCTGGGAGCTTCAAACTTTAATAATACTATTTGTTACAGTGCGGCGGCGGCAGCGGCGGCGGCGGCGGAGGCCCTGGGTGGTGGTACGAGACGCATGCCCCCACCGCTCCTGCGCTCGCGCACCTTACCCGCCATCATAGCCCCTGGCTTCTCCATACTACACGCTCAGATTGATCCGCAGCGGAGTACTGGTAAGTGAGGATAACTTCCTAGATTAGATGCTACGACAAAGACATATAAGAAATAAGGATTGCCAATATGAGTATCTTGATGAATTTAGATAAACAAAACTTTAGTGAAAATAACTCGGTTTGTGGAGTGGATACACGTTTGCTTGTCTATAACCTGATTGCCAGTGATTTGGATGTAATAATCACCCATAATTATAGGAAAACCATCTTGAAATAAGTGTGTAATCTTTCATATTAATTGGTGCTTTACGTGCGACTCCAACTATACTTACTTGATAATAAACACTTTTCTTCGTAATGCTCTCGTATACTGCAACATAACACGAGATATAGTAAAAGTCTACTAAATCTTACAGATACCTGTCAAAAGCAACCCTTCTCAATCCTGAAGGTATCTTCTCTAAGGCAAATTCCTTAAAAAAAGCAAATAAAGTTTGTTAACCTTGTACTCTTTTATTATCTGCGACCTGTCTGGTGTAATGGACTTGTCCTTTCAGGGGAATGATGTCTTTGCATTTTAAAAGTAAAGCGTCTTCAATGCCCTAGATACTCTAATATCTTATAAAGTCTACTGAACATGAATGTACCTGTAACTGACGAAGCGATGTCAGAGTATATTATACTAAAACACTTTTTTTGAAGAATTATTTAAACCACCAGCTCAGAATGTAGGAATTTGCAATGGAAAACCAGATATTTTATGATTAAATGCATATTATTGTTTCTTTCCAAGATTTGAAAATCACACATAACACAATTTAAAATCAACAAGTCCTTACATATTCGAAATATTTAGAACCACTATTATTATGCAAGTCAATTATGCCTTAGTGTCTCGAACAAGAATGCCGTCCGTCTACCCTATATCAGCATAAAAATAATGAATGGTGAACGAATGGCTCACTTGAGTGAGTGTGTTTGCAGATATTTTATGGTTACCATGTTCAAGCTAACAATTAGTATGAAGGCATGGGGACCGTAATGACAAAAAATGTTACGAACGAATAAACACGGCGATGAAACACCGAATGTTGGAAAATCACAATACTAAAAATAAAACAAAGATTATAAATAACCATCTTTTTATTTACAAAAAATATGATAGAAATAGATATTACAATCTAGGTATTATATAGAAAAATACCTCAAGTTTTTTTTTTGTATAATGTTACGGACACAAAAGCATGCACATCGCAACATCGTGTGGGCGACATTTGAAATAGTTTATTTAAAGTAATCCGACTAATACAATATTTTAATAAGTTTATGTTCAGTTGTCATCACGATACCTATAGCTAAAAATGTACAGGTAGCAACTTGCGATGATCCAATTGCTCATTTCAAATATTATGTCATATACTGTAGGAGACATCAAGTGTGTGTGTAACACCTGAAAAGCTGAAATATGGATGCAAAGCTAGTAAATATACATATACACTTTTTACTAAAGCTCAGGTTGATGTGGTAGAATGTGGTGAGTACTTTTCATTGTCAGTTAATGTAGGAAAGTTAAAAAAAATCCATTACTGTTCGCGTGTGAGGTGGCAGTTCCTCTTCAGCCGTTATGTAGGCTGCATTCTTAGCACGCGATGGGTTTTTACGTGGTGTAGATTCAGAGGCTTTTGATGAGCTTGGTCTGTTCAAGGTTTAGGTAATAGGTATATTTATGTACAGTCGATTAAAATGAGATTTATCCATTTATTCTTACAAAATTATGTATCCTCTGGGATGAAATAGTTACCTATTAATATACATTATTCACCACCGTCGTGGTCGGTACCTGGATGGGTGACCGCCTAGTGGTATTTCAAACCGAGCGTTTCCGTGCTTTGGAAGGCACGTAAAACCGTTGGTCCCGGTTATCACTTAATTGTGATAGTCGGTAAGCTAGTTGGAGGCCTTCTAGGCCTGAAAACTCCAACAGTAGGTTGACTACTAGCCTATCTCCACCGATCCGCAGTGGGCACGCGTGGTGGAGTATCTGCCCATTTCCTTTCACCCTGATTTGTGAAAGGAGGCCTGTGCTCATCAGTGTGACATTAAAGGCTGATGATGATGATGATATATTTTTTATATGAATAAGTCAGCAAACAAGCATAGGGCTCGCCTGGTGTTTATACAATTTACCACTAGTTGTTTTTTTTCTTTAAAATGATTGTAATAAATAATAATATAAATTATTCTATTCGTTTTTTACTTCGAAATAGTATTTATACGAACTAGCCGTAAATCGGACGCAGCGGCAGACTTGAGGGAATTTTATATGTATAGATCGTATTTTGTACATATTTGTTGTAAATAAAGATTATCTATTTTAACTTAACAAGATTCTAAATTGGGTGAAAATTTGAGACGGTTCAGTAAGGGTTGAAGCTTCTTCAGTTATTGCTATCGTCATTTACAGAATTTGAAAAATAAGAATTTTGCATTACTTTTACGACTGTATTTCGTTACTTCGAAATACGAAACACACAATGAACATTTGCACTAAGGTCGATCGGCGTTTCGAATTTCGAAGTTACGAAATACTCTACTTCTACAATCTTTTCGTCTACTGTTACAATTCTTTTTCCAAAATTTTCCAAAGTTTTCAACAAAATGTATGTTTTTATTTGTTTCGTTACTTGGCACAATGGATCCTTGTTGTAGATAAGATTATTTTTTTTTATTTTATTTTTTATGTTAAATGGGCTTGCGTTTGACCTTCGACTGACCCCATGAGGAGTTAAGACGAGGCCGAGGATGTAGCACGCTTACCCAGAAAAAGCCTATTCACTCTGGCCTTGAATACATCTAGGTTGTAGGTGTCCGGAAACACAGATCCCGGAAGAGAGTTCCACTCCTTTGCTGTTCGTATAAGAAACGATGAAGCAAAGCGTTGAGTCCGGGTAATTTTCAAAATCGCCATTTTCTCGCTGACCAGGTACATTTTTAAAAAATCTGTAAATGGCGATAGTAATATCTCAAAAATTAAGGGATAGGCTCCTAAGACAATTTTCGGGTAGCTTCAACCTTAAAGTAGCTGCTGTTACTGACCCGTCCCTTTCCACCCTGTATATTTACTACTTATAATAAATCGCTTACTTTTAGGGTATACTTCACAAAGGATTATGATTATAGGATATCAGTGAAGGCATCACAGGTTGAACCGTTCAAGTAATATCATGGTAATACGACATAATATCATAAATTGCAGCTGGAAATCCAATTTTGGCGTCGATCCAACTATATTTTTTGGTCCAAGTGACAAGCTTCGAGGACTCAGTGCCGCATTAAGAGCGCTAGGCCTGTAGCAGATGTAAAAGGCCCTTGGTTCACGTTTTCAAGTTTAGTGGTTCAGGAGCAATCTAGCTTTCAGATTATAATAATTGGTCGCGCAGAACTCTTCTAAAATATGTGAATAACTAACTGCTTACTAATATGGCAAACACGCTGCGTAGTTTAAGTATTCAAATTTTGTTGGATATAAGATACAAAGATCTGTGAGCTATCATCTAACATATCAGCAGTTCCGCTTACATCTTAACACATAAGTACTGAAGTGACAGAGTGTGGGAAAATAACACGAGCCAACATACGGCGATGCATTTTTCAGCTGACGCTGCACTGCCGGGCTGCCGCCTTCGGGAAACATATACCTAACATCACACTGTAGTTATTTTGCTTTTACATGGCTTTTCATTTCATCATTTTATCGTTGCAATACTATTTTATTTTATTTATTCTGTGCTACAATTTGTTTTTAGGGTTTCGGATCCGGATAAACGGAACCCTTGTAAGATCACTCATGTATCCGTCGGTCCGACTGTAACAGAGGTTTTACTCGAAAACAAAGAAACGTGGATGGCATCTTGACGACGCGCACATATTAGATATGTCGCAAATAAAAAATGTTTAGTTTCGTTTAGTTTTGGATCCACATTAACATAGCGTGTGGAGAGACATTCGAAAGAGCTTGATGTAGGGATCCATAAAATAATGAAATTATTTTAATTTTACATGAGAAAGGGAAAGAGAAAAGGGTTTTATTGAATTTTCAGTGAGATTGTTCGTGTTTGACTTGCTTAATTTTCGCAATACTGTTTCTATGCAAGGACTCAACTATCCATCTTTATTTTACTGAATTTGGCCGAAGGCGGTTAGCCTCCTTAAAGGAACTAGCTGTCAAGTATACAACATATTATACAAAGTAAAGTCAAATAAATTTAGTCAATGGTTGAATCGCAATCTAATTGTGCATAATAATGTAGAATACGAAAGTAATTCAAATTGGGAAACAGCGACAACGGTTTATAAACACAAATAATCACAAGAGACGGATATTCGATACAACGCAATCTAGAAAAGATGGACGTTGGTCCCCAATGACAGAGCCTATGAAAGGTTTCTTTATACACTTCTGTTGTAGCTTTAGGTACTCAAAAATTCGATTATCTATCCTACTTTACGACCTACGGCTCTTAGGTACCAGGGAGACGATTTCAAATCTGAAGTGAAAAAAGTGAGTGAGTGATCTTGTTTGTGACCGAGTTTTACCTATATTTTTTTTCTTGTGTATCACTATGAAAATTAACCCAAAGAATTGAAAAATAGAACGAAGTTTCTACTGGCACAGTTTTTTTGCATTCAAATTCGATTAAAAACAAACTTAGTTATGCAGTCCGGTTTTAACAATAATTATGGGCCAAACCTAGAAATATTCGTCCAAGGAAGGTCAGAACCCTCGAGCAAGTCAGACACAGACTCGCACTAGACCATTTTAATGTGTTTGTCGAACAATTTAAAAAGTTATCGAACAATTTTAATTTGAAAAGATCTTCCCCACAAAAAAAAGCCTTGCTGAGTGTCTTGCCGGAGTCTTCTCAGTTTAAGTGTATTCTGAACCGGTGGTAAATTCAACTGCATGTATATACCAATTTAACGTTGATAAGTGTCTTACCAGGGTCTAAACTGAATAAATGACTTTTTGATTTTTATTTATACATGTATAATACTGATGTTGCAAGCATGTACGTACATGCTTCGGTAACGGTAGACCACAGGGAGATTAAAAAAATAATATTCGATAGCAACGAAAACACTATTTACATTTAAATAAAACACAATTTTAAAATTGGAATAAATTATTAAATGCATAAAATCACGGGTTGACCGCGTCTGAAACGTGGATAACTGAAAATATATAAATTTATTTGCAAGTTAAAGTGGCTGGCAATACTCCAAGCTATGGCGACCACGAAGCCATGTTCGAGGGGACATTATTGTTCATAGACCGTGAAACGTTTATTGTTGGCTTAACAATAGGAATTGGCAGAGTTTTGGCATAAATCGGCGCGTTTACTTACTACATTAGTCTAAAGGGTTTGTGTGCCGAGTTATTTTGGTTACTGTAAAATTAACTCGTCAACGAGCTACATACAAATCCTTATGACGGTATTCTAATACATTAGCGAGAAATTATGTAATTATTTTACCACGGACTAGTGATTTGACCCATGGTCAACTAAAAAAAACTTCAATTTATATCATTATATTAATACCGTGAAGAAGAGATATCTTTCGATCCCTTTTCTCGATCTCGGAATAGTCTATATAATATTCTCGATCGCGTAATAGTCGTAATATTGCGCCCACGGAAAAGTGTGAGTGTGGACGACCTCTAGTTACTATAAATGTATCAGCGGCGGTCTTTTGAATAATTAATTTAATACGGGAGTTCATTATCTTGGCGTTTCTTTTTAGGGTCATCGCTATTAGATCTATCCCTTTATTTAACTTCTGTTACCAATAACACACCGCTTGTATGGCGCCGAGTCTATTTTTTTGCAGGATCGTGATTCGCTCATCAAATCTCCAAAAAAAAAAAAACAATCTGTCAAAAATCACGATCCCGAATAAAAAGACGCATCGCCGTGTGAACAGAGTGTAAATAAGTTATGCAATGAAACTTGGATGAACCTACTATCTTATAGCTCTGCGGTGCTGGATTTTTATTCCATTCCGATTTATATACTCTACAAATCGTTTGTAGCTTTCATAGTGCTAGCTCAGAGTAGATAAATACTACGTACAATGTAGCATTGCGCCAACCGTCAGTTTTTTCACGTTGTAACATCCATTAAGAACTGAAACCGGAAACTAGCTGAAGAACTTCGTTTAGATAGTACCGACATGCAACTTGGTCTTGTTAATGTTGCTAAGTTTAGCATTAGTATATGGTAAATGCTCACTGATAGTAACTTGTTAGTTGTTATAGAATATGAGTTTATGATAAGTTGAAGTGAAATGTTATTTAATGTCAAAGAGAAGTGAGATAATAGAGATAGAAAATTGGAGAGGAAATAAGTTTGGCCATCTTGTACCGAAGAAAATATTAGAAACGTCATAGAAGGCAAGCAAGGAAGAGGAAGAATATAAGGAAAGTAATAATAGACAAAGTGAAAGCAAAAGTAAACATCTTGCCATAAATAGAAGACAGGGTCACAGGAACTTGCTAAGAACAGCATAGTGGAAGAAGCTATACCAACAAGAGCCCAGGTCATAAATATAGGAAAAGATTAGAATTTTGAGTATATAGAGGTTACCGGAGGGTGAGTGGATTCACGGACGCAGTATTGCCAATCGTATAAAATGCAAAATGGTCCGTCCATTAGAATTAGGGGATGAAATTGATGTAAGCAATAAGACGTTCATAATTACCAAAAAAGAATAGGTAATTGTAGCGTAATAATTCAATGGTAATTGTTATATAAATATTAAAAAGAAAACTCATTACAATCTCCAAAATTTTGTGGCCAGTGCCTGGCTTAGCTCATAATTAGATTTGTGCGTGGTGGGAAATGTGGGAATCATACTTTTGATGCGAAATATCTTTGTTGAAAGGGTTTATTAGGATAATGGATATGAAGATATTTGTAGCCATGAACTAATACTTACTCAGTACATTCACAGCCCCTAGGGAATCATTTAGTCTGTCTGAAAGCTAAAAAGCACTTTTATACCTATGCGCAAAAGGGATACACGATAATGGGTTTAGGCTATGAAAATAAAGAACTTGGGTATATTATCCCGTAAGGTTTTAATTTTAATATTAGCCTACTCGTAAAATTAATAAGCATCTTTATGATCTCCCAAGAATCAGGGTCTCGATTTTGTATATTAAATACATTCTTTATGACGTATTCTTTTTTTCAGTCCCAGAATCTTGTATAATTTGGACATTTGCGCTAGGTCTAGACGGGAACTGAGAGTCTAAAAAAGATAGTGGAGCAATATGACTGAACGGAATTAATTATCCATTGACAGCAGATTTTATGTAATTCCAATATTTATTGTATTGAATTTTGATAAGAATATTCCTGGAGTGACCTTTTTAGGGATTCTGGACTACAACTATTTTTTATTTGAGGACGATTCAGATGGGTACGAAAAAGTACTCTTGCCTTGCAAAGTCAACGGAATAAGCGGCTTTTATTATAATCATCTGCCAATTATATTGCTGTCTCAGGAAAAGCAACCTTTCAAACCGTGTGTTAGAGTGTGACGCCCTCCAATGTGTCGAGGAGGGTGATGGCCACACGCTTCATACTTGTGAGCAGGTGCTGCTTGTGGGGGCTAGTCTGCTTATGTCTGCTATTTACTTATTGAATATTGATCCAATTTTATTAGTCCATTTTGTAGTTTTACCGCCGGTATTTTTTTTATCAGTGTGACTAGAATGTATATGTAAATAATAATAATTGGACTGTTTTACAAAAAACTTAAACCGACTTCAAACTACACTAAAAAGTAATCAAATCCTGATCTGATGACAATGGGACCAAACGGGAAGTGTACCCTTCCAGACAAAAAAAGAATTTTCCAAATCGGTTAATAAAATGACGGAGTTATGAGGTAAAAAATAATCTAAGGATGTTTTAATTAGGATAATTACCGGGTCTTTTAATCATATTCACACCAATACGATTCATCCAATGCAGGTACATTATATAGATGTAGGTAGTCCACTGCAGCAAACTAACTGTACACTTATCTGGCAGGTATTTAGCAGCTGAAAGTTAAATGAAATGAAAAATATTTTATTTTTGCGCGCCATTCGACGCAAATAGAATTAACTAAAACATAGATAGGTCAGTACAATTAACATTAGGTAGGTACTTTTATACACAGACATAATAATAAGCTTTTATACAAGCCCATTTCAAGATTATGATCACAACACTATTATATATATTATTTATTTATTACTATTAGTTAGTACAATTTTAGTTTTAGTTTTCTCAGGGTTATGTTGTAAAACATCCAGTTTTGAAGATCTGTTATTCTGCACAGACGAAGCGTATCGTATATTTAATGAAATAAACAATAACGAAACTTTCCCTTATTGTTGCTGAAAATGAACTAGAATCCTTGATAAAAAGCAAAGCAATTAGCATCTTCATGCAAAACAGGAATTAATATTAATGTAGACTCATCAAAATATTAGTTTGAGTTTGCTTCCAATTATATTAGTTAAGCTTGCGATTTTGTGGCATCTCTTAATAACGATTGAGTCCTCTATGCACACGAGGCTGCATTTTACTAAACGGAAACGCCTTTAATACTGTTTTAAATTCTTTTTATAACACGAAGTAAGTATATATATAAACAAATAAGTGTGTTTTAATGAGTATCTAATAACAAATCTATTCATAACGTTTAATATATTCTTGATACTTTTGTTATGGTTTTGTTGACGCTTTTCTTTTAATTTTTCGGTGCCAATAGTGTAACAAAGGAAGGACAATTATACAGTCGCAAAAAAGCACAGATTTATACAATGTTTAAATTGAGGTCTCATGAGCTTCTTTATATTATTTATATCTTAAATGATCTCTCAACCCCTACACAGAATGTTTTTTTGGTCGACAACGAGTGACACAGGGGTGGTAGTACAAAAAATATGCAGTGAGAAATACCTTATTGCATTTGAACCAAAATTACCGCAACTTATGGTCACTAGGCACGTATACAGACTAGAGCTAGGCGCAAGCCGCCGTCGCCCCCTTGAATCCCTCGCACTACCGTTGAGTATTACGGCTTATTTCATGATTTTCCAATTAATGTTATTATTATTTTTATTAAGTTTTATTTTTGTGTTTAGCACCAGTATCATTTGTATTATCAACCCTAAGTCGCTCGTTGCTGACCAAAACAACGACCTGTATAACGTTTCTGTAATCCAGATGAAGCGCGTCTGTGTGCCAATGAATAAATATTACTTACCGCAGGGTTCATAGTTATGGGGAGAGGCCGACGCTGGATTAAAATTGACGTATAAAGTCACCCGGCGTGGCCTATTTACATAATATTAGAATTTTAATTACGTTGGGGTACCTGAAGATGTAAATCGTGGGCCGTCATCCGCCGACTATGATAAATTATTTTACAAAAAATGTCGCAGATATAAAACATACTTCTGAATTTGTACCTGTCAAAATTGTAACATTAGTTTTTTCTTTCTGTAACTGAATTTATCCATGACAAAACTTATCACTCTGTTATTTTTATTTTTGACAGTTTGTTTTTAGGGTTCCAAGCCAAAATTGTAAAAAAGGTAACCTTATGGTGCCAGTCCGTCCGTCTGTTCGTCTGTCACAGCGCTATATTTCATAAACCACGAATGGTTTTAAATATAGCTGAACCAATCTTATTGAAAATTTAAAATTTCAAAAAACTTTTATTTCTTCGCAAAAGGGACCGAAATGGGGGACCGAAATTTTAAAGTGCTTCTAGTTCTTCGTTTGCACATTCCAAAACCAATACATTTTTGGCCTTTGATGGAAAAAAAATACCTTTACCATTCATGTAAATCGACGGGCCCGTTGGCGCAGTTGGTTAAGACGTGGAGTCTTAACTATTGCGCCGCAGGTCGTGGGTTCGATTCCCACACAGGACATGCATTTGTGTGCATGAACATGTCTGTATGTCTTGAGTCTGGGTGTAATTATGTATATTAAGTATGTATTTACAAACAAAAAGTAGTATATGTATTATATCAGTTACCTGGTTTCCATAGTACAAGCTTCGCTTAGTTTGGGATCAGATGACCGTGTGTGAGGAATGTCCTAGGATTTTAAATATTACAGGAAAAATGGAACAAAGTTTCTAACTAGCGGATAGAAAATAAATAAACACGAGTTTTCGATTTCTCGAAAATCAACCTCTAGTGGGGCACAAAGGAGTACCTACCTACTTATGTTTGAAAGGAAGGATTTACTGCGTCTCGGTCCTTCCTCAACTCGAACATTTAAATTATAGAACCCGTTAGAAAACCACGAAACACAAATATATCTTCCTATAAAATATTAACACGTTGACGGTTTAAGATGCATGCTGTGGAACGAATTCTAACCGCCAAGTAGCCAAAGAGCAATAAATGGATATTTATGACTTTATGAAAATAACACCCGCGGCTAATGTTCGTAATGTTTATTTCAGGGGACCATAACTGCGTTTACTGCGGCGAACAATTTAAACTGCACCGCGATCAAAATAAATGAAATAATATCACGGAACTACCATTTACCAGCATACGCAAAAGAGCATGTATTTGTAAATTTTACAACAAAAAGATATCTAGTTACCTACCTATTATTTGTATATTTCAATGTTTGTTCCCTGGAAATAGCATTTTTTTTTAGTTTTCTATATACGAAAAATCGTATCTAACTGAGAACCTCGGGTATGATAATTCCAAATATTTTTTTTCTTCAATTGCGTCTGGAAATTGGCAAATTCACTGCTTGTGTATTTTGCCAATTTCCAGTTATATTATAAGTTCTAATCACAATAAATCACTTTCACATAGTCTTCACTCTTAGTACTTAGTTGGTACTAACACTTATCCCGGAATTTTTGAGACAACTTGAAAAGTCACGATACATATAATTCATTTCATTTCACTGCACTGGTGCATATGGTTTGATCTTTATTGGATGAAATAGCACCGATAATATGCAAAAAAAAACTCAAAATACACGAATTTACGAAAAACAAAACGAAAAAAAGAAAAAAAAAGAAGCTTTACTGAGTTTCTTGCCGGAGTCTTCTCAGTTTAAGTGTATTCCGAACCGGTGGTAAATTCAACTATACATACCAATGCCTTACCAGGGCCTAAACTGAATAAAAGACTTTTTGATTTTGATTGAAAACGCAACGCTGCTCTGCAAGTTCCCGCCAAGTTCATTCGAGTCTTTATTCATGACTTACAGACCTCAACCTCCCTCAACAACTCTTCTTCTTATTTTTAATGTTGGCAACCAAGCCCAAATTAGGGCTCATTTCTGCCAGTGTCGAGTTATATTATAGTTTCCAGTCACAATAAATCACTTCACATTATAGTCCTCAGTCAGTCACCGTCCATAAAAGTCATGTTTTACTACAATGGTGGTCATTGTACTAAAACTCTTCACGGACATTTTGAGACAACTTGAAAAGTCACGATACACATAATTCATTTCATTTCACTTCACTGGTGCACATGGATGATCTTTATTGGGTAAAATACCACCAAAAATACACAATAAAACTCAAAATACACAAATTTATGAAAATAAAAATGAAAACGCTACGTCACTCTGCAAGTTCCCGCCAAAAAGTCCCTCAACTACTCAATGGATCGTAATGTTGGCATGCAGATAGTCTATGATATGGAGAAAGACATGGGCTACTTTTTATCCCGGAAACGCGATGCTCTACCTCTGTTATTTAATTTACTTGAATAATAACATTTAAATGTAAATACAACTATAATCAAAGTTATAAGAGTTGCATTGAATCACATTAGAACAAAATTAAACATTAAATATGCACTAGAATTGTTTCTCGCTAAAACTCGTCAGTCAACGTCAAGTGAAATGATTTGCATTTAACTTTTTGTTTTGTTTTGAACCTTATTGTGTAGCGACTACGGTTTCTGTTCGGTCAAAGTGTTTACTTTTATAATTGCAGTACGTTGCTGAAGAAGGACTACAAAGTCATTAACTTCTGGATTCCTAGTAGATTACATTATTTTAATTGCTTTGTAACCACGTTTGTGCATTCAGGAGAGTTACCAAACTAGCAGTTTCTAAGTGCCAAAATTATAGGTACATATTCATGGGTATTATAAAACGAGAATCAACACTAAAGGTAAGCTCCAGGGAGAAACAACCCTTATGACAATAATCTAGGCTTCATTATCAAGTGCACCACCAAAACAGAAATATTTCTTCATTAAACCAAATATTGTCACAAGAAACTTCCGAGCGTAATCAGTAGTAAAAGGAAGGTCCGGAAATATGGTATTCTGTTATAAATAAATAAATAAAATGAAGTGCGTATGGGTCAAGCGTGAAAGAATACAAACTCATTTTAATTCAAGTTGTGACCTCTTAGCAATCATAAAACGGTCGCTTTTCGTATACTTTTTTATTTATTTTCCTGTGATATTAATTTAGATTGAACGGAAGAAAAAATATGTAAACATACGTATTGATTTTATGTGCTGTACCGTTGATAAAACTTTATTAAATATTGTAATGATAAATGCATTTTTTTACTTAGGTACCTTAGTAGTATAATTGAATGCACTGTAATGACGTACTTTTCGTGCTATGATACATGTTAATATTTTCTTACCTTACCCACTTGAAAGTTTGTGTTTGACCACTGTTTCATTTATAACGGATAGGAAGGGAATGGAACTTGCTTCCGGAGATTTTCACCGAAGACTCTGAGGAAGATAACTTCAACGAAACTAATAAGTAAGTTTGGAAATGATCGTTATTTTTTTATCTATATATATAAAAATGAATTGCTGTTCGTTAGTCTCGCTAAAACTCGAGAATGGCTGGACCGATTTGGCTAATTTTGGGTTTGAACTATTCGTGGAAGTCCGGGGAAGGTTTAAATGAAGGGTAGGGTTGGGTATTCCGCGAACGAAGTCGCGCCGGGCAGCTAGTTACAAATAAATATTGCTGTAAAAACGCCTGTAATTTAAAATCGTGTTTCCGCACGAAACAAATTCATACCTATTTTAACGCTCGCGTGCAATCAAGGCGAGCCGGTATCCCTTTTTTTAAGTCTTTTGATGTATTAATTTTTCATTTCTGAGAAGGAAACATTATTAAGACAAAAGAAAATTAAATGTATTTTTATTAAATCTTTTGCAATAGTCAGCTATAAAAATAAGTTGTTTACACACTCTAAAATCGCGGGATTAAAGTAAATGGCCAGTAGGACTTTTTGGCGAGAACTTGCAAAGTGATGTTGCGTTTTCATTTAATTTTCATATAATATGACTTTTATTGCATGTTGCATGGTGTTCTATCCAAAAAAGATCTATCTATCTATGTCCACCAGTGAAGTGAAATGGTACACACAGCTACAGATCAAGCTATAAATTTCTATATAAGCTGACCTCCTATAGTACGGAAATCCTATACAATGCGAGATCAGCTTATACTGGAAATGTATAGCTTGATCTGTAGCCGTGTGTACGTGTATTGTGGCTTTTTAAGTTGTCTCGAAAAGTCCGTTAATAGTTTTAGTACAATGGCCACCATTTTACTAAAACATGACTTTTATGGACGGTGACTGACAGAGTTTGTCTATTACTTCTTTACGCCTCAATAACACAACCGATCATAATGAAGTTAGGCACATGGGTGGAGCATTTTATATAGGACTAGCTTTAGCCCGCGACTTCGTCCGCGTAGATTATTTCTTTTTTCTAGATATGAATCATTGTAACAATATAGAGCTTTTTTCATGGCTATAGCCCGCCACTACGTGTGATATTTGACAAAAGTTCAGGAAGATTGAGAGCTTACATGCAAACATGCCACATAAAACTGAAACAGTCCTGCCCGATTTGAAGAAGAAGATCTGAAAATCTACCGGCAGAAATATGCATACATACACTGTCCGATTAGCTGAAGAAGAAATATGTTTTTTTTGGTAGGTGTCGAGATCGGGATTATTTATCTAAAATTACGCCATGAGACCTATCCACAAATTCCTCAACCATTTCATGACAGCTATTTGCTCATGGCACACGGACAGACAGACGAATACACCTATATCCTCAATAATTTCCAGACAGCTGAGATTTTTCTGTCTGTCTGTCAGTCTGAGGAGAGAATTTGCCTCCTTATGTGTGTACCGCTTGTACATCGTACAGTTCTCTGAAGAATTGTTTGACTTGATGCCCACGGGCTACCTTCTACCATCGCAACTCTCGCCATCGACGGGGAGTCCATACTCATATATTGGAACCGAAATGGTTTCTACTGTGGTTTCAAAGGAGTTTTCTAGCGCGTAAACTCAGGCTGTAGAATGAGCTCCCCGCCATGGCGCCAGGGTGTGAAGATATTTCTGTATGGTCGGCAACGCACGAGTGATACATACGGTGACCGCTTACCATCAGGCCGGCCGTATACTTGTTTGACACCTTAGTATTAAATTTAAATAATAATAATAATTTAAAAATTACCCGTAGAAGACAGACAGACAGACGGATCGACACGGGCGGAGATCTATCCAAAAGTTCCTCAACCAGACAGCTGAGAATTTTTCTCGTGGCAGACAGACAGATAGATGGGCGGCAGTAGGCTTCTTAATAACATGTGTACATTATTTTACTTGAATACAAAATTATGTGAATGAACAGCTTAAATACAAAATTTAATCCCCCTGTTCACTCATTAATGGATCAAATTCCAACAAAACCGATATTCTTTGCGATAGTTTCCAAATTTTAATTATATTCCAAGCTTATATAATAAATTTAGTATACTTCCATACACAACTTCATCCCTTTTTTACCCCTTCGGGGTCGGAATTATCGAAAACGCTGAGGCGCATATAAATTAATTTTCAATCATCAACCTAAACACAAAATTTGAAGGTCCTAACTTCCAAACTGATGGACTTTCATACAAACTCGCATCCACTATTTTACCCCCATAGGGGTGTTATATTGAAAAATCCTTCGTTAGTGGATACCTACACTTTATAATTATAAATTTAGTGATGATTACTATGGAAATGAAAGATTCCCCCCTTAGGGGTGGAATTTCCAAAAAAACCTTCCTTAGTGGATGCCTACACCGTATAATAATACATTTAGTGAAGTTTACTTTCAAATCGAAGGACTTGCATACACAACTTCATCCCCCTTTTCCTCCTTTCGGTGGTGGAATTATCACAATCGCTGAGATAACTATACATTGATTTTCAATCGTCAGCCTATACACAAAATTTGAAGATCCTAACTTCAAAACTGACGGACTTGCATACAAACTTTCATCCCCTATTTTACCCCCTTAGGGGTGGAATTTCCGAAAATCCTTCCTTAGTGGATGCCTACACTGTATAAGGTATCTTTGTGCAAAATTTCAAATCTCTAGGTCCAGCGATTTGGGCTATGCGTTGATATATTGCATACAAACTTTCATCCCTTATTTTACCCTGTTAGGGGTGGAATTTTTAAAAATCCTTCTTTTGTGGATGCCTACACTGTATAATAATATATTTAGTGAAGTTTACTTTCAAATTGAAGGACTTACATACACCACTTCATCCCCCTTTTCCTCCCTTCGCTGGTGGAATTATCACAAACGCTGAGATAAATGTACATTAATTTTCAATCGTCAGCCTAAACACAAAATTTGAAGATCCTAACTTCAAAACTGACGGACTTGCATACAAACTTTCATCCCTTATCCCCCTCAGGGGTGGAATTTCCAAAAATCCTTCCATAGTGGATGCCTACACCGTATAATAATAATAGGGTCGGCAACGCGCGAGTGATACCCCTGGTGTTGCAAGCGTCCATAGGCTACGGTAACCGCTTACCATCAGGCGGGCCGTATGCTTGTTTGCCACCTTAGTGGTATAAAAAAAAAAAAAAAAAAAAAAAATACATTTCATGAAGTTTACTTTGAAATTAAAGGCCTTGCATACCTAACTTCATCCCCCTTTTCCTCCCTTCGGGGGTGGAATTATGACAAACGCTGAGATAACTATACATTAATTTTCAATCGTCAGCCTAAACACAAAATTTGAAGATCCTAACTTCAAAACTGACGGACTTGCATACAAACTGTCATCCCCTATTTTACCCTCTTAGGGGTGGAATTTCCAAAAATCCTTCCTTAGTGGATGCCTCCACTGTATAAGGTATCTGTGTGCAAAATTTCAAATCTCTAGGTCCAGCGGTTTGGGCTGTGCGTTGATATATCAACAATCAGTTTATCATTTTATATATTAAGATACTTTTCATTTCGATTAAACAGTGGGTCCGTTCCGCTTAGAACATTTTTTTACACGACGAAGTCGGTAAGCAAGCGTACGGCTCGCCTGATGGTACTCCCATGCATTACCGACCCTTCTCCCCTTCCCAATTACCACTGGCATGGCAGCCCGACTCACGCGCAGGAAAATTGGGGTATTCTGTAAGGTACTTCCCCAGTCGAGCTGCTCTTTGAGCGAATAATCGCTAAGCTTTTTTTTTTTTTTTTTTTTATACGACTAAGTCGGTAAACAAGCATACGGCCCACCTGGTGGTAAGCGGTTACCGTAGCCATATGGACGCTTGCAACACACGAAGCATCGCTCACGCGTTACCGACCTTTCCCCCCTCCCAAATGAGCTCTGGCGACCTTACTCACGCGCAGGAACACAACTTTACACAACATAAAGTTATTTGGCTGCGGTATTCTGTAAGGTGGAGGTACTTCCCCAGTCGAGCTGCTCTTTGAGCTCCACCTCTCTGGACTAAACATTATGTTCATTCGTGAAAACTTGAATAAAATCCGTTCAGTATTTCGGAGAAAGTGCACACACGGCTTATTTTTATACTACATATTTAGTGATTTATGTTGTTATATTGGTTAAACAACCTTTTGCCGGACTTCCAGCTAAAACTCCATGGAGTTTGATCACTGCTCTGTATCAGAGCCCTGCATGAGGTCAGGTTGCGGCCAAAACAACATATCGCCTTTTCAACACTCAATATGTCAAGCTGTAACAAAGCAAACATTTAATTACATAGTGGGTCACGTACGATCTACTATACAACCACTATAGAACTAATATAGAGCTAATATACCTTACATAGTAGTTGGATAAAGTTGGCTTTATAGTTGTAATTAAGCCGAGCTATAGCGCTCCTTACGCAGTTTCTAGACCTAGTGATGTTATTAAAGAAAATAATATCTATCTGTAGTACCTATATTAGGATAGTGTTTCTTGGTTCCTGTGATAAAAAATATACAGATCTTACTACCATAGTTAACCTTAGTACGGCTCCAGTCTCCACAATACATATTTTATGCATTTACAATGGTTTATGACATATATTTTTTCACCTTAATGTATTTGTGGAGGGCTTATTATTATTATTATAGTGTGTATTTATATATATACTTTCTAATATATGTTTGCAATAAGACAAATAGATTCTTAGTTAAGACTAAGAACTTATTAAAAATCGTAATATTACAAACTATAATTACTAATTTAAATGACAATCTTGAAATGAAGATCAATCAATCTTCTTCTTGATATGGTAATTTCATTTTGAGCGATTTATGATTTTACGCAATGCAAATCTTGAAAAATCATTTGGATACTATTTCTTGAAAGGGAGTTAAATTCTTGTGATTTATAAATCACTTTTATGAACGCTGACAACAGCTGATTTCATTAGGTGTTTTAGCTGTAATTAGTTTTTTCTTAATTTCTCAGATGAAAACAAAAAAACTACTTGTCTATTTATTCCAAAATATGATACGAATACGTTTTTTTTTATATATAAGGCAAACAATTATAAAAACACATCAGTAAATATTAATTAGTAACTTCATTAATATTTTTAGGACAAAAAATTACGACGACGTTTTTAGATAATTACTATAATTTCTACAGCCACAAAGTGAATTATTCCATTTTTTTTACAAAGCTATAATGTATTTTATCGTCCCCCTAAAAAAGGAATAAGTGTATTTAATAAATATTTTCTGAACTATACAATAAAAAATTAAAGTTAATTACAAATAAGCAAACGCGATACAAATAGCTTAATTTGATTCTGTAATATCCAAGATCCTGCAAATTACGGCAGCTTAATTTATGTCTCGCTCAAGCTTAATTAAATAGTCTCCAATTAACAAAGCAGTAACTAAATTATCATGTCTATACAAGATATATAAGGTTTGCGGGCTTGCTTTGTATTTTTAACCGACGAAAAAACGGAGGAGGTTTACAAGTCGAAGCGTATATTTTATGATCACGCATAACTTTTGACAGAGTAGTCCGATTTTGATAATTCTTTTTTTATTGGATAGGGTATACCTCGAAGGTGGTCCCATATAAATATGGATAAAAAATACCTACCCTAAGGGTGGGAAAATAGGGATGATTTATTGTTCACTCACAGATTTTAATGCTGAGTTGTGTATTACATCAAAAGAAATGCATGCAAAAATTAAGCATGTAGTAATTAGTAGAGTATAGCCACAAAAAATTAAAAAATAAAAACTTTTTAACAAAAAAATAAACCACCGAAAAAACTGAAAAGCAAAAAATAATTTTGAATATAACTTGAATTTTATAAGGTTTTGCAGTCGGGGACAAACCAATAACATAAGCTATTACGACAATACGACATTAAATGAAACCACGTAAAGTACTCATGTATACGATCAACTTTTACTATGGGACCGGGGGCTCTACCGCGTAACTTTGGTGTTAAGCGTAACGAAAACCATTAATGAATTACTTACTTCCAATCAGGGCCCACGAATGGTCATCGTCGCGCGTGCGCATCATTGGATGAAATAACTAATGGGGTTCGTTACGATTACCACCAAAGTTACGCGGTAGAGCCCTAGCTTTAATTGCATTGCGTTGCATTGAATTGCGTTAGCAATATTGCTTAGCTTCCTTTTTAGACAAACATAACATTTAACCTTTTCCGTGCATTTATCAAATATTACAAAAAAATACATATCTACGTAGGTTATTGGTTTGTCCCCGACTGCAAAACCTTATAAAATTCAAGTTATATTCAAAATTATTTTTTGCTTTTCAGTTTTTTCGGTGGTTTATTTTTTTGTTAAAAAGTTTTTTATTTAATAACATTTGACATTCATAAGCACATAAAGTTTAAAAGCCAGCCAAGTACGATTCAGTCTGCACAAGAGGGTTATATACAACAATAATAAAGCCAATTGAAGTTTGTGGCTCTGCAACTTAACATCACTGCAATTTTCCTTTTCATTTACTAAGTACTATTATTATTTTTACCTGACTTAATTTAATTTTCTTTTTACAAATTTATATTTCATATTTTATTAGCGTTTGTTCTTTAAGTAACATATGGATAATTAAATCCAAATTATAAAATTTGAATAATTGAAACCCATTTCTTATCATTAGGTATTTTCGTAAAAAAAAAACCATTTTCAAGAGGCCGAACAAAAATCTTTGAGATACTGCAATTTTTTCAAGGACCCTTGTATCGAGGTGTGTTGAATTAATATTTTTAGGTACAGTCGAGGACATAAATATGTATACAATTAGTAAAATTCAACAACGGTTTCCTCTTAAACTACTGATTGAAATTATGAGATATCATAAAGACAGAATCTTCTAACATATACTACTTATTATGATTTGTGTAATAGCTTAACACTTAAATGTTAAACATGCGAGAAAATCGCTTTTGAATTTCAAAAAGTGTATACATATTTATGTCCTCGACTGTACTCTGGTTTCAATAATGGTTAAAAAGATACAGACTTATGACTTTTCTAAGAAAGGTAAAAAAATAAAAACAGAAAGAACTTATAAATAAGCTTACCTATCAAGGTCGCTGCCAAATTAATAACATAATAAATTGAGATTACTTATGCAACGTTTTTATTTCATTAGGTTAAATAGTTCTTCTCATATTTTAATCTACTAACTTAAATGTTTCTCTAGAGCTTCACATGTTCGTGTACTCATAACTTTCTTAATTAACGTTAAATTTTATTAATTTAATTTATGTCTTTGTATAAAACGTACCTAAAAAAATGAAATTTTATTCATATTTGCGTGAAGCCTTTTTTTCAGGAATTCCTGAGCATGCGTATGAATTATTAATGCAAAAGGAGTACCGTCATTTAGTCATTATCTAGACGGTAGGGTGAACCATATTTCGCCTAATATCTTTACATAGCGGTAAAATTATGGGAGCTATCTTGGCTTCGGTGTAAAATTACAAGACGTGCTTTCAAGAAAGGTTATTACAATTTTCTTGAAGGTTAAAGGATTAGTTGAAGGCCATCATGCTTTTGTGTTTTGAAATGTTTGTTAATTAAAAGAAACCATCAAAGATATAAAAGCTATTCTGAGAAAAAAGGGTTTTATCTATTTATAGGTAGTCAATTAATGTAGCTATTTATAGAAAATTAAGTCTATTTATTTCCATTAAATTAAATTTACCATTATTATTATCATTATTATTTTGACGGAAAAATATTTATAGTTTGGGATGTAATATACAAAAATGTATGACGAGCGATAAAATATTATATCGCAAGATGTTATTTATATTATAGTATATCCCATAGTGAAAAGCCGGCTTTACACTTTGCATAAAGTAATAAAATCGGTTTGTTAGTTTAGGTGTAAAAACGTAATTCAATAATCATAGCTGCGACGCGTCTATCGACCCATGTTCCGCAGAATATCCGATGACAGCCTGAATGGGCAGATGTTTACTTAACCAGTGGAATTGCCAATATTTGTCCGATGGAACTTAGCGGTTATTCGACAAATGTCTTCAATATTTCTCGGAATTGAAGCTTCACTTGAAATTTGTTTGTCAACACATCTCTGGTTTGTTTTGACATATTATACACCATGTTTATTGTGGTGAACATGGTTTGGCGAAATTGATTATGTAAGTATTGGTTCTGCTTTTTTCTTTATTGATTTTATTTTTATGAGTTTGTGACTTAAAATTAATGAAATAGCTTTTTAAGTAGAAGATATAGCGAGTGTTTTATTTAAGGTAAGAGTCAGACACACAGGATGCTGAGTTATGGTGGAAGGAATTATCCATCTCGAGTAATTAACTAGTATTCATCAAGAATGAATACTTAATAAACCAACGTTTTAAGTGCCCATATAAGATAATTTCGATAACTGTCTCCGTCACAAGAAAATAATACGGGATTATTTATAAGACGATGCTACAACATTTTGACCAGCTAGACTTATAAATACTTGATTGGATATAAATAACGCTATCTAGGTCACTCATGCTATCAATTTTAATAAGGAACTTTAAAATTAAAGTAGACCTTTAGTAAAGGTGAACACTCATAGTTAATAATTTCTCATTATGTAATACATAACTCATTTTTGCTCACGTACTCCGTACCACCTGTCTTAAAAACGAAATCCAATATGTTTCTTAGAAGTTAATTTTGTATGTAGCGATTCGTAATGGGCTGTCAGGAATTCTTATATTTATCGGTATTCAGGTATGGTTGGAACGCCGGGGGCGAAATTGGGAACGAATATTTAAGAAACCCTTTTTTATGGAGTTACTTGAATACCAATTTGATGATAAAGTATTTAGATATTTAAGATAATGCCTCAAATAAGATGATAGGTCAGAGGTAGAGTTTTTTTATACTACTTAATCGGTAAACAAGCATACGGCTCGCCTGATGGTAAGCGGTGATTTCGTATGATATGGTGATATTGATGAGATGCCTAGTTCCATATATCAAGTGATTTGGCTATTCCTAGGTTCATATGTAAGTATTTTGGTGAATTAGCTGTTTTACATGTGTATGAAAGGAATAGGTGATTAAGGTAAAAAAACGTTATTTATTGTATTTATGTTTATAAAAGACTTTAATAGGTTATTTTATTAAAATAGGTGAGTAAGTTGCAAGCTAATTCAACATTCAAAATCATTTATTAAAATAGACCTTCGCAGGCACTTATGAAAAGTCTGACTCTAATACCGGTTCGGAAGATTGCATTTGCTGAGAAGAGCCGGCAATAAACTCAGCAATTACTCTTTTAAAAACAAGCTTAGATTCATTACATTAGATTCTAATCGAACTGACAACAATTGCGTGCGGCAAAACTACAAAGTAGACTGAATCTATATTTAATAAGTAAATAAATGGCAAACCATTTATTTACTTATTACGATTAATATTAATGTAAATTTAAGACTTTAATTGTAAATATTGGTGAGAATTGATAATGCTTCACTAGAGACTCAGATCACGCTCAGTTCAGCGTGTCAATAGATCATGTTATCTGTGAAGCAGAAGGGGTTTAACGGTATTAATTAGAATTACCTGAGACGCAACGACATTGTGTATATGCCCGTAATTGGATGTACATTCTGAGAATTAATTTAGTCTGAATTGACTGATATTGGTAATGTTTGTATTGTGAGTATGTATATGTAGGAGTTCGTTTGGGGGCTTCTTCCAGTTAAATTATTTTTCCACTTATCTTGTATAAATGCAAAGTTACGTCGTCCAATCGATTTATCGCCAGTGTCTTTCACTCATACATTCCGTTTCAAAGTCAGGGTGACTTGTGTGTAGCTTTTATTTTTATTTTTTAAAGTTTTATTCGTAATGGAACTATCCTTACTAGGCTGTCGAGAGAATGCGTTTCTGATAACTGTTAATATTGGCCACATCACGGAAACGGCTAATTTTATTTTGATGGGAGTTTCACTAAGCTATGTGTGATATATTGAATTTTACGTAAGAAACAAAAGTTCCCATCGTAATCTCAGCAAAGTTAATTCACTTCAAGTTCGAACTGTCATAAAGTAACTCAAGAACGCCATTCAATTATGTACTGAAACCCTCTTCATTTAACATTCAAGTTGGAAGTTTCGCGACGCGATAAGAACTCATCATCGTTTCATATTGTTGTCACACATCTACACCGCACGTCACAATAACACTCGGTCCGATGAAGCGGGAGAATTTAATAAACCCAGAAAGGGAACATTCCAAAGGGTACTCAGCATTTTTAATGATGAGGGAGTATTATATTTAAGGCTTGAAGATAATGAGTTCAACATTCAGTGAGCCGTTGCAAGAGTTTGTGAAAGAGATAAAGAAAAAAACGCATTAGTCTTTTCTAGGGAAGTATTGTCTTTGACAATATTATTTCAAGTTCCTTTGAATGAATTAGTTATCGAGGAGAAATCCCTTTAGGGGTTTAATACCGAGCAATACTAATCCGCAACGAATACTGCATCTAAATTGCTTGTGTGTCCTGACTGTTTCTATAACCAAAAACGAATCGTTTTTCTTACCAATGCTTTTGCTTTCATTATTAGTAAAGATATAATAGTCTTAATTTTAACCGATAACGGTCCGTAAATTATAGGAATAGGTATAAGCCAATAACACATTACCGGTGGTGGGGAATTTGCGAAATATATTGCAAACAAAATGAACGTCATTGCGCTTCTTTGGGTTAATTGTTAGATGGAATTTAAGCATATTTAAAGTTAGCGAATGTAGCCAAATTAATCTCACTAGGTGAAAATTAGCAACTTATTTAATTAATCCTAAACTCCTAAACTGATTAATAAATTATTTAATACCATCTTAATAAGGAACTAGAGCTAATAAGTATAAGAGCTTTAATAGATACCCTGATACTTAATTTACTTAGTGCTGGAGTAAATAGAAGTTGTTAACTTTGTTAAAAGAGTAGATACTGAAAGTTACCCGAACATTAAATATTGAAGTAGCTACTATACTTATAGATGTAGTCAATTAAAAGGATTTTTAGTAAATTACTTACAATAAGGTAACCTGTCGATATCATTCATACATAATACCTAAGTTGATGTGGCGTCTAAGGGGTCGTCCTAATTGGCGACAATCGTACGATCAAACGATGCGATTTCGTCGCACGATCGCGCTGATGTTCCAGTGCTCGCGCGATGACTTGCGAGCTTCAATTAGGACACTCTAAAGCGTTTTGTGTATTTAATCTCGTCTTGCGAAGAAATCGCATCGTTTGCTCGTATGATCATCGCCAATTAGGACGACGCCTAAAGGCTAATTGATCTGTGTTATAAAAAATTATTCAATTTTTTCAAAGACTTTGATGAGTCTTTGCGTATCCGCAGAGTGTAAGGTTATTGAAGATTAGAATTCCAATCCAAGTAAATCCCAAAGTTTTGAATATCAATCCCAGTGCGGCTTTAGTTCGATCCCATCATTTAACTTAGTTCACAACTCGGGTCCGCTTGTGACAACTTTATTTAAGTGGCACGCTAGTTATTCAGTCTTATAGGTTTCTAAGATTCCTCACGCAAGTTTTGAAACTGCTTCTATGTGGCATAAACTTTGTTTTATTTGATTGGAAGAACCAATAAGGTTGTTACGAAACTTCTCAAGAGCAAGGTGCTCCCACCGTGATCCCGAAAAGACTCTAGCAGGGCTATTTTAAAACGTCGGAATCGATATCGGAAACAGATTAAAAAAATCCGTGGCGAATTAATTTTAGCAAGTGCTATTTTAATTTCCGAAAACTTGAATCGAATTGATATTTCCGTAAAGAAACATCAAAAATATTCTAATTCGGAAATTAAAAAAGCAATTGCGGAATATCGCCTCGGTAGTTTTTGAATCTGTTTCCGATATCAAATCCGAGCGTTTTAAAATAGCCCTGCTGGAGTCCGTTCAGTTGCGACCGCAATCGCCTAAGGATTTCTCCACGCAAAAATAATTTGTATCAGGTTTGGCTAATCATCTTTCCTTTATATAGCTCTTAAATTTCTGATGACATCTAAGTACCCTATTAAGGCACCAATCCTACAACGAGCGGTCTAGAGTTCTACGTGCGTTCTCCTTGACCGTCGCTATCGCTGTGATTAGTGCAACACCGAACTCTGGCCGCAGAACTCTAGATTGCTTGCTATGGGATCGCCGCATAAGCTTACCTATCTAACTACCTCAGCTTAATAGGTACTAAATTACCTATTTGAAGTGAGTAACGGTTATTAACCAAGCTACGTCATTACCAATCTTCCTTACGATCTAAGTTGTCAGATAATTGACCTCTTGAAAAGTTATGGCTATTCCTTAAATGTAAAAGTTAGATTGAGATTATTATCTATTAATAGAGAGAAAGAAGTTAAGAATACTTAAGATATTAGCTTCATCTTGTGCTCTAAAAAGAACTTCTGAACAAACAAATATTTAGTAAAATGTACTGGCAGATATTAAAACAAAATTAGCTTAAAAATAGTCGAGTATTCAGTAGAACATTGTTTCCACTGTACTTATAATTGTATCTAATATTATTTTCGCAAAAAGTTGTGAATCTGAAAATGTGGATGGAGTGTGTATATGCTTTGAAAGCGAATAAATATTTTTTTACAAAAAAATACTGACTTCATAATGTGACACTGTTTTCAAGACATAGAAAATACCTATACAATTCTACTAAAACTAAAGAAAAAAATAAGCTATTTACGCTCTTATGACTTCAAACGCTAAGACTGAATATCACTACCGGGAGAAGTGTGGCGCATCTTGGGATAGGACTCAACAGTGGACTGACCCAGCTGAAATTGATGAATTTCCGTAACAACCTGCTTACAAAATGCCTATTATTTACCCATTGAATATTGTCCTATGACTTTTGCTTATTTTATGTAACTTTAAGGTACGAAGTAAAGTGGAAACCAACCTCGTTATGTGGAGCTTGGCACAATACTTAAACTGCAGCATTATCATTAATTACACATATTACTTCAGAGAGGAAGGGAAAGGCAAATTGGGATTATGTACTTTAAGTAGCAATTAGTAAAGTTTATAAACGTTTAAAGCGAGAATTTCTGAGTTTATACAGCCAGCAGAAGTAGTAACTAGATTGCATGGAAACCTGTGATTGTGTTTTTAATATTTGCAATAAGCAAATATGAAATTGTGTTTGTTTGTAAATTGGTTTACTATAAAGATCACATTGGAAGAATATAGATACAGCTATTTTTGTTATAGTTACGTCGAATGCCGGGACGAAGGTCATGAATTCAAATCCTACCATCAGCTTGAGCAATCGGTGAAGAAAAATATCGTGAGGAAAGCCAAAACACAATAGTAGATACGTTATAGTACCTTCCTGACTGGTGGTAGCCCTCAAGTGGAAAATAAGTTGACAACTACCTACCGGTATACTCCACCAGCTGCATCTGAGAGCCAGCTCCTACTAGTCTCTACCTTTGGCCACATGCCACATTTCTTACCAAGGTAAGAGTGTGGCAAAACACAGGCCAAATACTAGACTACTTAGAGCCAGAAGTAACCACAGGACCTGCCGAGGTCCACTTACTTTAAAAAAAATGCTATGCAAATCAACTCAATGTATTATTCGCTTAAGTTTATAACTTGTTACGAAGTAGTCCTCCATTCAAAGGATAATGTTATTGATGCTTACCCAACCTTTCTTACATATTTAAACCGTATGGGACAAATGTGGTAGCGACTAGTGTCGTACTCCTTTTTATTTATTTAATATCGATGAAAAGTTGACAATCTCTGGCTGGGAATCTTTCGGCGATTGCAAGAGGTACAGTTACAGAACTTTGTTTGTATGTGTGGTATACATTTTACATTACTCACTACGGTAAAATTGTGAGTATGTATGTATGTAAACGTTTATTAATTATCCTTTTAATTTTTTTTACGTATTTACTCTGCCAAACTGCATTGCATCAATCACTTGCATAGCAATAATAATAAATATTTTGGTTATGTACCATTAATGATCATCATCATCATCAGCCTATAATGTCCCACTGCTGAGCACAGGCCTCCTTTCACAAATCAGGGTGAAAGGGAATGGGCAGATACTCCACCACGCGTGCCCACTGCGGATCACTGGAGGTAGGGTAGTTGTCAACCTACTGTTGGAGTTTTCAAGCCGCCTAGGAGGCATCCAACTAGCTTAACGACTATCACAATTAAGTGATTACCGGGACCAACAGCTTTACATGCCTTCCGAAACACAGGAACTCTCGATTTGAAATACCACTAGGCGGTCACCCATCCGGGTACCTACCACGACGGTATATTCTCATGGTCAAATAATGTGAAATTATTTACGTGACCATTTAAACAGTATATTAGTTAAATAGCGCTTTATGGGTAAGGGGGTGAGTCTTTATATTGTACCACTTTACTTTTTTGTGTTAAATTTGTGAATAATACTTATTTTTACTACATATTATAAAACAGAAAACTGAACTTCTGTCTTTAAATTTACAAAAAAATTGAGAAAATTAAAAAAAGTTTCCCCAAACTCTTGAAACTCTTCGAAAAAACTATTGTTTCAAACATTATAAAAACTGTAAAAGAAGTCTGCGAAAGAAATCTATCGATATAAAACTTATCGACCTCAATTTAGCACTATGAATACTATACTGTTCCCGTTACAATGGGACAGGCAAAGTGTATTTTGGTGGAATTCCCTTTTCCCTCTATTGCGTAGTTGCCGACTAAAGCGAAATATTAAAATGGCACTCTATATTTACTCAGCATGAAAAGGTAGTCAACATTAAAATGTTTGCTTGTTTTTCCTTTTTAAAAGTTACATCACATACACACAAACAAACCACCAGTACATAAACCTATTTAATGGTAGGCTTTACTTAGCTTAGTGAACAGTAAGCTTCATTATTCAATGCATCATATATTATTATAAGTCATAAGATTATGAGCTAGGTATATTTTTTCAAGTCAGTTTTAAATTTACCCTGCTCTTGAGAGATAGAATGTTTTCCCGGGATGAAGGAATTAGAAATATGATATTTCTAATATATACTCGGCGTGATTGAGTATATGTATAATATTGTATAATAAACATTCGCATTTACAATATTAGAAGAACAACAAGTAGGTTTATAGTAAAGTACCTGAGTGACGCTCGGAAGCTCGGAAAACCGCCATATAGCAAATTTCATCGTAATCGTTAGAGCCATTTAATTATGTTTTTTTTTCCCAAAAAAAATTAGAATATGATTTTGCAATAAAATTTCTTAGCTTTGATGATTGATTGAATGATTTTGTATATGAACGTAGTAAGGAAAAGCTAAAACAATCTAGGTTCGTCCAGTAGTCCCCAAGGAGGACGATGGGTCGATGTGGTCACGAGTTCACGACTCATCGTGCGAAAGCACAGCGAGGGTGCTGGGGGGAGGTGTAACACTTCCCCCGGGACGAGCTATCTAAGCGCCGCGCTTGAAGGGGTGATAGCGCAGACCACCGTGTGGTTTTAGCCGGTAAAAGTCCGGCATAACCTGGCCGCTATCCCCAGGACTGTCGGGTATCCTAAAATGATATCCCACGCTAAAAAAAAAAAGAAAAAAAGTACGTCCAATGGTTAGCGCTATATTTCCCTAGAGGTAGTCTCTCTAATTAGATCTATGTAACTGAGTTGAACACATCAGTCCTAACACGAGTTAATTAAAATAGTATTGTTGACACTATTTCATTACACATTTTGTTTTTCGGTTCTCGTTTTTTGATGAACTTTCTACGTATACAAAATTAAAGTGTACCGCCCCGTCTGTTTATTTGAAATCGCATATCTTGAAAAGTTCTTTCTTAACAAAAATAAAATTAACGTTATACATTGTAAATAGATAAAAACCTAAATAGGTAAATATGGGCGTTTTTTTTCTAATTCATTTAGTAACACTTTTTGTCACTTTAAACTATGGGAAACATAATCAGTTATGCTATCCAGTTTTTTTTAAATACGTTGATTTTCTTGATGACTGTACTTTAAAAATGGAAACCACCCGAAAGCCCGAAAATTTTCCGGAATACTTTATACTGGACAAATAATAGGTATAAAATATTACAAACACAGAGCGCAAAATTCGTTTCAATACAATCTAAAGGTTAACAAAAAATAATTTCTACCAATTACTTGTTGGATTTTTGTATTCCTAACTGTTTCCATCTATCAATATGAAACGTAATGTAATAAGTCCTGCCCCCCTAGACAAGATGGTTATCGACAATCGTAATCGTTAGTAAACGATCAACGATCTTTGTATGGGATTTAATAATGTTTAATGTTTTAATGGTCAGTTTTATTAACATTCCAATAGAAATAAGAAGGGATAAGTAAGTATAAAGAAGCAATATATTATCTTACATATTGAGTAGGGCAGCCATTTAAAATTAGCCTTTATTTGCGGATTATCGAATCTGTCTAGTGGATGCAAACGACTAAGGGCGTGCAATGTGTAATGTATAAACTTCACGATACGCCTTTGCAAGTGACCATACCCGCAAGAGCGGTATTTGCTTGATACCTTTCAGTTACAGCGCACTGATAGCTACCCAAAAACATATCTCAAGGAGCCATCTAGGTTGCTATGGAAACCACATTAAAATCCTTCACAAACTCTACACACCGCAGTCAAAATATGTGTTGGTCGTTTTGCTACTACAATAATATATTACTGTAGAAAGGTAATTAACAGTGAATACATTTTTCACCTTACGCCCATGTGACGGTAGCGAAACGGAACCAAGCCACATATTTTGACTAAGGTGTAGAGTTTGTGAAATTAGGGCTTGTAGAGTTAGAAGTTTGGCTCTACATGAGCTAGCATTTTGACAGTGCGACCCATATGTCTCGTCTTGGCAACATTTTACATGGTAATGTTTTTGATGGGATACAAATGTCTTGTTTCATTAAGGGCAGCTTATTTAGTTAGGGAGTTTTTGTTTTATCTTCATCTGTTAATAAGCTAAGAGGTTTCATAAAAGACCGATAGCAGATAAAAAATATCTCGGGAATTTCTCGAAAGCAATAAAGGAATCAATAAAAGTTATGTTTCAATTAGTTGAATCATACTTGGATTTTCCTCCCGGAACTCATGAGTCATTTTGACAGATTAGGTGAAGTCAGTGAAGTTTAGAAAATTGGAATTAAAGATTAACAACAGCGAAGACAAAACAGAAGTCTAGGCTGTTTTTAACCGACTTCAAACAAAGTAGGAGGTTCTCAATTCAAATGTTTATAATTTTTTTCTTTTTTTTTTATGTATGTTCGGGCATAACTCCGTCATTAATGGACGGATTTTCAAATTTCATTTTTTTTCATACTAACCGATCTTGTTGAATCACCCATTATTATACACAGCCTAGTTAAGCCAACATTTATAATTTAATAATAAAGTTGATAATTACATTTAAAAAATTTACATTTACAAACCCGCTTATAAGTCAAAAACTCTTCATTTACCTACATAATTTAGAACTCTGTAATAACTCAGCAGTCAAAATGCCGCATCTGCAGAATTAAATTCGCATATGTGAATGTTAAAATGTAAATTCCAGTAAAGTTTCGCAACACCTTGCGACACTCTTCGGCCATAAAATAGTGTAACATATTATGTCTCAGATTTATCGACAATGTGTTCATATGTTTTCATTTTAACAAGTAAGTAGGTACCAAGTACTTGGTAAGTAGGTATTGGTATTTGGTGGTACCTAAGTATTAATCTCTCATTTTATAGAGCTTTTGAATACTGACGCGGCGATATTCTTTATGATAACCGCGTAATGTCAGGGCGCTGATGATTCAGTAACAGTGATGTTTGGTGTTGTGGCGAAGTTATAGGTTCGAATTATACTGGGTGGAGATTTCGAGATGGCATATTTTCGTAACCTATGTTTGGTTAGTCGTGCTGAACAACTTTTACTATGGGAGCAACACTGAATTCTCATTGTTTTTTTACTTTTCATACTGTATGATCGAGAAAGGTTCATATTTTGTAAGAAAACAAACATTTTTTATTTGAGAATTTCACTATTTGTCCCATAATAAAAGCTTGGCTTGTTTTATTTTATTTTTCTACTGCCAGAGCCATTTATCATGAAAATTTTATAGCAAAACATTTCAAATCCAAAGGGTATTTTCAAAACATACTTAATAACAAAACAACTTAGATATTCCAATTCATTCAATTCAAGATTCAATCTAACTGACACGATATCAAAACTGCATCGCGTGTCTTCATGATTGTGCGTGTTACATCAAATTGCATGCAAACGGAATCGCTATTTCAACACGCGCGTCAGGACACTACCAACCAATTCTAACTTTTATCATCATCTATATGAGTAAACTAGCTGCCCGGCGTGACTTCGTTCGCGTGGTGCTACCCTACCCTATAGTGCTACCCTACCCTACCCTACCCTACCCTACCCTACCCTACCCTACCCTACCCTACCCTACCCTACCCTACCCTACCCTACCCTACCCTACCCTACCCTACCCTACCCTACCCTACCCTACCCTACCCTACCCTACCCTACCCTACCCTACCCTACCCTAACCTACCCTACCCTACCCTACAAATTGAAAATTTTCCTGAATTTTCTTTGCTATAAATTTAATTGCTAATTAGTCGGGCTCACGGAGCCCGAGACCTTTCCAACGAATGCAAAACCGTGGAAATCGGTTCGTGCGTTCTGGAGTTATAGCGTCAGGAAGGAAAACCCGACTTATTTTTATATAGTAGAAGAAGAAGAAGATAAAAAGTGAACGTAGACTTACTCATAAACGCTATTTAACTAATCCTACTGATTAATGGTCACATAAATAACGTGACCTTGCTGTCATTGTCAAACAATGTGACGTTATTTAAGTGACCATTTAATCAGTTTCTTAGTATAATATTAAGAGTAAGGGTGTAAGAGTACTTACGTACTTGGATTAAGCGTACTTTATTTCCAAATTTTCAGTATCATCAAAATCATCCTCAATTAGATTAAAAAAGTGAATAAAAAGTTAATTGAGTTTGGCTAAGTGAACTTGATTTGAAAGCTTGTAAACTATGAGTACTTAGATTAAGCTTGCTTTATTACAAAAAGTTTCGGTATTTGTTTTTTTTTTTTTTTAATCATAATGGCGGCTTTATTACTAATAGCGTAAGCTAGACTAACCAAGACTTACAGCTATTTTACAATATGTTTAGGTTACGTTTATATTATTTGTCGAGTAATTACAAGAAAAAAAAACTGGTATATTGCCAAGTTTCTCGCTGGTTCTTCTCTTGAAGGCTGACTTCCAAATAGTTAAACCGGTTAGGTAAGTTACAAAGCTATGACCTTTAAAAGTGCACTGTTAGGACCTAAACAAATTAAGAATAAGTAAAATCACGGGGCATAGTTTAGTGATATAATGGTGCGTCCATGCTACGCGAACCGAGCACGAGCCTACAACGAGTAAACTGTCAATCTTGCGGAGCGCAGTCAAGCGCGAGACCAATGCTCGTTCGATGCTCGCAAGTCCGTCCACGCTACGCGAACAACGAACGGATCCTGGGCCAGTAGACAAGATGGTTATCGACAATCGTCTTTGACAGTAAACGATCACGTATCACGATATCACGTGATATACATACAAAGGTTGATCCTTTACTAACGATGACGATTGTCGACAACCATTTTGTCTAGGGGGGCAGTTCTTCATTGCTCGGCTCGTGCTCGCTTCCCGTAACATGGACGCACCAGATTGAACACGAATAACCAACATTATGCTATAAGTTATATTCATGTTTAAAAGTACACTGAAGTTCAGTAACACGTAATATACAAGGGAATAGTAGCGGTAACTTTGTGATACTGTATGTCGAGTTACTATAACTTTGCAAGTAAACCACTTGTTTCTACTTAGTAAATGGACGATATTATTGTATTTTCCTTCTTCGTATGTCCATTGTGATTGTGGAAAATGATTTTAGTTACGAATTATTTTCCCTAAAAGTGTGGTAGTAAAATATAGAGTTTTACAACGTTCTCGTGTATTATACTAAGTATTGATGATGGGCAGAATATGATCTAATAACTCTTATAGATCTTATTTATTCATACACAGCTCAAATTACTCACATAGTAGCTAGACATTGTGTAGTAGGTCAAATTATACATGTCACGGAGGAAAGATAACCACAGGAAAGATATTTAAAAGAAGTTTACGTTTTAAGTTTCGACTTCTTAACCTGGAAAAATCTGGTACACGGTGCGACAGTTAATACATGGATAATATTTAATAAAAGCTTTTAAGATACATAATATTTTGGCCATGTCTGAAATCATACGAGCTATCTCTGTCTGAAATAAGTAATGTTTACTCAGTAGAGAAATTCCTATTTATTGGTAACAATAGTTCCTGAGAGAAACAGGAACAAAAGAAATATTTTTTTATTACCGCCACGTCGACAGGATATTGGAAATGGTTGGTTGGTCTTGAGTTTCGGAATAAATCGATGGATTTCGGTTTTGTTGTATCCCACGTTGTGTGATGAAACTACTTGAAACAAAAAATATCACTAAATATATTGAAATATTTTCTCATGGGTTTTTTATCAGAAGCCTGGGTTGGGGGTTCGTACGCCCGTTCTCTATGCACATAAAGCCCGTTTTGACCAGAATGTCTCTTTTGTCGCATCGAAGTATCTACCTACCTATAGGTATATTTTTTTATTGATCGAAGGGCCAAAAAAGATTAGCCTATTGGTAGCTCGGGCCGCATGAACGGGACTAGAGTGGGTGAGACACGCGTGAGACGTCGTGACATGTATCCTCGCCGGCGAGGATGGTAACGTGGTGAACTTTCATGCAATTATGTGTTTGTATTTCGAGCTTCGTCAGCTGCGATTTGAGCTAAGGTAATAAAGGCGCCAGGGCAGGGCTGCGGATTGCAGTTTGGAAACGATGTCATTAGACGTTTTTCCAGTCCCCCTAGACAAGATAACTATCGACAATCGTCATCGTTAGTCAACGATCAACCTTTGTATGGGTTTGACATTTCAAATCGAAATATCACGTGATTTTTAACAATCTCTAATGTCAATGAGCGTTTTTAGGGTTCCGTAGCCAAATGGCAAAAAACGGAACCCTTATAGATTCGTCATGTCTGTCTGTCTGTCTGTCTGTCTGTCCGTGTATGTCACAGCCATTTATTTCCGAAACTATAAGTACTATAATGTTGAAACTTGGTAAGTAGATGTATTCTGTGAACCGCATTAAGATTTTTACACAAAAATAGAAAAAAAACAATAAATTTTGGGGGTTCCCCATACTTAGAACTGAAACTCATTTTTTTTTTTCATCAAACCCATAAGTGTGGGGTGTCTATGGATAGGTCTTCAAAAATGATATTGAGGTTTCTAATATCATTTTTTTCTAAACTGAATAGTTTGCGCGAGAGACACTTCCAAAGTGGTAAAATGTGTGTCCCCCCCTCTGTAACTTCTAAAATAAGAGAATGATAAATCTATAAAAAATATATGATGTACATTACGGTGCAAACTTCCACTGAAAATTGGTTTGAACGAGATCTAGTAAGTAGGTTTTTTTAATAGGTCATAAATTGAAATTAATATCAAATACTCAGGTCTATACTACCATTTACTTATATACCTACAGGTTTGTACGGAACCCTCGGTGCGCGAGTCTGACTCGGACTTGGCCGGTTTTTTTCAAAAAAAATGACCGTCGTAAAAGTACGTTGTCCACTAACTTCAACAATAAATAACTCGCCAAATATAAACTTTTTATTTGTTATTTAACTAATATTTATTAGAATAACTAATTGTGATTATGTTTAAAGATTAAAAAATGCGCAATCTTGGCAAATATTTGAATAAAATAGAATTAAACTAGGATAAAACACCTGATTTTACCATGTCCACCCTATACCCGGCCAACTAAAACTAACGATTACTACCACAGAATTCCATTTAATGTGTAAATTTTGCCAATTATTGCAAAGATAAATACTTAAAGGTACAAGTAAACATATAATTTAACACTTCATAGAAGAAAATAAACGAAATAAATCAATTTAATTCTTGTCCTCTAAAAACACGGGTGGCGGAAATTCCGGCTAAGTAACGTGGATTACTGGTACTTGTGAAATAAAAAAATACCATATTACTATATTTTTAGACTTCTTGCAACATTATTTATGTAAACGTCAAAGAATATTCGAGAAATCTATTCATTTCTAGACGCTGTTCGTTACTTTATGTTCTCGAGGTGAGGTGTATAAAAAATAATTCCACCTAAGCAACACGTATTTTCGTGGGTATGAATGGTTTTATTATCATTATATGCTTCTATATTTGTTTTATAATAATCAAATATTGATTAATTGTACAGTATAAGTTATTATTGAATGTATAAGTAATAAAAATTTTGGTTTGATTAGCCCTTGCCAGTAATTCGTAACGACCATTATGTAACGTTATGTATATACGGATCGTAAATTGTTACGCAATGGAATTATAAGGCTATGTGTAGCTTTGAATTTGACTAGTTAGTGCCTGCATGTATGCTTGCATTATTTTTAAACAATCACTGCGTCGAATACATTGTTGTGTAAAAAAAAAATTTGGTAAGTTAGTATGTCTTTATGCTTGATCTTTGGTGCCTAATAAAAAACTGGATATTTAAAATATTTTCAAAATCCCGTACTAATAAAAAATAATTGACTTTGAAATGCCTATCTTATTGTCTTGATTAGTATGACACGTATAGAAATTAAATGTTATTTCAAATGATTTTCAGAATTATTATAATTTAGAATGTTATTATTTAATGCCGACCGGGGTTTTAAAATTACATATTACTAATTTCGAGATTTATTCTTTAGGGCCCAAGGATCTATTCCAACTTCTCTAAAAAGTTGCGTATCCTGTAATTTTTTTTTTGCTTCCAACGCTTTTTAACTGGTTTTTTGCTTACGGTCATGTTTTTTTTCAATTTCTCGGATACCCTACGTCGTAAGGTGAGTGGGTAAAAAGGTTTAGAGAAAACCTAAAAAAACTAGAAAAATATGCCACTTAGAATAGAATAGAATATTTATTTGTCTGAAACATGGTACAAAATAGGACATTACAGCAAACAGCAGTTAGAAAGAGCTAAAAATGCGTGAAAAAGATCAGTGAAGACTAGTAGGATCTATTATTATAATGTAAAGACTATTAAGTAGAAGATTAGACTTAATAAAGACTATTAAAACTTAGTAGTTAGATTTGACATTTAATTTTGTCATATTAAACGCGCCCTAAGGAGTTCCTATACGTAACGCTTAGTTCCATTAACGTAATTGTCTCACGATAAGCAGATTACTTTTTAGGGTTCCGTAGCCAAATGGCAAAAAACGGAACCCTTATAGATTCGTCATGTCTGTCTGTCTGTCTGTCTGTCTGTCTGTCTGTCTGTCTGTCTGTCCGTGTATGTCACAGCCATTTATTTCCGAAACTATAAGAACTATAATGTTGAAACTTGGTAAGTAGATGTATTCTGTGAACCGCATTAAGATTTTTACACAAAAATAGAAAAAAAACAAAAGTTATGTAATGGAGCTTTCTAGGGAAAAAACTCGCAAACGGCTAGGAAAATTCCATTTTATGTTTTATTTTTAAGTAGAATGATGTGTACAAAATACAATCTATATTTACAAAATATAATCTATATATAGAAAATTTCCTCAAGCCTGCCGCTGCTTCCGATTAACGGCAAGGTTCCCAGAAGGCTGGCAGCGTTTCCTCTTTGGATAGCCAAGCTGACGCGTTGGCGGAAAAAGCTCCCCGCCCGCTGGTCTCCGGAGGTCTCGATCAATTTTGAAGACAAGGTGCGAGCAAAACGGCGAGCTTCTGACCCCCATGGTCCCAAGGTCTCGACCGCAAAAGGCATAAAAATATAATTGGGTCCAATCGATGCATATTTTTTGAATTTTGAATTTTCCGCACTGGCCGCCGCTGCCCCTGCAGCTTTACAAGTAGCCGGTAAGTGAGATGGCGCGAGTGTATCGACACATGTGGCATCCCACACCAGCGACTTGCCGACACTCCAAGGGATCAAAGACATACCATCCGGTCTCTTGCCATCGCCCCGCGCAATACCGACTGGTTCCAGTACGGAAGGCACGTTAGCGACAACAAGAGCCCTGCGGATAATGTCATTAATAGCCGAGTGCCGTGATATTCGACCAGCACTTAGGGAGCACGAAAGTCCATGGTGGCCGAGCTCATTGACGAGGTCTCCGCAGCGGCAGCGATGAGGCTGATTGGTCCTGCAACCAGAATGATGTTATATTGAATAAAGCCAATTAAAGAAATGCGAAAAATAATATTTTTATTTAACCAAAATTAAGAACGAAAATGTTACTAAATGGATTTAAATTTCCAGCTCACTTACACAAAAAAACCATTTTTTATTGATTTAATTCTTTACATTTCTACATATATTATATAAAATAAGATAATTTATTAAACATACTACCCGATTCCGATTGTTTGAATGCAAATTGTTTATTATAAAAATAAGGTATTCCGCCTGCGTAACGGTCATTTTATTTGAAAACCGCTCCAATCTCATACAAAGGTTGATCGTTTACTAACGATGACGATTTTCGATAATCATCTTGTCTAGGAGAGCAGTGCAGTAGAGGGCGACGAATAAAGCTGCGAATTGCTGCACAGGTTGGATTTAGGGATATAATAATAATTCTTTATTGTCAGGCAACTTTCGATATCGCTCGTTTATAATAGGAACAGTAAGGGGCAGAGTACCGACCCTTGAGGGACTCCGGCACGAATAGAATAAGGTTTGAAGTATAAGTGATGTCAAAACGGGCCGATAATAGTGATGACTTGAGTAATACCAGAGGCATTGCCAATGCGTGACCCAATTTTAAAAAGCGTAGAAAGCTGTGAAACTATCATCAAATTCAACTGCTCTGTGCCTAGTGTAAAGTTATTTAATGTAATGCATCAATATCAATGCCATGGGTATTTTTAACAACATAAAGAATAAATAGGGTCGCACTAGCACCTGCCATCAGAATAACACCTATACTATTATGTAGGTATTATATTATATTGAGATTGTATAATACGCTACGACCCGCTTGCTAAACTCTCGTATGTAGTAAAGCGTGTATGCTGTGCATGGCAATCATGGCAAACGATATCAACAAGTATCTGTGTTTACATATAAAACGGTTGTTGGAAGACATCCCTACAAGCTATTTTCATTATTTTTGCATATAAGTTGCAGGTTTTCAGACACTAAGTTGGTACGTGAGTTGTGTTTCGTAACAAATTGTGACGCAGCTTAGCACTGTTATGTACTAGTTCTGCCCTGCGGTTGTACCCGTGTTCCGGGTATAAAAAGTAGCATATGCACTCCATACCATAGACTACCTGCGTGCCAAATTTCATCACAATCATTTTTAGAATTTAGATATAAAAACATATAAAAAATCCTTTGCACTCTGCAAAGGATGCTTCATGCCGAAGTCTTCATAAATTCAGTGTATTACGAACCGATCCATATTGTAATATTCTTGTTACATGCCTAATCAGGGGCACGATTACAAGAATTTTATTTGATTTTGAAAAAAGAATGAATGAGACCCCAACGATAAAAATTAACAATATCTACTCTTTTTGTTACAGATCTAACTCAAAGTCAGATGCTATGCCGCGGTGTATCAGCGCACAAAGTGTGCGGTCTCCGTGCGCACGCGCCTCGCATCTCCTTCACTACCAAGGACGAGCCGGAAACACACGAACTGCGGCGAAAATCCGCGAGCAGCCGTCTCGGGAGCTCGCCTAGGAGCAGTATAGCTAGCGAGGATAGAGCTGATGGGATTGCTCTTAGGTAAGTCTGCTGGTCTTTAAGACAGCTTTGAGACAGTACTATACAAGGAAAAGAGATGCAAATTTGAAAGCACTGCCTCATAGATCTTAAGATGAAATTATTATAGTGTCTTCGCCGCGTGTGACAGCTTTTAGGTAGTTCAATTCGAGGAAGATCAGCGTCAAAAGTAGATGATCACTTCCTATCCTATCCTTTAATAATCTGCTGACGCGGTACTAAAGTGATCAGCTGCTTTTGACGTTGTTTGTACCAGAGGAAGTTGCAAAGCGAAGAGCCTTAAAGTCATTACTAAATTAGCATCCAGACTGAACTCCTCTAAAAGTGGATGAGAGTTTAATGATGGTGTGTTTATTACTCTACTTATATAGGATGCACTAAATGAAGCCGAATGACGGACGGTGGATGCCAGTTCTCAACACCATCCGCTGTAACAAGGGGAGTCCCACAGGGTTCAATTTTGGGGCCTCTTTTGTTTGTTCTCTACAGCGCGGATGTGATAGGTGCTATTAACCACTGTAGGTATCACATGTATGCTGACGATATCCAGGTATACATATCGTTTAAGCCCGAAGACATACAGACAGCTGTGGCCGATTTAAATGAGGATCTGCAACGCATTGTGGAATGGTCTGAACGTAATACTTTGGTTTTAAATCCAGACAAAACTAAGTATTTAGTACTTGGCTCCAAATTTCAGTTAAAATGCATATCAAACTGCAGTCCTTTGATCTCAGTGCTGGGTTGCCGGATCGAACGTGTCTCAGAGGCTCGTAACTTGGGTGTACTCATGGATGAGGATCTGCGTTTTGAAGCCCATATTACTGAAATGGTACGCAGGTCACTGTATAGACTCAAAATGTTATATAAAATCCGTAGTTTTCTAAGCACTGACCTGCGTATAAAACTTTGTGAATCACTGGTGCTTTCTGTGTTGGCTTATGCAGATATTGTTTATGGGCCGCGTCTGTTGGCACGAACTGATAGGGTCATACAGAGGGTTCAGAATGCATGTGCTAGATATTGCTTTAATATTTTACCGCGTACACATGTCACTCCTCACCTAAATAACGCAGGTATTTTGAAAATGACCCTCCGAAGAGAACTCCATTTGGCATCTCTTCTTTTTAATGTGACGAATTTTGAAAGTCCAGAGTATCTCTTTGAGAAGTTGGAGTGGCGATACAGTTCCAGCAAACGTGCGGCTAGAGCTGTGAGCTATCAATTGAAAATGCCCTCACATCGCACTGCAGCTTTTAGAGGCAGTTTCAAATACACGGCTACCAAGTGTTGGAACAACCTTCCACCTCCAGTTAGGGAAGCAAATAGCGTTGCGTCTTTCAAGACCAAATTAAAAGCTTTATTAGTTTGCTACCAAAAAAACTTCCCATAGGTGGCCGAGTTGTTCCAACATATTTGAGCACTTTCTTCTAAGTCATTTAATTTCTATATTTATGTATTTGTAGTCACAATTACTCGCATTATATATTCTATCTATTCAATATTTGTATTATATCATTATGTCACTATTTTATGTTTCAATATATATTTATAATTAATTGTTTTATTCCAATTATGTATGTACTTATTTCACACCGCACATTTATTTATTTATGTCAGGATCACCCCGCGAGCGCATCTCGACTTTTTTCAAGGGGCTCCACTGAAAATCAGTGCTGATGGTAGTACTTGCCACAGCATATGCTGAGTTGGAGTCCTTTTTGGCATCACACCACAAATATAAACTACATTTATTATTTTCATGTATGGCATATTATACATATATAAGAATTGTGTTGTTATTGTTTTTATTTATTGTTCTTTATAAGCTTCCGTTTTTGTTGTTTTCATTTTATTTTGTGTTTTGTTTCAATGTTTGTGATGTGTGTGTGCCAAATAAAGATTTGTCTATTGTCTATTGTCTATTGTCTATTGAATGTTTTTGTATAACTTAAATGTCCCTTTCTACATTCAAGTAACGTCTGATAAGATTTATATTAATTTTACAGACAATTCAAGTGTTCATGTCGTCTTATTTTGACAACTAAACCTATCTAAATCAATGACACGTCAATAATCTAGAGCCTCTCAATATGAAAAGTTTGACGCTAAATAAACAAGTCACGAGTGTAGAAAGTAATTTAATAGAGGATTCCTAAGCGTTAAGCTGGCTCACACGGGCGGCGACCTGACTGGCTTGGGGCGGCTTACTGAGGTGCGGTCACTCGGTCTCGAAGGGTCCGAAAGTAGAGTTTGTTCAGGGAAGTTGTGCGTTGGACTGTTTTTAATGTCCCTACATTTTTTTTTAAGAAACTTGGAGAAAAACAACGACATTTTACGACGACGAGTTTTTAAATGTTTTATTATAAATTTTCGCCAAAAATGTATTCTTTACCTTCTTTTAAACGTTTTATAAAAAAATATTATAAACTTCCGCTAATAGTATATTTTCAGAATTTGAAGATAGAAAGGCCAAAATTATAATTCACTATCTAAGACGGAAAAAAAGAGAACATTTGCGTTTTTAATTCGAAAGCATCGGCTAGTTTCCCGTAATTGAACTGAGACTTTTTGCTTTGACCAGTTTTTCACGTCCATTGAAATTTTGTATTATTGAAAGATTACGAATGATTAAGGCAATCGATAAATCTGCCGATCGGATTGTATAATTATTTTGTGCATTAAATTATTTGAGAACATAAATACAAAAACAATGACTAAATCATACGATGAGAAAATATGAACAACTAGAGTATTTCTATATCCGTCACTCAGTATTTTATGGAAATTAAGATGTTAGATGAAGTAAATGGCATTCTTAACTATGAGCTGACGACTCTAGCTTTCTCTCTTTGTAAATATATCGGTAATCAAAAGTTAATAAGCGCCAAGAAATTATAGAATAAGATTCGTCGGGCAAGTTCATGACATTTACTCCAAATTTTGAAATGCAGCTTTACAAACCAATAGGTAATTACCTGGTTTTCTTTAGCTACACATCAATAGGGGTTTATGGTCAGTAATTACATTGGTGTAGGCCATTCTCCTTTTGTAGGTAATCGAATGCGGTTGGCATCAGTCACATAAAGGGCTAGAGATTTCTTCACGAATCTCATTAACACCTATAGAGAAGGTCGCCGTTACAAAAATAGCTAGATTGGTTGATAATTAATATGTTTTTAAGATTTCCTACAAAAATTAGCGTCTCGGCTTCGCACGGGTGCAATGTAGTACTTTGTAGTGTCATTGTACGCGCGCCGCCCCCGCCCACCGTCCGGGCAAGGTATCGCGAATACTGTTTTTTGATACCTACCTAATTTTAAATCTGTGATATTTTCCAAAATATTAATGATTATGATTTGCTGTAAAGAGCAAACTTTATCTACATTAAATGCCCAACGTAACCAACCTATTTAATTAGATAAGGATTAATATTATATTGGTCAAAATAGCTTCGAAAGTATAACCCATAAAAAAGTCTCAATAGCATAAAAATGGTTACTGTGGATTATCCATAGGATATGGACATATACCATCGTGGACTTTTTTGTTGATATTTTTAAGATACACAATTCGGTAGGTACATCATTTTGATGTACCTCGTAAAGTTTAGTCAGCGTTAGCAATGAAAGCGCAAAAAAATCTATGAGTTAAAGTACATTGACTTTTTTATATGTTTTGTATATATAACATAGACGTGTTATATATATAAACCTTTCTTGAAAAATGATGTAACTGATAGTGAAAACCGCATCAAAACCCGTTGCGTGGTTTAGGAGTTAGCGGATATACAGACAGACAGACGAGTAGAGCCACTTTGTTTTATACTATGTGGAGATAGAGATACCTATACAATTATTGTTCAAGAGAGAGGTTCAAGTTATGCCTTGAAACATCTTTTTTTTTTCAACTTTCTGAAATCTTCGCTCTCTAGCGCCCAACTCGATTAAGTTATATCGCAGTTGGATGAATGGCGACGCATATTACATATTACAAACGAACTTTGATTTGTATGTGTTAGATAGATGTAGAGTAACAATTTAAATAACTATCTTCCAATTTTGTAATAGGTGTGTTATGAAAAAACTGGTATGAGCACAGTCTTTTTAGGGTTCCGTAGCCAAATGGCAAAAAACGGAACCCTTATAGATTCGTCATGTGTGTCCGTCCGTCTGTCTGTCTGTCTGTCCGTCCGTATGTCACAGCCACTTTTTCCGAGACTATAAGAACTATATGATGAAAAAATATATGATGTACATTACGATGCAAACTTCCACCGAAAATTGGTTTGAACGAGATCTAGTAAGTAGTTTTTTTTGAATACGTCATAAATTGAAATTCATATCAAATACTCAGGTCTATACTAACTACCATTTACTTATATACCTACTGGTTACGGAACCCTCGGGGCGCAAGTCTGACTCGCACTTGGTCGGTGTTTTATGATACGTACGTAGGTACAATAAACATTGCAAATAAAATGTTAGTTACATAAGTGTATTAGATAAAACACTTTTGGTACCGTAAAACAACTTAACGGCAACATTAAGCTTGCTCATAAAATATTAGTGTTCGTTTACATAGTATTAGTAAAGTATAGGTAGCGCACAGTTGGATCAATATGACCCGCGACATTTTGAATCGCATGTATTTCCCAGCAAGTTTGTGCGACGTTACTAAACTCCTCACTCGTTGTCGGGGGACTGTTGGCTCGTGACTTGAGCCAACAGTCCCCCTCTTTGTTTCTTTTCATTATTCAATAATTGTGCGCCTGCACCGGTAGGTAGACGCGTTCAAACAATAAAAACCGGCCAAGTGCGAGTCGGACTCGCACACGGACGGTTCCGCACAATAATAATAATATTAACAAACTGAAATTGATTATGAAATAAATAGAAGGCGCATCAAAAAAAACACAAGATGTTTCTTGTATGGGCGCCCTCTTTAATTTTTAATAATATTTCATTTTTATTATTTTCATTTTGTTACAGCGGCAATAGAAATATATATTCTCTGAAAATTTCAGCTGTCTACCAATTACCGTTCATGAGATACAGCGTGGTGACAGACGGACAGACAGACGGACAGACGGACGGCGGAGTCTTAGTAATAGGGTCTCGTTTTAACCTTAAATTGCGGTTGACGATTTATGACGTATTAATATTGTAATTGTTTTCGTCTAGGTATATATAAACCAAATCAAATCAAATCAAATAATTTATTTTAAAAAGTAAAAATTTACACAAATAATTAAGCAATGGTCCCCGCACTAGAATAATCCTGTATCGCGGGCAACCTGTATCGTTTACTAAATATGATTTCCAAAACAGGGGGAAGTTATAAATTCAAAACAAGTTATAAAGAAAAATTATAAGTAACTAACTACTAGAAACATTTTTTATATAGTATAGGTGAACGGGACTCCTTACTCTGTAAATATTTTCCACAATAATCAGCCCTTATACAAGGTATTTAAAAAAATTCGGTCACACATTGAATTCATGTAAAATATCGACATAAAAGACCATTCTCTCATTTTATATTCCCAAATGAGGTTATCAAATCAAAACCTATTACATTCAAATTACCAACTTCATTTTACCTTGTCATAAATAATTCATTCAGATCGATCCTTCTTTGTTTATGTACATACGTGCGCGTCGCCGCGTCGGCTCGACGCGTGCGGTGATCCGATAATATTTTCATAGCTCCAAACTTTTACTTGAATATTTTTCTAATAGACTTTTAAAGGTCTTATAAAGGCACGCTACATTACACCTTTTGTTTTTGTATGTACAAGTGAATTTGATGGCAGAAAGTATAAAAGGCGTCTCACGGTGCTGCCATAAAGGCGGAATGTCGACGATAGGACATTTTCGCATAAAAAAATTAAATCAAGTCTTCTTTCGGCAACCTCTACGTTTTTTTTCCTGTATATCTTTCTTTGCGAGCCAATTTAGTTTGCGGCGAGGCACTGTCTGGCAGGATTATCAAGATTGAGACGTTTGATTTTCAGGCGTCCCGTTATCTCAATCAATACCTCAGCAACCAGTCCAGCGAGCTCCCTCTAGTAGACCTAGTATAGTTCCATTCTTTTCTGCAATAATTCATTATTATAATAGTACTTCGCGGGTGCTCTTTGCCTGTATCAAAATCAAAGTCAAAAAAATTCGCTATTGGTCCCATAGTAAAAGTTGTTCAGCATAGCTAATCCAACATAGGTTTCGAAAATATGCCATCTCGAAATCTCCACCCAGTATATAGAAAATTTCCTCAAGCCTGCCGCTGCTTCCGATTGACGGCAAGGTTCCCAGAAGGCTGGCAGCGTTTCGTCTTTGGATAGCCAAGCTGACGCGTTGGCGGAAAAAGCTCCCCGCCCGCTGGCCTCCGGAGGAATAATTAAATTGTGTTTATTGAAGTAGGAATTATAAACATCTCAAGACAAGTCTTATTGATTTCCTTCGAGTGGGTTCCCAATAAAATTACCTTTTATATCCCAACCCACATAAAAAGGTAATAAAATAAACGTTTCCTCCAGAACCTCTCATTTAATTTCCTGAAACAGATTGAAGCTATGTGATGCTATCAATTTTGATGAACATTTTGAACTTGCAAGGTGCTGCCTCGAGATAATTAACTATAATACACTAGTGGCCCGGTACGTGCTTCGCTACGTATAAAGTGAAATAATAAAAATGTGATAAATGAAAAACCGCTCGACCGATTTTGTGCAAACTTCACATAAACCATCTACGAAATAGTCCGAACAAAGCCTAAACATTTGGTTTGGATAGGTGAGCCCGTTCTTGAGTTATAAAATTACAACGAAAAGTGGCAATGATTTTTATATATATTGATTGATTACTATCAGAAAATAGCTAGGTAGATACGACGGATTATATTAATTTCCATCTATGCTGCTGCTGTGCTATGTCATTAACTTATGCGAGAGCTTATCGATAGGATATATATCGCAATTCAGCACTGCACATATTGCTGAAGCTGGCGTCCAACTGGCTGGTGGAAAATTTTAAACGCATTGCTCTCGTTTTCATTTTAATGGTATACATTTACGAGATTTACCGATAACGCAGATTTTGTTATACGACTAAGTCGGTAAACAAGCATACGACCCGCCTGATGGTAAGCGGTTACCGTAGCCATATGGACGCTTGCAACACACGAAGCATAGCATAGCTCACGCGTTACCGACCTTTCCCCTATGAGCTCTGGCGACCTTACTCACGCGCAGGAACACAACTTTACACAACATAAAGTTATTTGGCTGCGGTATTTTGTACTTCTCCAGTCGAGCTGCTCTTTGAGTGAATAACACCTGCTCTACCTCTCTCAAAACATCATATCATCATAGTTTCATATGAAGTTCAAGCTATTCATGGTCGGTAATACATCGGCAATCCTTTTTATTCGTGAATAGTGCGTAATACCGTAATACCATACTATAAAGAGTAGGACCCCGTGGTAGGACCTAAATCTCTTGAGTGTGGACCTTAAAAACAAATTAATCTCGAGTTTGAAATTGCAATACCGTCAAGTGTTATACTTAACAGTTTATACGACCCTCACAGTCAAAATTGAGTTTTAGTTTTTTATATCATTATATTCTGGAGCTTTTCCCTCAAAAATCCATAATGTAAACTATCCCTTGACTTGCGGTTAAAAAATAACAATTGATTTCTATTGTTTTCCTCGCCCGCGCGGTTCGCCAAACAGTCAAAGGATTAAAGTAAAAAAAAAACTAATGGAAGTGTACTTAAGTCGTTTAATCCAAGGATATGTATCAAAGAGTTCTTCTATCTCATTTACCTTTCTTTCTTTCACTAGTTACCAGCTCTTTATCCTTTGCACTCGAGTTAATTGAATTTCTCGCTTACTGAGCTACTGAGCTAGAAAAAAACTCCTTAGCCTTGATATTATTTAACACAAACTGTTTCCCGTGGTTTCACCCGTTTCTGTTTGAGATAATAAAAAGTAAGTTCAAAAACCAAAAAACCCGACTACGCTCTAAAATATATGAAACAAGAAAATATACTGATCTGAAATTGTTATGTATGTATGTACATACTATTCAATATTTATCGTCTACTAGCTGTACTCCGTGGTTTCACCCGCGTTCCCGATATAAAAAGTAACCTATATCCTTATTTTTATTTTTTATATTTTTTTTATTTCTTCTCCATACCATAGGCTATCTGCATGCCAAATTTCATCGTTATCGATTGAGCAGGTAAGGTGTGAAAGCGTAACAAGCAAATAAATTCACTTTCGCATTTATAATAGTTCAAATTCAAATTCAAAATCATTTATTCAAATAGACCTTCGCAGGCACTTATGAAAAGTCTGACTCTAATACTCTAATACCGGTTCGGAAGGTTGCATTTGCTCAGAACAGCCGGCAATAAACTCGTAGTAAGGATAAGGATAAGGATGCTATCTCCGATTAATTAAGTGAAACTCCCAAAGATGTGGGTAAAAATCCTTGCATTGACAAAACTTTTTCTACTTGAAATAAACTATAATACGTAAGTTCGAGGAAAATTATGTGTAAATAAAGAAGATATTTTTCGTATTGTACCTTTATTACAATCTCATAGTTTTCCGCTCGAACCGCTTGGCACGTGTCCAAGTGTGAGGTATTCAAGCAGTGTCTACCTTTTTCATTCAGACTAGACTATTTTTTGTAACACTTTCTGTCTATACATTAAAACATGAATTATTACTATGCGATGAACTTGGCCAAAATTTACAATATTTATTTTTGAAAGTCATTTAATTATAGACTTACGTATTGTATAATTTTACAAGAACAAATATTTACAAAAATCTTCTAAAGACTACTTACTTACCTACTTAACTAATATATACAATCCCCAAGGTCACTGCCTCTGGGAAAGGTTCCCATAAGGCTGGCCACATTTCCTCGTTGGATAGCAATTTCTATCCGTAGACCAAGGAAGTAGCCAGCCCTGTGGTCAGCCGCATTCTCAAAAAAAAAATCTTTATTTTTTTATAAAGCTTATGGGCATCCGCATTATAGACTATTTTCAACAAGGGGTATTTCGTGGGTATTTCATATTCCCAGAGAAATATAAGATTATTTCCACGATGACGTCATAAGAAAACGTACGCATATGTATCTGTGGTAATCTATCTACCATACTAATGACAAAGCAAATAGAGTATAAAGAAAATGGATCCAAATAAATACGTTCTTATACTCATACGTAACCTCGAAATACCGGATATCATATTAAATAAACATGGGAATACAATATTTTCAGAAGCTTTTATGTTGGCAAGGCTTTTAGAGAATGTATCAATGGTTTTTTGGATGTAATACTTGGCCGTTGCTCCGAAATCTCAAGTAAATGACAGAAATGAGCCAGCCAATTGGCCAAACTAGTCTTTTGGGGCAATAAATGTTTATTTTATTGACCCTTGCGGACCTATAGAGGGACGATGATCCGTATTAAACGAAATAAATAAACAGATCATATTAAAAGGTTTGGGATTTTTGAGTTGTACAAACTGCTTGAGGTCTTCTACTATACATAGTTTGAATAATATTGTCAGAACAAAATAAAAGATTTATTTGTTACCATTTTTTTTTTGATTTATATGAGATTTAACCCGTTTAACCGTTTTAACCCCTCGAAGACACAAGTCTGCGCGTTCTCCGCAAAAAAAACCCCATTCGTAGTAGCACCAAAATTCGAAGACACTCCTCTCAACATCGCACAGAGTATCGGGATCCTTGGTGTCGATATTGCGAGTGATGTCCAGTTCCGAGGTCATTTGGAGAGCAAAGCCAAACTGGCTTCAAAAAAGTTGGGTGTGCTGAGTAAGGCTAAGTGGTACTTCACGACACTCCAGCGGTTACAGCTTTATAAAGCGCAGGTAAGACCGCATATGGAGTACTGTTCCCACCTCTGGGCAGGCGCACCCGCTTATCAGCTTAATCCACTTGCCTCGGTGCAAAGCGGGCCATTCGTATCGTTGACGATCCGATACTCTCTGAAGTTTAGAACCTCTCAGCCTTCGGAGAGATATAGGCTCGCTCTGTGTGTCTACCTTCTTTATAATGGGGAGTGTTTGTAAGAACTTTTTGACCTGGTGCCATCATCACCTTTCTACCATCGCACTGCTCGCCGGCGATGTGGAGTTCGTCCTCACATCCTCGAGCCGCCTCGATCTTCCACACAACGTTTTAGTCGGACGTTCTTATTGCGGACCATTAGGATGTGGAATGAGCTCCCCGTTACGGTTTTCCCTCTGCGCTACGATATGGGGTTCTTCAAAAAAGGCGTAAAAAGAGCTCTACAAGGTCGGCAACACATTGGCAATCCCCCTGGTATTGCAAATGTCCATAGGCGGCGGTGACCACTTACCATCAGGTGGCCCGTCTGCCTGCTTATGGACTAAAAAAAAAAAAAAAGATTTTAGTCTTATTGTTAAATCCCAGAATTCCCAGATAATTCTGGGAAAGGAAAAATATGGAAGTAAAACTTGTAGTAGTTTGGTTAGTGTGGCAGTGAAAGCGGCAGTAAGTTTTGTCTTTCGGATTTTACGATACCTACCTGCCGTAGGGAAAGCATAACCAAGCTGACATGCCTTGCAGTAGATATCAGTGAATAATCCAGTTTTTAATTTTAAAGCATTTTGTAGTCAGTACAACGTTTTACTTTTTTTTATTTTTTAAGCGTTTATTATACATAAGGATATCAGACTCCACCGAAGCGTAATATTGAAAAAAAATTAAGGAAAACGAGAGTAATAAATAAATGAAACCGTAAAGCCTGCAAGTAAATTGCGGAGGTACAGGTATTTTAAGACATTCTTTAACTCATTTGAGTTTCAACTGTTTAAAGATTTATCATCGTCGACATTTTTCAACATTTTTCTTCTTTCTATTTTTATTTTTATCCTTTAGGCGATGCACAAGAAAAATATACATTTCTTTTACAGAATATAAGACGGTATTTTCTAGTTTGAAAACAAAAGGCGGTGCTATCTCGGTGATTGTAATGTTAGCATTTTATAAAAGTAAATACACTATGCATTTATTATTCTACCGAGTATCGTTGGGTAGCGAAATGCGCACTAACACAGAATAATAATTTATGAAGAACTATGATGTACATATTTTACCATACCTATATTCAATTTATTTATTATGATTTATAGTATTCATTTGCTTTATTATAAATGCAAAAATAACTCGTGTTTTGTCTGTCTGTCTATCTGTAATTTTTTTACCTTTTCACAACTATACCTCTGAACCGCAATACGATGAAATTCGGCAAACAGAAAGCCCATAGTGTGGAGGCAGCCAGTACTTTTTTATATTGTACTTAGTATCAATTTTTTTTTGTACTGATGTCCCTTTAAAGGTCTGGGGGCCTACCACAAGCTCTTAAACCAAGGTTAAAATAACCTTATTTGTATTTTGTCCCTCTTTGACATCCGGCTTCAAAACAGGACAAAAGACAAATATGGCTATAATAATATTATTTTAAGAGCTTGTGGTTGGCCCCCAGGTAAATAGTGAAATCACTGAGAAAGACTGTCAGACTATGTAATTATCAAGGGACACCCTATGCTAATAAATATAACTATTTTTGCCATAAAAAGAAATAAAAGAAACAAGAATAAGTATTAACGTCGCGTCGGTATACAAATATCTCCAAACATTTGATCACGTACAAAGAAAAGGCTCCAAAGGGATTTGTAGACAAACCGTATCTTCTATAAATTGATTCCCCTTTGTTTTATCACAGATGTTCAAGTTTACAGACATTTCATATTCAGCTCTGAGATACTTCTATCAAATCCCTTATGTGGCGAATTTATCTTATATATAAAATTCTCGTGTCACAATGTTAGTTACCTTACTCCTCCGAAACGGCTTTACTGATTTTTACCAAATTTTATATGCATATTCAGTAGGTCTGAGAATCGGCTACTATCTATTTTTCATAACCCTAAGTGATAAGGTTAGGCACCACGCGAACGAAGTCGCGCCGGTCAGCTAGTTGACTATATAAATATTCAATGGTTGAATAAACACATGTTTTTTGTTTAATCTTGACCTTATAAATTCTACCTCCTGTACTGTATTTGCATATGAAATGTTTTACCTCTCAGACACGACCTAATCAATTATTTACAGGTAGGCTTTTTGGTACAATCAAAGTACATCCAGGTCTCGTTTCTCGGAAAACTCTTGCCCTATAATACTAATCAGAGTGAAGTGAACCGAGATCCACATAAATAATAATACCATCCCCCCTAAAAAGGAGCTAAGCCATCCAAAGCCAAAAAAGGTCCACCCAAAGGTTGCCTGGTAGAGATCACTTTTAGTGATGAGGCCGCCCATTGTAACACTTTATTATTTTTATGTTTTTTTTTTTTGGTGGAACAATAAAGTATTATCTATCTATCTAAGCAATATTGCTAACGGAATTCATATTTTTTTTAATTTAGTGCAGATCTTAAGCAATTCATCAATTCCGGATCTTTTAATGAATTGAATTGTACATAATGAGTAAATATTTTACCTAAAAATATTGGAATTACGTAGGATTTACCGAGAAATCGAAAAAATGAATTCCGTAGCAATATTGCTTAGGCTTCTTTTTTAGCACCCCTGTTCTTATTTCTTGAAATTTAAAACAAGTCCCTATTTATAAATAAGGAAATTTCTTTTAGTGGACACTTTGACTAAAAGCCGAGGTTAAGAAAAGTGGCACTCTATTCCTTGTACCTTCCCTGCTACTAAAAGGTGACAGGGACCATCTGCGTTAGGTCTTGCTGCCATCTTTTGCTCCGGTACTAATGTGAGTGGCTCGAGTATTTCCTCACTACTGTTTCTATTATGGTTCCAGTTGCGCACTCTGAAGAATCAAGGTCATCACTCACTATAATAGCACCGCTCCGACTCAGCAAAAACTTGCCATCCAATAAGACTTTTAAGTCATGTGCTAAGTAGTTTATTATTAGTTATACCATACTCGTGCCTTAAGGCTGTAACAATGGTCAAACCTCTAAAATACGCTGGACTAAACGCATTTTGTTGACGAATCTATCCATCCATTTGTCCTGGAAAAAATATATGTTGTACATTCTCTAGAACAAACATCTTAGCCATTTCTATTACTGATATCTCGTTATTATTGACCTGTTCATCATCATACCCTGGGGATTTATCGTGTAGTAAAACACATGTGATATTAGATAACTATTGAAAACCATAACATCTTAGCTATTTCTATTACTGACATCCAGTATGTATTAACCTGATCATCATCAGACCCTTGATAGGTATGTATCATATAGCAGGTGAGTAAAATTAAACAGATTTATGTATTTTGTAAACTATAAATTCTGTTCCTGAGGACCTAGCAATCAACATTTTTAGTTATAAATAATGGAAATAGGCAAAGTTATAAAAACGATACGACACATCTGCGCCGTTACCTTTTCTGTAATCGAGTTGATTGTAGTACCGCTACTCAACGTTAGGCGGCATTTCAAATGCCGCCCAGCGGTGAGTAGCACAGAATACTCGTTTAGAGGTCAAATCGTCAAGGTCATTGGACTGGGTAACACCCTTAAGTAATTTTCATCAAAAATGTAATACTTAAGGCACACGTATCGTATAATATATTATGTCACGTGTGTAAAAAAAAAATTTTGCTGAGTCGGAGCGGTACTGTTATAGTGATTGACGACCTTAGGATAACTCCAAACCAGGGTAATGAAAGAGTGCACTCCTGGATCCCCGAAGTACCCTAATTTAAGCAGCTGAGCCCGTAGTTTCTGCTGCAAATCCTATTTATTCAGATCAAGTAGATAGGGACAAAACACAAAACTCAGAACAGTCGATAGCCACCTGGCTACCACACGCAATACTTAAAAATCAGTGTGTACTGGCAGCTGCAGGTGAGAGCAAGGTCTCTCCAAACTGTTGTATATGCTTCAAAATTTAAAAAAGTAGAAAATATAAGTAACAGAACTTTACATTACGTTTTACAGTATGAATTTATTTATTTACTATCACAGTGTGCTACAACTTCAATGTAACGTTACACTGTAACTTTGGCATTTTCGATAGTGCTTGTCGATAGCAGTTGCACTATACAGTCTGCTTTAAACTTCAGTTAACTTGGTCTTCTCTGCTATATTACTTTGTTTTGAATTTGGAATGTGTTTGAAGTTTGTAGATTTTGGTTGTCTAAATGGCCAGTGAGGAAAGAGTATTTAAATCACGTAAGTAGCAAACTTTTTGGTGAACTTTATTTTTAAAGGTTTGCGTTTGGTCTCAGACCAGAGGAAATCTTTTTGATATAGGTTCAAATTCTTTTGTTGGTTTGTTCCCTTTGACTGGTTTTATATACGTTTAGAGACACAAAGAAAGTAAAGCAATTAATAAAAATAAACACACCTTCAACATTTCGAAGAATATTATTTGCCTTTTTATTCCGTGAATAAACTGTGTTCGGCCTCAATCTATTCATAAACTTTTGATGAGATTACGTCAACCAAGCCCTATTACCTAATACTAGTAAACAACACATTAATATTGTTATAAATCATCTTTCTTAATTTATCATAAATATTTGATCATGTAATCGAGCACAGGGAAAACCATTTTGTGAGCGTGGACATAATAGAGAAGATCCCTGAGATCCCTGTGTTCAGAGCAACGTGAACTCGGAAACTAGTAGACGACCATTTCACTGTGTTAATATAGTGGCACAATGGGTATTTTAGGCATACCCTTTTTTAACATGGTAATTAGAAAGTGATGATGAGTCAAAATAAATTGTACACATTTAAAATAGGAACTGCCCGCCTAGTGCAGCTGTCGGATTACACTGACAGGAGCTTGGTGACAGATTTTGAAATAGTATGGTAGCCAGTGAGGCAAGTAGGTACTACAAAGTAACCTGGTGGTAGGTTATGCATCCTTTTTATTTTTTTACCTTCTTGAAAAGTTCGGGCGATTGTAAAAATCTAATTCACGAACTTTGTCACGATCGACGTCAAGGTCACTGAATTATTATCGTCATAAAGTCATTTAATTTTCATTGGAACGAATATTTTTTATTTGTTTTTTATTGCACTACGAAGTACCTTATAATGCGCTTCAGGATTTTTCGAAATAAGTTACAGCTTTAAAGCAATTTATTTTACACAAACAACATAAGGGAAATTTATACATGTAGCCTAATTGGCATGTATATTTTTATTGCTTCAACCAAAACCTTTTTTGTATTTGCGTAATATTTTTTTTTTTTTATACTACTAAGGTGGCAAACAAGCATACGGCCCGCCTTATGGTAAGCAGTTACCGTAGCCTATGGACGCTTGCAACACCAGGGGTATCACTCGCGCGTTGCCGAGCCTGCTACTAAATCCTTACTAATATTATAAATGCGAATGTAAGTTTTTTTGTGTGTGACCTGCATTGACTTATATATTACTAGCGTGCTGACCTGATTCCACCTGATGCTTGTTTGCTTCCTTAGTAGTACTCATTTTACAGATATTATTTTAATCTATTTGTGAAACCCTATTCTATTCCATTACATTAAAAATCACCGTCTCAGTGTGCCATTAACCTTATTAAGTTGTATAGAGCGCAATTCGAGCGGAGCGTCTGCTTCCAAGCGTAGCCTATATAGCGACAAATAGTTGTCGAGTGAATGTCGATAGTTGCTGGATATAGCTTACATAAAAAGACCCTACAAATTCTGTAGGTCATTGTGGTAGTGAATTCCTGTGTAATATTTACGTTACCCCCTTGCTGCGGTTTCACACGTGTTACAATTATGGACCTAAACATTTATGGGGGTACAATGGTGCCGGCCGATTCTGATGTAATTCGCACTAAACTAATTTTAGTCACATCACATCTCATTCTTACGAACATGATTGAAAAAGGATAGAACATATTTAAAGCTGTCAAATTAATCTTTGCCGTCTTATTATGCGTAGGCGTAACCGCGATAGATGGCGGCTAAATTGATATTGAAAACAAGCATTGGACTAATTTGACAGCACTCAATTACTTACATCCTTTTCTTGTGTTCTTTGTTAGAAAGAGACATAGTGAGATTAAAATTAGTTTAGTTGTAAACAACAGAATCAGGGCCAATGTTAATCCAGATGATTTCAAGATAATATCATTATTATTTACGGCTACGATTATCCGAGGAATACATGCCAAATACCTTAATATCTTCATATCTTCTCAGCCGTAAAATTAGTACAGATGAACATTTGGATGTTACAATCTTAAATATAAGGTCCTATTAAATCCAAATAAACAAAATTCCGAAAATGAACTTAATATCAGTACAAAGTATTAATATAACCATTTATCTAAAAAAAAACACGGATTATTTTACTAATATTATTTTTTGATTACTAATGACATATACCTATATACCTACATTCATCCCTCAAGAGGAAATTCACTAATTTATTAGCACCTTATATATAATGCATTGCATCCCATCGAATGAACATAAGTAATTTCATTTAAAATAAGTAATAGTTAATAGATAAGCGCTCGTTGTGTAGCTTGATTAGCCGTTCTGGATCTATCGACAAAGTTAAGTAATCACCGGTGTGGACGGTATCCGGATGGGTGACCGCCAAGTGGTATTCCAACTCGAGCGTTTCTTTGCTTCGGAAGGCACGTAAAGCCGTTGGTCCCGGCGGATTACTTAATTGTGAGTCATTATAAGCTAGTTGGAGGCCTCCTAGGTGGCACCGGCGGCGGCGTGGTGGAGAATCTAAACATTCCCTTTCACTTGCCAAAGGAGGCCTATGCTCAGCATTGGAACATTATGGGCTGATGACGATGAACAACTACCAGTAAAGGCTGAAATTATATATGGATATTCATTGCTTGTAAAAACTTATGAGATCTCGAGATGTCATATTTTCGAAACCTATGTTGCTTTTACTATTTTACTATGGGACGAAAAGCGAATTCTCAAAAAAAAAATTTACTTTCGGTAGTAAATGTCAAGCTTGCTTGTTTGATGTATGAAAAGTAAAAAAAAAATTTTTGAGTATTCAGTGTTGTTTCCATAGTAAAAGTTGTTCAGCATGACTAACCCAACATAGCTTTCGAAAATATGCCATCTCGAAATCTCCATCCAGTATACTAGCACTTAAAAAAAACAATTCGCATTCCAAAAAGTAAATATGTACTTATCTTTATATTTTTGCATCCCACACACTCAAGAATTAATTTGACTTGTTTTTTTCCTTTTGCGCAATTTAAGTCGCAAATATATTAGATTTCCTAATTTTCTTACTGTGGTGAATTGGCATTTATTTATGAAGTTACGATATTACAAATCTTGATTGAGCGTAATATGGCTACTTCTGGCTTCCAAATATTACAAAATGAACTTTTCCCCAAAATAATGAGACTCAACCTATGAATCGACAACATCGGATATTAATCCTTATTCAGAAAAAATACCTTTCGCTTCACAATAATATTATTTTCTTACTTCATCATAACAGCCTGAAGCCTGAGCTTTCTGTAACATCAATCCATCTATTTATAGAAACGTCTGTAAACATTTTAAATATTTATAAAGCGAATTTTCCCATTTCCTGCTAGCGAAATAATACCTACTCATCATCTGCCTGCCCTGTTCCCAATCAATTGGGGTCGGCACAATATGCACGCTTCTTTCTTTCGTCTCTTCTATCAGTCATACTAGTATTCACTCCTTTCTTACCCATATCATCTTTCACACAATCCAACCATCCCTTTTTCGGTCTTCCTCTTCCCTTATATCCATCTACTTTCATATTCATAACTTTTTTAGTGACGTGGCTTTCATTTCTCCTACCTTACCATGATAAACGGTTCCTTCTCAACTTTCAGTCACTGGCTACGGCGTTACTTTAAAATTAGCGATATAATACCTACTGTAACACAAAATTGTGGTTAATAAATGTGTAAAGGTTATACGAACAAGTAGAGTTTTTTAGACATTATCTAAACACCTAGGGCCTACCACAAGCTCTTATAACAAGGTTAAAATAACCTTATTTGGCTTTTGTCCCTCTTTGACATCCGGCGTCAAAACAGGACAAAAGACAAATAAGGTTATTATAATATTTTTTTAAGAGCTTGTGGTTGGCCCCCTGCTTTGTCTCATTATGTCTATGAATGTGTGAGTGCATGCGTGACGCGTGAATATGCAAATTCTTCTGCATGTGTGCGTATGATGTATTAATTAACGCAAGCTAAATTATGGTACCCTATTAGAACTATTTTAGTCATAATTTGTAGAGACATGATCGCATGGCTCTACAAATTGCAATAAGCAAATAGTTTTGACAATGCGTCAAAAGCGCTGTTAAAGGTAGATTTGCTTATGTTAAAGGGAAACCAAAGTTTATAATCTGATAAGTTTCAAATGAAGTCAACCTAAATAATAATGTAAAAACAACAGCATTCAAATCATACAAGTATATCTATATAAATTACTATGAATACAAGCAAAGTTTTTAATCAGAATAATTTGTTTTGAAAAACAAATCTGAGATATCATTTTCGCGTATCAAGTGCATGTAAGATCATGTATACAATAGGGTTCCGTGGAACATATAATTTGAAATAGAGTTTTTAATCAAGTTAATTGACCGAGAAGACTCAATGGGCGTTTACCTTGTAACTTATCTAGTTAGTGGTACAGATTTTTCACATGTTTCAAACTACTGATTTAGCTGTAGGTGTGGGATGTACTTAACTTATAAAATGGCCACTTTAACCTTCACATTTCGTAAACAGTGGATAATAATCACTTAATTGTGATAGTCGTTAAACTGGTTGGATGCCTCCTAGGCGGCTTGAAAACTCCAACAGTAGGTTGACCACTAGCCTACCTCCACTTATCCGCAGTGGGCACGCGTGGTGGATTATCGCCCAGTCCCTTTCACCCTCATTTGTGAAAGGAGGCCTGTGCTCAGCAGTGGGACATTATAGGCTGGTGATGATGATGGATTATATCGAAGAAATGTTGAAGAAACCTTAAGACTTATTGAAGGGTATTATTATATAATTTATATTTTCGTAATTTTGCTTTTAGGGCGGCATAGACCTCATAATTTACAAGTCAAATGGCTGTGATACCACCGGACAGATGGATATGAAGAAACTATAAGGTTTCTTAATCTTCTTCGTGGTGTTCACCAGCTGCTTCCATACCACCCTGTCTTCGGCTTGTCTCAGGGCAGTAGTGACGGAGAGTCCCGTGATCGCCTTTATTTGGTCGTACCATCGGGTAGGTGATCGACCCCGCGGTCTTTTGCCCTCTATCTTTCCCACTACAACCAGTTTGTTCAGATTATCTGGTTGTCTTCGGGCAATATGACCACAGCCGTTCAGGACTCTCTGGTAGCAGATCGTGGATAACCTTGACTTGATGTTGAGTTGGCTGAGAATCGAAATGTTGGTTCGTTTTGCTGTCTATGGTATGCGCAACATTCTCCTCCAACATTATTTTTCGAAGGCCTCAATCTTTTTTTTTAACTACAGTACCCTAAAAATCAACGAGTTCACATTTTTATCTATTTGCTAAGCATGGACCCTTTTTGTGAAGGGTCAATCTACCGATGTACTCATTCAACCTTTCTGAATAAGTGCCAACCCGACAAAAAAAATGTGTGTTTCGGTATTCAAGTACAGTCGAGGACGTAAATATGTATATACTTAGTAAAATTCAACAACAATTAGCTCTAAAAATATTCATTAAAATTATGGATAAATAGACAAAGCTTTATTGAAACGGAATGCAAAAAAAAACGACACGCTAATCTTTTAAACAATATGCCATACAAATAAGAAAGAAATTAGCATAGCTATGATACATTTTTGTGGTGTGAAGCCAAAATAGATAATGATATTAGGCTATTTGAGTGCCAAATTTCATGACGATCGGTTGATAAGTTAGGCGTGGTTAAGGTGTGAAAGCGTAACAAACAAACAAACTCACATTCGCATTATAGTTTAATTTCAATATTAGTTGAACGCATTCAGGACCTCAGAACCTCAAACGTTTCTGTCACCTTCCTACTCGTAATCTAGGGTATTTTTAGATTCTACGTTATGATCACCGCATGCAGAATATAAATTTTCAGGTGTATTGTCAATTCTACTATCCTATTAATGTTATAAATGAATTATGTTACTCAGACACACAATAATGAATGACTGACCGGATTTGGATGTTTGGCAAACTAAAGTATTTGATACCTCGAGACGTAGAATGTCTGATGAACTCAACTCTCCATCTGCCTTTTTATTCCTGTTCGAAATTCAAGGCACGTTATAAAACCATCTCATAATATTAATCCTCAGATTGGTCGCACTTACAATGAGTACACACACTCAGTAAATAAAACAAACTTTATAACTCCATCAATATCAATTTTATGTTTGCCATCTCGCTCTAAAAATCTTTGTAGAAACGTACAATTCATAGTTTCAATTAAAAGTTTAAAGCACCAATCCGAGGTAGCGTTCTATAGCCCGAATAAAAGAGAATGACACTACACAATAGGGTTACCCTCTTTTATTGTGGAAGTTAAATAAACTGTTATTTTTACTAGCAGTTCTAAAGGTTATATCTTACGTTGTGGTTCTCTGAAGAATACTTATTTACTATTTCGTTAAAGAGAATAGAGTTCTCCTATTTTTAAAGTAGATCTGTAGCTTCCATCATAGATTTAAACGCTAAAAACCAGTTCATTGCAGGCATAAAAATAGTAAAAGTCCCATGCTGACTCATTAGGATGGACAACATGAAATAATTCAGAAAATATATAAAAGCCGGCTATAAAATTTGAATGGCAAAGAATTGGGCTAAAAGCCTTCGCTTTGTACAGATCGGTAGCATATTGTCAATCATCCATCGCTTATGCCCATAGGCAATTGTGTTTACTTACCCGTCATATGGATCGCCAGCCTGTTTCTCAGATTTCTAATATAAAAAACTTACCTAATTCTTTTTGCATTTAAAGAATTATTCTGGTCGATGAAACTGCCATGGATTAAACACATAAACAAATATTATTTTATAGTTTTTTTCCTTATAGAGTCCCAACTCCTCGAGGCTCGGTATCCAGCACGAGCAGTTCAAGTGCAGGTTCGAGGCTGGCTCGACTCCTCACTCAGGGGGTGCGAGGGACGCCTGAAGAAATAACTATCGACACTCCCCGGCGTTTAAGTTGGGAAAGGTGAGTCTTTTAACTAATTTGAGAAGTCCACATAATTATTAGAAGGGTTTTGATTGTTCGTGCTAACCGCTTATACTTTGAGGAAGGTTATGGATAATGGTTTGTCTATATGAAAATAATTTGCAATCAATTATGCGTAGCATCCTAGCGCCCCTGCGCCACCGCGCCAGTCGGCGTTGGTTGGTAACATTCCTACCTATAACGCGGCAAGTCGTAGGTTCGAGTCTCTCCTAGAACAAACATATGTGTGCATGAACATGCATGTCTGCTTGCTCTGAGTATGGGTGTTACTGTCTAGTTAAGTATGTATTTACAAAAAAGTTTTCTTTGTACGAGTTCTGCTTAGTGAGGAATTCCTGTTTTATTAATTCCTGGCATGATTCTTTGGCACATTGATAGTCTGGCATAAAGAGGAGAATACTCTTATCCTGAAAAAATATAAGATCCCTCGGGAACTCAGGCATAACCGCGGAGCAGATATTAGTACCTATTTGAATAAGTTTTAACACCACCCAGACAGTTCAAAATAAAATAATGTCTTTTATATTAACAACCTCTTAACTTCATCGTCTTAATTATAAGTCAACAACTTATGAATTCAACTTTTTTCCATGCCGTTGAAAAATTAATTTAAATGTAAATTAGGCTTTTGAACTCTCGTTACTTATTTTGTTTAAAATACTTTATGAGAAAATAATAAAAGGATAATTTAAAAGGTCTTTGTTAGTTCTAGACCCACAGAAATGAGTTTTATTTACTTAACAAAGGCGATTAACGGCACAGCGCTCCCCGATCGTTTATTTAGTATTAGAATTTAGGCAATCCGCCGAGACTTTTGTTGTTTTTTTTTATTAGAGATAATATCTTAAAATCAAGAAATCCAATTGGTTAGGGTGTTTGTTTCTGAAAGTTTTATCGGCATTGACTAATTGCTTTTAAATAATAGTTTCCAACGCCACTTCAGATCTCTAAGCGCAAATGAAAACACATTTAACCTAATTTAAACCACTTTGAAGCACATTTATTTCGTTTACACTCTCAAGTTCACCTTCGAGTAAGCCGTAATACGAACCGGCCACGTGCGATAATCCCAGATAGAGCGGTTTATTCCAACTTATTTGAAGTCTGTAGCACAATGGGTCTGCGTTGTTGTGCTAGCGGAACCGATCATATTGAACAACAATGTGAAGAACTAGTACAGTTTCGATAATAGGTGGAAGTTAATAAATGCATAATAGTTATTCAATATAAAAACATTCGTAATGGTAATTCTAATACTATATAATTACTTATAATAATTCCAAGGGGAAAATGCTGCCAGCTTTCTAAAGGAACCTTGCCCATAAGCGGCCAGAACGATAACTTTAATATGAATTTGTTTTAAATATCCAAGTAATAAAACTCTACAATTAGGATGTTTTTTCTTCTATGTATAGGCCTGTGTTTGACCACAATCTCACCATGACGTGGCCGAAGGTGGTAAGCAAACAAAGCCTAGAAGGAACTGGCTCTCAAGTGCAGCTGTCGGAACACACCGATAGATGCTTGGCGACAGATTTTCAACTTGAGGGTGGTAGCCAGCCAGATGGGTACTACAAAGTACCCTACCACCGTGCTATGGTTCCTCACGATGTTTTCCATCACCGAAAGCTCAAGCTCATTGTAGGATTCAAACCCGGGACCTTCGTCTCAGTATTCGACGTCAGTACCAGTGAGCTATCATCAGCCTTTAAAAGGTAAATTAATTCATTAAGTTTTTTTACCCTACTACAAGTATCTTAATTTTTATTCAATCCAATATTCAGTTTATATGTGAACAAACCTTACACCCAAAAGCTAGAAAAATATGGAAATTGATTCATTTACGAATAGTTTAAGAGCGGTATTCTCATTGTTATACAGCGCGTGTGTGTGCTACAGGCAGTAATACCCAATGGGTTAGCATTGGTTGGAAGTTTATGACTTTATAAATGTCACTCAGCGAGTCACGTGCTGTGAACACGTTACATTGAAAATCATCGTGTAAATGAGTTGTTTACTAAGGTATGATTGAAGCTTTTGAATATTAGTGATCTCATGGTCGACTTTGATTAATATAAGTTGTGATGTATTTAGAAACATTACAATTTACTGAAAAAATTTAGATAGTTTCTAGGTTTTGCATGCACCACTTCATTATATACTGGTCGGTTAACGTAAGCTGGCACGTTCATAGTACTCACACGTATGCAATTTCACAATACAGTATATTTTATTACATTATTGCTTCTAATCAGTCAGTCAACTCTAATGGACGAATGCGAGAAAGACCACTCTATATTTATGAGCAGTAGTAAAACAATAACTGTCTCCTTCATACTGATAACCTTGACCGCGCGCGAGAGAGACAGACAGACTTACCTGGTGTAGATATTAGCCCCCTTATTAATAAATGAGGTGTAAGTCTGTCTTGTAACACCCAGGTATTAAGATAGCCCCAGCCCTTTTTGTTTATATGACAGTAGAAAGTGACGGATATATTTAAAACCTAGGTATTACTATACTTGACTTACACCTTATTTATTAATAAAATTCACGTTCAAAATATAATTTAATAGGTTGGTTTAAAATATAACAATGACAACTAATATTTGTCCATAACATTAATATTATAAAGCTGACGATTTTGTATGTTCGAACGTGTTAAACTCAAGAACAACCAAATTAGAAAAAAAATGCATGCTCATTTATAGAGAAAAGTAAGTCTCATAATATAACAGGTAATCTAGATGCATATACATCTCGTAATACGAGAATTCTACTCAGCAATAGCACGATTCAAATTGTGCACAAAAACACGCCATCTTTTATATTCCAACTTTTGTTGGACGACCTGGAACCTCATAAGTTTTTCAATTAGACCAAATAAAGAAGCTATTGTGCATACAAGCAACATTTACTTTCCACGTTTTCAGCTTAAATGTAAGGAAATGAAAATTGGATTTATGTTTTATGTGGTTTCTTGAAGTTGGGTTTTCATTTGACTGAATAAAAAATGTGGTGCAAGTTTTCATATACATGTCTGTTTATGTAGGCTATATATTCGTTAACGTCTTAAACGCTTATTTATAAAGAAACAAAATGACTCTTATACCTAATAGAATACGTCACGTACTGCACAACACAAAATATAAAAATTAAATAATAATGGTGCCGATTCTGTTGTAAATCGCACTAAACTAATTTTAGTCACATCTCCTCTCTTTCTTACGAACATTATTGAAAAAGGATAGAACACGGATTGAACATATTTAAAGCTGTCAAATTAATCTTTGCCGTCTTATTTTGCGTGTATTTAGGCGTAACCGCGATAGATGGCGACTAAATTTATATTGAAAACAAGCATTGAAATAATTTGACAGGACTAAATTTCTTACATTCTTTGGTAGAAAGAGACATAGTGAAATTAAAATTATTTTAGTAGTAAACAACAAAACAGGGCCAACGTCTAATAAAAAAAAAAAACTATTTATTTATCGGGATTCTTTTTTCAGCTGCACTTGAGAGTCAGCTCTGTGGAATTTATCTACGACTACATTATAATATCTGAGTGAGATCATAGTCAAAACCAATCCTAGTTATTAACTAGTAAAAATAAGTGGTTTTATAAGGGTTTCCCTTGAGTTGCGGTAAAAAAAAATAACAATTGATTTTTATTGTTTTCCTCGCCCGCGCGGATCGTCAAACAGTCAAAGGAAAATAGCTAATTAATGTTGTGCTTCGTAAATTCCGATTTATTTACACAATAAAACTCACTAGACCCGTAATATCCGCATCCATATAACCGTATAACCGTATTTATTCAGTACGGCACATTGACGTTATGTAAAAGGTAAGCAAGCGCGAAACTGTCCGCCCGCGCCAGATGCTTCCCCTGGGATCACTCTATTATATGATATATTCGAACAAATAAATACTACGTTGTGGCTAGTTGTTCTACCAAATTGGTCATAGATGTGTTATCATAATAAATAAAATTAATATAAAGTTAACATATTATATTCATTACTGGCTTAGCCCCTTAGCTCGAGCTGCGTGTCGAAACATATCTTGTGTGCTAATTCAAAACACATGCTATCTATTCAGCGTAAACTCACAAATATGGATTCTTTCAAAATTTAAGTAAAGGTACACACATAAAAAACTAAATCGGTTAATTTTTTTGGGAGCTACGATGCCACAGACAGACACATAGATACAGTTTACGTCGTAGGTTAAAAATATAAGAAATCAGCTAAAAAGCCAGAACGCTGGTGGTATCAGGGTATTCGCCAGATCTCTAGCTACAAAAAGCGTCCACCAAGGACTCAGATATAGAAACAGTCCTTATTGTGTTAAATGTTTAATAGCAAGTCTAGCAAAACCCAGGTTAATATATCCGTCACTGTCTAACGTCATATAGCAAAAAGAGCTAGCTTAAAACCTGAGATTTACAAGACATAAACCATCTTAAGTAATAAGACAGAATTAATTATAATTATGTCATCATGCCAATAACTACTGTATAAGTAACATTAAAAAGTTTGATTACATTTTTAACCAGTCAGTATCTATGGTTCTCTAAAAATATTATGAACCAAGAATTTTATGGTGATTATGAAGATATGAAGATTCTTGGTATGAACCTAATGATCATAGACAATTGGGCCATATTTGTCACGATGCGATGGAGAGACATTATTTAAGGGCAAGGAAGCGTTCAGTTTAATAGGGGACCAAATGTCACCCCTGGGATCAATCGGTTAAGCCCCCGAACGATTTATTCATTTTTTTTTAACTTAAGTTGTCGTAAAGTGCGTACTAATATGGGATATCCGATATTAATATTTTTTCATGAATATTTATTATTATGGTGGATAAATCCGTCCCAAAATTCCCGTGGCATAGCACCACTTAAAGGATTATGAAGGTTTTCACAGTTCTATGAATTCTGAATGTAGAGTAAATATTATTCTAATTCAACCTATTCAAATTCCACGCTCAAGTAAATCCAGGATCAATTCTTGATACACGTTACTAATGCTTACTAGTTGCCGCCCTCGGTTTTACCCGCAATCCTGAGGAATATGATGTTTTCCTGTGATAAAAAGTGTTTGCGTGAAAGAGTAACAAACACACATTCATCCTCACAAACTTTCATATCATAAACTTTTTAGGGTTCCGAAGCTAAATGTCAAAAAACGGAACCCGGATTCGTCATGTATGTCTGTCTGTCTGTCCGTCCGTATGTCACAGCCACTTTTTTCTGAAACTATAAGAACTAGACTGTTGAAACTTGGCAAGTAGATGTATTCTGTGAACCGCATTATGATTTTCACACAAAAATAGAAAAAAAAAACCGGCCAAGTGCGAGTCAGACTCGCGCACCGAGGGTTCCGTACAAACCTGTAGGTATATAAGTAAATGGTAGTATAGACCTGACTATTTGATATTAATTTCAATTTATGACCTATTAAAAAAAAACTACTTACTAGATCTCGTTCAAACCAATTTTCAGTGGAAGTTTGCACCGTAATGTACATCATATATTTTTTATAGATTTATCATTCTCTTATTTTAGAAGTTACAGGGGGGGGGACACACATTTTACCACTTTGGAAGTGTCTCTCGCGCAAACTATTCAGTTTAGAAAAAAATGATATTAGAAACCTCAATATCATTTTTGAAGACCTATCCATAGACACCCCACACTTATGGGTATGATGAAAAAAAAAAATTTTAGTTTCAGTTCTAAGTATGGGGAACCCCCAAAATTTATTGTTTTTTTTCTATTTTTGTGTAAAAATCTTAATGCGGTTCACAGAATACATCTACTTACCAAGTTTCAACATTATAGTTCTTATAGTTTCGGAAATAAATGGCTGTGACATACACGGACAGACAGACAGACAGACAGACAGACAGACAGACAGACATGACGAATCTATAAGGGTTCCATTTTTGCCATTTGGCTACGGAACCCTAAAAACAATAAATATTGGGGTATCCCCATACTTCGAACTGAAACTCATTTTTTTTTTAATAAAACCCATAAGTGTGGGGGTGTCTATGGATAGGTCTTCAAAAATGATATTGAGGTTTCATATTTTTTTTTTCTAAACTGAATAGTTTGCGCGAGAGATACTTCCAAAATGGTAAAACGTGTGTCCCCCCCACTGTAACTTCGAAAATAAGAGAATGATAAATCTATAAAAAATATATGATGTACATTACGATACAAACTTCCACCGAAAATTGGTTTGAACGAGATCTAGTAAGTAGTTTTTTTTAATACGTCATAAATTGAAATTCATATCAAATACTCAGGTCTATACTACCATTTACTTATATACCTACAGGTTTGTACGGAACCCTCGGTGCGCGAGTCTGACTCGCACTTGGCTGGTTTTTCTCCTACACATTATTATGTACTCAAAATATATATTTGTACTGAAATGACCTCACGTAACCTAAACATCCATGACGAAACGTGCAAGCGTGTGAGCTACGAGCGTAGGCAGCCAATCGTAGCATTTCGTAGCACCTCGTAGCTCGTAGCAAATATATAGCGGACATTTGTCGTCCATTGTACTAGCTGTGAAACTCCTTTTTGAAAATTGTTCATCCCTTTTTAATCGCAACATTTATTAGAACTTCTGATTAGTATCTTATACATTTTTTGGTCTTATCAGTCTTTACGTCCGATTACTCATTTAGTAATATTCGAGTTTTTAAACATTCCGATGCCTTGTTTTCAATAAATAAATTAACTAGTAAAAATGAATTTGAAATGAAATTAAATAATTTATTCATCCAAATAGGCCTTCACAGGCACTTATGAATATTCAAACTAATACTCTAATGCACTAATGCACGGTTTAGAATTTTGCTTTTGCTGAGAAGAGCCGGCAATATGGTGATAACACAAACTTAACAATGGTAATATGATAAGTGTTATTTATATGCCGTTATTTTAACAATAAATAAATGAAATGTAATTAATAAATATGTATGTAAGAGTCATGTAAATATCGTTTTCATATGAAATTTACCGAATTTAATCCTGAAAAATAATAATGGTGCCGATTCTGTTGCAAATCGCACTAAACTAATAGGCTACTTTCCTGAACCTTTTTATTCCGTCATATACATTATCAATAAATATTAGACACGTATTATTTCTTTTTTCAAATAAACAAAAAATACGAGGATATGGTTTGTTGAAGTTCCACGTGACGTCACCGTGTGGTACACTTTTTAGTAACAAGTGACGTCACGAGCCCCCACTCCCGAACTTAGTCGCGCTTTATCTTCGTCAATTGTTAATGATTTGGTAAAGCAAAAACTACGTGTCCAATATTTTTTGATAATCTACCTGACGGACTAATTAGAATTATTATTTTTATACCCAGGAAACGTCCCTATTGTAGTCACATAACATCTCTTTCTTACAAACATTATTTAAAAAGGATTAAACATATTTAAAGCTGTCAAATTAGTCTTTACCTTGTTAATTTGCGGGTATTTAGACGTAACCGCGATAGATGGCGACTAAATTTATATAGAAAACAAGTTCTGGACTAATTTGACAGGACTACATTTCGTACATCCTTTTCTTATGTTTTTGTTAGAAAGAGACAGTGAGACTAAAATTAGTTTAGTTGTAAACAATAGAATCCGCACCATTTTCTATCATTCATAACTGAACTTAAACGTATAAGTTAAAGCTAATAGCGTATTTTTTGGGTTACAGGACTTCTGTAACGCGTACAACTAAAAGTATGACGTCACAGTCTAGTCGAATACTTTACTTAGTCAAGTAACAGCAACTTGAAGTCAACATCAACTGCGCCGCTGATTAACGAAACCATGAATTAGTTTGTATAGTTAGGTGTTAAATAACTTAATTTAGATAAGTTAGGCTTTAGTTTACGGTTAGTGTTAATGAAACTTAAACAAACCTCCTTGTCAAACGATTTAAACCAAGCAGTTAAGCCCAGGTTTTAAGATAGCACCGGCTCTTTTTGTAACATAACGTTAGACAGATATATTTATTGACGGATATATTTAAAATCTGAGTTTCACGAGACTTGGTTTAACCATCTTATGGTGACAAGTCAAAATATAAAAAAATATAACTGCCCTACCATAAAACGAACTAAAATGTGAAAATATTATAGCCAGTGTCACTCGAAATGATGTAGGGTTTTAACAATAGCCTATAAATCTAAATCTTTATTTTTTTAAAGTATTTAAACGTTATGCTGAAATAATGAAACTCGTATACATACATGAAGCCTCCATTACACTCCTTTTTGGTTAGTCGTGTAATAAGGGTGTATAGGTTTTATTTAACACAATAGTACATTATGGTACAGTCGAGGACATAAATATGTATACACTTTTTGAAATTCAAAAGCGATTTTCTCGCATTTTTAACATTCAAGTGTTAAAATATTACAAAATTCATAATAGTATATGTTAGAAGATTCTGCCTGCATAATATCTCATAATTTCAATCAGTAGTTTTAGAGGAAACCGTTGTTGAATTTTACTAAGTGTATACATATTTATGTCCTCGACTGTACATGTGTGCAAAGCTGGTCATTATAGACGAGGCGGTATCCGTAGGTGAACGCGATAAGGAAGCCGAGAATGTAATGATCTATGCACAGCACACGCGTGTCATACGACGTTTTTCAAACTCTAATGCGAAAGTTTGAGATTCAACCACATCCTAATAGCTCAACAGACTAGAATGAAATTTAGAAAAAATGAAATTAATTTGGGATAGATCATACCTTGGAGATTATAAATTGCATATTTTTTTTATTTCCGTAAACCTTTGAGAACGCGTATAAATCCACGCGGTGAATTTATGTAATCTTTTTAGTATTTCAACTATTTTATGTATCGATTTAGATAACTTCATAGGCATGCTCTACGCTGTTCATCGTCAGATGTGTTCTAGCCCTAAGAATACGTTATTTTATCCTACTATCTTCAACTTTAAAACCGACATTAAAAGACCTACTTTAGCCTGTCTCAAGTCACGGTTACAAAAGCAGTTTAACAATTTAATAACTTCCCATACACAAACCATTGTAATTGAACAGTCACATAGCTCAGTGAACTGAAAACACGATACGTGGAGGCAAATTGAATCATAACACGCGTAAAATATTTTCTTCAGTTATCATTTTGTGGTTTTTAGGGTTCCGTAGCCAAATGGCAAAAAACGGAACCCTTATAGATTCGTCATGTCTGTCTGTCTGTCTGTCTGTCTGTCCGTGTATGTCACAGCCATTTATTTCCGAAACTATAAGAACTATAATGTTGAAACTTGGTAAGTAGATGTATTCTGTGAACCGCATTAAGATTTTTACACAAAAATAGAAAAAAAACAATAAATTTTGGGGGTTCCCCATACTTAGAACTGAAACTCAATTTTTTTTTTTCATCAAACCCATAAGTGTGGGGTGTCTATGGATAGGTCTTCAAAAATGATATTGAGGTTTCTAATATCATTTTTTTCTAAACTGAATAGTTTGCGCGAGAGACACTTCCAAAGTGGTAAAATGTGTGTCCCCCCCCCTGTAACTTCTAAAATAAGAGAATGATAAATCTATAAAAAATATATGATGTACATTACGGTGCAAACTTCCACTGAAAATTGGTTTGAACGAGATCTAGTAAGTAGTTTTTTTTTAATAGGTCATAAATTGAAATTAATATCAAATACTCAGGTCTATACTACCATTTACTTATATACCTACAGGTTTGTACGGAACCCTCGGTGCGTGAGTCTGACTCGCACTTGGCCGGTTTTTTATTCGTAAAAGCAGTGGCGCCACCTACGCATTATGTTACGTAATCTCTGGATAATGGATAGCTGTCACGTCGAGTTGATTCTGGCAGCTGATATTATTTTGTAAAATATATCATGTCCTACGGAAAATTATGATTTTGTAAAAAAAATAAAGATATCTAAACATATATATTTAAAAATGTCCGTGGGATACTTATGGTGGGGAAAATAATGTTTCATTAACCCCTATTTTTCCAAAGTTGTAGATGTTCCGGTAATAGTCCTGGGGCTCGATTCTCTCTTACTCGACATCAATGTCACATTGGATATTTGGCGAATAGCATGGTCATCAGTACACATACGAGTATATCAGAAATGTTATATTTCTTTTCCTATTTTAGATGTACATCGAAGTAATTTCTAAGTACCTTTGTAACTCAAAATGTTTAAAATAAATTATTATTATTTTGACACATAACCGCCATGTTTTTCGCCAAATGTAATGCGACATTTAAGTCAAAAGCGAGAGAATCGGGCTCCAGGACTATTATCAGAACTGTAACCCTTTTACAGCCGCAATGCGCTAGCGAGTTATTTGGATGGACGCCGCACCGAGAGTCGTTTTCAATCATGACACAGTCCACGTTCCATTCGCGACACGATAGGCATCGATGTATCCGTAAAATCGATTATTCTAGAACTGCGACGGTTTTGGAAGAGCTACGTTTGAAGTGCCTTCGTTTTGGTATTGGAATTTGGAAGCTTTTTTGAAATGAGTTTGAGGTTCTGAGTGAGGTTAACATTCCAATGTAAAGATATGAACTATAATGAGATAAAAGGTTATTCAATTGGATCCCATTTATAGAATTTTGGCAGCATATTTCGCTAATAAATAACTTTTTTTTTATTAGAAACTAGCTTTGCATCTGGCCATACGGAATGCCATGTGGAATTTCTATTTAATATTATATTATATTATAATAATTTTGAATTGACTATTCAAAATTTCGATGTACGCAGTCAGTTAGGACACGTTTTTTTACGATTATGACGAGACGTGAACCCTCAAAAAGTTCTATGTTCGCTTAATCAACCTTCTAAGTGATGAGCAAGAACAAAAAAATAACGTTTTATCCCAAACATACGCATATAAAATCCTGAAGGCCGTGAAGTAACACGATCTATTAAGTTCCACCGAACAAAAGATCAAGGACAACAAAAAAACTTGTGAAGGAAAGAGAATACTCATGACGTGTCGCCATTACCGATTCGACCTACGTATAATGATGTACATTAACCGGTGTAATCGGATATCCGGACGGTTAGTTACGATTTTCCTACCCTGCGAAAGAATAATGCTCTAATTTGTTACGAAGACTTCCATACTAATATTTTCAGTTGTGCTTGCTGTTCATGACTCAAAATCTGAACTGAGCGCGATGAATTTTGCAACGCAGATACCCTAGCTACTTTTTATACTGGAAACGCGGGTGATGTAGCTAGTTTATTATTGGCAAACAATATGAAAACTATGCGTGACCACACATATTAAAGAACAAAAGACTGATAGAGCGCGCGGAACACGGGACTGAGGCCAAAAAAGCAAATACAAATTGTAAAACACATGCCTGGTATTCGCTTTTGAATTTGTATTTGCTTTGTTTAAACAAAGTTTATTAAACAGAAAGTGTTATTTGTTAAATAAAAATTGTTAAATAAAGTGTGCCTTGTTCTGTAATCTGAGCATGACCAGCTTACTTTGCAGCTTCGATTCCACACTACGCGAACTGAGCACGAGCCGAGCATACGAGGAGCACGGATTCACGTAGCGTGGACGGACTTGCGAGACTCGAACGAGGGTTTGGCTCTGGACTGCGCTCTACCGATTGACAGTTTTTAGACGAACTCAGGGATTCGCATCACGCTTGTGTAGTTGGTGTGTTCGTTCGTGGCTCGGCTCGTGCTCGTGGCATGGACGCGCCGTAAGGGTGGGTAAGAGGTTTTTATAAAGTGAAAAGTGAAAGCGGAAAGTGTGTATACATTACAGTAAGGCGAAATCTAAGGCGATGATAGCTCAGTGGTAGTGACGTCGGATACCGAGACGAAGGTCCCGGGTTCGAATCCTACAATGAGCTTGAGCTTTCGGTGAAGGAAAACATCGTGAGGAAACCATAGCACGGTGGTAGGGTACTTTGTAGTACCCGTCTGGCTGGCTACCACCCTCAAGTTGAAAATCTGTCGCCAAGCACCTATCGGTGTGTTCCGTCAGCTGCACTTGAGAGCCAGTTCCTTCTAGGCTTTGTGTGCTTACCACCTTCGACCACATCATCACTTACCATAGTGAGATTGTGGTCAAACACAGGCCAATACACAGTAAAAAAAAAAAAAAAACAGTAATACACTTTTTAGGCGCACAGATCGCGTAAGATAAAATTTTATATTAATATTAGCAAGCAACGCAAAATGATAATGACCCTCATCCTCATTGACGGTGACATGTTGGTTATGATTTTAATCCAATAAAATTTAATTAAAAAATTTGGTTTGAATTTTTGAGTAATTTATTTTGAGCTGAAACTTTTTTTAGAGAGTCTGTACCTGATGTAGTCTTCACCCCCTTCGGATGTATATACCCTTTCCGTTACACCCTATATAACTAGATTGGACTTTATGTATTTGAGATAAATAAAGTTTCATATACCTATATATTTTATTCTTGCTCTCTTTATTCGTTTAGGACGTCGAGTTGTCATTGTTTCGATCTCCATCTGAACTAGACCAAATAATACAATCATACTCATATTTTATACGGTTGAATTGGAAACCTTATTCAAGTATAATACTTGTATTCGAGCACTATAGCTATGGTAAATGATAAAGTGACCAGAGCTTTTGAGCACGGAAAGCCTAGATTGGCACTAAAATTCAACTGCCAGAACACACGGTGTAATATAATTCAACTGCCAGAACACACGGTGTAACATAATTCAACTGACAGAACACACGGTGTAATAAAATTTATCCAACGATAAAACTATAAAAACACGGATACTAATATTTTGCGAAGGGATTGAATAAATTAAATGCATTATGTCATAGAAAAGCTCGTAATCCCATATACGAGGTCTGATCATCATTTGGCGTGGAGCCAAACGATACATTCTTAACTAATGGCTTCAAGTAGGTACTTTATTGGATGTCAATATGGCTTTAATAAAGTTCGCGCGCGCATATGTGATAGACTACTCATAATGATTTTATATATTCAGCCTACATAGTTATTCCATAGGTATGATTATACAGTAACATATACAGTTTCACTTATGTTTAGTTGACCTTAAAATCGATACCACATAATGTTAAACATAAACATCCTCTATTTTTATGATAGTGAACGAAATGGACAATTATAAGGATCAATATTTATAATACTGATCAATCATAAGGTTAAATTTCTTCTAAATAAAGGTCACCACTCAGTGTATCAGCACGGCTACGCCTCGGCAAATACCTTGCCGTTGTTGCCATGCAAATGAGGCCTTTAGATCGTATGCGTTAAAGCAAATTTTACAATGATTAGATAAAATAGTTAACGCCTCGCGGCAAGCGCGCTTGCCGCTGCAAGCCACTAGTCTTGCTGTCCACGCGCTTCTAGAGAGTGACCCGCAGCCTGACGGCATGACTCCTGCAAGCCGATGTTTGCCAAAACCGCGCCACCAATTTCACCGACGCCGCGCCGCCCGCGAGCTGCCACCTGGAACGGTGCTGATATAGTGAATGATGTCCTTAAGACAGCAATATAAAGACCATGGAAATACCTTTCAACTCACAGTAAGAAACACATATGAATGCGGTTGACTTATATAAAAAATCTTCCTTCAAATAAAAATTCTACCTTTTATAGTGAAAGTAGTGTCAACCTTTTGACACTATGATAAATCAACTGGAGGACAGGTATCTCGTCGGGTTGTAAAAGTAACTTGGACAGATTTGGTTTCGTTGGCTTTGATACGCCAGTCTTTGAGCCACTTTGAAATATTATCCAGACTTATTTGTAATTTTTGGGAAGCTTGTGTCGGTATATCATCCGTAGCCATAATTGCTGTATCGTCAGCGAATGTTCCCATTATTACTCCTTCCGTTATTGGTAGGTCGGCCGTGTATAATAGGTATAATATAGGTCCCATCACACTGCCTTGTGGTACTCCTGCTTTGATTGCATAAAGGCCTGTTGTTTCATCCCCCTGCTTAACAAAGAAATATCTGTCCGTGAGATATGACTTGACAAAGTTGTAATAGTTTATGGGCATCGTATTTTTTATTTTGAACAAGAGACCATCATGCCACACTCGGTCAAACGCCTGCGATATGTCCAAGAAGGCAGATGTACAGTACTTCTTCTGTTCGAAGGTATTTTCAATATTTTCGACCAGTCTATGGATCTGTTCAATCGTGCCATGTTTTGCTCGAAAGCCAAATTGATGATCTGGTACCAACTTATTTTTATCAGCAATTGGATTTAGCCTTTCAAGGAACAGAATTTCCATTACTTTGGAGCAAATAGGAAGTAAACTGATAGGACGATATGATTTAGCATCTTCTGGGCTTTTACCAGGCTTAAGAATCATTAATATTTGTGCTACCTTCCACTGCGGAGGCACAAAACTCCTTCGTAAGATGGCATTATATAATTGGGTCAGAAAAGTGATACCTTCTTCTGGTAATTCTCTCAATATAGCTGCCGTAATTAAGTCATATCCTGGTGCTTTATTTAGTTTTAATTTCCTAATCGCTGATCTTATTTCAGCCTTGCGGAATCTTTCAATGGGTGGTTCCAATTGATGAGTTTCATTAAGCAGTTCAGAAACTTTTGAAATCTTTGTCGATCCGGTATCGGGATTGGGTGTAAACACATCTTTTAAATGTTCTGCAAATACTTCAGCTTTGTCACGATCGCTGGTAGCCCAAGAACAATTTGTTTTGCGTATTGGTGGTTGATATATTATTGGCCGTTTAATATTCTTCGTGGCTTTCCAAAGCGAATAATCTGTCGACGAGGTAGCGTCTAGGTTTTGCAAGCATGTTGCTAGTTTTTGATTTTTATCATCATCTAGAAGTCGCTTAAGTTGTCTTGTGAGTCTATTATACAATGTCTTGTCTTTAGGGAATCTTGTAGTCTGCCAAAGTTTCCTTGCCCTGCGTTTTGCGGCTAAGAGTTTCCTTACTGGAAGTGAACAATATGGTCCATGATGTACTCTGTCACACGGCGCAGGTGTGGCTTCCCATGCGGATTGCTGGGTAACAAAGTTTATGTGTTCAACTGCTGCTATGATATTCTCATCAGATTGGAGTGGTAGATTTGTATCCAAAGACGCTGCTATTAATTCTCGAAAGTAGTTCCAATCAGTTTTATAAGAGTGCAGTCGGCATGGTTTTTCCTTCAGTAAAATATTTCGGCTTAGAGTTATTTCAACGGGGGAATGATCAGATGACAGTTCAGTACTGGATTTACAGGTCAGGTATGAATTCCCGATTCCCTTGAATACGCAAAAATCTATGAGATCTGGTATCTTTCGATTGTCAGAAGGCCAGTAAGTTGGTTCTCCAGTTGAGACAACGTTAAGTTGTAGTTTATGGATCGTTAAGAGTAGTTGCCGTCCTTTTGGAGTCACTATTCGTGAACCCCAGTATGTGTGTTTAGCATTGTAATCTCCGCCAGCCATAAACCGATGTCCCAAAGACATAAAATAACTGTCATAGTCTTCCTGTTTCAATGAATGTTTTGGCGGACTGTAGACAGCTGATATTGTTATAGGGCCACACCAGTCTTCAACAACAACATTTGTGCATTGCAGTTTCTCAGTACAGTAGTGATTAGCTTCATGGTGTCTGATATTATCCCTGATCAGCACTGCGCTTCCACCATGTGCTGTGCCATCGGGATGCATAGTGTGGTAAAATCTATACACACACATTACACACACAGTCACATTAAATGGAGTCCAGATCCCACAATCTGAATATGCAAAATATTTGGGAATGTATTTAGATAGGCGTCTAACCTGGAAAAAACATATATTTACCAAACGACTAGCGATGAGCCAGCAACTGCGCAAAATGAACTGGCTTATAAATAGAAAAAGTCAACTTTCCATGGAAAACAAACTACTACTATATAAGTGTATTCTCAAACCAATTTGGACGTACGGCATACAGTTGTGGGGCACTGCAGCCAACTCAAATATTGAAATATTACAAAGATTTCAATCTAAAATGCTAAGAATAATAGCTGACGCACCTTGGTACATTACAAATGAACGACTCCACCATGACCTTTGCATCCAAACAGTAAGGCAAGAAATAAAAGAAAGACTGATATCCTATGGTAGGAGATTAAAATCACACCCAAACATTCTTGCACAACATCTGATGGACACAGTAAAACCAAATAAGAGACTAAAAAGAAAAAACCCACAAGACCTGCTCTAAGGCAGTACAATTTAAGAGGGCATGTCAATGGATATGTTCCTCCCAAGCTTACCTCACGCACTAAACAATTGCTGAATGACATAAAAGACAGCTTGCAATAAAAAAAAAAAAAAAAAAAAAAAAAAAAAAAAAAAAAAAAAAAAAAATGATAAATCAATAGTGCAAGACTACCTAATCTACAGTGTATAATCAATATCGCCATGTATAAATCAAACCCCTGACCCGTTTCTTAACTCGCCAAGTTTAGACCTTTTGTAACTTTGTAATGAAGAAACCAAGTTTCCGCTTTGTTTTCGCTACAGTGTTTAACATGCTAAAATCAAGATAAGAAAATCTGTAATCAGATTCTCAGAATAAAATTTAATAAAACCATGATGTTGCTTGCTCAAACATTTATTAATTAAAAACTTATAAAACTGCTTTAGACACGATTATAATTCTAAGATCTTGTAAACGCGACGTGCGCTAGGAGTTTGAAATGATAATTTTGTGATAAAATATAGTTAAAAAAAAAACATTCCAGTAAAAAAATACGTATACTAACTATACGCGTATACTAACTATACGAATAATACAGGTAACTGTGAAACGTATAAAGTCATCACAAAATTGTTCAATGTCTATACTTTTCTAGTTTTATTTGCACTATAGTAATTATTTTAATTACAATGTGAAATCATACCAAAGTACTCGGGATGCTATATGGGCACTTACTCTTTTTTTTTGGCTTACGTCTAAATTGTGTTTCCGTCTCTTTCTACTGGCATAGAGTTCGTAAGGATTGTGGTATTTCTTTTCCACGCTTCGGAGGTCTGCTTAGCGTAGTGAAATCGTAGTGATTATAATATAGTTTTATTATATTTACACCCGCCATTTCACCCGCGTTTTCGAGGGACCTATTTTTCCCCGGGATAAAAGTATCCCATGTATCCAAAACATATTCTAATCCAAATCCATCCAGCCGTAGATGAGTGTACCACAAACATTTAAACGTTCAAACTTACACATTTATAATGAGACTGAGAAGAATAGTACTTTAAGAGGAAAGGATGGCTACAAGAAATTTTAAAAATATGTTTTTAACATATATATTGCTGTCGGGCTGTTACCGAGCTATCCCGCCCGAGGGCGATAGAGACAACTACAGCTTGGACAGATTATATCTATTTAAATTAGACGAAATCGCTATTTCGTAATCCCCGGTTTTCTCCTCCAAAACTGGAACGATTTAAAATAAGTGGACTGTTTTACAAAAAACTTAAATCGACTTCAAAGTACACTAAGAAGTTATCAAATCCTGATGTGATGACAATGGGACCAAACGGGAAGTGTACCCTTCCAGATAAAAAAATAATTTTCCAAATCAGTTAATAAATGACGGAGTTATGAGGTAACAAACATAAAAAAAAAAAAAAAAAAAAAATACAACCGAATTGAGAACCTCCTTCTTTTTTGAAGTCGGTTAAAAATGACAACAATCATAATAAGAAGGGCTTTGGCTATGTCTGTCGGTTTTCCGTTTTTTTTTTATTCGTCATTTTTTTTTGCTGGACATCTGATAAGGGCGTTAAAAACACACACAAGCTCCTAATTCTTACAATAATTAATTTATGAAGAAAAACACAAACGAGGGACATACCTACAGATTGCATGGTAAATAATCATTGCTCTAGTGTCATTATCCAAAGAGGAAACTGAGGATTACGTTAGTATGGAACAAACGCCACCAGCATTTCCTCTTAAGTAGATGCCAGTCTTGTGGCGCTAGTTAATTGCTAGCGGGCAACTGGCACCTGGCACCCCGCGCCATACACCCGCATCCCTCATGCCTGCAATTTAGTTAAGCTGTTACCTTGAACCACAGTAATTCTAAACCTTAATTATGCTTTGACATTTGTATTTATCTTCTCACTGTATTCCTCATTTTAAATCTAAACAAGTACGTCCCACTAACAATACACCCGTATTACGTGGTTGTTTTATACAGTTTCAGTTTGTAATTAATGTAATAATGTGGCAGTTTTGCTGTTGCTTATTTACGCTCCGACAGTTTGCGCGCTCAGTGGTTTTGTAACCGAAACAATTTCTGGCACTAGATTTTGTTTTTTTTGTTTATTTTTGGGTACTTTGTAGAGGCCTCTTGGTTGGCTACCACCCTCAAGTTAATAGCCACACTTACCAAAGCAAATGGTGCCCATTTGCTTTGCTTTCTGAGAAATGAACATATTTTAGACACAGTACCTGGGTGACAGAGCTTTCCTCGAAAACTCTGAAGAACGCGTTTTCCCAGAGAGATCTATCTAAATCGTTTTATTGCCCCCAAAACCACCCGTTATTTCAACGAAATCGTTAGAGCCTTTTTGAGATCTCACTATATTATTAATATTATAAATGCGAAAGTTTTTATTATTAATTATTATATTATCATAACTTATATTATAAATGCAAAAGTAGGTTTGTTTGTTACGCCTTCACGCCGCAACTACTCAACGTCATGAAATTTGGTATGCAGATAGCCTATGATTTGGATAAGTACATAGGCAACTTTTTTGTCCGGGAACGCGGCTGAAACCGTGCAGGATAGTTAGTATAATATTATAAATCTGTATGTTTGGATGGATGTATGTTTGTTACTCAATCACGCTTCAACAACTGTACGGATTTGAATGCTGATTGCATATGTTTTGGATTAACACAGTGTACTATTTATCCCGGGGAAGTAATATATTCCTCGGGTACGCGGGTGAAACCGCGGGGCGCAACTAGTATAGGATAAATGTTTCCTTAAAAATATAAGTTGTACCGTAATACGCCCGTGTGAGTTTAAATGTCAACATCAAGTTAACAACGACTTAAGAAGACACACTAGACTGTTTTACATAAATGTCAAAACTTGCACCCCAAAATCACAGCAGAAATGCTAATCCCCCTGCATTAAATTGTAGTAACTTTGATTTAAAAAAATGGCAACGATGAAGTCTTCTGTTTTTTTTTTTGCATTTCTCCAACTTTTTCAATTTCAAGTGGAATAGCTTTGGCCCAAACCGCGTACCTGCATGCGACTGATACAGAAATAATAACTTGCATAAATATTATGTAGGTAGAATTTTGGTAGGAAGATAGATTTTATATTGTGAAGTAAATATTTTGATAATATTGCCTAGATATGGAACCACATCATTCAAATTCAAAATCATTTATTCAAATAGACCTTCGCAGGCACTTATGAAAAGTCTGACTCTAATACTCTAATACCGGTTCGGAAGGTTGCATTTTCTGAGAAGAGCCGGCAATAAACTCAGTAATTCTCTTTTCAAAACAAGCTTAGATTCATTACATAATAGTTATTTACATTCTAGTCATACTGACAACAATGGCGGCCCCGGGCACGGAGGCAAAACTACACGGTAGACTGAATCGATATTGAATAAGTAAATAGCATGCACATTGAATGTATAGTTTGTGGTTGCTTATCACTTTCGGCCACATTACGGCGAAAATACATTCCTATACAAATAAAAAAAGAAACCAGCATCAAAAAAAAAAAGAAAAATTCAAGAAAGATTCTCAAAAATTCACCCCTATGGATAAATTACAGGACTACGTGTGAACCCGAAATATGTAGCTCAAGAACGCTAATCCTGTTCAATAAAATAATGTTCATAATACTTCGGATAACGTTTCTTCTGCTTCATAAAGTCTTGCACTCCAAAACTCTTATTATCCAGAATTCAGTGTAGGTACCATAGTAAAAGTTGTTCAGCATGACTAATCCAACATAGGTTTCGAATATATGCCATCTCGAAATCTCCACCCAGTATAACATGCCACCAATTTTGATTATTAATTGCGAGTAAAACCATGTGTTTAACTTAGTATCTCAAACTAATCTTCTTGAAGTACCCCATGATCGCCGAGGCATTAATAAGTGTTGGCAAAGTCTGTATAAATTGAAATACATTTAAGGTCGTCATACTTACATCAAGAAACTTTGAAAGTTAAACGTGAGTTAAACGGGATATCATCTACAACAAGAAAAATAAGACTTTCACACTTTTTTCTGATAGATTAGTTTTTTTTTACAATATGTTTTTGAACTCATATCTTTGCATTTAGTTGATATTTTTATGGTTTATATGCCCATCAGTTGGTGCCAATAGCGAGTAAGGATTTATCGCTGTCCTTGAAAAAGTATTTTTAGTGCGTTAGGGCTAAAATAATTGATAATAACAAAAAAAAAAAAAAAATGTGTCAGTATTGCGCAGTCACATTTTGTACGAAAAAAGGGGGTTTATGTTTCCGAAAGACAAACACACAATCACACATATTGACAACAATCATGAACACATGAAACACTCGCATTTGACGTTTCTAGACACCACTTTACACTAGCGCATCACGCGGCGGATTTAAGCGGCTTTGAAGAAAACATAAGATAGCAGACAGTTATCAATCCCAATTAGTAAGGCCCTTTGTTTAGATGGAAAATCTAAATTTTGCAATATATCCCTAAGTTCGAAGTAGTAAAAACCATATAGCAAGTGACTGATCATTTTCACTCGACGTTGGACTAATATAGATGTTCAAGGTCCTATGTAATCCATCAAGCCATCCAATCTTCTAACCGGGCCTAAAAACACATCTTAGACATTTTGTCGGACTTTTTGCTAGGTCTCCCTCAAACAACTCGATTCACAAATGCGACAACACTGCTATTTAGCTAGCAACTTAACGCAAAAATGATCTATTTGGAGGATAATTTTGTTTTCAATTTGTAGTACTAAAGAAGTCGGAATACTTAAATGGATACACTCTTCCCGTTACACGTTGCATATAAATAAATATCTTGGGACATTCCTCACACACGGTCATCTGATCGTAAACTAAACAGAGCTTGTACTATGGAAATCAGATAACTGATATGCTACATAATACTACTTTTTGTTATAATTACAGCCAGGTTCAGGACATGTTCATGCACACAAATGCATGTCCTGTGTGGGAATCAAACTCACGACCTGCAGCGCGGCAGGTGGTATCTTAACCAACTGCGCCAACTGGCCCGTCGTGTAATATAATCGTCATGTAATAAACAAACTTTGATATATCAAATTAAACAATTCGCTTCCGCCGCTTTCGTGTAATCGTGTACCGAAGCAATTTGACGAAAGTGATGCAATTTCTTTAAATCAATCAATGTACATCGGATATTAAGAGCGTTATCTAAATGCAAGGCCCGCGAAGGGGTCTCTTCGAGGAAATTGATTGAATTCACACGTCAGGTAACGTAAATTATATCTGAAATTACGTTACTGGGATTTTTCGTAAAAAAAACCATTTGAAGGTTCGCTTTTATAAAAATTTAATTAATATTGTTCATCACTTAGGTACTTATTTTTTAACACGCGACTTCAAAATTGCTTTTGCACACTTAAGGACCGTTGACAACACAATATAATTTGGTACCATCGTTACTAGTTTTTAGTACAAAGCTTTCCAAAGCGTATATTTTAGTTTTTTTAAACTACTATACGGAGAAATTATTCGTACCTAAGTAAGTATTACAAGCTCTGCTTAGTTTGGGATCAGATGGCCGTCTGTTGCTAACCGTCAACGCCACTTATTTTTATTCCCCTCAAATTTCACAGACACAGTCTATTCGTTGTGTCACTCGTACGTACTTACTGTATATTATTTCCCATTACAAATGAAAAGCTTATCACAATTCCAGTAGATTTCTGAAGAAAAAAAAACTTTGTCAAAAACAAAAGCCGGCTTTGTAAACAGAATTAAGAATTCTGTGGAATATTGTAGCCGCTACGACGCAACTCGTAGACGCCTACACAGACGGTCTACGTCGTAGCATCTGAATATGTGAGAACATTTTTGGTGTTATTCATGTAATATAATTTTGACTGATGTGTCGTTATCCTAACTTACCAACTTAATATTATAAATGCGAAAGTGAGTTTGTTTGTTTGTTACGCCTTCACGCCTCAACTACTCAACGGATCATCATGAAATTTGGCATGCAAATAGCCTATGGTATGGAGAAGGATATAGGCCATAGACATAACTTTTTATCCCGGGAACGCGAGTGTAAACGCGAGGACATCTAGTAGATTATAAGGATACGTTCCATTGAAGCGGAGACGAGTGAAGGTGAACATCTACTTATCAGATAGCTATTTTTAAGGACCATATTAAGTTCACCTCTGATTCTATATTCTGATAAACTTTTGAGCAATCTAAGCATATAAGTCAAACTAGGAATGGAGATTGTAACAATTGAATTTGAAACTTGGATCCGAATTATAGCTTTTATTTTCAATTACGTTTGACGAGCCTCAGAATCTCGGATTATTCATCAAGAATTTTTAAATATACTTTGAGAAAGTTTGTCTTTTCAAATAAAAAAAGAAAATACTTTTAAGCGACTCATTTGAAAGTTAGCAACAGTTGGTCCAGTTTATGATTTTATTCTTGAATCTGTTTCTAGAAAATGCTTTTAAGATATTTTTTTAGGTACACGGTAAACCCCAAATCCTAAGTATACTTAATTCCAGAGCTGGTTACTAACAACTGGCTAACTTAAACTTGGAAGTTATATCAATATCTGAGTTTCTATGTCTGATTTCTGTATTCTAACGTAATGTAATCAAAACTTTAGTATTCATCAAGTCTCATTGAGTATGAAGGCTAAGGGCCTGGGCCATAGTGTGAGCTTTAAGCGGATAACAGCCATCCTATGACCCTATATCCTATACCTATATGTCTATTGATGTGTACCGTAAATGTCATATGGTGGAAGCGTGCGAAGGGCCTTCCATGCTATTTAAAAGAAAAACCTCATCGACGCCGCAGTCAGCGGACTTTTCCCATGATTGCTTAGTTAACGATAGAGATAGATGACATTTTACCTTACAGAATTACCTCTCTGGCTGGTGGTATATTGTGCGATAATTTTGGACCCTCAAATGGCCGATCCCTAAAATTTAGTGACCGTTATCGGTTAAAATTTAGACTATTATATCTTTACTAATAATGAAGCAAAGACTCCCATATGGAAGTTGCTTATGAAATAATCTATATGCCCAGTTCGGCAATAAAAAAACCTACCATTGGTAAGCGAAACGATTTGTTATTTTTTATAGGAATCGGGCATTAGCGGCCACACTGAAAGGCCTACGCATAGTCGAATAAGTTGTTCGTATTACCTGAATGACGTCTAAATGCTACATAACTCGCGCTACTGAGGCCTAGAGCCTTTTTAAGAAAAAATATAGTCCCTTGTTTTACCACAATCTTTCGATGATAAATGATGATGTGGCCGAAGGTGGTAAGCACACAAAGCTTAGAAGGACCTGGCTCTCAAGTGCAGCTGTCGGAACACACCGATAGAGGCTTGGCGATAGATTTTCAACTTGAGGGAGCCAGCTAGGCGAATACTAAGTGCCACTGTGCTATTTTTTTTCTCATGACGTTTTCCTCATGACGTTTTCCCTGTGATTGTCCCATCTTTATAAAGTAACAGTTTATATTATTTGCCTGTGTACACGTTCACTGTGGTTGCATACTAATGCCGGTACTGACAGAATGAAGCAACCAAATGTAGGTACATGAACCTGTCTGTGAAAACTATATTAACTCAGCGAACGTGCAAATCTTCGCACAACACAACACATACACTATGTAATAATAGGGGTGTCACTTTTAATTTAAGATTTATAAAATAATGTAATATGCATAATACATAAACTATTTCTGTGTTTTTTTATCGGTTACGTAATAATCATTTTAAGAAGACTTTATTGAAATAAATCAGTAAAAATTATGTACAGTCAGCATCAAAATTAGGTGATCACTTTAGTATTGTGTCACATTAACAAAATTGTACATACAAACTGTCAAGAGAATATCAATAGATTATTATGAAAGGGTACTAAATGCCAATCTACTTTTGACGCTGACTAACCATAAAATGTTTCTAGCGTTTTTAGAAATACCCGCAGGTCGCTCAAAGTATGCACTTTGACAAGCGCGGAAACTTTCATCACAAAGAAGATACCTAAGAAAATCTCATTTAAAATCTAGTGGCTACAAATACGAGTACCTACACTACCTACATAAAGAAGCTTTAACTTTGTAAATAAAATTGGGGTAGAAGCAACCCTAAATGTAACATCTGTTTGTTGTATTAGTGTTTGTTTATTGAATAGTAATGTTGTTTGTTGTTTTGTTACTTGTTGTTCAAGACGCGGAGTATATTATATTTTATTCGGTTGTTTAACTTTATATTATAATATCTTATTATATTATATAAATAATTAAAAATACACAAAGATTTAAAAAAAAAAAATTGGGTCGATTCGATAGTTTTTTTTGTTGAGTTATATTATAAGTTCTCATCACGTAAATGTACTTCAGTCACTAAACCATAATAAGAGTCTTCACAAAATTTTAAGACAACTTGAAAATCACCATTTCATTCACTTCACGGGCACCATTACCATTAGATAGATATTTATTCAATAAAACTCAAAATACACGGTTTTACAAAAATTAAACGAAAACGAAACGACACTTAGCATGATTTGATTTTTACTAAGTATGAACACATTTATGACGTTGACTGTACCCATGTACGTTATGCTTTGTTGACCTTTATATAATTAGTAATACGGTATAAATTCTCCTTTAGATAACGAAACAACTTCATCGAGCTCTGAATAAAGTAATTTCTATTCAAATGTATTTTTAACTTCGTTCAAAAAATTCAATAAAAATAATCTAAATCGTTTATTCAATTTAGGCCCTAATAAGGAACTTAAGAACTTATGACTCGGACACAATAAGAAAAACACATAAAAACTGCTTTATATATGTGTATGATTAAATAAAGTTTCATATATTTCGGCAGATATCCGTTTCGGAAATGCAAGAATCCAGACCTAAAAACTTCTATGCATATTTCGGTAAGCCGCACGCGCGGTCCAAACTAAAGAGATATTGAAACTCAGTACACCTAACAGAAATTAAACTATAGTCGTCATTCTTGTTCTCTGGCCAAGTACCAATTTTCCGTCCTTTTGCGTAAGAAAGTTTCATTTTGAAACATAACTACATAAAACGTAGTCAACGGTTGTAACTTAAACAGCACACAAATAAGGTTCACTTCAAAAAATCACATTTGAGCCTCTTTCTCTCACTTTGCGGCGTGTTCAATACGGCACGTGCATCCTTACATACAGAAGAAAGTTCTAGCATGTTTTAGTTCGATTAAAATGCAAATAGGGCGGTAAACAGCAGGCACGCCGCCGGGATGCCGCGCGCCGACACGCCGCCTGCCCCGCCGCCGCCGCGTCGGCGATACACTGTGTAATAAAAACTATTAATAGTCATTTACTGGTTAATAAGGCTGTTTGTTTATTGTATTTTTATAATTAAAAGAATTTTATATGAAAATGACCGACGTTTCAGTTTGCAACATAATTAAGCACTCCTCGCCATTCATCATGTTGCGATTAAACTTTTGTTGTAGGTACCAAGGTATAGGTAAATAAAAACCGGTCAAGAGTCTGAATCTGACTCGCGCACCGAGGGTTCCGACCTTCCTAGGCGTATATGGCTGCGAGGGCGATGGCAGTCACACGCGTCATACTTGTGAATAGGTGCTACTTGTGGGGCATCGAACAATTAACCCAAAGAAGCGCAATGACGTTCATTTTGGTTGAAATATATTCCGCCAATTTCCCACCGCCGACAAAGCGCTCTGATTGGTTAAGTCAAGGACACATGCGCTCTGATTGGCCGAGTCACAAACACACGATGCAGCGAGTGGTCCTTACTGTTGAAAATCAGTGACAAATCACTGACCAGTTTCGGAATTTGATTGTTCAGTATTACTACTCTAAAGGGATATTTCCTCGATGTTGTGGGGGCTGGTCTACTTTGTAGTTTTGCCGCCGCGCCGCGGCACGCAATGGTTGTCAGTGCGATTAGAATGTAAATATTATGTAATGAATCTAAGCTTGTTCTGAAAAGAGTACTTTCTGAGTTGATTGCCGGCTCTTCTCAGGAAATGCAAAATGCAGCAACTTCCGGTATTAGAGTCAGACTTTTCATAAGTGCCTGCGAAGGTCTATTTGAATAAATTATTTTGAATTTTATAATTTCTTGTTTTGGGCCCTAATTGTAGAAAAAAACCGGACCGCATAACTCAATTTGTTTGTGATGGAATTTTGATGATTTCGAAAAAACTGAGCTAGTAAGGAACATCGTTCTAGCATTTCTGTAATATAGACATCAATGTTTGTCTACTGTAATTATTTCAGATTTTTGGCTTTGCGAACTTTGGAGATAGGGGGGGGAATGTTATTTTTGTAATTTTTCATCATCAGTCACCTACCACGTCGCAGATCGTTGGTTAGTGATGTATATTGAAAGACGGCTTGACAACAACTAACTATTTATTTTATTCTATATTCAAATACGACATCTCCCCCAAAATACAATAATACCCCTTACTTCCCCCATACAAATAATAATAAAAAAATAATACATCAATAAAAATAAACTCATATAAAAAAATATATAATATAAAATCTTAAATTAACATCTCAAGAAACAAAAAGAAACCTTTCTTCAACACATATTTTGCTTATTCCACTATAAGCACACTAATATAACTAATAATTAATTATAAAATAACATGCTTGAGAACATTCAATAATATTCTTCTAAATTAACAAAGAAAATAACCAAGCCACGGTTTAAAACCTAACGTTTAACTAATCTCCCCGCAATTCGTACATATTTCGCACATGCTTCCTCTAAGCCAGATCTACTGGTAGAAGCTTCTATAGATGGTCCAATAGCTTCTACTGAAAATCTACCACCATCAATAACTTCCCCATCATGCCTACGCATGCCCTCTTCACCATTACTAGACCTGCGTACTTCACTTGACCCACATTTCATTAAATGCCGCCTATTGCGTATATATCGAACCCCATCTTTATTTTCAATTATGTAAGAACGAGGTGTATGGGCACTTCCAACAACCGTACCATGCGTTCTCAATTTTCCATTTCTACAAATTATATTATCACCACTATTTAATGCAGGGAGTGCCTTGGCACGTTGATCATAGTAAATCTTATTTTTAATTTGTTTGTCAACCATCGTTTTGTATTCAGATGAGTCCACAATTTTAGGTTTCATTAATTTGGTACATACGGGTAATTTACAACGTAATCGCCTACTCATTAACAACTGTGCAGGAGAACTTAAACCCTCTCTTGGAGTGTTACGAAAATTGAGTAACGCCAAATGAAAATCCGTTCCACTATTTATAGTTTTAATGAGCAACGATTTGATAGTTTGTACCGCGCGTTCGCTTTTACCATTCGCTTGTGGATAATTTGGCTATGAAGTTATATGATCAAATTCCCATTCCCTAACGAATTCTTTAAATTCACGACTTGTATATTGTGTTCCATTATCACTCACAAGTACCTCCGGTATACCATGTCGAGAAAACATATCTTTCATGCCATTTATTACCGAGTTAGATGAAATATTATTTAATTTGGTAACTTCTATATAATTTGAATAATAGTCAACCACCAAAAGATAGTGATCTTTTCTAAACTCGAACAAATCAGATCCAACTTTTGTCCATGGTAAATTTGGAATCGTTATAGGAATCATAGGCTCTCTAGAAGGAGCATTCACGTTCTCCCGACAGACACTACAAAGTTTGACAAATTTTTCGATGTCACGTGACATATTAGGCCAAAATATCACCTGCCTAGCACGACGCTTACACCGATCAATACCTAAATGACCCTCATGAATTATGTCTAACATTCGTGCTCTTAAAACTGTTGGAATTACCACAACATTGATTCTAAAAATTACGCCATCAACAACAAACAAATCATCTTTAATGGACCAATATATCTTCAAGCTTTCCCTAAGATTGCACTTATGCTCCGGCCATCCTACATCTATATATTGTAATAGCTTGCATAAATCCTTATCTTTCTTTGTTTCTGTCTTTATTAATGATAACTTTTTATTTGACATTGGTAAACTATTGACAACTAATTGAACTTGGTACAGAACATTATTCTTAACTTCTTCACTGTATAAATCGGGAAGGGGCGCTCGAGATAACGTATCTGGTATGTACATATATTTACCCGGCTTGTAAGATACTACTAGATCATAACCTTGTATTCTTAACATCATACGTTGCAAGCGAGCAGGTACAGACATAAGCGGTTTTTTAAAAACACTCTCTAATGGCTTATGGTCTGACTCCACAGTCACCTTACGTTTACCAAATATATATTGATGAAATCTCTCACAACCGAACACTATCGCCAATAACTCTTTTTCAATCTGCGCATATCTTCGCTGTGCATCGGTAAGTGTACGAGAGGCATATTCAACAGGTCGACCATCTTGCATAAGAACAGCACCAAGTGCATCCCCTGATGCATCCACTGACACCACTACTGGCCGCGATACGTCATATAAAGCCAACACTGGAGCGCAACTCACACATTCCTTCAGTTTATGAAACGCCCCTTGCTCACTTTCTTGCCAACTCCATTCAATGTCCTTCCTAAGTAATTTAGTTAATGGACAAGCATACTCCGAATACTTTGGAATGAACTTTGCCAAATAATTAACTGCCCCTAAAAACCGCTCCAAACTTTTTCTGCCATCCGGAACTGGCATCTCTTTTATAGCCCTGATCTTACTTGGATCAGGCCGCATTCCATCTCCCTTGCCCGATTGAATAATGCATTTAACCTCCTGTCATGCTCTTCTTTTGTTTTTCCCCATACAATTACGTCATCAACGAAGCTATCCGTACCCTCTAGGTCTTCAAGTAGTTGTCTAATCTTAGCATGAAATACCTCAGATGCACATTTAATACCAAAAGGAAGCCTTAAAAATTGATAACGTCCAAATGGTGTTGCAAAAGTACATAGATCAATACTCTCATTATCCAGTTGAATAGCCCAAAAACCAGAAGTTGCGTCCAACACCGAAAAATATTTAGCCCCATTCAGTTGCGCCGCTAGTTCTGTGATCGTGGGCAACTGAAAGTGCGCACGCTGCACCGCACAATTAAGCTCTCGTGGATCTAAACAAATGCGGATGCCGTTATTTTTTTTAGCAGCTATGACTAAAGGATGTACCCATGGAGTAGGATGATTTACCTTTCTTATAATACCTATCTTTTCCATATTTTTTAATTCTTTTGCTAAACGATCCCGCAACCCTAATGGAATTTTTCTAGTAGCACTTACCACTGGCCTTACCGAACCATCAGTTACAATGTGATACTTTCCCGGTAGACATCCAACTCCCTTAAATAGGTCTTCATAATCTGAAAGATTAATTTCATGAACCCTCTTTACTAAACCGACTTCTTCACATGACTTACGTCCCAACACGCTTTGACAACTCATGTCAGCGACCGCAAACCTTAGAACGTAAATTTTGTGTTTATATGACCACGGTAAATTACAAATACCTTTTACTGGTATTAAATCACCACTGTAGGATTCTAAACGAATATTACGCTTTTTAATGCTAGTATCGTCAAACCCTAATTCCAAAAAACGCTTATATGACAATACATTGATATCTGCCCCTGTGTCCAGTTTGAATCGTTCTTCACCGTGGTCACACGATAAAGTTTCAAACCAGTCCTTAGACCCTCCCTGTTTAATTACTGATATATAGAAAGATTCATTCATATCAGAATCACTACTAGATATATCACAATCGATATCATACAAGTTCTTAACTCTATCCTTATTTTTGTTATACATATTCATCTTACATACGCGTGCCATGTGTCCCTGTTTGCCACATACGTAACAAATTACGTGAAGCGCCGGGCACTGTCCATCTAAGCAGCGTTGTACAGCCCCGCAACCTGTGCATGGCACCAGTCGCGCGGCCCGCATATCTTGCCAAGCAGCTCCACGTGGGGCTAACCAGCGCCTACCGACACCACCACCAACACCAGGGCCGCGACCTCTGCTACTGCCACCATCGCGACGAAAATTCTTCGACCGCTGCACGCTGTCCACTAACGCAACGCTCGAACCAGCTGTACCACCAGTTCCTAACTGATGGTTACTCTCTTGTGAGGCCTCATCCGCCTGGCATAGACTCACAGCTTTTTCAAGATCGTGGTCGTCGTGCCGCAGTAAGCGATCCCTGACCTTCCCACTGCGTATTCCACACACGATCCTATCCTTGATCAGCTCCTCTTGCAGGTTATTGAATTTACAATCATTACTCAACAGTCGTAGTGACGTCACGTATTGTTGAATAGTTTCACCCTCTTCTTGATTACGAGTGAAAAACTTATACCTCATTAACGTTTTATTAACTTTTCCTCCAAAATGGACATCATATTTTTCTAATAATATAGAACAGTCGTCCCGATCTCCCTCTTTTTCAAATGTAAAAGTTCTATATATATCAAATCCCTCGGGACCTATCAAGTTTATGAGCAGACCTGCTTGTACTGCTGATTTTTCTGTACTCACCCCTGATGCTTTAGTAAATAAAATGAATTGTTGTCGCCATTTCTTCCATTGCTCAGCCCTGTTGGCTGGACCGCCATCCATATGTAATTCGACAGGTAGCCGTGCATGTTCCATTTTATAATTTCTGTTTATATTTTCCAAATGCTATTCAAATAAATGCAAATAAATTTAGTTTTCCGCTGTCACCATGATGTATATTGAAAGACGGCTTGACAACAACTAACTATTTATTTTATTCTATATTCAAATACGACAGTTAGATTCCGACAGGACATGATTTTTCAATGTTTTAATAGTTATTCTGATATTCGGGGTGGAGACGTCAACAAATCAAAAATCGGTCCAGCCCGTCTTAAGTTATATATGGTGTAACTAACCCGATTTTGTTTAATTTTATGTATAAGCCAATTCTCATTCAAGCACCAACAACGACTATTTTTTAACCGACTTCAAAAAAGGAGGAGGTTCTCAATTCGGATGTTTATATTTTTTTTTTTTTTTTTTTTTTTATGTATGTTCGGGCATAACTACGTCATATGTAGACGGATTTTCAAAATACTTTTTTGTTCGAAAGGGGTTTATTCCGAAATGGTCCCATATAAATTTCATATAGATCTGATGATGAGTTTCGGAGACAGACAACGGAACTCTTAAAAAATGACAGCAAATCTACCGCAATTGCTGCTATCGCTTAAATATGCATTGTTTACGAAGGCCTTTACACGCGAAAGTATTTAAGTATATATGAAACTAAAAATTCAAAAATAAAATAACTTTTTAACAAAAAAAAAACCGCCTTCAAAGTACACTAAAAAGTAAGAAATAACTCTTATCTGACACTGTTTTGAAGTCAGCGAAATATTTTCTACAGAACACGTCATGCGATTTCGCTCACTTCAAAACAGTGTCAGATAAGAGTTATTTCTTACTTTTTAGTGTACTTTGAAGGCGGTTTTTTTTTTGTTAAAAAGTTATTTTATCTTACCTAAAGAAACGTTCGCTTTAATCTGAATACACAATAAACCCAGCGCTTTTTATTCCAAGCGGATTTTATTTATATTGTGACAGCGAATTCTTCAAGTGTATAAAAGCAAGCTGCAGAAATGAGACACTCATGTAATCCTCTCGCTCCTCGCGAGCTAAGTACGCAGGTCAAGCTGTCTGCAGTTTTGGAATAGGTACCTACCTACAGTCAGCGTCAAAAGTACCTAGCTTTGGAACATAATGTGAATAATTCACAGTTTTCATAATAAACTATCAAGATATTGACGTTAGATTATTATACTTAGAAGGGTGCTAAAGTGAGTCTACTTTTGATGCTGACTGTACTACGTTAGACTTCACAGTACTATTTCGGGTTTTGACCATGTTATTTTTTAATTCTATTTTGTGCTATTGTATACGGTGTCTTAGTGCCACTAATACACCGTTACATAATCACCACTAAGTTAGTGGTGATTATGTCTAATGATATGAACTTAGTGAAATTTAAGTCTAAAGTTGAAGGAAACTTATTACTTTAGTATGTCAATCTGGCATTATGATTATTACGAAATGATTTGTACTGGTGAAAGGAAGCCTGTGCTCAGCAGTAGGACATTATAGGCTGATGATGATTTTGTAGTGGAATTTTATGATAATAATTTTTCAGCAGCGCTAATCTTGCTGGAGTTTGTCAGCTTATTATTTAGTATGTAGGTATAATAAAATATTTTTATGCAGTAGTACCCAATCCGTACCGTGAATCTTCGTTCTCACAGAAAAGAAAGTATGGCACGAAGAACGAAAGAATGCTTAAAACTTACAACCAACCTTAGATCATTACTATAAGGTTCATAATAAACTACAGCTGTTAGTTCCGTCTCACTCGCAAGTCACGGTCCGCACACGTGGCGGCAGCTGCCGGCCGACCAATAGCATTTTTCGCGCTTTGAAAATGTATCTTCTGCGCAGGTACATCGGTAAGCCATATTAGTTGGGAACTATTGTACAACATTACTGAATTTAATTTAAAATTAGAATAATAATTGTGTTATTTTTCCAATTCAGGCAGATAAATAAATATAATTTTCTAATCTAAAATTCGAACGTTTTATTCTTCCAGGCGCGAGTCAGCAGGCCAGCTCCCCCGTTCCGCCAGTATCGACTCTATGGTCGAGGCTGCGATATGCGCGAGACATTCTGAACCGAGTCAATCGACTACATTACAACTACCAACCAGAGCTGATAGAGCCTTCAGTCTCGCTTCACCAGCTGTTGGTAGGAGGGCCAAGTCTCAGAGAGGGCAGGCTGGTGAGTAAGCAGTAGTTTTTTTTTGCAGATTAGACAATATTTTAAAGCTTCCGACCTTTTTTCGCTGTTGAACTAAATGTTGAACTAAATAGACATACTATCTTTGCTTGGAGCAGATATTTTTTTCTTTTGGAAGAACACTTTGAATGATGATAGCAGAAGAAGGCCAATTACATTTTTCACATATACATATATCTACATACCTACCTACTCTTCGGTTTTATTTACAGTATAGGTTTCATTTAGGAACTTTATTCGTCTCGATCACCCTGTTGTGATTATTTTTTGTTTTAAATTTGCCACATAGTTTTTGTCCCTGGAAAACTTTAGAAACTTTCAGGACGGGGGTAAAACGGTGGAATAGAACCTCTTAAATATATTTTCGCTCCACTACTTAACTTTTAGTTTGAAACACGCAAACTTTGATGATCGTCGAAATTGAATGTTCAACCTCACTTTGGCCCATCTTACCCCATCTAAACTAATTCGATTCCCTGCACTCATCTTCAAGCGACTTGTCGCAAATTAAATATTTCACGAGCAAAGACTTGAAACTCAACCCTGAGCTCAAAGTGACTTATGCAAGTATCAAGAAGCTAAGTTCTTTGCAAGAAGCTACGCTCTTTACAATTAAGCAACCTCGACGTTTACTACCAACTTTAAAGTTCGGAAAGCGTTTAGGAATTTTCATTTACTAAACAGCATTTTCAAGGATAATCAAACTAGTCATAACGACCCGGGTTCACTCCCCTCATGCATAATTTTATTAAACACGTAACCATTACGGAAGAAATTTCCTAAGTGATGGTAAAAATAGCATTTAAATCTATTGCATAGGTTAAAAGAACTAAACGATCAAAAAGACAGATATACCTACTATACTATTTTTAGCACATCACTGCAAGTGCATGTGTGTTGAAAACAGAGCATTTAAATGAACAAGTCGTCTTATTTTACATCACAAAAATAACATTTTAATCGTATGTTAATGCTGTTCGCTACAATTGGGTAATATTGCGCCAGCTACACGTAATTTTTAGTGTCCTTCGCTCTTATATAACTGTTTAGGGATGCAGAAGGTTCCAATGCAATCGTCGTTTTCTGGAATTGACAGATTTTCTCGAGTAACAATATAACTGCGAGTAGACAACCGCCAATCAGTTGAATAAAGCCAACCAACGGAATAATCCGAGAATTGTGATATAAAACTATTTCTATATACCTAATGTAAGAAAATGATTGTGACGGTTTTTTATTTGCATTTACTGCTAACATAGAAAATATAATTCGTGTACTGGGAATTCTTCTTCTTAGTTTTATGTTTGGCACCCAAATCCAAATTAGGACTTATTTCTGCCAGTGTACCAGTGTATCATTGGTAAGCAAAACGATTCGTTTTTGTTTATAGAAACCAAGCATAAGTGCTTTATCAGGGCTAAATGAGGTGTAATTGTATATCTTGTTGGGGCTAAAAAAAGAAGGTAAAGATACTTTTTATCGCAGAAAACTCAAGCCCCTTATTGCAAAACATTTGAACCATGTTTTGCAATTATTGCAAAACATGGTTCAAAGCTAACCCAGGTTTTAAAATAGCCGTCTCCTTTTTTTATATGACGTTAGAAAGGGCCTTAGTGACTGGTTTTACCATAAGAAGAAGTTTTCACTGAAAGAGAAGTAGAGCATAAATTCACAACTTGGTCAAAACGTCATTATTATCAAAATCATATTCTGATAATAATCTGAGTGCGAATAGACCCGATTATAGATTAACATTACAGCGTAAATTCACTCAAAGAGTAGCTCTACTAGGGACCTCTACCTTACAAAATACCGCAGCCCTATTCTTTATGTTCGGTCCCCCATTTAGGTCCCTTTTGCGAAGTAACAAATCCTAAATTCAAATCAGTAGCATACTGATTGCTGATATATACCGCTGTGACAGACGGACGGAGTGGCACCATAAAAGTTCCTTTTTACCTTTTTGGTCGGTACCCTAAAAACAACCAGGAAAAACCAATACACGCGGACTCGTAATTATCGTTTGGCACACGCCCGTGTAAGCTTTGCAGCCGGCTTTGCTCCAATTATCCGACGAAATTAGAATAAGCTTATGTTGGAAAGTCGGATTCTTTCTTACTTATGTTTACATAAGATTAACATAAGAGTTCGGCGCTGTGTGAATTTTATGAGGTTGGTTAAGGTTAAGTATGTTATACCACAGAGGTTATACCCAAAAAGCCGACAAGGCCTCTTAATATCTAGTTTATAAAAGCTCGACTTGAGACTAGTGTAGTTACACACATTTACACACACTGTAGTCAGAAACCTCAACGTTTACGGTGAAATACGGATAAAAATGTACTTTTGGGGAAACCAGAGTGAAATTTTTCTTTACTTTATTTGGAGTAGTGTTGGTTTTAGTAGTGTTTATTCGATTAAATAACCAATTGCTAGTAAACCGCCGTAGTTTTTTCAATGGAGTACCCCATGCTGTACTCCATTGGGAAAACCACGGCTGAAACACACGGTTCTTCAAAAGGGGTTTGAAGTGATTTCTGCAGGGTTGGCAACGCGCGAGTAACATGCCTGGTGATGCAAGCGTCCATAGGCTGCGGTCACCGCTTACCATCAGGCGGGCCGTATGCTTGTTTGCTACCTAAGAAGTATAAAAAAAACCTCTACAAAGTATAGTAACTATTTATTTTATTACGAGTTTCTGTAGGAAGATGATCATGATGAAGTTTGTGTAGAATGCTTCGTTTAAGTCCAATTAAAGGCTAAAAGAAAAAAAAAACAATTTATAAAGCTAAATCTTTTGAGTCACTGAACAAAACTGGTTTAAACAAAACGTAGAAAATGTCTCAAATTGTGGCGCAACTTAAAAAAACCCGCACGCAAAGTCCGTAACGGATGGATAGACGACGGAAAGAAAATGTAAAAGTAACTGAAATGGGGTATCGGGCCTTTGATATGATAATGAGGCCGCGAACAACCTTAAGTAGGGTTGTCACCTTGCACAACTGTTTCAGGGTCGACACTTGTGCAATTTACAGGAACTGTCAACGAGTTCGATTTTTTAAAGAAAGCAATTTCAATAGCTTGTTTTACCAGAATATCGTTCCGTAGGACCTTTAAAACTACACCGCTCACCAAAAAACACCTTACGTGTACCACCACAACACTTCACGTGTAGGGTAGTATTTTATTCTACTTCTTTGTCTGCATGATTAATATTTATAACCATACCAAATTACAGCTTTCTTGTACTAAGAGACTCTGAGCTAATATTAGACAGACAGAATATGGACGGACGATAAGTAAGTATGTAACAACTTTAAACAAAATAGAAACCCCAATAAAAATGAGCTTATACGCTTATCTTCACGCACTGTTAAACCTAGTACTCAAAATTAAGTTCATAAAAGGCTCTTTATAAAACTTTTTTCTCTCATCAGTGTTACAACTTTGCTCATTAAACTATTTGAAGTACACAGACATTTTAATGATGTTGGCTAGTGATACATTTGTTCAAAAGTACTAGAAAACAATATTCATTATATAAATTATATTCCTTAGCTTCTAACTTATATTCTAGCAACTTGAGACACTACTAATTTAGTCTCACTTATAACAAATAACATAAGAAAAGGATGTAAGTACAGATTACAGAATAAAAGGCAGATGGAGCGCGCGGAACACGATAGTGAAGCCAAAAAAACAAATACATATTCAAAATCAGATGCCTGGTATTCGTTTTCCAGTTTGTATTTGCTTTGTTTAACCACAGTTTATTAATTATGACACTTATGAAAAGTCTGACTCTAATACCGGTTCGGAAGGTTACATTTGCTGAGAAGAGCCGGCGATAAACTCAGCAATTATACTCTATCAAAACAAGCTTAGACTCATTACATTATATTTACATTCTAATTGCACTGATAACAATTGCGTGCTCCAGCGCGCGGCAAAACTATTAAGTAGACTGAATCGATATTTAATAAGTAAATAGCAAACTTAAGTAGACCAGCCCCCACAAGCAGCACCTGTTCACAAGTATGACGCGTGTGGCAGTAATATTATTTTGTAAGCCACAATCGCTACAACAATATCCCAACTAACATGAACACTTTATTGATCAATCTAGTCAGGAATATACTAACAAATATTATAATGTATTATTAAGTAACATTTATATTAATTGAAATTCTCAGAGCCCCCAACAACTTAGTATTTGTGGGCGATTTACTTAAAATATGGCATAATTTAGTAACGGATGCGCCATCTCTCTAATGGTTGTTCTCAGTAATTATTTCTGAATGGTAATCATGACTACTGTTTTACGTATTAAGACATGTAGATTATTTTCTTAGATATCTATATACATACAATTCAAAGTCTTGACTGACTGATTGACTGAGAGACTGACTGACTGATATATCAACGCACAGCCTAAACCGCTGGTCCTAGAGACATAAAATGTAGAGGGTTCTATATATGTATATAAAATTCAAAGTCCTGACTGACTGATTGACTGACAGACTGACTGACTGATATATCAACGCACAGCCTAAACCGCTGGTCCTAGAGACATAAAATGTAGAGGGTATATTCTTTGTGAAGAGTAGGTATCCACTAAGAAAGGGTTTTTCGAAACTCCAACCCTAAGGTGGTAAAATAGGGCATGAAAGTTTGTATGAAAGTCCGTCAGTTCCCAAGTTAGTCTTCAAATGTGTGTCTAGGCTGAAGATTGAACATTAATTTATACGTGTCTCAGCGTTTTTAATAATTCCACCCTCGAAACGGGATGGAGTTGTTTTGTTTTCTTTTATTGTTGCAGAAAAATATGTCATTTGTTTCCTGTAGGCCACGCAAGCGACGCCGCGAGCAGAAGCTAGTTTTTTATATATGTACTATGAAATCGGTAAACAAGCGTACGGACCACCTGATGGTAAGCGGTTACCGTACCCATATGGACGCTTGCAACATCCGGGGCATCACACACGCGTGTGATTTTGTCCAATATAGTATTGATCCTTATTCAGTTAAATGTAGTTTAAATGTGCCCTTTACACCATATCTTTTAAATTAGCAGTAAACTACTTACTAAGATCCAATACAGAATGCAAAGATAGAATACAGTTTTGAAATTAAATGGCTTAACTCTGCTTGATGCATTGTTGGTTGATTGAAATGAACTATCTCTACATATCGTGATAAGCATCCATTCGATTTCATCAAATCTATTGTATCTAAAGCGCCTTTGTATTTAATAATTGCAAGAGCCTTGATAATACTATTGCTCATAGAAGTGGATGTGGCACGTTTTTTTTTTTTTTTTTTCCACTTAGGTGGCAAACAAGCATACGGCCCGCCTGATGGTAAGCGGTTACCGTAGCCTATGGACGCTTGCAACACCAGGGGTATCACGCGCGCGTTGCCGACCCTGCAGAAATGTCTTCACACCCCTTTTGAAGAACCCCATGCTGTAGGTGTTTTGAAGGCCCTCAAATTGTTAGTAATTTTCATGAAAAATTTCATAACAGTAAACAATATACAGTCCACCCCAGAGACTTACCCTCTTATTCATAATGAAGTTATCAAACGTTGATTAGCTAAAATTCCAAAGTCTTTATCTGACAGGTGACATTTAGTGATCGAAAGAATAAGATTTTATGTACTCAGTTCTGTAGACAAAAAAAAAAGTAGTGTGCCGTCTTTTATACCTAACGGTGGGCAAGGTGGCCACTATAGAAAATCTCAGTAGATTGATAAGGGTTTGTTCTGTGAGCAAATGTGATGTAAAAGTATGAAATAGCCCACATTATACGTTTCACAAGTAAAACTATGGAATGTTCAACTACAGTATTATCATTAATCGGCTCCAAAATCAGTTTTTACAACAGGTTATATTCATTTATCTATATCTAAAATATAATGTAATTCAAGAGTAGTTATTTTTCCTATAAAAATCCCTAACATTAATTTCTATTCGTTTTATGACTGGCTATGTTTTTCTTGTAGATACAATTTCTTTGGTCCACCCGCGTTAATCCAGCCTTTAATCCCGGTCACAGTATAGATATATAATCGACATTTTATATAAATTAATTAAGGGCTTTTTTCTGGAGAAAACTTTTTTTTTTTTTATACAACTTAGTCGATGAACAAGCATACGGCCCGCCTGATGGTAAGCGGTTACCGTAGCCATATAGACGCTTGCAACACACGAAGCATCGCTCACGCGTTATCGACCTATCCCCCCTCCCCTGTGAGCTCTGGCAACCTTACTCACGCGCAGGAACACAACTTTACACAACATAAAGTTATTTGGCTGCGGTATTCTGTAAGGTGGAGGTACTTCCCCAGTCGAGCTGCTCTTTGAGCGAATAAACGCTATGCTCTACCTCTCTTAAAAACTAGCAGATGACCATGAACTTGTTATTTCAGGGTTATTAAATGTATACACATTTCGCATTTCCGCATCACACTATCTATAATGCCCACTTATACATATTCAATCCCAAGGTTTATGACGAATGGTCAGACAGCAACAGCACACATTCACTCACAGGGTATATTCTATACCCGCATCCATACACACACACTCATATCTTTCACCTATATAAAATTCTACTGCACGTGTTTGTCACTGAACTCCTCCTAAACGGCTGGACCGATTCGAATGTTTTTTTTTTATGCGTTTGGATGGCGTCCTGGATGGCTTAGATTCACAAATCAGTCCGGCAGATGGCCTGCAGTCGATAATATAACCTAGATACCGACTGCAGCGCCGGGTAGGGTAGGGTAGGGTAGGGTAGGGTAGCACCACGCGAACGAAGTCGCGCCGGGCTGCTAGTCGCTATATAAAAATGAATCCCTATTCCCTTGGTCACACCATAACATGAGAACGACTTTACCGAATTCATCTATTATTTTTTTAAGTTTTCTAATACTCCGGAGAATGTACCTACGGAAAAAAAATAACGAAGTTGCTTAGAAATTTAGAAAATTTAAGAAAACTTAACGGTAGGGTAGAGTAGGATAACCCTCGGGTACGCGGGTGAAACCGCGGGGCGCAACTAGTAGCTTATAAGTACCTGGTTACCGTTCAAATCGATTCCCTGAATTTTGTGGCATAACTGATGAGGTGCCTTATCAGGGAGTAAGTAGCCTGAACGAGAGAGTTTTTAGTTTGAAGGTTAAGCTCAAAATATAGATTGCATTTATAACACGAAAGGTTAATTTTATTATACAAGAGGCTATTCTGAAGTATTTTTTATAAAGATTAAAATTATCAGGTACATTTTAAAAATAGTTACGTTTACAGTTAATTTATTTAAACCATTCTTAGATACTTTAATATCTTGACCTTAACCACCTTCACTACAGTAACTTTAACCACTTTAACACCCCACTAAATATTCCCTCATAACCCATCGCAGGGCCTTTGAGTGAAGTCACAGTTTCGTGGCTAGTTGACGTATGAAGTTCACAATCTTTGAACTTACTCTTTGAACCGACCACGAAGTGTATGCTAAAGTTTATAAAGGGTTATTATTATAAATTGAGATATAGAAGAGTGTATAGGGGGTTTTAAAATCAAAAGTCCTACGAAAGCGTTCTAGTAATAGGCCTCACCCAATGCGCGCCATCACCAGCAGCATTTCGCAGATCGTCACTCCATCTCGCTGGAGGGCGCCCTACACTACGTTTGCCGAGACGCGGTCTCCACTCAACAACACGTTTTCCCCACCGGTTATCGGTTCTTTGGCATATGTGATACGGATTTTGAGAGAGGTAGAGCATAGCGTTTATGCGCTCAAAGAGCAGCTCGACTGGGGTTGTGTAATAACTTTATGTTGTGTAAAGTTGTGTTCCTGCGCGTGAAGGTCGTCAGAGCTCATAGGGGAGGGGGGAAAGGTCGGTAACGCGTGAGCGATGCTTCTTGTATTGCAAGCGTCCATATGGCTACGGCAAACGCTTACCTTCAGGTGGGCCGTATGCTTGTTTACCGACTAAGTTGTATAAAAAAAAAATGTGACCAGCCCACTGCCACTTCAGGTTGCTAATTCTATGAGCTATGTTGATGACCTTGGTCATATTAATATTAGTCCTAGTAATATCATGAGGGTAGAATTTAAACGAGCGAATATTGTACGCAAGCACCCTGAATATTTCTGGGATTTACCCAGTGAAAGTCTCATCAAAATTAGTACAGAAGTTGGAGATTAGTCCCGACAAACAAACAGACATGCGGTTTTTTATACGCTTTTTTAGGGTTCCGTAGCCAAATGGCAAAAAAAGGAACCCTTATAGATTCGTCATGTCTGTCTGTCTGTCTGTCTGTCCGTCCGTATGTCACAGCCATTTATTTCCGAAACTATAAGAACTATAATGTTGAAACTTGGTAAGTCGATGTATTCTGTGAACCGCATTAAGATTTTCATACAAAAATAGAAAAAAAACAATAAATTTTGGGGGTTCAGCATACTTAGAACTGAAACTCAATTTTTTTTTTTCATCTAACCCATAAGTGTGGGTTGTCTATGAATAGGTCTTCAAAAATGATATTGAGGTTTCTAATATCATTTTTTTCTAAACTGAATAGTTTGCGCGAGAGACACTTCCAAAGTGTTAAATGTGTGCCCCCGCCCCTGTAACTTCTAACATAAGAGAATGATAAATCTATAAAAAATATATGATGTACATTACGGTGCAAACTTCCACCGAAAATTGGTTTGAACGAGATCTAGTAAGCAGTTTTTTTTAATACGTCATAAATTAAATAAATAAATATCCTGGGACATTTCTCACACACGGTCATCTGATCCCAAACTAAGCAGAGCTTGTACTATGGAAACCAGATAACTGATATAATACATATACATACTTTTTGTTTGTAAATACATACTTAATATACATAATTACACCCAGACTCAGGACATACAGACATGTTCATGCACACAAATGCATGTCCTGTGTGGGAATCGAACCCACGACCTGCGGCGCGTAAGGTGAACCTTAACCAACTGCGCCAACTGGCCCGTCAAAATTGAAATTAATATCAAATACTCAGGTCTATACTACCATTTACATATATACCTACAGGTTTGTACGGAACCCTCGGTGCGCGAGTCTGACTCGCACTTGGCCGTTTTTTTTTTGATATACGCCTCGTGTAGAAAAAGCCTCATTTTGAAGTCACAGACAGACACTTCAATATTATTTATTATGCAACGTGTAACAGAAAGAGTACATCTAACCGAAAGGGGTGAAGACTACATCAAGTATAGACTCTCTATAAAAAGTTTCAACTCGAAATAAATTACTTAAAAATTCATAGCAAATGTTTGCTTCCAAGTTTATTCAATTAAAATCATAACCAACATGTTACCGCTCTATGAGGGTTATTATCTTTTTACGTCACTTGCTAATCTATACATATAAAATGCTTTGTCCTGAATGACTGACTGATGGACCAACGCACACCCTAAACCGCTCATCGTAGAGAAACTAGGCAGGTGTGTTCTTTATATGACGTAGGCATCCGATAATAAAGCATTTTCCGAAATTCTACCCCTAAGGGGGTGAAAAACGGGGGTAAAGTTTGTATGGAACAAAATAGTCCAATCGACTTCAAATTTTGCATAAACCTTCTGGAAGACGTGTTTCGTATTTTATTGAAACTCATCGCCTAACGGGGTTAAAAAGGGGTAGAAAGTTATTTTAGGGGTGATTTGCATCGAACTTGACAATACTCCTTAGTGCTTTAGATTTAAATATTGTTTTATATTTGACATTCCAATTTTAAAGAGTCTTGCATTGCATTGCACCAAGCTTTTATATGAGTTTTTTTTTTTTTTTAATAAAATCGTATTGAGTTTTTAAACATTTTTGTCTGTCTGTTCCGGTTCATAGCTGATGTTATAAGGAGTAACTTAGCTACTTTTATTTTTGAAAAATTATTAGTATTCAAACCGTACGCGGGTGAAACCGCGGGGTCTTACTATTATAAGATTTTCTCTTTCGCAAACTGTGCGCCTTGTACCAAAGAAGTCGTGTACTTTTATGGGCCCTTTCCGTTACAGCACGTTCTATAAATACGTATCGCGTAAACTAATCATTTCGTACGGTATTTATTTATGATCCATATCTATTATTGGTCCGATATTAATTAATGGTAAATATACACAGTTAAACCGCACAGCTATCCGAGTATTTGTATAACGGAAGCCAGCAAACAAACATACTGTTATAGTTCAATTATATATATTAGGTGCAACGCAGACGACAGACTATCCGTGTCGCAGTTTTTAGTAAGGGAAAATAGAACCAATGCAATTCTAAGTAGTAACGCACACGAAGCGCAAAAGTCTAAACAAACGAATAATTTTCGCATCTTATTATATACCTACTGCTTGACCACCGCGGTAAATTTTTTTTTGCGCTTAGCTATATTTCTTTTTCTTATAAAAGTTGCCTAAGATACTCCTTATAGCATCAGCTATCTGTCGGTACTGAAAATGTCACCGTTTTTTTGTGAAAACCGTTGGTTTATAATTTACCTAGCGAGATAAAAAAAAACCCGATATAGTGTGAACAATACCATACTGCTTACAATATAATGGTGCGTCCATGCTACGCGAAGCGAGCACGAGCCGAGCATCGAACGAACAGGGGCCCAAGTCTGCTATTTCAATTGTGTTCCAATGAACTTTCAGTGGTGTCAAAATTGTGACATTTTACAGTTTTGGTAGTCTACTTACTAACAGAAGTGTCATTATGGCACAATTTTGACACCACTGAAAGATCATTGGAACACAACTGAAATAGCAGACTTGCGCCCCAGGATTCGTTCGTTGCTCGCGATTTCAAGCGTGGACGTACTTAACGACCCTTCAACGAGCCTACAACGAGCGCGATGCGAATCCCTGTGTTCGTAAAAAAACTGATAATCGGGCTAAGCGCAGTCAAGCATGGTACGAATGCTCGTTCGAGGCTCGCAAGCCCGTCCACGCTACGCGAATCGCGTTCGCAGTGTGCTCGTTCGTGGCTCGGCTCGTACCATAACGTATTAATTTTCGACAGTTCATGTGCATATAGTAAAAATAAGCTGTTTTATAAAATTGAATATGTTATCTATAAAAGTAGTTAGATTTTTGATTTCGTTATGACGAATAATTCGAATATCGTTAATCGATTAAGAGATTATACTATTATACACACAAATGTGACGCAGACAGAAATTGTTCATAAATTATGTACATGTGTAAAGTTGACCTAACTCTGAACTCACGCAACCAGAATTCCAATCACATACACGCGTCTATATGTGTTTTCCAATAGGCAACCCCAAAACTCGAAGTATTCTGTAAGTAAACTCTAATTTACATATCGAAGCTTTATTTTACCTTTGAGTAAAGTCAGTAAGTTTACTCAAGCAAGACTGCTAGTGTTACTTAGGTTTTTATTTGGAATTAAGTAGAAGTTGCAATGACTTTATTTAAAGCCTTGCTTTTGCAATCATGTTTTATGATTGGAATAGAAAAACGTAGAGTGGTTTGTAATTTTTTTATTTTATTTCTAAGACGTATAATATAATTTCGTATTTAAAGCCTAAACCAAATATTTAATCGCCACTTAAAATTTAGGAGTATCTCAAATTCTCGGGAAGCTCCTATCCCACACATATCGAACTGTTAAATTACTAACTGCCGCTTTCTATATTCGATCTATCCTTGATTTTGCGACTGAGGATTAATATTTTAAAACGGCACTGATTTAAAGAGGCAGTTGTAAATAGCGGTTTTGGTAAGTTAAAAATTATAAATGGCACGTTTAATAACTAGTTCAGCAGTTAAAACTAAGCAGTAAAGTAAACAAAAATGAGTAATAAAAAATAATGAAATGGATCAGTGAATATATAATTGAGCAGGAAATAATTAAATGGGCGGTAAAAAATATTGAACGAGCGGTTACGTGTGGGCAGTAATACATTTATTTATTTATAATTTGTCGGTAAGAATCTCATTCTAAGCAATTCTATAAACAATGAGGTGGTAAAGTAGTTTTCGAGATATAGCGGTGTGACGGACGGACGGACAAACGGACGAAGTCGCACCATAAGGGTTCCTTTTTACCTTTTTGGTACGGAACCCTAAAAACAGTACTTAAATAGTACCTAATGAAAAATTAAATTACTTTTGCTTTGACTGAAGGAATTAAATAAAACAAATTGTATAATAATAATAGGAACTTTTATTCGTAATTTAAACGATTACGTGATTGATCGCTTCCGCCACCCGCGCTTATAAGCTCCGCCCATCCAACGAACATTCACCTCTCTTTTCAATGAATTTGAGTTCGGGTGTCATCGCTCGCTATGATCTGCCGAACTATTTATCGAACCGCTCATTCCATCATTTTTACCGCTCATTCAGTTATTGGACTGCTCAATTATTTTTAGAATTGACATTGTATGATAAAATAACCGACTAATTGATTTTTTATTACTGTCCATGTTTTACTGTCGCAATAATTAATCAACCGCCATAAAATTAAATAACTGCTCAATATGTTTTTCAAGTGATCATAATAACATCTCGAATATTTAAATAACAGCTCAAGAAATTAGTTCCCTTTTAAAACTATTTATATGAAATGCAATTAAAGTATGCATTGGTTATTTTCCACTATATAAACCATTCTTATTTTAGGATCAGATGCCAGTGCGATGAAAAATAACACTAAAAAAATATTAAATGACAATCAGCAGGGCTATTTTAAAACGCTCGGATTCGATGTCGGAAACGGATTCAAAAACTACTGAGGCGATTTTCCGCAATTGCTATTTTCATTTCCGAATTCAAATATTTTGATGTTTCTTTACGGAAATATCAATTCGATTCTTTTCGATGAATCGAATTGATATTTCCGTAAAGAAACAAGTTTTCGGAAATTAAAATAGCAAATGCTGAAATTCGCATCGGAAATTTTTGAATCCGTTTCCGATATCGAATCCGACGTTTTAAAGTAGCCCTGCTGGTCCACATATTTCACTGTTCCCGCGAGCACGCAGCATGGTCCATTAACCATAACCAGTTTCACGAAAACAGTTATCTGTTGGGCGATGGCCACAATTCAATCTTCTTAGGGATTTCCTAAGTTGGCAGAGCCCGGTTTTATGCTGTGACTGTCTGAAGTGCATTAGGATTATACTTATATAATTATCTAGCTTTCGATGTTCATTATACCTTCATAGGGGTGGAATTTCCAAAAATCCTTTCTTATTTGGTGGCAACGTCTTGAAAGGAATCTAGGTACATTTAATGCGAAAGACCATGACGTATTCCATAGAAAATATTTAGCTGACTTTAAAACAGTCAGTTTAGTATAATTTGAAGACAGCTTAACTTTTTCAGATTTCTAACCCTAGTGATTTTGGCTGTGCGCTGATAGATGTCAGTCAATCAGGTATTTTTATATGTATAGATATGAAAGTGTATGGACAAAAAGGAGGAGGAAGACCGAAAGAGAGATGTATAATCTCTGCCCCAGGTGATATGAGTAAGAAAAGAAAGATAAACAGATAGAAAAGGTCGAATGGAAGTAGGATATCCATATTGCACCAACCACAAATATTTCGGGAAAGGGTAGGCATTATGAATAAATAAGAATAATGCTAATGGTAAAGTCTGAGTCTTGCATAATATAACAATGATTTTAAAAGCTTTTAAGAGTGGTAGAGCATAGCGTTTATTCGCTCAAAGAGCAGCTCGACTGCGGAAGTACCTCCACCTTACAGAATACCGCAGCCTCAAATAACTTTGTGTTGTGTACCTGCGCGTGAGTAAGGTCGCCAGAGCTCAAAGTGTCGGTAACGCGTGAGTGATGCCTCATGTGTTGCAAGCGTCCTGTGGCTTCGGTAACCATCTGGCGGGCATAACGGTTATTAACCGACTTCATCGTATGTCCCCAGTGTGATATACCTGGACCTTCCACCCCTAACTCCACTCTTCCCTCCTCTACTTTAGGGAAACGTCTATTTTAGGTCTCGTAGAGTTCATCTTGCTTATATGCACGATGGTAAGACTAGCTGTACATTCTGAATAGAGTTGATCTACATAAGGTAATTCGCTGCAATGACGTGACAGCCGCATATTATACGCTACCAAATTACTTTTATTCAGGAAATTTACCTTATTTAGATAGATATAAAGTGGATATTACAAACAACATTCGCTGTGTTGCGTTGAGTTTTTTGAGCTGCGAAAGTGGTGAAATTGTCCCAATGACTCACGTAACCCCATCACCGACTGAAAAGATCCGTAGTGGGTCCGTAAGATGCATGGCGGAGTATTTGCCCATTTCGTTTCCTAATTTGTAAGGGGAGGCCTTAGCCCAGCAGTGGGACATTATGGGCTGATATTCTGATATACAATTAAAAACATTTATATAAAAATTTGGCTAAGTGAGTTCTTTAATTTGATGAGCAAGTTGAATTATTGATTGATAAATAAAAAGGTTGTTTACCTTCATCGAGAAAAAGTTATAAATAGTCAATTATTGTAATGTAAACAGTAATTATCGACGTTATTACAATGCGCTGCATAATTCATATTTCACTGCCTGAATCTTTAACGATTTTTTATCAGTTTGCATGTTCTTGTTCGTTACTTTACGATGATAATTAAGTTGGTGAATTATAATAACTGTTGGTCATGTCATAATAATACATAATACTCAGATCAATACACACATTTTATTCCATTTTAATTTTAAAAAAATGCAGTGCTGTTAACAAGTTTAAAATAACCTTATTTGTCTTTTGTCCTGTTTTGACGCCGGATGTCAAAGAGAGACAAAAGACAAATAAGGTTATTTAACCTTAGTTTAAGAGCTTGTGGTAGGCTCCCTGATCTAAAAAAATACAGTATAGTTACCTAATTCATAAAAATACGTGAGTTACGTGACCAAAACAATTTATTTATATAATTTTTTTTTTTTGCAAAAATATAAACATTGTTACTTAAAAGGTAGAGGTAATTATTCATATAAAAGCAAAAATCTTGCGAAATAATCCCAACTAACGCGGGACGGAAGTCTGCTGCATAATCCACGAAACAAAACAAAGCGAAATCACCTACTTATTGCAATATGCATACTTTAATCCGGGCCAGAAGTGTAGGCTCAGGCTGAGCTTTTAAGGCTTGAACATGCCCTATCTCTCTCGCACATATGAGTGAGTATACCTGTCCCGCTTCAGCACTACGCGCGCCAACTAGCGGTCACCAACGACATCACCTGACACTTGCGTTAGCGCATGCTCTTTGTATAGAGTTCGACACAACATCGCTTATACGATTATTGTGAATTAAAGTTGATTAATTCCAGTATTTATCGATATATTTACCAATTTATTAATTGTTTTGTGTTAGTGTGTGTGTTTAAAACATGAGTTTGTGTTAGTAAATGAGTGTTCGTGGCATTGTTGATATACCAGGATTGTTCTCAACTTGGAGTCCCAAAAACAGTATCAAAATAAAGCTCAAACGTAAGTTATAAATAACCTTACTATCTAAACAATAAGGCACGTAATTTAGAACATGATTTTATTGTAACACTTAAAATTAACTGTTACTTAACATACTAAAAATGTGGTTCTGTCAAAAATTAAGTTTAGTTGTGGTTAAGGTCAAACGAGTTATTATTATAAATTTAACTGTAACTTAACATTTTATGAAATTAATTAGTTATTTTATTATTTGAAATTGGATTTCAAATGGCAAGTTCTTAAGAATGTACATATACAGGAAAGGAAAATTCAGACTATTCGTCTGTCCTACCTAGTTGATGTTATGAAATGATTTATGATCTATTCTATAACTATGTTTGACTGATTTTTTTATTTTTTTATTGATCACTTAAAAGTGTTATTATCCTGACTATTATAATTAAAAATTTATTATAAATCTAGTTTTTAATCGAACTTTCTCACTTTTAAGCACATTAATATTTCAATATTCTCATTAATTACAAAGAAAGTGCCTAAGGCTTTCTGACCAGTTTTATATTCGGATGTTTTAATCATAACTTAAAATTTTAAAAGTTTCGATCTCTCTTATAATGTACACGAATAATTTATATATATTCGAAGCCATGCGCTGTTCATAGTTTAGGTTCTTTCTAAACTAAATAATTTTTTTAGAGACATATTTATTTATACTTGCTCCCACGGGTTGCGTGTGCTAAGCTCCAAGAATTTGCATAAAATACAGTAATTTTTGCAAAGTAAATAATGAGTTCTCCGTTGTCCACAATATTCCGTTGAATTTAAGGTCATGTTTATTTGTGACATAAGTGTGATATTAATTTATTTAAGAGAAATATGATCAACAAAGTATAGAATCTAGATGTATTTTAGGGTTTTAAAAACGCTTCAGACGAGGTTGTAATTATCTTTAACAACCTAAATCAAAAGTAGATACTTAAAGTTGTACGTAGTATTTATATACCTAGTAAAGTAAGTATTTTCATAGGATTATACATCAGGCATTTATTTAACAGCTTTTATTATTACACTGTTAAAATTAAATATCTCAAATTGATCCATTAGACCCACAGAGCATAGAAATACTATTTGACCTCAGATAGATAAGTAAACAAATATTGAGAGTCAGCAAGTCAGAGATAGTCAGCTGATCAGAATTCACGAAACTAGAGTCAATTAAAGCGCTTGTAGAGCATGATTAGCCGGTCGCTACCACCGGTAAAGCTGATACCTGGATGGGTGACCGCCTAGTGCTATTTCTACTCGATCGTTTTCCGTGCTTCGGAAGGCACGTAAAGCCGTTGGTCCCGATCACAGGTCCCGATTATCACTAAATTGTGATAGTCGTTAAAATGTAGTTGGAGGCCTCCTAGGCGGCTTGAAAACTTCAACAGAAGGTTGACCACTAGTCGAAGCGTACCTCCACCAATCCGCAGTGGCCATGCGTGGTGGAGTATGTACCCATTCCCTTTCACCCTTATTTGTGAAAGGAGGCCTGTGCTCAGCAGTGAGACATTATAGGCTGATGATGATGATGATGAATGAAATTATGATTGCCATTTAACTAGGATTTCGAAGACACTAATAGATCGCAGATGGACTTCATTGAAAATTTCCATTATATTATATTAAAGTCCTTCTTAAGTTCTTGACAAACATAAATCCCTCGTTTCTTATGTACATACTAGTATTCTGTGCTTCAATAAATCTGACGGCGCAAAGTGCTTCTGCTTACTAAATATTAAAATTACTTACTTGTTGAAAAATTGAAATTTTGCCAGCGTACTGCGCCCTGTCTGGCACTGCGCAGTCAACGCTGTGCATTTTAAATAGTCAGATAGATTCGATAGTGAATACCTCTGTCTATATAAGGTATTGTTAGGCGTAGTGATCGGGTTGCAGCCAGCGGTTCTAGATAAGAATATGTTGTGTTAAGAAGGTGTCAGGTTTGTTACGAGGTATTCGACCGTTTTGGACATCCTGTGTGTAAGGTAGGTTAGTTATTAGTAGATAGGTAGTAAATGCGCGTTCCCGGCCGTGGTTAAAAGTAGCGCATGGCCTGTTCCATGTGTTACAAACACCACGTTTTATTATTACACTCATGTTAGTATTAGTAAGGATATTTTCCAGCCTCTTTCTTTAAATACACAGCATGTAGGTATAAGTCGCTTTACATAATTTACAATAAATGAAAGGTATTTCCTGAGGTTTGGAAATGGGCAAATGTCACGCCGGTGCCGGTATACAAAAATGGCTCAAATGACATTGAACAATACCGGCCTATATCAATACCTACTGTCAACATTTTCAAAGGTTTTTGAAAAACAGGTACATAATTTTCAACACCCTCGTTCGTAAAGTGACATTTATTGCACCGTTTTTAGTATCTTAATGCAGCTTCTTAAACACTAGTGCTTTTTACTTTACATTATCGCACAGTTTTATGACAGGTATAAATCCAGATTATGATAAGTTTGTATCTCACTGCAAGTGATATGTGTGTAGACGAAGCATTCTTAATTTAAATGGGTAAAACAGTTAGACAGCGAATAGCAATCAAAAAAAAAACTTGCGCGCCATATTTGTTAACGTTCTCATTGTTTGGTTCAGTTTGGTTGATATAAAAAATCTACTTAAAAAAATACAAGTAGTGTTTTTTTCTAAGTGTGTTGAAAAATGTCGTAAAACACGCGTGTGCATTGATCATTACAATCTCGGCTCACAAATCTTAATACTGCCTCGAGTGTAATAACCAACTTTGCAAACATGTATCATAATGTACTATTATCCAACTTTGCATAACATAATTATTCCTAAGCAGCATGGATTTGTCAAGCTACGACCGACGATATCCAATCTGTTAATATTTGCCAACCATATTTTTGAAAATAACGACAAACGTGTGCAAGTTGACGCAGTATACCTACACAGACTTCAAAAAGACTTGACAATGTTGATCGTGAGATGCTACTTAATAAAATTGCATTTAATCGTGTCCGTGGTAATCTACTTCGCTGGTTTTCATCCTACATACAAAATCGCACATAAAAGGTTGTCTGTCTGAACTTTTCCGTGGTCTGAAACCATACATGTTACATCAAGGGTTCGATCCTAGGACTACTTCTGTTCATCCTCTATATATAAATGTTTCATAAACTCCAAATTTGTTATGTATGCGGATGCAGAAAGCATATTATATGTATTCACTCTGTTGAGGGCTGTCAACTCTTTCAAGAAATTCCCTAAATGTAATTATTATATTCATATCACAAAAAATAAATCAATTATAGATCACAAGTACCTGTACCCTTTGCAGTGCTGCTTTAGGTAATATCTCAACGTTAAAGATCTGGGCGTTCTGTTGGATAGTAAGCTTCGCTTCAGAGCCAGCATATTGAGTTAATTATTATTATTATTTGTATCTTTCCTTTTGGAATTTCACGGTCCGAGGACCGGTCCTTTTGGAAGGCGTGCATGGGGATACAGATCCAACACGTAGAGGCCCCTTTAAGATACTTTAATGTGTTGGGATATGTACACTAAGCGGATTCTATCTCTGCCCGTACTATTGAAGAGATACGGCCAAAGACAGCATCCGCGAAGTGCAAGGACTATTGCAGAGAAGAAGGAAACTAAACTGGGTCTATGGGAGGGAGCTTGCTGGACTGGTTGCTGGGCTATTGATTGAGACAACGGGACGCCTGCCAAATCAAACGTCTCAATCTTGATAATCCTGGCAGACGGTGACTCGCCGCTAACTAAATGGGCCCCCCAAAAACAGTCATCGAAAGGTGACAAAGGGCAACATTGGTGTCAGCAGCTAAGGGTGTCGAGAGGTGTGCACCGGTTTCAGCATCGAAAGTAATCTCAGAGCGGGTTTCCCCGCTATTACGCAGATTGAGCACTTCCACCCTTTCGAGCATATAGCTCTCGCGCTCCACTCAGGCCGGCCAGTGAAGGCGAGCCAGAGGCGGGGGCATAGGTGCCGCCCCCGGGAGATCTCGGGTCCGTGGTGTCGCTACTCACCAACAGCTCGCCACAAGCTGCCCTGCGGCTTTATTATTATTATTATTATAATCTTATACTTTGAAGCCCTCTGCGGATAATGTAGTGGGCTGCAATACTGTATTTTTTTAAATGTATAATCTTATTGATTTGTTAATGTTATAGCTGTTTTTTGTCCCATAATAAATGAATATATAAATATTCAGGTATTTCTAAAATCCTAAATATTTATAGTTCTAGCTGTTTTGTTAAAAAAATCTTGCATCCACTGCCTTCGCGGTCGAGTATCCAAAACATGTCTTCGTCGACAAAACGTCTCGTCCCTAGACACCCTTTATTCCTTATCATCCGCTTTCGAACGAAATAGCCTTTTGTCATCCTTTTGTGTAACTTTATGCGTATGCGAGGCTGGTTTCATTGGTAAAGAAATGATTACTAAATACATATATAATCTGTGATATGATTTACTTCTTTTTTATAAGATGCTTTCCAATTTTGTTTTGCAAAAATAATACCAATAATAAGATTGTTTTGTATTTTAGAAATTTAAACAAAAAATATATGTCATACATCTACTAAACCATACTTTAACTAAAACTTTCTTAATACCTTCCTTATCAATAACAGAACATTATAAATTCATAATAATATCAAATGTATGTTCGGAGCCATATATGTGGCGAAACGCAATGCTTTCTCGGCGTAAACGCGACGATTTTCGGGTCACGTAACGGACGACAACGCTAGCACGAGGTGCTATGGGATGTATTAAGTAACTGGCTATAAAACTTACCCTATGGCTTTGTTCGTAAACTAAAAGGTACTTGGTATCTTATTCATAAAAATCAAGTATAAGTATAAGTTTTAAGAGAGGTAGAGCATAGCGTTTATTCGCTCAAAGAGCAGCTCGACTGGGGAAGTACCTCCACCTTACAGAATACCGCAGCCAAATAACTTTATGTTGTATAAAGTTGTGTTCCTGCGCGTGAGTAAGGTCGCCAGAGCTCATAGGGGAGGGCGGAAAGGTCGGTAACGCGTGAGCGATGCTTCGTGTGTTGCAAGCGTCCATATGGCTACGGTAACCGCTTACCATCAGGTGGGCCGTATGCTTGTTTACCGACTAAGTTGTATAAAGAAAAAAAAAAAGTATACGATGAAACTTGTACTAGGTAAGGAAAACGTGCAAAATACTTATAAACTGTTTAGTTCACATTGCTGCACCATTGTGCGCTTTGTATAATATATATAATAATAATGATCTTTATCGCCTATAATAATTTAGCTATCGAGAGGCTTGATGAGACATTCGGAAACATCGTCACTTACCACTACGAGAATGATTTCTTTGAAGAGATACTAACTGACCATTCAAACAGTCCATAGTCCACGTCGAAAAAATAAGTACGCATACTTATAATATAACGTTTCTTATGTAAGTCACACATCGAACATATTGACTCATCGTAATTCCGAGAACTGAACAATACAGAATTTATATTCGTGTATGTTATAATAATATGAAAATAAATATAAATGTTAAAGGCGGTTAAAGTGTGCGTTGAAATCTAATCTGTAGCGAGCGGGCTAGAGCTCTGCGGTCAGAGTTCGATGCTCGATGTGTGATTTACATAAGAAACGTTATACACGTAGTATTTATATACTCTGAGGTTATACTATAAGTATGCGTCCTTACATTTTTTTATGCTCAGTTGAAGGCCGCTGCGAGTTCTGAATCGGTGGTAACTTCAGTAAATGTGACCTTCATAGTACCCATCTGGGGCCTAAATTGAATAAATGGCTTTGACTTGATCCATTTTGTTGTTATGGAGTACCTACAGGTAACATTAAAATGACTAGGTAAATTGCTACATAATAACGCTAGCCGACATGTCCTAACCATTAGGATTAGGACCGAGGAGTACATAAGTCTGTCTGAAGATAAGTCGTCACGTACATGGCTTACATTAGCCATTTAAACTTGAAACAGACAATCTTATAAGCAACTAGCAGACCCCCGCGGTTTCACCCGCGTACGGTTTGAATTTTCTCCTTTGAAAACCAATGCACGCCACTGATTATTGACACAACAAACAAAACAAAAACAATTATTTTTACAATTAAAACTAAAAACCCATATTATACCTCACAAAAAAGAATCTCAAAGAATCTTATTTAATTATTATATGAGAAAGAAATTAAATTAACTACACTCAAAATATTCTAATGAAATAGAGATTTTTTTCATGGGCGTCACACGGGTGTGTATTTTGCAATAGTCACAATAAATCACTTTCACATAGTCCTCATGCAGTCAGTCACCGTCCATAAAAGTCATGTTATACTACAGTGGTGGTCATGTACTAAAACTCTTCACGGACTTTTGAAAAGACACGATGCACATAATTAATTTCATTTCAATTCACTGGTGCACATGGATTGATCTTTATTGGATAAAATACCACCGATAATATGCAATAAAACTCAAAATACACGAATTTATGAAAATAAAAATGAAAACGCAACGTCACTCTGCAAGTTCCCGCCAAAAAGTCCGAGAAAATGAACTACTAAACAAATTTCGAATTCTAATCCTATTTAAATATTTTTTTATATTTGACATTCCAATTTTAAAGAGCATTTCAGTTTCCAGAACAAAAGGCAGATAGAGCGCACGAAACACGGAAGTGAGGCCAAAAAAAGCAATTAGATACAAATTGAAAAACACATACCTGGTATTCGCTTTTGAATTTGTATTTGCTATGTTTAAAATCTGCTGTATGCTAGTTTATTTAAAAGAAAGTGTTTTTCGTTAAATAAAGTTTTTTAAACAAAGCAAATACAAAATCAAAAGCGAATACCAGGTATGTGTTTTTCAATTTGTATTTGCTTTTTTGGCCTCACCCCCTGTTCCGTTCGCTCCATCTGCCTTATTCTGTAATCCGTGAAAATCGGATTGAGATTTCAAACATGTGTCAAAATAAAAAAATGTTAATTAAATCAAAAGTACTAAGGAGTATTGATATCAACTTCGATGCAAATCACCCCTAAAATAACTTTCTACCCCTTTTTGACCCCGTTAGGCGATGATTTTCAATAAAATACGAAACATGTCTTACATCAATTCTGTTAAATAATGTTTATGCAAAATTTGAAGTAGATCGGACCAAGGAATCACGATGTCCCATACAAACTTTGCCCCCGTTTTTCACCCCCTTAGGGGTAGAATTTCGGAAAATCCTTTCTTATCTGATGCCTACGTCATACAAAGAACACACCCTCCAAGTTTCAGGTCTCTACGATCAGCGGTTTAGGCTGTGCGTTGATTGTCAGTCAGTCATTCAGGACAAAGCATTTTATATGTATAGATAGATAACAATAACAATTCAGCCGTGCAATTAAATGGGTCATAATTTGATACTTAAGCTACCATTTGTATTTATGCTGTGCCCATGTTTAGCCAAATTACACCTATTTAATTTAGATATTAAAGTTTGATTGGCGTGGTTGGTAAGATGCCCGACAAACCACAGGTAGTGGGTTCGGTTCCCAGGACAGAAATGTGTACATGAACAGCCCCCATAGTATAAGCTCTGCTTAGTTTCGGATGAGATGGCTAGATATATAAGAAAAAATTTAGGACCACAACTTGTATTAAAATCGGTAGCATATTTTTTTGAGATGGTTCTAAATATTGGCACAAAAATGCAGATGTTTTGTAGTTTGCTACCTTACTGGTAAAAAACGTTTGGCAATATGCAAACTTTTTACTGGCTTGAAAATATTCTTTATTTCTAAAACACAAAATGATAAATTACAACATCGTGAGGAAACCATAGCATAGTGGTAGGGTACTTTGTAGTACCCGTCTGGCTGGCTACCACCCTCAAGTTGAAAATCTGTCGCCAAGCACCTATCGGTGTGTTCCGTCAGCTGCACTTGAGAGCCAGTTCCTTCTAGGCTTTGTGTGCTTACCACCTTCGACCACATCATCACTTACCATAGTGAGATTGTGGTCAAACACAGGCCAATACACAGTAAAAAAAAAAAAAAAAAAAAATATCATAAAAAATTTATCATGCAAAGATTGCAAAATGGTATTCTGAGGACAATATCTAGTGCACCATGGTTTGTCACCAATGCTGAAATACATGAGGCACTAAAAATTAAAACAGTCAAGGAGGAGATAAAACAATCTGCCTCCAACTACAGAGGTCGGCTCCAAAGCCATCCCAATGACCTAGCCAACGAGCTCACACAAGTGACATACTCCAAACGCCTTAAGCGCCATGATATCCAAGACTTGGAAGCACGGTGGTAAAATGAAAAGAGGCTTTCAACTGGGGAATACCCCTTAAATAAGAGCAACCTCTTAACACATCTGCTCATAGTCTCAAGACTGATCGCAGATTAGCACAGAAAAAAAAGAAAAAAAAAAGAAGATATTTTTAAGCAAAACTGAACTTAAATTGCATTTAGATTGGTTTTATTTGACTTTAACGTTACGAAAAATATTATTTATCCTTTATTTATTTTACGCAGTGCATGTACATTCCGAGCTCAGAAATTCATAATATATTACTATGCCTTGAGCATTTTATTGATTTGAAAGATTACACTTGAAATGGAACCAAAGAAATTTAAAGCGTGTGAATTTCAAAACATAAATATTCCCAAAGTTCCATGTTAAAACCCTTAGTTTAGGGCCAGTGCGCAAATAATACCATATGGTCAGTGACATGTGTACATGTTATAATAAAAAGGGGATAGGTCTGTGTATAAGACCGCAAGCAAGCGAACCGTAAAATTGTAATGAAATGAAAATAACATTATTGGACTGTTTTACAAAAAACTTAAACCGACTTCCAAGTACACTAAGAAGTAATCAAATCCTGATTTGATGACAATGGGACCAAACGGGAAGTGTACACTTCCAGACCAAAAATAATTTTCCAAATCGGTTGATGAATGACGGAGTTATGAGGTAACAAACATAAAAAAAAACAACCGAATTGAGAACTTCCTCCTTTTTTTTTTGAAGTCGGTAAAAATAATACTGTTTTAATGTTGTAGTGCTACATTAGCATTTATCTATCTAAATAAATAAAAGGAGAACTCTGAAAAACAGACAAGCAATCAAGCTCAAACTGCAGGGTATGGAAGGTGACATGTGCCCACAGATTCCTTATACTATAATCATCTATGTAGCCATCCTACTAAGGTAGGGTTTTTATTAATTACACTCCTGAGGAGGTAAAGGAGGGGTGGCCTTCTAGGCTTTGTATGACTACCACCATTAACTACATCATTAATATGCCACAGCAAGATTTTGGTCAGATACAAGACATATATTTTTTATATCAATAAGTCAGCAAACAAGCATAGGGCTCGCCTGACGGTTACCATGTATTATATGTTGTTATGTGTTGCGTCACAAGACACGCTTGCAACCAGGGGGCCTACCACAAGCTCTTAAACATTATTTATCTTTGACAAATGGTCAATGGTCTTTTGTCCTGTTTTGACGCCGGATGTCAAAGTGGGACAAAGGACAAAAGCGAGCCAGGGGCTCAAGTCTGATATTACAATTGTGTTCCAATTAACTATCAGTGTCAAAATTGGCACATTTTACAGTTTTGGTAGCCATAATAGCTTTCCGGTAATTTTCCACTGAAACTACAATGGTGCCACAATGATCTTTTAGTTGTCAGTTTTGATAGCTTTAGTAATAACATTATTTTCGTTCATTATGAGACCATTATGAATTAGTAGACTGCGCACATCGGCTCAATGATAATGAAATTGCAATAGTATCGTGTCAGTATGACATTTTAGCAGACTTGGCCCCCTCATACTCATGCGTTAGCGACCCTTCCCCTTACTCACACGCAGGAACACAGACTGCGGTATTCTGTAAGGAATCGGTGGAGGTTTTAATTATGTGTGCGTGAAATGAGTAACACCAAAACGATGTGTATGGTCATATTTTTTTCGTTTTCCATGTCACGGTTGTTCGTTATACAATGTAATTGAACAATTATGCAGTTACATAACCGGAAAGTTGTAAAAAATTACGCAATTTTTCATTGTTACGTAAAATTAAAATCTAGGTACATTTGTACTGGAGTTTGTTCGTATGAGTATGTATGTTAATTACTGAATCACGACTTGTAGCGATATAGAAAATCGAAATAAACTTAATGCACCGCTAAGCGAAGACTATATATTTTGAAATAAACATTCCAGTGCTAATAATAAACCGAAAGTCCTGCCGATGTTGCCATAAACAAGTCAAACTACATTTAAATAAGACAGGCGAAGTTAGTTAAAGTTTTCAAGGACCAACAGCAACACTTTAAACAGCCTTCAGGCTGAACAGTCATAACATAAACATCTCGGTAAAGGTACGTACATATTAACGACTAGCCTATGACTTTTAAATTTTAGTGCCAGTGTAGCGACATCTATGAGCCATCTATCAGTAACACTGAGATAGTTCACACACGGAAAGATAGATGGCGTGGCGCCACATTATCGTGCATCGCGCGCCTACATCCTGCATCGCGCTTGCGAAGTTTTCCCGAGAATCTGCATATATACAACTGTCCGACATGTACAGTTGGACCGCGGTCCCCAGGCACGATGTCCCAGCCTGGCGGAAGATCTTCCCTTTTAAATGGAGGTGTCATCCACCTTGCACCTCCATAGTGGTGACCCCGACGTGATGGATGGGAATATTTCCAACCCTCCAAAATCACGGAACATGCAGTAGCACTTCTGAGCAGATTCTCCAAGCTCATCACTCCCCACCGGCAAGCAGTCACACAGCAAGCCAACTTCGCCTTAATCAGGTCCATCGCAGCCGACTCACCGTGCTTCCTGGTCCTGCAAGGCAACACTGCGACTAAGCTCCTCGCCCGCACAGTCCACCGCAGCACACGCCCGGATCATCTCTCCGGCGTGGCGGTTTCTGCATAACGTGGACCAGCCGGCTCAACCTGTCGCAGCATCTGCGCTCCGTCTCGACTCACCGTAGACTTCGAGCAGCACTGGCACTTGCAAGCTTAACGCAACGACGCAACAACAGATCGACCTCCGGTCTAGGAAGGGAGTGATGTAGCGACATCTATGAGCCATCTATCAGTAACACTGAGATAGTTCACACACGGAAAGATAGATGGCGTGGCGCCACATTATCGTGCATCGCGCGCCTACATCCTGCATCGCGCTTGCGAAGTTTTCCCGAGAATCTGCATATATACAACTGTCCGACATGTACAGTTGGACCGCGGTCCCCAGGCACGATGTCCCAGCCTGGCGGAAGATCTTCCCTTTTAAATGGAGGTGTCATCCACCTTGCACCTCCATACCAGTATTTTATTTTGACAGTTCTTCCAGATCTACACTGTTAGTAATTGCCTGGCGATTCAAGTTCATCATGATCTTCATGGTCCTTGACATTTTCTTACTTACGATCTTATCTATCACATCCTCATATCCATATGTACACAGTCTTACCGTGCTTCATTAAGTTTGACCTGTCTTTTACTGTAACGTTGTAAGTCGCGAGTTCGATGCCTACTCTGTCTGTTCTGAGTTTGGATGTACAAATCTACCGCCTTACTCATAAAGCGCTATTTAACTAATATACTTACGTAAATATCACATTATTTGAATATGACAATAGACTGACTTTATTTACGTGACCCTTTAAACAGTATATTAGTTCTCTGGTTACCTATTACAAGCTCTGCTTAATTTGGGATCAGATAAAAGTATATGAAGAATAAAATATTGCTCTTATTTCTCGGGCACTACATCGGGATATTACACGGGCCTTGCGTGCCGTTTGCATTGGTCAACATTACGCCCTAGTTTGCATTCACCCTATGTAAGTGAAATGGTGATGGCGAACGGGAGCAAACAACCGACAAAGCGGTGCCCGGCTGCCGAAACGGCACGGATTGTTTTAATATGAAACAATTACTCTTTTTCTAACATACTTACCTTATGTTGACCACTAGCCTACCGAGCACCGAAAGGTTTGTGAAAGGAGGCCTATGCTCACCAGTGGGACATTATAGGCTAATGATGATGATGATGAGAATGTAGTACTTAATTGTTAGCGTATATAGCAGCCAAAAGATAACTGTTTCTCAACCTTTACATTACCAAATTTAAGCTTACATTAATTAAACAAACAATGAACAAACACAATAAAATTCATCTCTTATAAACCCAATTGGTTGCATTATGAACTAATTTCTGAGTTAGAATGAAATGTATGAACAAACGTGGTTACATTTACATAATTAAATCGTATCGTCGAGTTCGTTAGTCTTTTGGCGCCGCGTTTTGCATTTTTATTAGTATTTGCTTTTATACATAGATGCAGTTTTATTTATATACAGAATCTAATTACTGACATTTAACATTCATACTCTGTGCATTTTTATTTTTAGTTTTATTTATGGCCAGACCTTGGCCATACTATAAATTGGCGTGTATTTCCACCAGAAACTTCTTTGACAAAGTGCTGGCTTTTTTTAATTGACTTAAAAAAAAGGAGATTATCAATTCGACACGTATGTATGTAATATTATTGGAACTGCATTATATTCACATATGACAATCTATTTTATACGACTAACTTAGCAGACACAAAATACGGCCCGCCTGATGGCAAGCGGTTACTGTAGCATATACTATACGCTTGCAACAGTTGCAACCCAGAGGTATCACGCACGCATCGAGTTGAGTCATAGCATATCATGAGAAAAACATAGCACAGTTCGACCCGCCTGGTCGCCACCGATGCACTTTAGCTGTCGCACTTGAGAGACATTTCTAGGCCTGTGTGCCACATATCAAGAATCCTCAAACTTTGCTAAAGAAATTGATGTATAAATAAAATGTTTGTATCATAGATCTTAAGCTGTCAATATCCTAATGCGTCATAAGTATCGTTACTTACAGTAATAGCATATGGCGACAGCTGTGGAGGATATAATCCCCTTTGATGCTTGCACAAAAATGGATACGTCTCTTATAAGTAAATCGAGGTGGATTGATGGCATAAAAGGTGGCAATAGAAATCGGTTATTATCTTCTTTATTGTTTCTTTATTTTCAATCCAATTAGTTGAATATTATTTATTACTTATTTTTTATTTATTTATTTTTATACCACTTAGGTGGCAAACAAGCATACGGCCCGCCTGATGGTAAGCGGTTACCGTAGCCTATGGACGCTTGCAACACCAGGGGTACCAAGCGCGCGTTGCCGACCCTAAAAATAGAATAGAACTTATCCAGCCAATCAGAGATTAAAGCCAAAACGTTTAAGCAGCCTAATTAACAACCTAGCCCATAACATTTGATAAATAAATATAATATTAAAAGAACGTCCTAAGTATCGATAACTGGAGTGGTCTCGAAATATTTTGTAATCAAAACCTGAAGCCTCACTCGATCGGCAGAATTTCGTGAAGAGGTTCGTATCGCTTTAGTTGAAAAGACTTGTTGACGGCGCAATTTAATATCGTTTTTTTTTTTTACTGTTTATAGGCATGTTTTCGATCACAATCTCACTATGGTAAGTGATGATGTGGTCGAAGGTGGTAAGCACACAAAGCCTAGAAGGAACTGGCTCTCAAGTGCAGCTGTCGGAACACAGACCGATAGGTGCTTGGCGACAGATTTTCAACTTGAGGGTGGTAGCCAGCCAGACGGGTACTACAAAGTACCCTACCACCGTGCTATGGTTCCTCACGATGTTTTCCTTCACCGAAAGCTCAAGCTCATTGTAGGATACGAACCCGGGACCTTCGTCTCGGTATCCGACGTCACTACCACTGAGCTATCATCGCCTTAGAACTATTTGAAATTATCAGTAATATTTGAAAATATGTTATAGGTCTTTTTTTTTATTCGATATAAAGCAATTCTTTTAACGATGGGACGTCGATGTCTATGGACGCGCATCTATAACTACCTCTACCAACATATGAAAAGAATTCCAGGAACTAGGTATGAGTCAGAGTCAGTCAAAAAACGGACTCGCACATGAAGGGTTCCGTAAAGATATTTCTTGTATGGTGCCCCCATTAATTTTTAATTCTAATTCATTTCTATTATTCGTAGTTATAGCGGCAATAGAAATACACTGCCTTGTGTTGTATCCTCATGAGGTCAGTTGAAGCCAAACGCGAACCCATTCGACAAAAAAAAACACATTTTGTTAAAATTTCAACTGTCTACCTATAGTTCATGAGATACAGCCCACTGATAGAGGGACGGACAGCGGAGTCTCATTGGCACCCCTTGGGTAAGGAACCCTAAAAAAGAGGTAGGTTCGAAATTTTAATATGAATGTTCAGACATAACTCCGGAAAATATGAACGAATTGGACAGCGAATTTTTTCGAAATGAATGAAATTTTCCCATCGTGGAGTTTAGAAATACGATGGAATTCTTCAACGAAAAAGAGCTCGAATATCGCGATTGAAATATTCTATTAAATATTGGCGACAAATTATTTATGACTAGCTGCCTCGCGCGGTTTCACCCGCGTTTCCGTGATAAAAGTAGCCTATAATACTTGGGGATAATGTAGCTTCCTATTAGTGAAATAATTTTTAGAATTCGACTGGGAGATTCAGAGATTAGCCCGTTTAAACAAACAAAAAAACTCTTCCGCTTTATTATATTAGTATAGATTCCTTAGTGGAGGTGGAAACTCCAAATCGAAAAAATTACTTTTAACAACAACACAAACCAACTCAATACTTCATTCATCATCAGCCTATAATATCCCACTGCTGAGCACAGGCCTTCTTTCACAAGTGAGGGTGAAAGGGAATGGGCAGATACTCCACCACGCGTGCCCACTGCGGATCGGTTGAGGAAGGCTAGTAGTCAACATACTTTTGGAGTTTTTTGAACTTTAATATGACTGTGATATGAGTCCGCGAAACAATCAGCAGATCTATTTTTAGTCCTATTTTAAATAAATAAATAAATATCCTGGGACATTCCTCATCATACGGTCATCTGATCCCAAACTAAGCAGAGCTTGTACTATGGAAACCAGATAACTGATATAATAAATATACTACTTTTTGTTTGTAAATATATACTTAATATACATAATTACACCCAGACTCAGGACATACAGACATGTGCACACAAATGCATGTCCTGTGTGGGAATCGAACCCACAACCTGAATATCATTGATGATGATGCCTAATTGGACATAATGAATGGAAAACGTGCTACTCTTTACTGACTTCAAAACACATCACATACGAAAGAAAAACGTCATGAAATATTGTGCTTAGAAGAATCCGGAGATATTTTCATGCGTTGCGCCGGCCACTAATCCTCACCAGACTTACATGATGAATAGTCCAATGAAAGACATGACAAGGATAACAAATGGTGTTATTCAGATAAACTCTAATATTATAAGGCCAGTTCTCTTTGACAAAGCCTGTGCATTGGCCAAAAACAAACGTTTTGATATTAACATGGCCACCCACTCCCGCCAATTAACAAAATGTCAAACCATTCGTGCCATGACAAAAGTGTCGTTGCACGGCCATAGAGAACATGTCAAAACAAACCACTAAAACGCTTAATCATACGTTTTGGTTCTCTTTCTTTCTTTTGGGACACAGTGAAACAAATTGAAAACATAAAAACCTAACCCTCGCGGAGAACAAAGCAATAATCCGGCCACCACCTACGCAAAAACCTACACACTTAAAAAGTTAAGTGCAAACCCTGAACGTTATACGCCGTCTGTAGTGTCAGTGAATTGCAGGAACCAACCCTAGAGGTTAAGGCGTGAATATGTAAAATAAGAACCAGGGGGCCTACCACAAGCTCTTAAAACAAGGTTAAAATAACCTTATTTGTGTTTTGTCTTGTTTTGACGCCGGATATCAATGAGGGACAAAAGACAAATAAGGTTATTTTAACCTTGTTTTAAGAGCTTGTGGTAGGCCCCCTGGCCAGTGTTTCAACCGCGCGACTAATTGCGTCCAAGTCCGTGGCTCATTTGGAGCACCAATTATATTTCATAGCTCTGGTGTTGCCATTATTCACTTAAAATATTGAAGGATAATTAAAAAAAATTAAAAGTAATTTTATGTGTTTGGATTGGTAATTTTGTGTTACATGAATTTAATATCAATTAAATAATTTATTTTATTATATACGCAGGTATACAAAACATTATATATTGATTAATACATACAAATTACACAAACACAAGGACACAAAATGATTGACAGACAGAAAAATAATCAACAAAAAGATAAATGAATTAATTAATAGTAACCATATCGACAAAGAATATATTTAAATAAACAAAAAAAACAAACAAACTTCAGCATTATTATATTAGTATGATTTCCTGAACCGATTTTTAAAACTTGTAACTACGTTTCAAATTGACTAAACACTAACAGCCTTACTAATAAAAAGTTACACGCGGTGTACACATCTGTTATAGGATAATTGCTACTAATAAAAACATTTTTGACACAAAGCCTGTATACACGTGTTTTAGTTACCTAGGAAATTTACACAGGGCTTACACGGGCCAGGACCCTTGTTTAGTGTTTGTATAAGAACATTATGGCGGATTTCAATAGATCAGCTGTGTCTGACAATCAAGTGTTGTGTCCATTTACTACGGACCAGGCCAACCGCGCAACAAAATGACACCAACGCGCTGGCCCTAAAAAGTCATTTTAGGGCCAACGCGACTCAGTCGACTGCGGTCATACTGCGGTCCACGGAACATTTCATTCGTTCATTGTTTGCTTATAATTGCCATAAAAATGCCTAGTTGCGTAGTGAAAGGCTTGTGTTTTATACTGGAGTTATGGATAAAATAAAACAAAAATTGACAATTTATTTGATTTTGATAACTTTATGCAAAATGTTCCGGTAGGTGTATCCTTAGTTTTGAAGTCATTGGCACAGCCATTTGCTTCGTTTGTTGACGTAACATTTGTAATTTGACAATGACGTTCTTTTTTCTTCTTCTTCTTTGGTTAAATGGCTACTGTAGCCATAAGCACAAGACAGTTTCGTTCAAAACCACCATTAGCTATTTGAATCTTTTTAAAAGTAATTTTATTGTTTAATTATTAAAATAAAAATAGTCTTAAGAAAAAGAAACCTGATTTTTATAATATGATTAATATTTTATATAATTATTTTTCAGTATCTTTTGGTGTTTTCACATTTTTCCCCATATTTTCACCCGTATTTTGAAGTTAGATAGTTTTAGTTTCAAAACGTTCCTAAAAAGTTGCCAGTCGTTTTTGTTTTAACAAATAGATAACTATACAACGCTTACACACTGATTATTAGTAAAGGGAGTGTATAGCAACTGTGTAAGGCTTACACACTGCATAACTATACAGCTGTTAAACAACCGTGTTCCATATTTTTATTAGTAAGACGGTAAAACTCTTAGAAAATATTTCTATAAAATAAGGTGTCTTAACACATTGATATAAGGTGCATTTTTTATAACAAACGGGAACAACGTTCTTTACTTTGAAAACTTATCCCATATTACTCTGAAACACGGTCCACCTACAAGGAGCAGTCGCAGGCAGCGGTCTCCAGTGGCTCGTTAGTGCATAGATCTCATTATTTGACCCGCCATCGCGCAGCCGCAACCACCACATTTCAGCTTGATTGCCTCCTTTTATAAATGTTACATAGTGTATTTAATATATTACTTTTTATAAGCAAACTAGCTGGCTGGCGCGACTTCGTTCGCGTGGTGGTATACCCTACCCTGTGGTGCTACCCTACGCTACCCTACCCTACCCTACACTACCCTACCCTACCCTATGAATTCTATATTTGAATGCCAATGGCGCTGCAGTCGATAATGTAACCTAGATACCGACTGCAGCGCCATCTGCCGGGCTGATTTGTGAATTTAAACCATCCAGGGCGCCCCCCAAACGCATACAAATAAATTCATTCAAATCGGTCCAGCCGTTTAGGAGGAATTCAGTGACATACACACGTACAGTAGAATTTTATATATAAAAAAGATAACATGAGATTTATCGTTGATGAATAATAATTTACTTGGAGCACATTTATTTTTACTTTTTATCACGCATCTGTCTTTCTTCTGGGTAAGCTTGCTACATCCTCGGCCTTGTCATAACTCCAGTCGAAGGCGAAACGCAGGCCTAGTCAACATAAAAAATGTACTAACTCAAATTGACTATGAAATTACAACAAAAGGCGCAACAAAAACAACAAGTTTTGTATGGGGCCACTAGGGCTCCCCTTAATTTTTAATTTAATTTCATTTTTATAGTTTTTAGGGTTCCGTAGCCAAATGGCAAAAAACGGAACCCTTATAGATTCGTCATGTCTGTCTGTCTGTCTGTCTGTCTGTCTGTCTGTCTGTCTGTCTGTCTGTCTGTCTGTCTGTCTGTCTGTCTGTCTGTCCGTGTATGTCACAGCCATTTATTTCCGAAACTATAAGAACTATAATGTTGAAACTTGGTAAGTAGATGTATTCTGTGAACCGCATTAAGATTTTTACACAAAAATAGAAAAAAAACAATAAATTTTAGGGTTCCCCATACTTAGAACTGAAACTCAAATTTTTTTTTTTCATCAAACCCATAAGTGTGGGGTGTCTATGGATAGGTCTTCAAAAATGATATTGAGGTTTCTAATATCATTTTTTTCTAAACTGAATAGTTTGCGCGAGAGACACTTCCAAAGTGGTAAAATGTGTGTCCCCCCCCCTGTAACTTCTAAAATAAGAGAATGATAAATCTATAAAAAATATATGATGTACATTACGGTGCAAACTTCCACTGAAAATTGGTTTGAACGAGATCTAGTAAGTAGTTTTTTTTTAATAGGTCATAAATTGAAATTAATATCAAATACTCAGGTCTATACTACCATTTACTTATATACCTACAGGTTTGTACGGAACCCTCGGTGCGCGAGTCTGACTCGCACTTGGCCGGTTTTTTGTTATAGCGGCATTAGAAATACATATTCTGTGAAAATTTCAAGTGTCTAAATATTACGGTTCAAGAGATACAGCCCACTGACAGACAGACGGACGGACAACGGAGTCTTATAAATAGGGTCCTGTTTGGCACCCTTTGGCTACGGAACCCTAAAAAGGCATATTTTGTTACTGCAAAAATATTCGTTTTCAAATACAATTTCAAATGTCGCATTATATTTATTTATGAGTAAGACGGCCAGTATTTTTTTAAATTAGATTAGATTTAAATCTCCGCGGTAAGAAAACTCCTTTTCTGTTTTAACTACAATTTCAAGCAACAAAAAACCCAGATACCTATCACAATTTTCCGAAGTCAACCTTAGCGTTACATAAAAATACACAACACGTATTTAAGTACTTAAGATAGGGGAATTTGTAGTAACAAGCAACTAATCACCGGGGAAGAAAGTAATAAAACAAAAGAACTTCTTTCTCATTGCATAATACCGTCTGCATTGTAGGGATTCGAATAGGGCTGCCAACATAGTTTTGTTAGCAACCTATAACATTAAGGCCTCAAACGCACAGGCAGGCGGCTTGCTTAGCGCCTAGAGGCTAGCGAGTCACCTAGCGAGTAGCTTAGTAAAACGAACGTTCTAAAAGTTCGCGACCAGCCGACCTGTGCGCTTCGCGGCTAGCTAGTCGCTTAGTGTGTCGCAGTGCGGCCGTCGCGAACATAGTTTTACTAAGCTACTCGCTAGGTGACTCGCTAGCCTCTAGGCGCTAAGCAAGCCGCCTTCCTGTGCGTATGTAGCCTAAGGAAAGTTTCTTTTTTTTTACTGTATACATATAGGCCTGTGTTTGACCACAATCTCACAATGGTAAGTAACGATGGCTGACTAAGAGCCAGTTCCTTCTAGGCTTTGTGTGCTTAACCCAAAGCCTAGAAGGAACTGACTCTCAGGTACCTACGGCTGTTGGAACACACCGATAGGTGCTTGGCGACAGATTTTCAACTTGAGTATGGTAGCCAGCCAGATCGGTACTACAAAATAACCTACCACCGTGCTATGTTTTGCTTACGATGTTTTCCATCACCAAAAGCTCACTGTAGAATTCGAACCCGGGACCTTCGTCTCAGTATCCGACGTCACTACCACGGAACTATCATCGCCTTAAAATGGACAGGTATACGCATTTGGTACCTACTTCGCCCGCTGTCCCCGCCAAACAGTGCCTCATCATGGAGCTCTCCCATAATTGGAACAATTTTAGACCAACAAGAAAAAAAAAAGTCATTCCATGTCCGTAATTGTGACTCACAAAACCCATGTTTGATTTAGATATTTATGTAGATATAACCCATTTTCGTGCTAAATATATTTCTTTAAGGTAAAACAAAGGAATAAAATGGTGGATTCGACATGGACAACCCTATTTCCAAGCTCGTTCCAAGCTATTGTTATGAGGGAATCTAGTAAAAGTGTTTGATTGTTCATTTCCTCCGACCCGTGTCGTAGAGGCGTTTGAACTTTTTATGGGTAGAAATACAGTTTCTGTGGTGTATTTTTGATTTGTGAGCATATTGTTTATTTATAGACATTGTTTTAGTTACCAATTTGTTGTTTTCAAAATGTTGAGAAAATGGCTGACTCTCCATCTGAAAAGTCACCTCCGCCTTTATTTCAGATACAAATATTTAATCCTAACTTTTTCCAGAATACGCTTGCAACGTTACTCGAACTTCGATAGGATCGATCTTAAACCGTGCAAAATGTGTTACGAGAACACGAAAAGCAGTTTTTTTTAATTTATTTTTTTGTTTGGAAGTCGTTGACGTATTGTTACGAGAATCGGGCTTCAGCTCGCGCTCGACTGCGCTACGGCGATTGTCAGTTTTTTCACGAACACTGGGATTCGCATCGCGCTCGTGTTGTAGGCTCGTTCGTCAACACTTGACATCGCGAGCAAGAACAAATTCTGTTAATTCGAAGCTCAACTCGTGCTATGTTCGCGTAGCGTGGACGCTCCAATACCTACATAGTGATACATAGTATTATTTCAATTTGATAGTAGCCTTCCAGACATTCATAAAGAATAAACAAAGCAATAATAAAAATAAACAAAACCAGCTCCTACATCATCAATTTGAACTTCAACCCAATTTAACTATCCCGTCTTGTGTGCCGAGTTGCCGACCGAAGTTAAATAAATAAATGTATGAACTAAGTATAATGTAACTATATTTCCGTGTCAATAGAAACCAAGCGATGAAATTTGTAATACCACGACCACGAGTAAACAACTATTTTGGACAGAGAACTAGACGGTATGTAACGCTCGTAATTTATAATAGTATGGACTTCTTGAGAGAAATAAAAACAGATGTGAATATTATAACGTTACGGAAGAACCTCAAAAAGAACTTGCTCTCGCTATTATTATAATAACTTTTTAATTTTCTTAGCGGATGAAGCAAGATACCATATTACCTAGCTAAGATGGTATCTTGTTTTATTTGACTTGTTATTGTGTTTTTTTTTTATATAAATATTTGTTTTGTGCTATTATAAAGATAAAAATGCGTGTGTATACCGAACGTCTCTTTCTCCAACAAACTGTGTTGTGCAGTTTGGCGAAACTGTATAATTTATAATAGAATTTATAAAAAAAAAAAAAAGACATTTCAATTTTTCAAAAACTTGTGGAAACACATTATGTGGAACAGCGACATCTAGTTATGAAATTGCATAATTAAAATAAAACTTTACATTTTCACCGTGATTTCATACGCTTGAATTTAAAACTATTTATAATAACAAGAGTTCTGACCTTTATTTTACACAGCAATTACGTCGAAAATAGCTTGTTTGAAGATCAAGTTGCCGGCTCGAAGTCCAAATTTCCTTAATCTCAAGACACATAAACTAATCCAGACCAAGGAAAATTGGGCTAGTGGTCTTTGAGCTTTTGTATAATTAGGATAGGGGTTGCTAATTAAGACTGGATTTATTAAGGTTCTTCAGTCGCTGTTCGGCATCTGTTGGGTTACTTGACCCCAGGCCCGCAATGCCTGTATACAGGAGGGTGTTTGAGGTGTTAGAACACCCCTCGATATCATCATTTTGATTTCGTGCTAATACTAAATCAAAATATGTAGGTATAATTGTATATTACAGCCCATATTGTATTGTATAAGAGGTAACAGATAGACGGAGCTACTTACTTTTGCATTTATAATATTAGTATATTTATAGTATAGTATATAGTAGTAGTAGTATTTTTATAGTAGAATTTTCTCACATTGTATTTAGTTTGTATTTTATTAAATGGACTTAAAGTTAATTATGCTTCGTTACAAAAAGTCGCTACCCTTCCGTTCTGCGGCAATGTACTTGGGTACCTTAAGCACCTTTAAGGCTCCATGCCTTAAGGGTGCTTAAGAGTACGTAGTATTAATATACTCTGAGGCTTAAGGTACCCAAGTTACTGTGCAATATAGTTACGCCATCTAGTACACACATAGCGAACTATTAACACACTCTTTATTTATTTATCGCTCAATTAATAAAACTAGTTATTAACTCCTGAAACGATCACGATGTTTGACAGTAAGATAGCCTATGGTATGGAGAAGGAAATAGGTAACTTTTTATCTCGAGAACGCGAGTGAAACCGCGGGGGACAGCTAGTCTATACTAAAAACTTAAACCGACTTCAAAGTACACTAAGAACTAATCAAATCCTGATCTGCAGAGCTATTTTAAAACGTCGGATTCGATATTGGAAACAGATTCAAAAATTTCGAGGCGAATTTCAGCAATTTTCGAAAACTTTTCAATGAATCGAATTGATATTTCCGTAAAGAAACATCAAAAATATTCGAATTCAGAAATTAAAACAGCAATTGCGGAAAATTGCCTCAGTAGTTTTTGAATCCGTTTCCGATATCGAATCCGAGCGTTTTAAAATAGCCCTGCTGATGACAATGGGACCAAACGGGAAGTGTACCCTTCCAGACAAACTAAGAATTTTCCAAATCGGTTCATAAATGACGAGAGTTATGAGGTAACAAACATAAAAAAAAAATACAACCGAAATGAGAACCTCCTCCTTTCTTTGAAGTCGGTTAAAAAGAAAAATAATAATTAGTCGCAGCTCGGGTACCTACCTAGACTACCTACTAGCTGAATACCCACCCATACAACCTATCGCAATAATTACCTACTTAAAATGAGAATTAAAAACAATAATTTGGATAAACTTTCGATACAATACGGGTCTCCACACATTTCGAGATGGCATATATTCGAAACCTATATTGGGCTAGTCATGATGAACAACTTTTACTATGGGACCAACACTGAATTCTCAATTTTTGTTTTTACTTTTCGTCCATTATTATCGAGCAAGGTTGACATTTTGTGGGAAAAGTAAAAAAGAATTTTTGAGTATTCACTATTGGTCCCATAGTAAAAGTTCTTCAGCATGACTAACCCAACATAATTGTTTCGAAAATATGCCATCTCGAAATCTCCACTCAGTATATTTCGACCCCATTTTCATCAAGTGTCTTTTACACTACAAAATTAACTAATTGGTAATTTTTTTGAAAGTGCAGAATATTTAATTCTAGTTCGTAACAGATTTCTCCGATACAGATATTTTGCCTGAGGTCTTGAAAGCTAGACTGATAAGTACTATTAATTTTGAATGACAGTTTATGAATACTACAATTAACAAACCTATTGGGCGGCGTCGTCCTAATTGGCGACGATCGTACGATCAAACGATGCGATTTCGGCGCACGACCGCGCTGATGTTCCTGTGCTCGCGCGATGGCTTGCGAGCTTCAATTAGGACACTCTAAAGCGTTTTGTGTATTTAATCTCGGCGTGCGACGAAATCGCATCATTTGCTCGTACGATCATCGCCAATTAGGACGAAGCCTTACACTAATAAGATAAACCGGGAGTTTTTTGTGTCGGATTCAAAAAAAACTTTCACTAATCGGAAGCTACATTATTCCCAAGTATTTAAAGCGGAAGAGATTTTCTTTTTTTGTTTGATTAAACGGGCTAATCATAGGAACTACGAGTCGGATTCAACATCGTTCACTAATAGACGTAGTATTTATATACTCTGGGCTAATAGGAAGCTACATTATACCCGAGTATTATAGGCTACTTTTTATCCTGGGAACGCGAATCCGCGGGGACTACGAGTACCTCATAATTTCAATCAATAGTTTAAGAGAAAATGAATACTTGGAATATTATCTACAAATTTCAACCCCCTTACTCATAAAGGGCTATTTAACTAATATACTGATTAAATGGTCACGTAAATAGTGTCACATTATTTGACAATGACAATAGAGTGACGTTATTTACGTGACCCTTTAAACAGTATATTAGTTAAATAACGTTATATGAGTAAGGGGGCAAATGTTTTGCGTTTAGGTAGTGCGTTGTCAATCAGTTAATGTTACAGTTTTGTTAATCCTTCAACTTGAGGTTAATAAATTACAATTGATTTTTATTGTTTTCCTCGCCCGCGCGGATCGCTAAACAATCAAAGGATAGCACGTATTGATGTCCATATATGGCTCCATAGCTTTTAGCTTACGAACGTTCTGAACTCATTCTTCTCTGTCGTTTCGCTCTTGGCAGAGCGGTCGTGGTCTCGTTGAGGCGTCCACATCGGTGATAGAGGCGGACACGGCTCTCCGCACGATCTCTCGCCATCTCTCTCGGTTGGCAGACTGTCTGGTGCACTTAGATACGTGGTTTCCCACTGCAGATTTTACTTGGTCAGACCAGAGCATAGGTGACCTGCCGCGCGATCTGGTTCGCTCCACTTTTCCCTGTATGTCCAGCCGTTTAATGGAAACATGCCCAAAGTACTGCAGTATGCGCGACTGTACTACAGCCGATAAACGCTACGTGATGCCTAGCTCCTGGAGTATGGACACTCCGTCCACGATATCCCGAGCATCTTCCTCCAGCACCACATCTCTACAGCATCTATCTTCCCCTTTTCCAACTCGCGATTCGTCCACGTCTCTACCCCGTAAACGTGTATGCATAAAGGAAGTAAGTATTTAATTATTTTATGACCTTTATTACGATAACGATAAAGATAAGATTCCAACATCATAAATGCGTTTACGATCAATTAAGTTTAACATAAAACCAAAGAATTTAAAACGTCCAGAAGGATAGTCGCCTCTATGGGAACATGAAATAAACAAGCCAGAAAAGACAGTATTTGACAGCCGTGCGCAGTACGGACTGAGAGCGATTTGCTCAGGGAGCCCCTCAAGCGGATTGAAATTAAATGTCATGCTTTAGTAAGGCGGATTATCCATCTGGGTAGAGGCACGATGCCCTATGAAAATCTTTGCATAAAACATATTTTTATTCGATACTTGTTTGCAATAATATTGTTTCTAATCAACGACTAGCTATCAAGCTTTTAGCATGCTCGACTTGATATTATAACTCATCATAAATCTACGCTTGCGCAAGAGCATCTTGAATCCAATCCTATCCGATGCGTCGATCAAACAGGTCCGTCAAAGTTCGTTCCTTCGCCTCATTCATTACTTTAAAGGCCGTTGACTGGCACGTATACGGGCGTATTGCCCCGCCATGTTGGTATTATTAGCCCCCGCCATATTGGCAGCATTGACGCTACAGCGTTCCCCTGCTAACTTCGGACCGCAGCAGGCGGACACTCACGCGAACGTTACGTTAGTTATGTTTTGAACGTTTTACGCATTGTTGTTCGGTTTTCAAATAACCGATTCGAACTATTCATAAATGGAACGGACTAAAGTGTTATTTTTTTAATTAAAAATGGAATATTGTGGTTCATTTGTGCTATGGAGTTTATAAATACCTTTAATTAATTTAATTGGTTAATACAGTGAAAGTGCGGTTATGTTGACAGTTTAAACTCGTTAAATCATATTGATAGGAAAAAGTGTGTATTTATTGCATGTGTTAATGACGTATGGTGTGCAATAAGGTGATTTTACGTGTTTTTGTAACTAGAAAGGAATCTGACGCGCTTGACCCTACAAAGCAACATAATACCGAATGAGATCTCGCTTAGCCCGGTCTTGGCTTGGACCTTCGGCCATCTAAGGCCATTGAACATACTGATTACCATAAAAACTGAGATTTATCGATTGGATAATCGAATCGGTCGATCAAAATGTTCGTTAACTTAGTTTCCGGTGAAATCGATCTTTAGTCGTTGTCTTCAGATTAATGAATGATTTCTTAAATTATTATAGTGTTAATGACTAATGCAGACTTTCACGTTTGCAAGCTTACAAAGGCTATACAGTAATTTATAAACAAAAGTTAAATTAAACGACCCACACAACCAATTAGGCTGATTGAACAAAAATATTAATTTACAGCGTAGGTAGAAGTAGTTAATTCTTAATAGTTAGCTATATTAATAGTTAACTATATTATATTATAAGTATAATATAGGCCATAATACAATTCCTGCCGATTATGGAGCGTATTTTTACTGTGAGTTATTTTGTTACGTAATTTACCTATATGATACTTATATACAGGATAATAGATATCAAAATACCTAATAAACGTATCGTCTTGCGGTTTAATGGTATGTAAAGGAAAATTATAAAAATTTTCTAATTTAAGACCATAAATTCCCGTTCCATAATGACAAATAATTTAAAGTGCTAAGAAATAGAATTACCATAATATTTATTTCGACAAATATACCTACCATGTGAGACATCCACACGAAAACAATCCTTATCCACGTAATTATTGATTCCAATTTTAATCAAAGCAGATTATGAGCCTGAAAAACTGATCTAATTAATTGCATCAAGAAACAACGTAAACGGATATAGCACGTGAGCTATAAAACTCGATCCAATTTATGTCAAAACTTACTTAGCTATTTCCGCGGTTTCACCTACATACCTACATACCTACCCGTGATTTCCCAAGATATAAAACTAACCAGCCCCTCTAGACAAGATAGCTGTCGACAATCGTCATCGTTAGTAAACGATCAACCTTTGTATGGGTTTGACATAAGAGATTGTTAAAAGTCACGTGATATTTCGATTTGAAATGTCAATCCCATACCAAAGAATTTAAAACGTCCAGAAGGATAGTCGCCTCTATGGGAACATGAAATAAACAAGCCAGAATTGACAGTATTTGACAGCCGTGCGCAGTACGAACTGAGAGCGATTTGCTCAGGGAGCCCCTCAAGCGGAGTGAAATTAAATGTCATGCTTTAGTAAGGCGGATTATTCATCTGGGTAGAAGCACGATGCCCTATGAAAATCTTTGTCCCATACAAAGGTTGATCGTTTACTGTCGATGACGATTGTCGATAGCCATTTTGTCTACTGGCCCAGGTGCCAATTTTGTTAAAACTCGTGGCTCTTGAGCTGTAGACCTCGCGAGTCTCGAATTCTCGATAATTATATGGAATTTCCTCGAAAATTCAGTGTTTTGGACAATTCAATATAATAATTTCCGAACCTGCTCACACAATTTCACGATAATCGGTTGAGAAATGCGATCTGTAGAGGAACAGCCGGACATTCTTCGGACTTTTGGACAGCCATACGAAAGCATTTTTGTCCAAGCTGGAACGGAGACGCGTCGCTCGCTCGGGCAATTAGGTAGTATACCTACTTCAGTAATTTAGCCGTGAAAAAATAACAGGCGTTTTCGATTTGCTCCACCCCGCGGTTTTGCCCGCCTTCACGAGCTACCTATTGTTTTCCCGGGATAAAAAAGTATCATATTTTTTTTAATCTTATATATTTTTAAAAGGAGTTTTGTCACACAGTGACTACGACATCTCCGTAAGTCTTAACACGTAAATATAAAAAAAATGTTGGTAGACTAAACAATAATCAACATAATTACGTAGTTGGTAGGTAGTAGGAACATAGTTGTGGTGTTAATCCAGAAAATATTCTATCATTATGCCAAATTTCATCAAAATCCATTCAGCCGCAGATGCTTTATTGAGCCGCAAAATTCTTAAAACCCAAACTTACTATTATTATTATTATGTTTGCTAAAACGGACTAGAAATACCTATCAATCGGATTCGAAAAATTCTTTCAATCATAGGTAGGTACCTAGCACAGAATAAATAATAAATCATAGGAAGCTTCATTATCCCCCAGTATTATACTACTTTTTATACCAGACACGCGGGTGAAACCGCGGGGACAGCTAGTTTATAATATAAGTGAGATTTGTGAGATGACATAATGAAGTAGAAATTCGCTCTAATTACTCTCAATCAATCTTTCTGATATATTCTGTAGAACAGCGTCTTAATCGCAAAGATTACTATGTTTGTAATTTTTCAAACTGTCCAAATAAGCATTAGTAAGCTGACAATGACGGGGTACTATTTGATAAAGCGTCTTAAGTGGAGAAATTTGCATTATAATGATGTAATAAGCTAGGTCTTTGGTATACGACTTCGTCGACTTCCGCATAATGAATATAAAAAGGTGATTTGTAATAATATAAATGATTGTAAGCAATCGAATTGGGTTCAAGTTGAGGAAAATATTTTATTTTCAATGTTTATTTTGAATTTCTGTTTTGTTTGTTAATGCAAATTAGTATTTGTACTTAGTAATCAGTTACGTAGTTTCTTTCCGTAGTACAAGCTCTGCTTAATTTGGGATCAGAGGACCGTGTGTGAGGAATGTCCCAGGATATTTATTTAATTGGCAGAAGAGAGCTTGGACCCCTAAGATAATACTTTTCATACGGAGTGCGGGAAGAACCGTGGGGAATAATTAGTAACATACCTATAACCATAACCTACCACAAGGATAATAGCATTATTTATTCAATTACCTTAATAATTGTGTTCATAACAATTTGTAGTATGTTATTGCAGACGTATTATTATTTATTACATGACGGTTTGCTTTGCTATCTCTTATGCCCGGTTTCTATAAACAAAAACGAATCGTTTTGCTTACCAATGGTAGGTTTTTTTATTGCCAAACTGGGCATACAGATCATTTCATAAGCTAAGTTTACCTGTGATAGCTACTTCCATATAGGAGGGTCTGCTATGCAAAGCTTTGAGGTATTTGCTTCATTATTAGTAAAGATATAAGAATGTTAATTTTAACCGATAGGAATCGGCAATTAGTCACCTGTTACTGTTAGGTACCTTACATTTCAAGAAAAGGCTTAGTTGTAGGCTTTTGGAAACTATTGGAAAGTCTATGCTATAATATACAACGTGTATCAGATTTGGGTGCTAATCGTTGAACGATTTGTTCAGAATCGCCTATTGAATCGAATTATGTAACTTTAAATATCTATATTAAAGGTTACATAAATCCATTCAGAAAACGATTCTCAACAAACCGTTTAACGGTTTAGCATCTTGATTTACACGTTGTATAAATGACCACATCTGATGAACAATTAAAAATTTATAGAAGTATAACACATATGCCTATCTACGTAAACGAAGTGATTTGATAAAAGGGCCATAAAGAAAAATGCCGCTAATCCGACTAGCAACCTACTTATTTTCCTCCAAATTACCCTAATCACAAAGTGACCACAGCAAATGTAGTCAAATAAAGTTTAAAGCAAGCATGTTTAATGGGATACTGTTATTACTCAAAGAATTAGCGAACATAATTAGCTAATAAAAAGCTAGCTAAGAAAAACAAAACCCGATTTATTTGATAACAAATATGTTATAAAATAAATAGAATACTATATAATGTGCAAGTTTCCTGAAATAATATTTTTAGTCCGTCATATACATAATAAAAAAATATTTGACACGTATTTTTTCTTTTGTCAATTAAGCAAAAAAATACGAGGATATGGTTTGTTGAAGTTCCGCGTAACGTCACGGTGTGGTACACTTTTTGGTAACAAGTGACGTCACGAGCCCCCACTCCCGAACTTAGTCGCGCTTTATCTTCGTCAATTGTTAATGATTTGGTAAAGCAAAAAATACGCATCCAATATTTTTTGATATTCTAACTGACGGACTAATTAGAATTATTATTTTTTTACCCAGGAAACATCCCTAATATGGGATGTGACTTTTGGAATTCAACAAATTTTTTTTATTGCTTCAAGTTATACCTAAGCAAGATCAATTTATAGTTATCGATGATTCGATATCGATTCATAGCCGCGGGAAGATCGATGTTTTTAATCAGGACGTAAAATCGCGTGTCTTTGCTCCATATGGAGTACAAGTTGTAGCGAGTACCTATCGCTAGTTTTTATGGTTCACATGATTATTACTGTTTGCATTGAAATGAAATTGGTATTGCCCAATCATAATGCTTATTCATTAAGCTATTGGCTTACATTGTTACGTAAAAGACCGCAGAATACAGGAATACCAGTCCTGAGTATATTTACATAACATGTTGGATTCTACGTATCGTATCTTTTGGACAGGTGCTACTTGTGGGGGCTGGTCTGTATCCCGCTTATTACAAAACATGGTTTAAAGCAAACCCAATTGCCTCGTCTCTTTTTGTCATATGACATATTTTAAGCAAGTGACCGAGCGTCCGGTTTTACTAAACATGCTTTAAACCTTCTGGTGTAATAATGGGTATGAATTTGCTATTTACGTATTTAAGTAATTAATAAAAGATAAAAAATATTTTATTAATAAATATTTAGATAAATATTGTCAGGGGTCAATGCTTTTATGTACTGAATCTGATTTTTTTTTCATTAGTAATTTCCCTTCGCTTTAAAACCAACCATCTTTACCGGAATTAGAGACTATTCATTATAATCCTGGTATTTAAGCTTTTTAATTTTTAAACAATTACATAATTTCAACTTTTCAAGAAGTACGATAAAGTTTCAAGAGGTAGGTACTTAAAAGTATATTTTATAAGAAAAAAAAAGTCTCATCCTTCCTAAAACACAGACAGTCTGAAAACCCCTCAAAGATTCTAATTAACTGCCGACAATCCACTTAACCACACGTTCAATACTTTGAAATAATACAAACATCTCGCCAACTTAAAAGAAAGCACTCAACTTCAAAGCTAAAAGTAACCGAATTGTCACAAAAAAGGGCAACAGTCGACAAAAAATATAATAGGGTGGCACGTAGTTAGGGACAAAACACCTGCTACCTGACCAAGGACTATAATAATACTTAGGGCGACAAGAATGCCGTGTTTGTGAATGAGATTTTTTTTATATTTCGGTCTCAACTATTTTATAGAAAATCCTTTTTAAGTTGAATTAAATGTATACAGTATATTCGATTTTTAAAACTATTATATTACTAGCTGTCCCCCGCGGTTTCACCAGCGTTACCGAGATCAAAAGTAGCCTATGTCCGTCTCCATACCATAGTGTATCTGCATGCCAAATTTCATAGTGATCCGTTGAGTTGTTGAGGCGTGAAGGCGTAACAAACAAACAAACTCACTTTCACATTTATAATATTATAATATAATTAGGATAATTAGGATTAGGATTATTATTATAAAAAAAAAACATTGGGTATTTGAAAATCGAATATGTTTGAAGTTTGAACACAATCTCACGATATGGCCAAAAGCTCACAAAACCCAAAGATAAAATTTGCTCTTAGTATCACTGCCAAAAAACCAAAATTACTTGATAAGAAAATTCAAATAATCACGATTCTTCTATTTTTGTCACCCTTGAAAGTATCCTCAATTTACCTTCTATCATAATTTTTCATAGCCATAATATCAAAAACCCTATTGGCCTCCTGATACATCAGGTATCAGGGATAAGCCTTTTCCAATAAATATCAACAAGGTGAAGTTCAATTCAAAAGGCTCACGACAAATAGACCTTTGCCGACCTTCAAAGGACATTCCAGTGAGAAGCATTCCGATTGTTTTATTTTTATAATAATCAGATTCCTATCCGATTCTCTAGAAAAGGCATACAATAATCGGCAATAAACTATAGCTAATAAATACTAATAATGTTTTATTAATTTCCTTGTATGGCGCCATACTTATAACGGCATTTATAATTTATAGTATAATACTTGTATATGTCGCCTAGTGCATTACAGTAGATTGAAGAAACTAAATATATTTCCAAGTCGTTTTTTTTTTTTTTAATTAATCATTTGGTTTAATATACCCAATTCAATTTATATCAATAAAGTTAGAAAATGCAGCAGCTAATTCCTATTTTGTACTTTTAAATTAAAATGTAACCAGTTTTATCTGTTCATGAACAAATTGATTCATTGATACGAATTAACTTCATATTATGGATGGATAAATTGCTGTATTTAGCTGTAGTACACACCAATCACTCAGAAACGACGTCGTAAATATCCATTTGACACTGGCTGGAATATAAGATAAAGCCAAGTCAAATAAATAAAACCGAGCTCTATGGTTCGCATATTTCAATTTGGAATGCAAGATATTCGAATTCATTTCACATCGAATTGAATTCAGAACATTCTGTTTGCGCGCCAAAAACCGAGGTACTCATTTGAATTTGGAAATAGGGAGCGTTCAATGAATAGAACTTCCAATTCCCAATAGACAAAAATACTTTACGTCGGCGAGGCGTCGCCTTTGCAAAATCTGATGGGGATTTCAAAAATGCTCAAAATTTTTGCTATGCTTTGGAACTTTCACGACAACACTTTGGTAAAAAGTTAGTTCCTGTGCCTACTAGGTACACACGGCTACAGATCAAGCTATAAGTTTCCAGTATAAGCTGATCTCGCATTTTATAGGATTTCCGTACGATGGGAGGTCAGCTTATACTAGAAATGTATAGCTTGATCTGTAGCCGTGTGTACATCAAATTCAACAGAGGCCCTCATCATAAGCAAGGATGTCATAAAGTTAACTTTCCCTCGTTAGTGTCTACTCTCTTGGAAACCTGAAGCTTAAATTATAATAACAGTCGGCTAAACTCAGTATTACCAACTTTCTAACCGCAATATTAATAATGCCAAATATACAACTGAACAATATAACTTTATTAGATGTTAAATTTATGTCGCTACCTAGACACTTCTATTTTGGAATATGGCCTTAAACTTTGGCAAATAGATACAGCCTGAAGTAATTATATCTTGAAATTATACGACGCTGTGAGATATTACACTACACCTTTATGCTAATACAAACAGAGATTACATAATAGGTACGCATGGGTAATAATTTGTAGGCAATTTTGTAACTATAACTTGTTAAAATCACATTCACCACCAATGTCCAATAATCGATCACAGGACAGTAGTGCCGCCAGCGAGTTTTGCATTACCGCAAATCAAATTGTAGCCGCCCAGACCGTTGTAGAGTTGCGAAACAAACAGTGGAACAATACAACTGCATTTGGTCATTAGCAATTTAAATAGAGTAGAGAAACCGTGTCCTTAAAACCTTTATCTCACCGTTCACGTCATAACAACAAATCTCGACTGTAATAAAACGCGTATTCCAAACATTCGTATCTGATATCTTATCAAATCAAATGATTGTGCAAATGAGAACAGTTTATCACACAGAGTTGTTCGCGACGGGCACGGGCCGGGCTCCAGCGAGGTCTCGCGTACATTACCAAGCCCTACCATTACCACGTTGTTGCAGGCCGCATTCGACACTCTGACGCGGTTTCGAGTGAACGTCGGAACGAAACGACTCGCGTGACTATCGTTCAAGTGAGTAGAGTGCGCGAAGTCGATCGTGACGTGCGATGCCCAGGGCCCCGCGTGCCCCGCTACCCCTCACAGGGCTATGGAGACCCTCCTCGATAAGTTCAAGAGGGAGCAAGGAGGTCTGCGACGCTCCCGATCCGTTCGCGCTTCCCTACGATTGATAGGCAACCGCTGGCGGTCCACCAAGGAGGAGGAAACTCCGGAAGACGTAGACATAAAACGTAATAGTGTTGTGTTCGCTAAACAGATTTGGAACGAGAAGGACTACGACGTCGGGTACACCGGCCTCGAGGGCACATACAAACCGAAAACACCCGCAATGGCGAAACGAAAGCCAGAACCGGTGAGGCAGAGGAGAAAGAGTGGCGACATCGACTTGAATTTGAAGCCGCAAAGATGCAAGAAAGTGGAGAAGTCGAAATTTAGCGATTTGTTTTCGAATAAGAAGCATAAGAGCGTATCGGCTAAAGAGCTATTGGTACCAGAGATTATTCCGCCTAAAGCAGCAGCGATACTGCACATACATTCTCCAGAAAAGGATAAGGGGAAGAAGAAGTTGAAAGGGATGGGGAAATCTGAGTCTGCGAAGTCGATATCGGAGTTGATGGTGCAGAAGCGTGTGCGAAGAGGTTCAGATAGTGACATGCTTCCGAACTTACCTCGAGGTTGCGACAACCAGGCTTTTGTGTACAGCACCCCGCCGAAGGACAGGAAGCTTCCACTCTCACCATCTGCTTATTTGAGTACGTAAACCACTTTTTCTATCATACAGTTTCATCGTGTTCAAATCAGGGCCATCCTTAATTAGGCCATAACGTATACATGCGATATTATGAACTTAATTTGATCGTCACGATATCATTGTAATCCATTCGAATCGAATATCGTACGCAAACGTGTGTTTATTTAGATCGTTGTCATAGCGACCACTGTGAGGTCAGAAATTAACAACTGAGATTTCACAAGATTTTACAACTTTGTTGACTTGCATAATGCTTCATCGTAATAGTGTTCCAACCCGGATGAAAAAAAATGTGTCTATGGCTCGGAATTTGTGGTGGCGAACTCTTTTAATAAATACACTCCATGCCATGTCTCATTAAGCTTCTCATACACCATGCTCATGCATTGATTCGTTTTTTTATTATTATTATCTCAACTCCTACGAATTTCTACGAAAGTCATTGTTAGCGATTGGAAGGCGATGCTTAGGTCCATAATTCACACATCATTTGATGCTGCCAGTAACAGATACGTGCAAGATGATCGTAAATTCAATGAAGCAATTAGTAGATTTAACAAATTGTTTCAATTGAATTTACACCCTGTTTCTTGTTGGTTAAAGTGCATAGCGATAATAATTATTGAGTTAATTGCACAAATCTTAGGTTTTCTTATAATTATAATATAAGTAGAAGAAATATTATCGAGGTTATGCATAATAATAACAGCCCTGAGTATAATAATAAACTTTAATCTTTGCTTAAACTTTAAGACTGCTTCCAGAACTTCTTAAGGGCTCCTTGTTAGAGCTTCGTAGGTTTAAGTACTCTTTCCAATTTACTTAATTTCCTCTCTGAATTTCTAATCGTTGTTTGTAATTTAAACTTTATGTTAAAGGCTTTAATGCTATTCTTGTTTGTGCTTTGCTCATATCTCTAATTAGGTATTTGATAAAGTAATCAACCGTTTCATATAGAATTATGTGTGAGCTGAGAATTTTCCAGACGAAATATAAATAAAAATGGGTTCAAATTTAAAGTGATTCCCTTTTTAACCGACTTCAAAAAAGGAGGAGGTTCTCAATTCGGTTGTTTTTTTTTTTTTTTTTTTTTATGTTTGTTACCTCATATCTCCGTCATTTATCAACCGATTTGGAAAATTGATTTTTTGTCTGGAAGGGTACACTTCCCGTTTGGTCCCGTTGTCATCAGATCAGGATTTGATACTTCTTAGTGTACTTTGAAGTCGGTTTAAGTTTTTCGTAAAACAGTCCAATTATTGTATACTTAAGTACTTACTTACACTTACTTACACATACTTAGTACTTTAAACTTTTTTGGAAAATATGTTAAGTACTAGGATCATGCCAATAGCCTAGAGCATTAATGAGCCAATGGCAGACTAAGATAAGACTCCCGCGCAAGCACGCCAGCCACCCACCAAAACTATTTCTTCTAGATAGTATTATTCTATAAGTTATAAGCTTATGAGTTCTTCAATAAATGGATCATCAAACGCAATTAATTATATTGTAACGAACAAAGATTTTCCTTGAAAAACATATGTAACTGTTTGATTATTTGTCAAACTAATTTAATGATGATAAATTATTTATTCAAAGCACTCGATATTTTCAGATTATGCAACTAAACGTTAGTGTTATGTATATTGCGTTAGTCATGATTCGATATATTATAATAATACTAAGTATTTTCATCGAAATCCGTCCAGCCGTTTATGCATGATTGAGTCACATCAAGTCACATCACAAAATATCGTAAGACCTAACGTTCCAATTTGCAATATTATGTAGGATACATTGATTTACATTGAATTAGTTACTTACATCATTCTGATATTTTGTTGACGATAAGTAACAATTAATAACAAGGAAAATATGTTTAAAATATTGATAGACTCAGAAGCTATCATAAGCAAAGTTTATGTCCCATATTTATTTTTAGAGTCAACTAAAGTTATCTTTAGCGGTGAAACAATACTTAGTCGTCAGAAACACGTAGCGCTATCGGAAAGTATTTAAGAGTATTTTTCTCGCAAACGCAGTGATTTTCACGGCTCTTACGCGTTTGGTTCAATGTTCTACACAACAAGTGTGGCCGGATGGCCTCATTTGAACGGAACATTGTTGTGATGTGTGTCTTCTCCACAGAACAGAAAAAACAGTTAGAAAGCGCAAGTGGGCGGAACATAGTAAGCGTAGTTCCGCGCACTTAGAGCTCCGCTCAATTCAGTCGTGATTTGTCACTACATTGTTTTGGTGGCGTCGTAAAAGATTTAAAATGTTAGTAAAATGCCTTACCTTCCCACCACGGTTGGTCACCGAGGGAAGTTTAGACCATAACCCTCCAGTTAAATATAGTAGAAAACTAAACAGAATTAATATCGCAACATTAAACACAAGAACTTTAAGAACCCAAGATACCCTCGCAGAACTGAATATTGCCATTCAAGACATAAAGTGGGACATACTCGGAATCAGCGAAATGAGAAGAGAAGGTGAAACAATCTATGAATACCAAGATTACATATTGTTTAACAAAGGCGAAAAAGGAGGCAAAAGAGGAGTAGGATTTCTCATAAAGACGACTCTGAAGAAGCAGATACAAAGCATCTTTGGTATCTCTGATAGGATAGCAGTGCTTAATATCAACATACCTAACTATATAAAGACTTGGACTATCATACAAGCATATGCACCAACCGAGCAAGCTGCAGAATCAGAGACAGAGACATTCTATGCAGAACTGGCAAAAGTCATCAGAAATTATACCAACAACCATATTATACTGATGGGTGATTTTAATGCTCAAATCGGAGAAAAACAAAATGAGGAGGAGTATGTATTGGGCAAATATGGACATGGTAAAAGAAGCTCCAACGGTCAAAAGCTTGTGGATTTTTTGCTAGAACACAACTTAATTCTTCTGAACAGTATATTCAAAAAAGACTCAAAGAATAAATGGACCTGGATTTCACCAGATGGCAGATATAAAAATGAAATAGATTACATAATAAGCAATTTTCCCAAGGCATTTTCGAATACAAGCGTGATCTCAAAACTCAATTTTAACACAGATCATCGTATGGTCAGAAGTACAATTCTGCCAGCACCACCAAAAAAAGCAAGGAAGAATATTAACACATATAGTCCAACTCAAATCACCACAGAGAGTTTCAAAGAAATTGGCCAGTCGTTAACAGACAATCTACAAGAGCTGATGTATGAAAATGAAGGCGATATCATAGCAAATTATGGAAAATTGGAAAAACAACTCACTATCACTAATAATACCAACAAAAGTAAAAGCAAATACCCACTCAGCGATGAGACCATCCAACTCATAAACCGCAGAAAATCTTTACTGGCTCAAGGGAAAAACAAAGAAAACATAAAAATAATAACAGAAATAAGCAAACAAATTAATAAATATATTAGAAGAGACCGTAAAAACAAAAGACTAGAAGTGTTAGAGATACAAATAATGAGAACAGGCGGTGTAAGAAAAGCTCTGAAAGAACTTAAGGAAACAGGAAAAGAGTGGGTGCCTAGACTAAGGAAAAAAGAAGACACTATCACACAAAGGAAAGGTATACACGAACTGGCCACGGAATTCTACAAAGATCTATATTCAAACAAAGACTCATGTAGACACCCTCTTACAGAACCATTTACGAGTAAAACTGTAGACAGCCTGACAGAGTGTGAACCTGATATTCTGAAGAGTGAAGTGGAAAAGGCAATAAAAAGTCAAAAAATGGAGAAGGCACCTGGACCGGACAAAATTACAAACGAAATGTTGTGAGGGACTATTGATGAATTAGTACCAATACTTACTAAGTTGTTCAACCAAATTTTTAAAAGTGGATTTATACCAACACAATGGGAAACTTCATATATAATCCTACTGCATAAGAAAGGCGCGAAGGACGAAATCGGGAACTACCGGCCAATAAGCCTAATGTCGAATGTGTACAAAATATTCGCAAAGATCATTTTGGGCAGGATTAGCGCAAAATTAGACGAAAGCCAACCAATAGAACAAGCCGGTTTCAGACGGAACTTTTCAACAATAGACCACATCCACACACTCAAACAGATAATTGAGAAGTATAACGAATTCAACAAAACATTGTATGTAGCTTTTATCGATTATGCAAAGGCATTCGATTGCATTAGTCATAAGGCAATATGGGAGAGCTTAGAAAGGCAAGGTATACCTGCAACATATATTAACATTATTAAAAACATATACACAAACAGTAAAGCAAAAATACAATTAGAAGCCTTGGGCAAAGAATTCCGGATCAAGCGAGGAGTTAGACAGGGAGATCCAATGTCCCCAAAGTTGTTTTCAGCAGTTTTAGAGAACGTCTTTCGCAACCTCAACTGGGAACATCTAGGCCTCAACATAGACGGAAGAAAACTAAACCATTTAAGATTTGCGGACGATCTGGTTTTACTAGAGGAAAATCCTGAGGCACTCGAGAAGATGATCCAAACTCTAAATACTGGGAGCTCTAAAGTGGGTTTAAAAATGAACATAACAAAAACGAAACTGATGACCAACTCAAAAATGGAACCCATTAAAATTGAAGGACAACAAATAGAATATGTCGATGAATATTGCTACTTGGGCCAGATTATCTCCCCTAAAGACCAAACAACCAAGGAAATAAACAAGAGGATTGCTAATGGGTGGAAAAGATACTGGTCTCTCAAGGAAATTGTAAAATCTAAAGATCACAATATGGCAACGAAAAGAAAAGTATTCAATACTTGTATTCTTCCATGCATAACCTATGGGTGCGAAACATGGTCCCTTACAAAATACCATAGAGACAAACTAGGTAAGTGCCAGAGAGGTATGGAACGAAGCATGACAGGAATAAGAAGGCAAGAAAGAATTAGCAATGTGCAATTAAGAGCAAAAACCAAATTAAACGATATCCTGGAAAAAATTGACCTCCAAAAATGGAGATGGACCGGCCATATGTTGAGATCTATACAAGTAAAATGGAGCCAAATTACAACAAATTGGTATCCAAGAGATGGCAAGAGATGTCGAGGACGACAACAAATGCGCTGGGAAGATGAACTGAAACTTACTGCGGGACCCAAATGGAGGAGAGTTGCTCAAGACAGGAAGCAATGGAAACTACTGGAGGAGGCCTTTGCCAAAAGGCACACTGAGTTGAGAGACATCCTATAGCCAAACAAATCATACAACAGTCATAAAGAATAATCTCACCCAGTTTAACGGGCTAAATAAATAAATAAATAATAAAAATGCCTTATTGTGCTGTTTTACAGTGCAAAAACGATAGCCGTACAATAAATTTAGCGAAAGGAGGTATATCATACCATCCGTAAGTTATATTTTGTGAGTAAATTAATTTAAAATTAAGAAAAACCTAATTGTCTTCAAGATGAATGATCGCGAACGAAAGTTGACTTTAAAATTTAAACTTTAAGGTCTAGTTTCTTTCAAACTTAAAACTTACTGCTTCTCGAAGTTTCCATACATGCACTTGATGTGACGGTTGCCACTCGATTAGAGACGTGACACACTTCTTTATAGTATGAGTTATCGATAGTTTAAACTTTTACAGTTGTGATTAGTAGTGCCATTTTGATTTTATATTTAAATATTATTATTATTTATTTGAATGCGTTATGTTATATTTTTGTGATTTTAGATTTCCTAAGGCTCCAGATATAAAGGGAAAATGGATTCAAGCTACAGGAAGGCAAAATTGGTTTCTTTCAAAATCAAGCACAATTTGTTCAGAGCACTTTGAAGACAAATATTTTATAATTAAAAAAAGGGAAATAAATACTTGTATGAAACAGCCATACCAGAGCAAAAACAAAAATATTTCCAATGTGTGTCCTTTTGTTATTCCAAAAGGTGTCTCACTGGGCTTCCTACAGAACACTCAAAGAACAGAATCTGTTTAATTTTCATAAATTGAATAAAGAGAAAATCTATCGACAACTAACAATTTTTATCCTTCTTTACCAAGCGTGAATTTTTACAAAACGTGCTACAGTTTAAGGCCTTTGAATTTTATACTATCCTAGCTTCGCCCGCTTTGAATTCGTTTATAAGTGTAATTTCAATAATATGTGTAATTCGTTTATCCTACGGGAACTGCTCACTTTTCCAAAAGTACAAAAGTAACTTTTGTACAAAAAGTAAATATATATATTATATTTGATTAGTTGTTTTTTTTGTTATTTTTTTTTTATGTTTATTCGTTTTGATGATTGTGTATTTTATTTTGTAAAATAAAAAGTATGTATGTTTTGGAAAAAAATAGCCACTATATAGTCAGATTGGAAAAATAAAAAGAAAATATTAAAAAACCGGCCAAGTGCGAGTCAGACTCGCGCACCGAGGGTTCCGTACAAACCTGTAGGTATATAAGTCATTTACATATTACTAGTATAGACCTGAGTATTTGATATTAATTTCAATTTATGACGTATTCAAAAAAAACTACTTACTAGATCTCGTTCAAACCAATTTTCGGTGGAAGTTTCCAACGTAATGTACATCATATATTTTTTATAGATTTATCATTCTCTTATTTTAGAAGTTACAGGGGGGGGACACACATTTTACCACTTTGGAAGTGTCTCTCGCGCAAACTATTCAGTTTAGAAAAAAATTATATTAGAAACCTCAATATCATTTTTGAAGACCTATCCATAGACACCCCACACTTATGGGTTTGATGAAAAAAAATAATTGAGTTTCAGTTGTAAGTATGGGGAACCCCCAAAATTTATTGTTTTTTTTCTATTTTTGTGTGAAAATCTTAATGCGGTTTACAGAATACATCTACTTACCAAGTTTCAACATTATAGTTCTTATAGTTTCGGAAATAAATGGCTGTGACATACGGACGGACAGACAGACAGACAGACAGACATGACGAATCTATAAGGGTTCCGTTTTTTGCCATTTGGCTACGGAACCCTAAAAATGTACCTTCATAGGTGCCTTCTTGGGCCTAAATTGAATAAATGGCTTTGACTTGACTTGACTATAAGCTGTGTGTTAATCTAGTGTGTCATCTATCTACATACCAAATTTCATCGAAATCATGTTCCGCCGTTTAGGCGGAATAGATTTCATTCATAATATTAGTGTCATATTTATAATATTATTAGCTGTCCCGTGCGGTTTCACCCACATTCCCGAGTAATCGTATGATTTCCCGGCATAAAAAGTATCCTATGTGTTAATCCAGAACATATCTGAGAATCTGTGTTCCAAATTTCATCCAAATCCGTTCAGTAGTTTTTGCGTGAAAGAGTAACAAACACTCACAAACTTTCGCATTTATATTATTAGTAGGATATACAATAAACATTTATCGATACTTTCACTTATGACGTCATCTATCACCTACATCACTAATTGAGTAGCTGACGAAATCGAATAGCGCATGGTGTTATAATCAGAATGTTATAAATCCATCGACATGCTACACGAATGTCAACTTTATCTTGAATGTAATTAGGATGATAATAAAATCCACTGATAATAACGCCATCTATTGTTGGATAGCGAAACTTACTCGTCAATTGTTTTCCTTAATCTTCATATTACAAAACGTCGTATACACATTCTACAGAATAACAAAATGAATTCTATTTGTACATGTGAAGGTATATTTTCAAATGTAGAATCTGTGATTTCTGCTAGTTTTGTGTTGAATAAAATCTACCAATGAAACGAATTGTTTGTTTGTAGTGCAGTGTATGAATAATTGTTTATTTGTGTGAGTTTTGCCACACAGGTTCCCATGCTAATATTGTCACTTGCGCTTTCTAACTGTTTTTTCTGTTCTGTGGTCTTCTCTATACGTAGTAATAATAGCTCAATGTTGGAAATGGGTACATATTAGGTACTCTGTGGCGGTATGTGGTAAATGGTACTTTTGAAATAAATAGAAGTACCCTACAGTCACCACTAATTAAAATTATAATTTAATATCCTTATTCCAACGAGGATAGTTAAATCATACATACATAACTGTTCGTCATTATTCATTATTTTTATATAAAGTTTTCTATTAATCGGATTGTAAATAGATTTTATATAGTTATTTTATAGATTTAATGAACAATATATTTCTCTTAACTATAACCGCAAAGCTTGTCGGCACCAAATTGTAGTCACCTACAATACTACAATACTAGTTAGGTATTGGTGCCGATTCTGTTGTAAATCGCACTAAACTAATTTTAGTCACATCACATCTCTTTCTTACAAACATTATTGAAAAAGGATAGAACATTTTTAAATCTGTCAAATTAGTCTTTGCCGTCTTCATTTGCGGGTATTTAGACGTAACCGCGATAGATGGCGACTAAATTTATATTGAAAACAAGCATTGGACTAATTTGACAGGACTAAATTGATTACATCCTTTTCTTAATTTCTTTATTATAAAGAGACACAGTAAGATTAAATTAGTTTAGTTGTAAACAACAGATACAGCTCCAATATACCTTTTAAACAGCAATTACTTAAGTGCACGGTTCATAAAAAAGTTAATAAAAGCAACAGGTGTAGAAAACGCGCCCTGTACGCGCCATTAGCTCAGTGTTGCAAGCTTATGAATTTTTATTTTTTCGGCAAGATTCCGTCGTTACTTAATATGCACATAACCGCAATTACCGTTTGTTTTGTAAGGTGCTATTATCGATTTTTTCCATTCGATCTTGCACACAGATTAAAAATAATGTTATATCATTTCGAGGCAGTTAATGCGGGGGATATAATAAGACAGGTTAAACTCTATCGAATTGGTAATCGGTTGTATCGGTAAGTAATACGTTTTATTCGGATCAGTATTCCGTATGATTGCAGCGGTAAAATCATTTGAATGGGTTTATTAAAAACAAAAATCGCATAATTTCATTAAATGTTATAGGTTACAATAACCCTTCTCATAAACATTTCCCTGATATAAAAGAGCTGCCAATTTCTCATATTACTATCATGTTTTGAACAAAGACAACAATAGAGAGCCTTCTGTTGGTAATTCCCACAAAAGCCGGTGAAAGGGTTAATTTTCTGAGATACGAGCTTATAAGATTAACGGATTGACATCTCGTTGAAACAATCGGTAGGAGGTTTTGCTAGTAAAAGTGCGTAGGTTACGGGCAGCACTATTTATCTGCCCCCTTACTCATAAACCGCTATTTAACTAATATACTGTTTAAAGGGTCACGTAAATAAAGTCACTCTATTGTCATTATCAAATAATGTAACATTATTTACTTGGTTTATGAGTAAGGGGGTTTATTTTTATTGTAGGTAATATTCCAACTGGAATTATTATAATTAACATTGCATTTTTATTGTTACTTCACGTAGTTATTTTTAAAGTAAATAGGTTGGTATTTGAACACAATTTCACCATAAGTGATGATAAATAAGGCCCAGGTATTAAGCACACAAAGCCTACACGGTAGTAGATTGTCCGCGTAAGGGTGGTGGTTCTGGGAAAGGTTCCCAGAACCACCAATTTCAGTCAGTACAAAATAGTAGGTAGGTATCTGAAAAACTATTCTTGACGCTGGCTGCTCTAATTGAGAAGGTATGTTATGCACGACAAATCCTCCAATCTACAAGCTTAAATCGAATCTGGAACATCATACTTCCAAACTTCAATCAAAAAATGCATATTTCCGTAACGATGTTCCCCTAAAATAAAAACCAAAGAGTCACATCTCTTGTAACAACGTATTTTATGATGCAATTTAAATGTATCACGCTATTACAATCGGCGGGAAAACAAATGGAAAACGGCAATTAATTACGGTTCCGACAATGGAGCCATCTTGAAAATTTAAGTGTATCACAATGTTATATAAGAAACCACAATGGCTTGTGAGAGTTTCGTACTCGTTACGAAATTCGGATTGTTATGTTGAAAGTTGGGAGACATTGAACTTTGTTACAGATTAAGTAAACTAAAAGAACCTACGCGTCGAACATAGAACCTTCTCCTTTTTTTGAAGTCGGTTAATAAGGCCACCAAAACTGCTATTAAAAAATCAGTATTTTCGACTAGTTTTATTATGTTCTTCATTTGATTCACGAGTATAGAGTACAATATTTAAATGTTTGAATAGGGAATTTTATCTTATTTTTCACTTGTAACTCCCTCTCTGAACCGTTATTATAGTCTATGAACCCAGTTCTGCAATGGACGGACATTGTATCTAAACAATTAAGTTTCTTATCCCTAAAGTCACCCCCCCTAGACAAGATTGTTGCCGACAATCGTCATCGTTAGTAAACGATCAACCTTTGTATGGGATTGACATTTCAAAACGAAATGTCACGTGATTCTTAACAATCTCTTATGTCAATCCCATACAAAGGTTGATCGTTTACTAACGATGACGATTGTCGATAACCATCTTGTCTACTGGCCCTGATATATCTTGACTTAAAGTTTAAGTCACTTTGAAATAATTATATTATCTATTATTTGTTATGACTGTGTCTTTAATGCTTATCTGTTACATTTAAATTACGTTGGCAGTAAATTTATTAAGCATATCTTTTGCTAATTCACTTTTCAAATATTTTTCCATTCTTGTATTGATTTAACTCCTTTAAAGTTTATATAAAAAGCCGTTTGTAAACTTATTTGACATTCTACTCTCTGCTATGGAGATTCCATTTGCCTCGTCGCCATCAACTCTAAACTAATTTGAGAACTAAATTGAACTTGCACTCAATCTTGTTAGCCACCCCTAGGTGTCACCCTCGTTTATAAAGCTAGCGCTACATTGACATAAATTTTGGCAATATTTGTAGGTAATCTTTTGCACATTTTGTGTAGAATGGGTAATTAAGAATCTGGCTTAATTAGTAACAGGTGCAGTGTAGCCACAGTTTTAGCACGGCACTGACAAAAGATCGAGATTGTGCACACAATGCTCGAGAAGAGAGCTCCCAAACCGTGCGAACCTCTCAGTTGCAACTATGATACTGCAATGGAGCGACATGCTAGACTTTTTATCCTGCGGTCAGTTCTAATTTCAAAGTTTAGATAGCCTGTTAGATATTTAAATGAGTTAATGTCCAGTTTTAAATTATTAGTGCTGTTATCGCCGCGTTGCTTACAGTGTTTTGTGTTATCGATTCAAATAAATAGAGCGTGAGTGACTACTGACCCGCCAGGTACTTTTAATTTATTACTGCCTATTAAAAAATGTAGTGTTAACAGGTTTACCATAATTTACTTTATGATTTCCTTTTCTTTACCGAGTATTATTACGCTACCAAATTACTTCGAAATTGCCAAGTTTGTAAGCTTCAGTAGCTTTACCGCTCCATCAATTTTGTTTTGAATGGAATAAATTACTTCGAAATATTCAATTTGAAGATCAAAACGTAGGTGAAGGGTTTCAGGGTTATTGAAAACCTACTTACTTTGCTAACCTTGTAAAATCCAGTCAGTTATATATAATATATTATTTGTAATACCTAATTCATTGCTATTCAGGAATAAATAGTTAAGAAGTGTAAATAAAGAAGCAGTCACTATACAAAACATCAGCAAGATGAGATAGTATTATACGTCCAAATGATTTATGTATGCGACTGACAAGCCATGTCATAGTGGAGTGGACATATTTCAACCATATGTGCAACCACAATCAAGCTCATATTTGCATATACTTCTCGTCATTTGGAAAATCTAAATTTGATATACTATACTTGCATTATATTGATACAATTTAAAACGGAGCAATATTTTGTCTACGAAATAGTCTATTTTTATATTTAAATTTTATTTGTTATCGATAGTTTGGCGTTTGACGGGCCAGTTGGCGCAGTTGGTTAAGGTTCACCTTACGCGCCGCAGGTCGTGGGTTCGATTCCCACACAGGACATGCATTTGTGTGCATGAACATGTCTGTATGTCCTGAGTCTGGGTGTAATTATGTATATTAAGTATGTATTTACAAACAAAAAGTATGTATATGTATTATATCAGTTATCTGGTTTCCATAGTACAAGCTCTGCTTAGTTTGGGATCAGATGACCGTGTGTGAGAAATGTCCCAGGATATTATTTATTTATTAGTTTTATGCCGATCACTGATCACCTCACTATTGGTACACTCAGACATATATCCTATAGATAGATACTATTGTATAAGCTATAGTCATACAGTCTCCGTCATACTCTACCATGAGTTTTCTACACTAACGTAATCTACAGTCGCCAGCGACTACGGTGACACGATTTGTATGAAATGCTTCCAAAAGTGTCCACTAGAGGCGGTGCTCGCTATACAAAATATTCACACTCGCTAGCATGTGTAGATGTGTTAGTGTAGAAAACTCATGGTAGAGGTACTGCATAAACTGAATAGTACCTAGTTTTAACTTTTATATTTGTTACCTCAGATTACAGAATAAAAGGTCTGTAATTCGAGTTTGTAACTAAATCTCCGTAATAACCGAACGGAGTTAAATATATAGCATAAAGAAATATACGATACGTTAATACCAGACCCTTCGGTATCCCAAACAAAGCCGCAGTGTGAAAAATAACCAGCTTCCGCGCTGTAGCAGATACAACTATAATTTTCTATCAATAAACATAGCGGTAAGTTCACACCATGCTATGTTCCATTTAGTATACACAGGAGTATACATGTGTTCCGCAGCACGGCCTCAGCCTTCCGACTCTTCCGCATGTATAGAAACGATACATCACTGTTGCTTTCAAACTGATTTATAGGGTCCCTTAGATATTAACCTAACCCTTGATGATTACAATTAAATAAGTAGATGATATTCAAATAAAATTCAAACACTTTAGGTGTAAAATCAAAAGACAGTTCAAGTCAGTTGAAACGTCCTTTAGAGCCCGCTTATATTTTTATTTTTTTATACAACTAAGTCGGTAAACAAGCATACGGCCCGCCTGATGGTAAGCGGTTACCGTAGCCATATGGACGCTTGCAACACAAGAAGCATTGCTCACGCGTTACCGACCTTTCCCCCCTCCCCTATGAGCTCTGGCGACCTTACTCACCGCAGGAACACAACACCACATTAAAGTGGTGTTATTTGGCTGCGATTTGACTGTTTGGTGATCCGCGCGGGCGAGGAAAACAAGCAAGTCAAGGGATAAACGTCAAAAGTACGCCTTGGATTTGTTGCTCTGCAACTGTGACATTATTAACTTGTGCTCTTTGACTAATGATATATCAAGACTGAACTACGAAGCTGTTTACGCGTAGATAAAAATGTCCTCTAACTGTTAGGGCGCAAATCATTTTCCCGCCCTCAGTGTCAGTCGAGACGTCACTGGGACACAACCAAATTCACCAAAAGTGTATTGTTCCAGAATGTCTTTTTGTGTGATAAAAGTGTGCAGAAACTACATAGGTCGATCTAGATCAACAAAAAAACTCAGCTATCATCAGTAAGTAACAATATTTCCTATTAGTTCCTGCAATATAAGCCATTGAAATTTTTCGAAAATAAATTATTTTGAGTAAGCGCCATATTTACGTATTGCCTGTCCTGCCAGTTTATGAACTCGAAACTCCCATGGTAATATCAGTCAATAGCTAAATACGAGTATGTAGAATATACTTATATATAAAAAGCCACGGTGACGTGTGCGAAGTTGACGTGTTTATCGTTTTCGGATTTTTCGATCATAGTTATTATGCGTGTGACGTCCATTTTGTGAAAATCTCGAATTGAATTTTAAAATGGCGGTCTTTTTTTTTTAATGACTGATGTCATTCTCGACAGTGTATGTCACGTTTTTAAATTGTTTTTTTAGTTGAAAATGAGACTTTTTTTACAGAATACCAATTGATCCAATTTTAAGAAGCCAATGGATAGACATCATTCGGAAAAGCCGTAGTGAAGATCTCTGGAAACCAGCCAAAAAATCTGTTCTTTGCTCTGACCACAGATTACAGAATAATTCAGATGGAGCGCGCGGAACACGAAAGTGAAGCCAAAAAAGCAAATACAAATTGAAAATCTGATACCTGGTATTCGTTTTCCAGTTTGTATTTGCATTGTCTTTATAAAGGAGTGTTTTTTGTTAAACAAAGCAAATACACATTCAAAAGCGAATACCAGGTACGTGTTTTTCAATTTGTATTTGCTTTTTTGGCCTCACTCCCGTGTTCCGCGCGCTCCATCCTTATTCTGTAATCTGTGGCTCTGACCATTTCAATAAAAATTACATGTATTTTGTAAATAAGCAGGGACGCCGGAGATTAAAAAAGGTAGCAGTGCCTTGCAAAGCAAGTATTTTTTACAAGCTTTCATTTTACTTGCAATGTTTGTATGTTTTCGGACCAAATCTTGCAAGTCGAATTTCACCCACTTCCAGTGGTCAGATTGACTTGATGTTTGGTATACTAGGTATTTTGGTATATAGGTGGTAATTCCAATATACCAATATATTGGACCTACAACAAAAAGTACAGTCACCAAAATAAGTTTGTATTAAAATGAAATATTAAAAAAAACTTCCGCGGACGCTCGGACTGTGGAATGAGCTCCCCGCCGTGGTTTTCCCAATGGAGTGCAGCATGGGGTTCTTCAAAAAAGGTGTGAAGAGATTTCTCGGTCGATTTCGAGGTCGGCAACGCGCGAATGATACCCCTGGTGTTGAAAGCGTCCATAGGCTACGGTAACTGCTTACAATCAGGCGGGCCGTATGCTTGTTTATCGACTAAGTTGTATATATATAAAAAAAAATGGCTCGATTTGACTTGATTTGCTCGATTTGACTTAGTTTGACTCGGTTTGACATGATTTGACTCGATTTGCTTGTTTTGACTCAATTTCACTTGATTTGACTTGTTTTGACTGGATTTGACTCGATTTGACTTGATTTGCTTGATTTGACTAGATTTGACTTGATTTGACTTGATTTGACTTGATTTGACTTGATTTGACTTGATTTGACTTGGTTTGACTTGATTTGACTTGATTTGACTTGATTTGACTTGGTTTGACTCGGTTTGACATGATTTGACATGATTTGACTTGATTTGAATCGATTTGACTCAATTTGACTTGGTTGGACTCGGTTTGACTGGATTTGGCTCGATTTGACTTGATTTGGCTCGATTTGCTCGATTTGACTTGGTTTGACTCGGTTTGACATGATTTGACTTGATTTGACTCGATTTGATTGTTTTGACTCAATTTCACTTGATTTGACTCGATTTGACTTGATTTTACTTGTTTTGACTGGATCTGACAGCATTTGACTCGATTTGACTTGATTTGCTTGATTTGACTAGAATTAACTTGATTTGCTTGATTTGACTTGGTTTGACTCGGTTTGGCATGATTTGAATCGATTTGACTCAATTTCACTTGGTTTGACTCGATTCGACTTGGTTTGACTGGATTTGGCTCGATTTGACTTGATTTGGCTCGATTTGACTTGATTTGGCTCGATTTGACTAGATTTGACTTGGTTTGACTCGGTTTGACATGATTTGACTCGAGTTGACTCGATTTGCTTGTTTTGACTCAATTTCACTTGATTTGACTCGATTTGACTTGATTTGCTCGATTTGACTTGTTTTGACTCGGTTTGACTTGATTTGACTCGATTTCACTTGATTTGACTCAATTTCACTCGATTTGTCTGGACTTAACTTGATTTGACTCGTGTTGACTCGATTTCACTCGATAGTAAGATAAGTAAAAATAAAAAGTATTAAATTAATATCGGCGCCATTAATCTTATTTATATTATCATGTATTATCCCGATTCAACTTTTATTTTCGTAGTTAACAAAGATATCGAAACCGTAATATATTTTTCCCCATTTTATTGGATTTTTTCAACAACTGGTAACATTATAAACTTCACTATGACAAGCAGAATGACGTACCGCGAGCATAATACGTAGCAAAGTTGGCCACTTTTTAAAAGTCATGTAGTATGGGGATGGTCGTTCTAGACGTATATATTTTCTAAGCTTGTGCTCTCATTTTCTAATCACATTGTCCCATATACAATACGGAACCATCTCCAGTCGACACCATTTCGCACTACACCCAACTGTTTTTCCAGCATTAAGTAACGATTACCCACGCGATGCGTCGGCGCACGTTACACAGTCACGAACGATCTGTACAATAATGTGTTTTATTACAATACAATACAATGATGAGAACCTTTCACCTCGTGCCGTTCTGGGAATTGATTTCGTGACGCTTTCGTACGTTACGTATGTTTCTTTTTATTTGAATAATCCATATCCTTAATAAATATAAACATAGGATATGGATAAATAAACATAGGACAAAATAAATAAATAATAATAATAATCATTTGACATACGTTGACAGTGACAATAAGGCTCACAAAGATTTTCATAGGGCATCGTGCCTCTACCCAGATGGCTAGTCCGCCTTACTAAAGCATGACATTTCATATCACTCCGCTTGAGGGGTTCCTGAGCAAATCGCTCTCAGTTCGTATTGCGCACGGCTGTCACCGCGACATACCCGCTGTAACTGATTATATAAAAAATGACGACTTGCTTATTGAAATACTGTCACAACACTTGCAAAAACCAAGGAAAAATTAAAAAACTAACCTTCCATGTGTATTGCGATTTCGTCACTTTTAATTGCCTAAACTTATTTTAGAAATATACGTTTCGGTGGTGACAGTTTTTATTTTTTAAATCTTTTCTGGCCATGTTTTATGGAAGCTTGCCACAACATGAAAATTAATTTTCCACATTTTTGTTAAGGATTATTAAAAGATGATATCGAGTACCTACTGATTATTTTTGCTCTAATTAGGAGTTTTCTTATGATACCTCTATGCTAAAAATACCCGCCAAACTGTTGATAATTCTAACCTCCCGATTTGACAGGTATTTTGACCATAGAGGTCAAAATAATGAGAAAACTCCTCATTAAATATTATCTGCACAACCAAATGTAATCAATAAAATTAATTTTATTGGTAGTACAAGAGCTAAAACAGATTGCCAACCTAACTAAACTTATTGTCGAAACATTTGCATATATTCGTTTATATAATGTAGCAAAATCCGAAAATTTGTTAACAATTTCAAAACGACAGCTGTATAGAAAACAACTGCAATTGCAGGGGGTTTATTTTTTGTTGATAATAAATATTACTTACTAGCTGCCCGGCGCGACTTCGTTCGCGTAATACCCTACCCTACATTTAAACCTTCCCCGGACTTCCACGAATATTTAAAACCCAAAATTAGCCAAATCGGTCCAGCCGTTCTCGAGTTTTAGCGAGACTAACGAACAGCAATTCATTTTTATATATAAGGTCCTAATAAATTAGTGAACTTCCTCTTGAGGGATGAATGTATAGGTCATTAGTAATCAAAAAATAATATTAGAAAAATAATCCGAGGGAAAAAAAAAAAAAACCTTCGCGCGGCTTCTTTGATTTGCATAGAGACAGTATAGGATTTTTTATTTTTTTTCCCTCGGATTATTTTTCTAATATTATTTTTTGATTACTAATGACCTATACATTCATCCCTCAAGAGGAAGTTCACTAATTTATTAGGACCTTATATATAGATATGATGTCAGATTTATGTTTTGGGTACCAGTTCAAAAAGGGCGTGAAGAGATTTCTTCAGGGTCGGCAACGCGCGAGTGATACCCCTGGTGTTGCATTCGTCCATAGGCTACGGTAACCGCTTACCATCGGGCGGGCCGTATGCTTGTTTGCCACCTTAGTGGTATAAAAAAAAAATAGAGACTATGATACCAGGGGTATCACTCGCGCGTTGCCGACCCTGAAGAAATCTCTTCACACCCTTTTAGAAGAACCCCATGCTGTACTCCATTGGGAAAACCACGGCGGGGAGCTCATTCCACAGTCCGAGCGTCCGCGGTAGAAAACTCCTTTTAGCCCGCACAGTTCGAAAAAATTCTGGTTTCAATGTGTGAGGATGGACTCCCCTCCATTTTAGTTGGTTATATAGTACCTATCCATAAAAATCTCACATACCTACTATAAGAAATCGATACATCGTTTTATGGAGATATTTCTAAAATGCCTACATATCGATGTCACCTTGTAATCGATATCGACGGCTAATCGTAATGTATCGGATGGTGCCAAATAAGGCTATTGAATGTTACCTAGTAGCCTTGGGGCGTTTAATTTGACATTCGGTAATTTGTGCATGTACAGTCAATTGCTATTTACGCATCAGGTTTATGGCCGTGATAGTTCAGTGGTAGTGACGTTAATGTGATGGGTTCGAATCTTGCAATGAGCTCGAGGTTTGGTATAATAGGAAAGCCTAGCTTATACCAAGCTAAAAAGCTGATAGCTGTATTTGAGAGCCAGTTCCCATGCTTACCCATCTACATACTCCATCACTAACCATTTCAAGAAAAATATACTATACTATGAATAACATTACAATAAAAATATCTATACCAGATATTAAAATTTGATATTACTTCGGATGTTGTTGCAAAAGTTGTAATATTACGTATCTTCACTCAAATAATCGATTGACTCAAATTGGTATACAAATCGCATCTCAAAATTATTTAAAATAGCAATAATTTTTATTTATGTAAAACGTAGTAAAAATAGTTGAAATGCTCCACGTATTATCATGGCTGACTATACTGTGTGCATTAACACACAATCCATATGACATTGAGTCGATCGTGAACATAATTACGAGTCGAACATAGCCTTAACTTGACGTCCGGAGGAAGTTTGACAAATGGATACCAGCCAAACATGCAAGCGAGGCGTAGAACTTATATTATACTTCCTTATTATTCACTTTCTGAATTATTTAAACTTATGTTCTGGGACCCAATTCTTGCGTCTTGCGAAACAACCATCGAATCGAACTTACAGTTCGAGTCCTATTAGACAAAAATTTCGAGGGGCGTAGTCAATTCGAACGGTCCCGACCAATCAAAGCTCGAGTTGGCTGGTTTTCCTTCTAAATATGCTGTCGCGAAATTTCCAGAATAACGTAACGTGATTTACACTCGATAAAAGTACGAATTCGTTTTACTAGACTTGCTCTAAACCTCAGATTACAGAACAAAAGGTTGTTCTGTAATCTGTGCTTTAAACCATCATAACATTTTACTAGACTTGCTTTAAACCTCAGATTACAGAACAAAAGGTTGTTCTGTAATCTGTGCTTTAAACCATCATACGTAATAAAGGGTTCATCATCATCATCATCAGCCTATAATGTCCCACTGCTGAGCACAGGCCTCCTGCACACAAATGAGGGTGAAAGGGAATGGGCAGATACTCCACCACGCGTGCCCACTGCGGATTGGTGGAGGTAGGCTAGTGGTCAACCTACTGTTGGAATTTTTCAAGCCGCCTAGGAGGCATCCAACTAGCTTAACGACTATCACAATTAAGCGATAACCGAGACCAACGGCTTTACGTCCCCTCCGAAGTACGGAAACGCTCGATTTGAAATACCACTAGACGGTGACCCATCCAGGTACCGACCACGACAGACGTAGCTTAAGTTGCCGATCGATTAAGAACGGCTAATCATGCTACACCACGAGCGCTTCAAATAAAGGGTCACTGTCGCTTGTACCCTTGTACGTAGTATTTATCTACTCTGAGCTGTCGCGTTATGACGTTCTTTTTAGGAATTGGAACAGCGCCTCTCGTGGAATACTAATGGAACTTATACAGCCATGTTTTCTTTTTTAAAAAGCTAACGCGATATTTGGCCTTTTTTGTGAGGGTACAGATAAAACAGTTTAAAGTCTCATATGAGGTTCACTAAAATGTGAGCGTTGCCTTGCAAATACTGCTCAAAGTGTGATCTTCTTCATAATTGCCTTAAAAAGGCCAAACCTAAATAAATGTCTTTTTGATTTTGATCTATGTATAAAAACACGCCCATTTGCACATACCGTTTTATTTCCTGAGAACTGTGTGTGAGAACCTCTAAAAAATACCCAGGAACTGTATTAAAATTATGCATTCGTCATTGTACAAACTATTTTAATAAAGCACATTTGTATCATTGAAAACGGAGTCATTTTCCCACTTTCCTACCGCCTATTTTTATTGTTACTTTTTCCCATGCTTTCTTTTTCTTTTGTTTTAATAAGCCCCCGTTTTCCCCTAGAGCTTCAGTACGGCGCCCTGCTCGAGGGGTGCGGGGGGGAGCTGCCCTCGTTGAGTGCATGCGCCCCCAACGCGCCGCACCTGGATAAAGCGTCGCGCAGGCAACAGAAAGATGCGCGGGCGCACCAAGACAAAGTCGCACAAGTTAACATTCATTTGCATGGTATTCCTTTTTTTGTTTTATTTATTATTTAATTGGTTATTTTGTTTATTATGATTGATTTTCGATTTTAATTTGTTCCAATTTCTCAGAGGTGAGCTCCGAATTATGATATTCCCGCAGTTCTAGGACACGGAGCGGATCTTTCTAGATTAGCAGAACATATGGCGAATCCCCTCGTATTTCAAATTGTCACATATAGGTGGCGGGACACCGGGAGTGCGGGATCTAATGGCCAACCAATCTGTTGAAAAACTTATACAGTTACATGATTATTTAAATATTCAGCGTAATGAAGATTATTTACTTAATGCGTTCTGAAAATTAGAATAAATAGTTTGGAGGAGGCAAAACCAACAAATATATAATTATGTTAGCTGATTAGCAAGTATCGGATCAGAAAATAATCATCTTTTCCATGTTTCGATTGAGAAAATGTATCTCGGATGTGAAACTGTTATATGTGCTCTCGGAAGTAATTTCTTGTTTTTATTTGTTGCAGCGCTTTTTGCCGCTGTCGAACATGGATACCTCGATAAGGCTAGGAACATCCTGGAGTCCACAGACGTGGACGTCAATAGGTAAGGAAGAATAATGAATTTATTTTCATAACGATTAATTAATAAGATCCTGAGCGTCTTCTGTTTTTATGTCGTTAGCAATACGGTTTAAATTCGCCTGTAAAAATGGGCGTACATCCATGAAACTGTGGTTCTTGCAACCTACAAAACAAAAGACAGAAGCTCGCATAGAATTTCACTTGCTCGTCTACCTCGTAAATTGTCGTCTTTGCACGGGTGGCTATCCAGGAGAGATGTACGAGTTAGTATATGTAGAGCCAGTAGAGCGTAGGTAGGTTGACTTTTTCCAATAAAACTAAGATGAGTTAAGCTATGAAGCGAAGTTTTTTTAACCAGCTTGAGCGAGGGATGTATGTTTGCGAATAATGTATCGGACATTCCTCGCTCATACACATCCCTTGCTACAGCGAGAGAATCCTTCGGTTCATTGAACCTAGAGCTCAGATGGTATGAAAATTGAGCGATTCCATTAGCGGTATTTATACACTTCAGCTAAGTATCATCGCACTGCTTTGGAAGGCCACCCTTCAAACGTAGCCATCAAGATAACACCATGCCTTTACCGTGTAATGACATGCTATGCAATTAGCTCTACCAAGGTTCTATAGAATATTACCTTATTAATTGCTTCACGTAATATTATGGTGCGTCCATACTTGGCGAACCGAGCACGAGCCGAGCCATGCGAGCCCACTGCGAGCATGATTCGCGTAGAGTGGACGGGCTTAAGAGCCTCGAACGAGCATTCATAGCGTGCTCGACTGCGCTCCGCCCGATTGACAGTTTTTTCACGAACAAAGGGATTCGCATCGCGCTCGTTGTAGGCTCGTTAAGTACTTCCACGCTTGAAATCGCGAGCAACGAACGAATCCTGTTCGTTCTGCTCGTGCTCGATTCGCGTAGCATGGACGCACCATTATACGTTGGGCAGTCTTTGTCATTCATCATTCCTGAAACAAAAACCTCCCCTATTATTTATATAAATAATTATCAAGATAAATATAGAGACAACTGCCATGATATATTCAATCGAAGATATTTTATCAAGATAAATATTTTGTTCCACACATTGAACCTTGTAGTTGGATGGGTAAGCCGTGGTCACCTATTCCATAATTTAAGGTTCATTTTTCTAAAGCACAAACCTTGGATAATTATACCATTGTTTTTTCTACAGCCTCAACGCTGATGGACTGTCGCCATTGGACGTGGCAGTTCTGGTATCAAACCGATCCCTCGCGAAAATGCTCATGGAGTTTGGAGCCAAAGAAGGAACACAGTGTAAGTTTTCTACACAATTAAGACATTCTTTGAGATTGTTTTATACGCACCTATTATTTGTATAGCTCGTTGGAGATCTTTAGGCGGCTTGAAAACTCCAACAGTAGGTTGAACACTAGCCTTCCTCCACCGATCCGCAGTGGGCTCGCGTGGTGGAGTATCTGACCATTCCAATTTCAACTTCATTTGTGAAAGGAGGCCCGTGCTCGGCAGTGGGACATTATAGGCTGATGATGTTGATTATTAAAAATAATAAAGAATTATCGTAGAATTTCTCTTCTCGCTAGTTTTACTTGTCATCCTTTCTCCGAATGCAAATCAACTTTGCTAACAGCATAACACGTCATGTCATATGAATAAACAGAAAGAAATAAAGAGATTTTCATATCATCAGATTATTCTGATCAGAATATCTTATCGGTATTATCATGCGCTGATGCTGCAACAGATGCAAATATTTGAGATCATTATCTGATATCAATTGATCGATGCCTTTAACAAACGGAATGCACGTTTGTGTAACATTGATTTGACTTGTGCAATTTTAATAACAAATGTAACATGGACAAAACTTTGTAAAGTTTTATAGATGCCCGATATAAGTAAATACATTTCTAAAGTCCTGATCAAACCGACGCGTCTATCTTGCGTGCACGTTGGCGTTCAAGGTGGCGATCAGCTGTTATGTACAAATTTGTATCAACGTCTTCACATCAATGCGTCCAGATGTTGTGTATAAATATAAACTCGTAGGACGCGTCGATGTGAACACGTTTAGTTTATTTAGATATCGAATTGAATATATTACGGTTATAAAAACTTTTGCATACTTATAAGTAAGCTTTTGGCTGCGTAATAGATACTGATTGTTATTAACATTCAATTCATTTATAATATTGTGACCTACATCTAACAAAGTATGACCTTTAACTATAAAGACAAATGCAATTTTTAGACTTCGTGTAGATACATTGTTTAAATATCAGACGATTTAGATTAGATCATTATAGACTACGGTTGTGTAATAAAGAAGCATCGAGGAACAATATTTAGAGTAGTAACACCAAGCAATCCGATTCCGAAACTAGTCACTGTTTTTGAATAGTAAAGAGCAATTACTGCATCTTGTGTTCTTGACTTGACCAGTCAGAGCGCATGTATCCTTGAATTAGCCAATCAGAGCGCATAGTAGATGATAGAAAATTGGCGGAATAGATTGCAAGCAAAATGAACGTTTTCTTCGGGCTAGTTGTTCGATGTAAAGAAGGCTTTTAAGGAATAACTCCTATAGCATATATATACCAACTTAAAAAGGGGTTAGAACGTTTTCAGATATTAAAACTAGCTTTCGCAGCATAAGGTATGTAACTGCACTAAACAAATAGCTGTCCATAAGTGTTCGAGCACGTACGATTGTTAGTTCTATTGTGCGTGGCTCATGTCATGAGGCCTTAACAATCGACATTTGGGATGTCACGAAGCACTCTAGTAGCGAGCTGGAAGCTTTGGTAATTGGAGCTTTAGGCTGCTATGTGAAGGTTGAAGATTGATTACACACTCTGAGTCTGGTACTTTGTGTAGTTTATTTTTAAATGTATAGTTTTGTGCTGCGGCACTATCTCATTATTATAGCACTATCTGTTCCCCACGTTCCCGGGGTATAAAGCATATTTTTATTTTAGTAATATCAAGCGCAAAGACCATTGAACAAGTAACCCAAAGAATTTCTAATAGGATTATTATCGATGGCAAAGATTTAAGTATGGTATCGTGATGCCACATTTTATTCTACACAAAGACTACAATAGTATACTGGATTCTACGCAATATCTTAATAACTAAATACAGGCAACAGCTAGCAATAAACTTTGTACTATGTACCGAGTCACGCAGGCACATTTACTTAATTAATTTTATAAACGATGAAACTTTTTACGATATCGTTTTAATCGGCCATGTTCCTTGACATACCGAACGAGAGTTTTGCAATTTACCAAGGGATCTGACATATTCCTGGGATAAAACTTATTTTCTGTTTTATTACAAGGTATAATCTACCTATGTGATGAATTTCATTCCAATCTGTTATGCCATTACGGCATAATTGAGTATCAAACATAAACACAAACTGTCGGATTTTTAATCTTAAATATCCTGGGACATTCCTCACACACGGTCATCTGATCCCAAACTAAGCAGAGCTTGTACTATGGAAACCAGATAACTGATATAATACATATAATTCTTTTTTTGTTTGTATACATAATTACACCCAGACTCAGGACATACAGACATGTTCGTTCATGCACACAAATGCATGTCCTGTGCGGGAATCGAACCCACGACCTGCGGCGCAATAGGTGGAATCTTTACCAGAGTCCCAACTGGCCCGTCAACTGCGCCAGCTGTCCCCCGCGGTTTCACCCGCGTTCCCGGGATAAAAAGTAGCCTATGTCCTTCTCCATGCCATAGGCTATCTGCGTGCCAAGTTTCATCGCAATCGGTTCAGCTGTTTATGACGTGAAAGAGTTACAGACAGATAGAGTTACTTTCGCATGTATATAATAGTTGTAGGAGTAGTATTCCGACTGTTTTGTTATTTATTTTTTCATAACAATATAAAAAAGATATCGGCATTTCCGATAACAATCGTACTCTATTGCTGTCGAAATCTCTTTGTTTATCTAATCAGATGATTTCATTATTGTTTTTACGCAATCAAGTGCTGTGATTTATGATTTCCTTTTTTTATCGGACATTTGCTGTAGTATGGCTATATGTTGGTGGAAGTGATAAGAGAACATTAAAATAAATATTTGTTGTTCCATACAGTTAGACTTTGTAGCATAAAAGATAAATACCGCTTGACAAACCGCTGCCGCTTATGACTTCCAGTTTTTTGGAAGTGCCGATTTTATTTGGGTAATACCACCAAACTATCGATTACGATATCGGATTTTCTTATTTTGTTGAGATAGGACTTATGAATGGCATTTTAAGAACTAAAATATAACCAACCAAGCCTTGTCTAAAAGGGTTGTATGCTTAGGCTATTCATTTGGGAATTCCTTCACTTTTCTGGACCGTGCTCCTATTTCTGATATAAAAATAGACTTTTTTTTTTTTTTTTTTTATATATACAACTTAGTCGGTAAAAAAGCATACGGCCCACCTGATGGTAAGCGGTTACCGTAGCCATATGGACGCTTGCAACACACGAAACATCGCTAACGCGTTACCGACCTTTCCCCCCTCCCCTATGAGCTCTGGCGACCTTACTCACGCGCAGGAACACAACTTTACACAACATAAAGTTATTTGGCTGCGGTATTCTGTAAGGTGGAGGTACTTCCCCAGTCGAGCTGCTCTTTGAGCGAATAAACGCTTTGCTCTACCTCTCTTATGCTAATACCTCTCTCGCTATGCTCTAGACTAGAATTCGTCCTTCATAAAAAAAAATATACCACTAATTTGGCAAACAAGCATACGGCCCGCCTGATGGTATGCGGTTCCTAAGCCTGTAGACGCTTGTAGCCCCAGGGGTATCACGTTACCGACCCTGCCGAAATCTCTTCACATCCTTTTTAAAGAACCCCATGCTCTACTCCATTGGAATAACCACGGCGGGGAGCTCATTCCACAGTCGGAGCGTCCGCGGGAGGAAGCTCCTTTGAGACCGCACAGTACGAATTTTCATTCGGATTTCAATGTGTGAGGATGGACTACCCGTCAATGGAGAGGGTTGCAATGGTAGAAGATAGCCATGGGCATCAAGTCAAACAATTCTACAGAACACTGTCCGTTATACAAGTGGTACAACACACAATAAGGAGGAGTCTCTCCTCAGACTGAGGGGCCCTAAAGCGCTTGTGAGCTCGAGATTATGGTACGTCTAAAGGCCCAAGCTTGTCTCCAGGTGCCCCCGCCAACAGATGACAGCAGGACTCCACATTATGAGATCGGACTGAATTGAGATCACATGACATTCTCAAAAATTGCTTTTATTATATTCGAATTGTATAATATCGATAGTGCAATACAAACGATTATTGACTCAATTGTAATGTCCTCGATATACAAAAACTATGGAATACAAATATTCGAGTAAAGCTTTCAAGAGCAGTGATGCCGAAGCCCTTAGGGAATAAAGTTCTCGACCTAGAAGTTTATCGATTTATCGGATACTACGTGGATGCTTCTTGCCCTGGAGACTTGAAGCCGGAATATATTTTAGTGCCAAATAAAAATATTACGCCATTTTGAATCGGGAAAGTAAGCGGGAAGTTTGCTTTCGAATCGCCTGTCAAGAATTGTAAACATTTGTGTTTATTGAAATAGTTTCAGGACGCCATTTTGTTTTGCTGGTACTATTGAAGTTGAAATATCAGAATGGTCTATAGTATCAATTCATCAAAAATATCTACTCTCATTCAATTTGGATACCACACCACTTGACAAACACTTAATTCGTCTAATCTATAAGCCGACAGAGGTAGGGACTCTACATTCTCAAAATATTGGTTTAACATTTTTTAAACGTAATGCATTTATACTGGCTGAAAGCATTTCGACATTCGACACATTATGCCTTAAATAAAGTGAAAAAAGGACTTTTTGGCGGGAACATGCAGAGTGACGTTGCGTTTTCATTTTTATTTTCATAAATTCGTGTATTTTGAGTACTATTGCATATTATCGGTGGTATTTTATCCAATAAAGATCAATCCATGTGCACCAGTGAAGTGAACTGAAATGAATTAGGTTCCTTTATCGTGTCTTCAAGTTGTCTCAAAAAGTCCGTGAAGAGTTTTAGTACATGACCACCATTGTAGTAAAACATGATATTGAGTATTTAGTCTAATACTCAAAGACTTTTATGGACGGCACCCGACTGAAGACTATGTGAAAGTGATTTATCGTGACTAGAACTTATTATATACCTAACTGGAAATTGGCAAAATAGACAACCCGTGTGACGCCATTGAAAAAACAAAAAAAACTACATTCCTGTTTCAAACTCAAATTGCTGAATTTATCATCTGCTATTTAGAACGCGAGAGTTCGTACGATATTGAGGTGAATGGTAGCGGGCAAATATATGATTAGATGTCACGCGCTGTGAA